>JAREYC010000004.1:69242500-69858750 GCA_030015325.1 Cryptoblepharus egeriae | reverse complement strand
GCGGTGTTGTGCTAAGCCTGTGTTTCAATGTTATTTCATGTGCCGACATGATTCTGTGTGCCAACAAGCCATGTGCTGACATGATATACATACACACTAGCTGAACTGATCCATCATTGCAGGAGTACAATATTAAGAATGTTTTTAGGCACTGGCACCAATGGCCATCAGTGGGCACGGAGTACCAGTGTCATTGACTTGCCTGTGCTGCTTTAACTCCCCTCCCCACTCATTCCAGGACCTGAGTGGGTATTCTGGAAACCTCTGTGGGATTCTCCAATGCAGGAGACTGGAGGGGACAGAGAAGAAGCCACTTCTTCTCAGCCCCCTCCACTCTTCAGTGCTGGAATGGGCTACACAGAGGCTTGCCCAGGTCTTTGAGTACCACTGAAAATTGGTTGGTGACATCCTGTGCTGGAGTTTGCTGACCTCCTTATAGGGAATCCCTGGTTACTCTATTGACTACTTGCAGTTCCTTTTCCACACCCCAGAGGTTTCCCTCCCTGAACCTCCCCAAAAACAATGAGGCATCTGAAGTGATAAAGATGCAGAATTCTAGAAAAGGATGTAGAGAAAGGATGTGCTGCTGGTAGATGTCCTTGCTTTCTCTGCCATCCAGCACCTTGGAGGATTGTATATCACCAGCAAGGAACCTTCATTGATACAAACTTTATTTGTGGGAAATGGTCTTATCTCCATCTGATTGGAGAAGAAAGAAGGCCAGAAAAAGTTCCTGTTTTTAAAATTCTCTGAATATGGTTTCAGAAAGGGTGTTAGCAGAAATTTGTTCCATTCTTCTTCTAATACTTGTGATTAGTATCTGCCTCCTTAGGTCCTTGTAGACTCATATATTTCTTCAGATAGAAATCTTGGTCCCTTTAAAAAGGTTATAGTAAGTTTATTTCCTTGAGCTTATTTTTTCTCTCTGGACTGATTCATTTTTGTAAGTTTATAATTTCCTTGAGCTAGCTTTTTCTCTCAGGACTGATTCATTCATGCATGTTTATCATGATGGCTGGAACAAGTGATGACTTGAAGACACAGAGTTCTTATATCATTTGATTTCACTGTAATCAGTATATTCAGTGAAACACAATCACCATTATAACTGTGTAAAGTAAGTATTTGGGGTGGGGTGGGAGCAGGGGTTGGTCCTGACAGTGCTGTAGTAATCATGGCACTGCAGGGACTCTTGGATATACTCATGTCCCTGGATTCATTCAGTCTACTGAATTCAGTCTAGTAGAATACAGAAAGTGCTTTGGTGTTATTTCTTATTCTGGGAGAAGGTTAGGAGGTGAACCTGCTAAATTCTCCTGGATCATTCAGTGATCTTCTAATCTATATTGAACATGGTGTTTTTCAGAATGGGGGTGGGGACACTGCACTGTGGTGACTGCTCTTGTCTGGACGGCTGATGGAGAGATGATGAGATTCGATTTGAGATATTTATGTTTTAAAATTTTGTTTTGAAAGCCAAGATGCCCAAAGTTGCTGAAGAGGAAGATGCTGTTATTTGTGGCTGTTTCGGGAGGTGGTGTTTGCTGTTCCTTAGGAATCAAGTTTATAGTGTACTAGCAAAAAGCGTACCCGCGTTGCGGGAGTAAAATTCCGCCATCCCCCACTGCGCCATCCCCCACTGCGCATCAATCCGCCACACACATCAACCCCCATAGAACATCCTCCATGTTCATGCACCCCATGTGCATCATCCCCCCTATGTACATCAGACCCCCATGCACAACATCCCCCTATGTGCAACATCCTCCCATGCGCAACTTCCTCCATGCGCAACATTCCCCATGTTCATCCCCCATGCACAACATCCCCTCATGCGCATCAGCCCCCATGCGCATCAACCCCCCATGCACATCTCCTCATGCGCAACAACCCCTCATGCGCAACAACCCCTCATGCGCAACAACCCCTCATGCGCAACATCCCCTCATGCGCAACATCCCCCAATCCGCAACATCCCCCAATCCGCAACATCCCCATGCGCATCAGCCCCCCATGCGCAACAGCTCCCTATGCGCAACTTCACCCATGTGCAGCATCCTCCCCAGTGCAAACCCTCCCTCCAAACAACATCCCCCCAGTGCACTAAGCACCAAGCACCAAATTCGCTGGAGGTTGTTCAGTCTCCCATGTTAAGTATAGGACAGAAACACGTTGCCCCCTTTTCAGCCCCTGAAGGGTTAAATTTCTCCACATGGGTTCTTGGTGGGTGTTCAGGTGACAGAAAGATCCTTCCAGAATTCCATGCTTCTAGGCGCAGCAGTTGGGGCGGAATGTTGATGAGTCAGCAATTCTCAATACAAAGTATAGGGAGGAAAATGCGTTGCGCCCCTTTTCACCCCTTCCGGTTGGAATTTCCGAAAACTGGTTCTTAGTGCACCCCTCCGTCATGGAAGGAACACCCGCCCCACATTTCACACTTCTAGGGCCAGTAGTTTTGGCAGGGCGGGGATGAGTCAGGAATGACGATGAAGATTCGTTTTATAAAACGCATTGCGCCCTTTTTCACCCCCTTCTAATTGGAATTTCTGAAAACTCGTTCTTAGTGGATCCCTCCATCATGGAAGGAACACCCTCATCAAATTTCACGCTTCTAGGCCCGGTGGTTTTGGCTGGGTTTTGATGAGTCAGTGATGATGATGAAGATGCCTTTTATATATATAGATTTACAGGAACATAAAGTGTTGCAATATCTTGTTTTATGTACGTACTAACATTTGTACACAACAGCTGCTGACTTGATCATATGCATGCAGTATCTAAATCAGTGATTTTCAACCAGTGTGCCGTGGCACACTGGTGCATCGTGGATAGTCCTCAGGACTGACATTCATTAATAGGAAAATTGGGGGATTTGAACAGTCTGGTGTTCCTTGTCAATGGTAAAAACAATTGATGGTGTGCCTTGACAATTTCAGAGGGTTGTTAAGTGTGCTGTGAGATGAAAAGGGTTGAAAATCACTGATCTAAGCTGAAGAAGGGTAAATTGAATACAAAATGCATTCCCATTGCAAGCCTGAATGTGTTTTAATTTACTGCATTTGCAGTACCCACAACCTCAAATAGCATCTTCTTTTGGGCACTTGATGGAGTTTCATTTGAAGACTGTGGTTTTCAGACTTCCTACTTTTTGAACCATCCCCTTCTCCTAAATTTATCTGGTTCAAAATGTATCTGCAGTAAAGGCCGTATTCATTTCAGAAGATGTGGATGTGAGTTTTGAGAAGCCAGAGGCCAATAAAGGCTTACTGTTGCCCACTTAAATGGTGAGAACATCCTGTAACACCATTCAGATTGCCACCTTTTATCACCTTCAGCAATAGGTTGCTATACAAAAAATATATGGAGTTTTCTTCTATCGCATTATCTTCATGCCAAGATAAACACTGGCAGCTTAATTTCTTCATCTTCAGCTTCAGCTTAATGCACTTGGCACAGCAGCTGGGACCAATTTGCTGGGCAGATAGGGAGCCATCCCCATATGCCCAATTATCCTTCAGACCCAACTTACAAAGAAAATTAAGTTGAGGGGTCTTATAGAGAAGAAGCTCCATCATTGTAGATCTCTCGTTTTATCAGCTTCCATGGAAAGCATGGTGCTTTAAAGAATGAGAATGCAGGTCTGTATCACGAGGGGCATTGACACAAGGAGAAAGGGAGAGGAGAGGGATGGAAGCAAACAGATTCCTGTCATTTGCCATGTATCATTCAGCAGTGTGTGTGCTCTTTGTGTATTGATCTGATTTTAGTTTTCTTGGAGCTCTTCAAATCAACTCCAAATGAAAAATATGTTGACTAGGCATTTGTAGTTGTTTCTTGATATAGCAGTTCCTACCAGTGTCATCTGGTTAGGGACCAGAGCATGGATGAACGTATAAAATGGATTAATGTCAAACCAACATATCTTTGTTTAATTTGCAAAATTTATTTTGGCAAATGGAAAGCATAAAGGTCAGTGTATTGCTGTATGCTGTTGACAAGAGCTTCCATTACTTTCAGGGGAGGAACAACAAGAATATGAACTTCTTGAAGTTGTGTTCATTATTATGGGTCGTTCAGGTATTGAGACTATATACTTTTCAACCAAAACATTCACAAAATAATTTATTAAAGAAAAATTAATAATGGTTTTCTGCCCCAAAAGAGCACACTTGTCTGAAAAAATACGAAAGAAACACTAGCAAATAAAAATCTAGTGCCTGATCCACTACAGCATCCCTATGGCTTTGATTGTCCCAGGAGGAATTGGATAGCACATTTGCTGTAACTGTGACAGATACCTATATTGGAAATGCAAGTTGGGACTGGATGACAATCCTGTGACTTCAGGAATGTCCCACAAACATTATCACATCATACTGCAGTCGAGCTTTAGAAAGTTCTCTTAACTCCCTGCAGGAATTACACCAACTTGAGAGTACTGCTGTCCAGGGGTTAAATGACTTAATTCACCAGGAGAGAAAGGCCATTCCCTAGATAGACAAGCCCCTCCCCTGGAAGAGTTAGGCCCTGTCTTCAAATGAGGTGATGCCTTCAAGCAGATCATGGAGCTGGAATGGGATATATCCCCACCAGAAGCCGCCAAATCCCACGCAGTGTGGCAAGGCTCTATTCTCCTGCCAAGGGGACACTGATCTTCATCGTAGACCAACCAGTAGCCACGCTCTCATTCTCTTTCTTCTATCCATCTGAAGGGGAAGGGGGGCCCAAGGATCCCTGTGACCGGAGGGCAGATGCTGCTCTCAGGAGGGGGTTCCAGGCTTCTTCGACAGCACTGAGGGCCTGCTCAGTCTCTTCCATCATAGCAAGGGCGATGCTTTTCTGAGTGGATGAGCTGCGGAAGGAGAACCTGAAGCTTCCCTCACCATTCCTGAACCAAACAGCCGCTAGAAAAGGCATTGCACTGAGGTGAAGAGGGACAGTTACTCTCCCCCTACTAAATACAAGATAAGTGTATTTGAAAAGAGCCTCTTTGTCCAGTTGGAAAGGGTTAACTATGCTAGTAGTAGAAGTTATGGTGTTTGCAAAGGGAGTTCCTCAGAGTCTCAAAATTTAAAGTGCTTCCTTATAGAATGTATTGAAAAACATATTTCTTAAAACACTGCTAGGGTAGCTTTAAGCTCCTTTATATTCCAGTCACAGATGGAAATTGCATAAATGGAGTAAACATACCTATTTTGTCTTAAATTCTGTTTCTGTTAACTATAAGAATTTAATGAAAGGCTTTCTATAAACCCTTCTGAGGTCCCTTCCCTATGAGTTTCTGGGCTGTTGTCAGACACTGCTCATCATAACTTATTTTTGCAACAATTAGAAAAGTTGCTGAGATCTTACAGTGCAGCCGTTCACACCAATATAATATGTTTGTATTCCTCAAGATATGTTTTGAGTTGAGATCTCAACATGTCTTCATAATATGCATGCAAATCAGCTTAATACCGTACTAACACTAAAAACAAATACAGTTTGAATGGAAAATTCTGCATTAGCTTCTTCTCTCTTTGTGTTTAGGATTTGTCTATAATAAATAGAATGCTGAAATACTGAAATCACTAAAGTAGTATAAAATTGTTCTGAATTTAACTGTATTAACAAACACATGGAAGTCTGAATGGGTATACTGTAATGTCTGTTTTTCCTTGTAGTTTTAGATGAAGATCTCATTCTTTCTTTTTAAAATGTTTGGAAATAAGTGATGACCAGTTAAAAAGTTGGAGGAAAAAATTAAGTTATTTAAAACAAACTGTAAACCTATCCTTGGAACGGAAGCTGTTAAATGTTTTCTGAAAACTGCTATTTTGCTGATGAGAAAGAGAGACTTCAGTAGCACAGAGTAAGTTTGCCTCCCCCCCCCCCCCACATTGGCCAATGAAAAGCAAAACTTGCCACAAGAATGTCCCTGTAACCCCTTGTAATTCAAAACATATTTTGCCTTTTTTCAAAAGCATGAGCAAATTAGACAGGGAAATGTTCTAAATACAGCTTGTTGGTTATAAAGCAATTTGTGGACTGCATGGAAGAAGAAGAGCATGAAAGCAGCTTTCACTTCATAAGGCAAACATTTAGTCTGTTTTGCTTTCTTGAGTCCAAACTCCCTTTAACAGCACCCTGTAGGATTTGAACAAAAAGATGATAGGCATGAAAATCCTGGCAAAAGTTTGTTCTTCCAGCTTCTGGAGATCTTCTGTCATCCTCCCATTACTGGGTTCATTCTGTCACAATGTGCTGGCCCATGCAAAGTTTATATAAAAGTAAATAAACCCTACAATCCAGAGTAACTACAGGAGTATGCAAGACACATTACGTGCACCCGTAGTTATAGCACTTACTACTAGTGAAAACCTATGGGAAATTCATATTGCCATCCAGGGTAATTGTTCTTATACCGGAGCAAGGACTCCCCGTAGTTACTCTGGATTGCGCCCAAAGTCTTGTTGCCAAAATTCAGAGCTGACCAGCTTAGTAGAGTCCTCTCCCCACTTAACAGCCCAAGGCTTTATCAACATTTAACAGACTTGACTTTTAACATTTAACAGACGGGACAACTCACAGTGATTAAAAATAAATTGCCAGGTGACAGTGCAAAGAAGCTTTTCCCGCCTCATTTGGAAGAAGTTGGGTTTCTCTCACCCTTCAGGTGTTCAGAAAGCAGACCTCTGTCAGCGAAGCACGAAAACTTGGGTTGGATTGTTATGGAGGATTTGCTGTTACCCAAGCAGCAAATCCCCCCTCTCCACACCACTGAATTAGTCCAGTGGAAAGGCAGAGCCAATACGATTGGATCCAGCTGCGTTGCAGAGCTGAGCTAAGGACAGGAGCTCACCCTGTCTTGTGGGGCCGACCCGGGAATTGAACCCTGGCCTGCTGGTTAACAGGCACAGCGTCTTTACTGCTTGCGCCACCCACAGGGGTTCAGAATGACAGTTCTAGAAATGTGAACCCAAATCATGCTGTGTTTGCTGTTGGAGGCCCTTTTTAGTGCCTTATCACTAAGGGAGATAAAACCAGCAGGTTGCAGGTTTCAAAGACAATAAAACTAGCAGGTTGCAGGTTTCAAAGATGTTAGTTAATTGTGTTGAATAGCTTTTGAGACTGAATAAGGCTGGCATTTACACCTTCACTATATTCCTTGGTGTGGTGGCTCTTCTGCCCTCTTTGCACATTGTATAACTCAGAGATTGGACGTTATTAACAGTTCAGCATGAGATTATGGCTCACAAACTATACGTTTGAGGCTATCTGGTAGTGTTGACTCTGGATGTCTGAAAAGATAATATTTGAAGCAAAACACTCACCGGCTTTGTGTAGCTATGCCATTAAGAACTTTTATGCTGCACCAGAAACTGGATAGGATTCCCATTGAATTGCTTTAGAAACATGACAGTGGGATGTCGCTGCAGATACATCAAGTTTTCTAAATATGAATACAATATATATTTCTAAAACTTTGGTATTGAAAGTTTCTATCCCTACAGAGATCCTTCCACAATGTCTTGGATGCTGCCATAGTTTCTGGGGCACCTTTAAGCCTGCAGTCTGTTCATGTGGGTCATGGAACTTTCTAACATCATTTCTTCTGTGATCCAAGAGTAAACCTTAAGATACAGCCTGTACACTCTTGCAATTGTGCATTGAGAAGGTGATCAAGATGTCTTTAAAAGGAGCTTATTTGCCATTATTGATTGTTCTTACTGAGGAACTTGGATAAGCTTCCCAGGATTCCCTGGAATAGATCATTCTATAACTTTATGTTATAACATTCTCTAACTTTATGTTTTCCTTGTTATGTTATCAGATGGTGAGGATTGCTTAACCCTTCCCATTCAAATGCTAATTTTCCTTTGAAACTGGGGAGGAGAGGGAATGCAGGGAGGAACTGCTAGACCTAGGAAGGACTGAGCTCCACTTTCATTGGATTGGGGACCATTTTGGTGGCCTTGCATTCCTGTTCGCCAGAACATGAGCCAAGGCACATTAGCTTACTTATGAGTAAATGTGAACATGTAGTTTACTTTCACTTTCCATAGGGTTCAATACCTTCATCAGTACTTCTCAGGTGTTAGGGGGCTATTTTCATTGGATTGGGACCGTTCTGCTAATATTAAATTCCTCTCAGCTTGCCCTTTCTAATGGACTAACACAAGTTCACCTCTTGTGAGTAAACATGCAATATGGATCAGTTTCAATTTCCATACCTTTTATTTTTATCTAGTTTTTGGCCTTAACATTTGATAGAATGGAAATACTTCAGGGTTTTCTTATTGCATTCCTCTAAAATACATATCCAGCAGTAAAAAACGTGATGTGTATTCCTAACCATCCTATTCCTAATCAATTTTAGTGTGTCTCACATTCCATGGGCACATCATCTGATGTAGGTTACACGCCAGTGCACCTGCCAAATCTCTCCTGTAAATTCCTCTGCGGTAACTATACTTACAGCTTGCCTTGTGACATGCCATTGTGTCCTTTGGTAAAAGAGATTTGTGCTTGTGTCCACATGCAGCTATTTTTGTGATTGTACATTACTGATGTGAATAGATCTAAGCAAACTGCAGAGTAGAATGAGTTAAGAAAACTTAAGAAATAAAGTGGTGGTGGCAGCAGTAGGTAACTGCAAAAGTATTTCAACCAGGACTCTTCAGGAAGAATAAAAATTTGTTGAAATATTTGCTGAACTAATGGCAAAGGCATGTACTGGAACATCATGCTTCTTTCCGGATTTCTCAAGAAGTGCCCTGTGGCTATTTTAGATGCTATCTAATATGGACTTCTTGCTTTCTAAGCTCTTCCAGACCCAGATTTGACTTTTGGTTCATTTGATGTCAAGAAGTCAAATGTTGCAACTAGTAGGACAAGGCATGCATGGAATGTAGGGCCTGTTGAGCTCTTTAGTGTTGAGTCAGTGATATTATCTTCAAGGGAATCTCTTTTGAAATTTGCCAAAAGGCTACAGGCTTTTGTATTGTGCTGTCTGTTTTATATAGCTGAAGGAGTCCTAGAAGGGAGTGGACAGAATTGCCTTGTCTTCTGTATAAATGTCTCCCCCGCCCCCACTGCACTCAGTTGCTCAACTTTGAAGCTTATGGTATATGGACATTTAGCCTAGGCTGGTGGAAGTAAAATGAGGCTTTCACTTCATCCATCTGAGAAAGTGGACTGTAGTACACAAAGGCTTGTGTTGAAAACTTGGTCAGCCTTTATATTTTTAGCTGCAACGGACTAAGGGCCCAATCCTGTCCAACTTTCCAGTGCTGATACAGCAGTGTCAATGGGCATTAATTGAATCCTGCAGTTGAGGGGTAATCACGAAGGAAACTTTTTTCTTTACCTTGGGGCTGCATGGTGGCTGCATCAACACAGGAAAGTTAGAAAGGATAGGGCCCTAACACAAGGTTTTCTGGAAGTTGTTAACCTCTTAGGGCCAGAGCTAGTGTTGCCATAACTCTTCCCCGAAGAACCAACAAAGTCCCAGATTTCCCCCTTGTCCCGCCCAGTCCTCTCCAGCCCAGTGCCTGTGTGGCACTGGCTTGAGTTTCCCTACTGCACACGCAGGATGGTCGTATGTGTTTAGTAGGACTCCTCTGCACCCCACTGACCCCTGACCTTGCTCATCCTGACCCCTTTCCCCCCTCCAGTCATATACTTGGCTTCATTGGCAGGGCAAGAGTAGCCAGCTTTCAAGGCTCACTGATGACCTGGCAAGATTCCATATTGATGGATCTAAGCTAGGTCTTTGCCTACATTTAAAAGATTAATCTGTTGAGTTGATGAGCTTAACAATGGCTTTCATTTTCTTAGCTCTATCATCTCTATGTTAAACTAGCATTACTCAGGAAAATAACCTTGGATAGTGAGAAACATTTGTAACTTAATGATAGGGCCTACTTCTAGTTTCAAAAGAGGAAAGATTTTGCTTTTTATTCCTATTATCTTACTCATTAATCTCCACCCTTTTTTACCAGTGATCTTTGCTGGGGTGCTGGTAATGAAGAGCTGTATATTGGTTCTTACATAACTGTAGTATGCAGTGTATCAGCTAGTTTCACTAGAGTCAGTCATTTTGGACAAATACTGTAGTAAAAAGCATTAATTAACCACTGAATAAAGGACAATAAATCCTTCTTTGCCATTTTGTATGGCTTGGTAAAGTTTTCTTTGCTATACAGTTGTGATGAGCAAGCTGCAACGCTTGTTTCTAAAAGGGCCCTTTCTGGCTATATATTTTTGAATGTGTGTGTGTTTCAAAAAAGATTTTTTTTAGATTAAATGCCATGTTGGAATTGGCTTTTGCATTTTTATTATTTTACATGTGTCTGGTTCCCATTGGGAGGCATAAGCACTTGCTACAGGAGGTGAAATTTCATTTGTTAAGCTAAGAGGCACCTCATTCAGCAGCTTCAAGAGAATGAAAGAGAATACTTTTCAACCTATTTCCTGATTATATTATAGGATTGTTATAGTAAGCCTTTGTTAAGATTATACAGTATTTTTGCTTCCCTGATTGAACCTTATTGGAACTGTTTCGTCTCTGTCCAAGTATTTTTAGTTACACACTTGGATATGGGATTATATGCTCTGCTAGACGCAACTTGACTTTTTAAAATGTGTCTCTTGTTCATGTGATTGTAAAGATGTGACTCTCCTGTACAATTCATATAATCATATAATTGTAAAGAACTCATAAGGTCATCTAGTCCAACAACTTGCCTGTTGTAGGAAATCCTCTTACATTAGTAATTTACAAACTTTTTAGAGGCCCTAGTCTGCTGTCTGATTTGTAAATGCCAAGGGGTCAGCCTATAATGGTGATGGGGCAGCAGTGCTCCCCACAAGTAGCAGCTTGTTTAACCCTTGATGCATACAGGCTAATCTGCCATATGAGGTTTGTGACCCAAAAAAAATTGGGTCATGACCCATAGAAGGTCCAAGACCCACATTTAGGAACTGCTGCCTTTCAAAACCCTGGGTCATGATCCAGGTTTTTGGGAAAGTCCTCTGCCCTGTGAGTGGAGCTTACTGTTCTACTTCTGTATGTAGTGCCAATAGATCTGGGCACTAGATCACTCTGAGAATTCAAATCTCCCTGGATGTCCTGTGACACAGCCTTCTGCAACTCTGGGCAACAGGTGCAACTGCTCAGAGCTTCTCAGTGTCCAGATCTACTAGAAATACACGTGGTATGGAGGTGGAATGGTAAGCTCTGGTCTGAAGAGGGACCACATTTTCTTTGGACAATGAGTTTGGTCACTGTTGCATTAGTTCTTGAGCATTTCGTCCTGGGACTCCCTTCTGAGAATGACAATCTGTTTAGGATCCCTGGAAATAATGTCATGGCTAGAACAGGAAGTGTCATCACTGTGATGTTTGAGCTCCTCCATGTCTACTTGGAAGTAAGTCACACTGTATTCAAAGAGATTTATTTTCAGAAAAGCAGCCTGAATGCCCCATTCCAAGATGGCAGCTGCCAATATCAGATTTCAAGATGACGGCAACTTGCTTTTCGCAACTTGCCTGACATGAAGTTGTGGCCCACTTTGACCCCCACTTTGAGAAGTACTGCATTATAATATATCCAATAGGTTCCTGTCAAACATTTGCAGAAGCTCTCTTGTAGGGGGGAATTCACCATCTCTCTTGGTAATTGTCTTCACTGCTGAAACACTCCTATTATAAAGAATTTCTTCCTGATATCCAACTGGAATCTTACACTTTGAACCCATTTGATCTAGATATACTCTTAGGGAAGGTTGAGATAAAGTCTTTCATCTTCAATATGACAGCTTTTCTGATATTTGAAGAGCAATAGCATATCCTGTTTCAGCCATCTCTTTTTCAACCTAAACATATGAGGTTCCGTCAACCCTTCCTTGCAGAACATTTTTGCAAGGCCTCTGTTCATCCTTATCACACTTATCTGAACCTGCTCCAGTTTGGGTTCTCTGAACACACTCCTCTTTACAGCTTATAGAAACATGAACTTTTATTCTTTCAAATCTGTCTAGTGCCAGGCATCAAACTTGTTGAATTTATAGGGCCAAATAGCCTTCATAATGCTTGCTGAAAGCCAACAGTGATATTATTGTTAAGAGGAAGTTATGTCATTAAGCAGGTCGTGACCAAAAATAAGGATTTCTCATTTAGGAAATCATCAGCTGCAAATAGATACAATATACCGCTAAGAGCAGCTGATGATGCCTGTGGGGGCATATAAAGGGATGATTCCAGCCCATGAACCTTATATTTGGCACCCCTTGTGGGAAAAATTGCAGGTTTATTGCCATCTGCATGAAGGAAATTTTCTGTCTTCGCGGTACAAGTTGATTGGTCTATTCTTTGTCTGCCACTTAGTGGAAAGAGAGAAATTTCAGGTTTGCCAAACTGTTCATACTTAATAATGTTTAGAGTAAGTCTTTGTTTCTGTTTTAATTTCAGCTTAATTTAGCTAAGAATGGTAGAGGGCAGTGAAAGGAAGTTAGGTCAGAGGATTGGAAAGCCTTTAAAGGGCATTTGGTTGGTCATATAAATTTTTACATGTTTGAAATTCAATATCAGGTATGCAGATAGTGAAGTTCAGCATATGTTATGAACTTTTTTTCTTAAATTAAAATTAAATAAATTAAATCCTGATTTAAATGAAATAAATCCTGATTTACAGCCCCAAAGTCACTGAAATCAGTTGGCTGGAGAGTTCCAAGTTTGCAGTTATTTTTACTATTTGCTGTTGGCTTCTTGTTTCCTCCAGAGCCCTACAAAGACAACTTGTTCTTTTCAAGTCTGCCTTTATTATGATTATGGATTGTTCAGTGCCAGCTGTGAAGGAGGAAATACCTAGTAACCCACTGTAACTCTGCAAATATGCTGTCTGCAACAGAAGACATCCAACAAATATTTCATGTAGTTTCAGGCTAATGTTTGATGTTACCTTAATTTTGGTTCAGTGCTGTAGAAAGGTATCTAGGTAATGAAAACTCCCTATCCTACTCCAATATTTCTCATCTTTTTATTAAACTCATTTCTGTTTTTGTTAGTCACATTATGTCCTTGTCTGATGAATGTCTTTATTTTTTAATTAGCAGAATTAAACCTTTATTGCAGGAGTGAAATTTCGAGAATATTTATGGGTCCACAGGTGGCAGCCACCCACTGGTGCCCGCCACCTGTGGACCTTAGGCACTAATAGGGACCAACAGTCACTGGGCACCTAAGAGTACCATGAGGCAGTGGTGGGCAGGAGTGTGCACTAGGTACCCCTACCAGGCATCACCAAACACCATTGGGCATCAGGCACCACCAGGCATTAGACACCAGGGGGCATGGGGCATCCCTACTGAGCTTTGGGCACCATCCGGCAGCAGGCACCACTGAGCACTATTGTGCAGGAAACAGCAGGTGTCTCTGGGCACAAATGGGCAGCGGACATCCCTACTGAGCACCAGGCATCCTTACCGGCCACCACTGGGCACTGGGCATCCCTGCACTGGGCACCACTGGGACCAGTAGAGAACACCAGGCAGCAGGCATCACCAAGCACCAAATTCTTAGTGGGTCCTTAAATCGCAAAAGGAATATATTCCCCAAATTTTATGTTGGTAGGTCCAGAGGTTGGGGCTAAGTGTTGATGAGTCAGTTGTCAATGTTAAGTATAGGGACAAAAACACATTGCACCCCCTTTTATCCACTTTGAGGTCAAATTTCTAAAATTCAATTCATAGTGAATGCACATGTTTCAGAAGGAATACTCTCCCCAAATTTCATGCTTCTAGCTGTGTTTGAGTCAGGGATTCTTCAATATTAAGTAAAGGGACGAAAGGGACAAAAACATATTGCGTCCCATTTCACCCCTTCCAGTTTGAATTTCTCAATTATGGTTCTTAGCGACTGCCTACTTCATAGAAGCAATACCTTCCCCAAATTTCACACTTCTAGGTCTGGTGGTTTTGGTTGGGCATTGGTCAGTTAGTGAATCTTTGATTTTACGTGTGTACAACCTATTGTGTACAATTTTACGTGATACAACCTAGAATAATTTTTTTTGCAAATGTTTTATGTGCTGTGTCTTGAAATCATGTTGTGCGAATCTCCTACTACAGCAGCGTTTCTCAAAGTGGGGGTTGGGACCCCTTTGGGGGTCGCCTAGAGCTTTCCTGGGGGTCGCCTAAAGACCCCTGGTACAGAGGGCCAGGTCAGGCTTGCCAGACCTCTGGCTGTAGCTGCGTGCACACTGGGGCTGACTGACAGCCTCAGGGCCCAATCCTATGCATGCCTACTCTGCAATAAATCTCACTGTGTTCAATGTGTGCATAGAACACACATTTCATTTGTAACAATGAAAATACATCCTGCATATCAGATATTTAAATTACGATTCATAACAGTAGCAAAATAACAGTTATCAAGTAGCAACAAAAATAATTTTATGGTTGGGGGTCCCCACAACATGAGGAACTTATAAAGGGGTCATGGCGTTAGGAAAATTGAGAATCACTGTACTATAGTATAGCTATCTCCTTAGCTGACCTCTCATGCCTTCTACTTTGACTAGCATAGTAGTTGGAAAGAGCATGCTTGAACTAAGGTGATGGATAGGTATTCAGACAGCTGTGGATTTTTAATTATGAGCTTGTCAAAAATCAAAGAGAACATAATCCTGCATTGTCTAAAGACTGACATTGTAGTGACTGGGGTTGTATGGATTTATGATCTCAAGTCAGCCATGCTTTGTCATAATAAAATTCGCTGTGCTTTAATTTGTAAAATGGCTTGCTGTTAGCATAGAAAACATAGTCACTAATCTCAGATAGTGGCTGTTGCTTGTCAGTAATGAGAGAACTTCAGGTGTCGTATTTTTTAAAGCCATATTCTTCACCATGCATATATGCCTGACTTTGTTTATCACAGGCGTGTTCATTTGTGTCTCAAATCTGTACACCTTTTCAAAGCTGAGTGTTCACAATTTCCTGGTATTGAAACTAGACTGGATGTTTTCTAGTTATTTAAAGCCCTTCTGAAAATATGGAAGCTGTTGTTTGAACACTCTGTCACAGATAAACAGAAGTGACCAATTCTATGGAAAAGTGCATTGAAAACTAATTTCAACTAATTGTTGTACACCTGCCTGAGGCATAGAAGTGTGGTTTGACTGAAACAGGAAGGGAGGAATTCCAATCCTGGGGATGGATGACATGCCAACTCTAAAAATGTCTGGCTTTACAACAAGTCTTTGGAATGTTTCTGAATAAGTCTGTGAGGAGATGGATGAGAAGCCAAAAAGGAAGCCCTTTTAAGGCTTTTATTGTTTCCTTGAGCTTGTGATCAGAAACAGTGTTAATGATTACATCATTGTCACCTATTTATTGACCTAATAGTTCTCTGTCTCTTACCACAACTGACAAACCAGAAATTATGCTCTATTTCTTGGTCTTTGTTGATATATTGTCTGCATTGGTAGTTGTCGTCTGCGCAGTTGGCAAAGAATGCAAATTGCTGTGGGATTCTTTGCTTTTCCTTGTTGAAAATTCTTATACTGTGCACATGTAACTTGATTTTTACCATTTTAAATCTGTGTTTTTCTGAAAATGTAGACAAATTATCAGCACTTCCAATTCTTAAAACATTTATTCTACATATTAATGTGACTGAACTTGGAAAAGTGGTGGAAATAGTGATCGGTGACTAATGGCAATTAGGCCACACTTAGGGCCCAATCCTATCCAACTTTCCAGCCCAGTGCAGCCAAAATGCAGCCCCAAGGTAAGGGGACCAATGTTACCATAACGTGATGAAGCCTCTGTGAAGCAATCTCTTGCAAAGCGAGCAAGGCATTGCTGGCAATTTGGGTCAAAATGCCAGGTCACCTCAGTATATGTGTGCGTTTGTGCTGAAGCAACTCAGCATTTCCATTTGGCTCCCAGACAGGCAGAGGAGTGATGCTCCTGTCTGGGAACCAAAGGCGCTGTGCTTCCCACCACCCATCCCTGCATCTCCACGTTCAAGGAGTTGCAGGGATGGGCAGCAGGGGCTCTCTTACCCCTCTCGCTGGTAAGTAGTGTATTTCTAATGGGACAGGTTGCTTCCATTTACAAGCATTTTGGATTATGAGCGTGCTTCTGGAACAGATTATGCTGGTAAACCAAAGGTACCACTATATTTTATTTATATCCTGCCTTCCTGTTATGTAAGCATCCAAGGTGGCTTACTGTTGGTTGATTTAGAAATGGTAACTATAAACACTCTCTTGCACATACACATGATAAATCCCTTTTAGAAAGGAGTAGGGTCTCAGATGTCTGAGCACAATCAGAGAGGGAACCAGTTGGCTTGCCAAAGACAACAAGTTGTAGAGTCAGAATGCCACTGTTGAGAAGACACTCCTTACCCACCTATCTTCCAACAAAACCTCTCTTGGCAGTGGAACTTAGAATAAAGCTTCCTTTGATGACCTATGCCTCTCCCTGGGCAAAGAGTGCTGTTATTCTTTATGTAGTGCAGAGTGGGTTATAAAAGTACGTACGAGTGGGTTATAAAAGTACAGTATATCTTATTTATGCTGCAATGGAATGATTCTTTCGAAAAATAATTCTGTAATCCCTAGGCCTCTGCACCACTAGCTAGCTGTAGCCACTTTTCCAACCTGTTTGAAGAATTCTGTATAATACCAAAAAACCCTCGCTCATACAGTATTTGGCTTTTTAATCCCTGTTGGCCAATGTTTTTCTCTTCTTACTCTATTTGAAAAAAGGCACTAATAACTGTCCCTGAATTACTTGTTGACAAGAAGTTATTACTTGTCAGGGCTTGCCAGCTAACATTTTCCACCTTCGTATTTTTTTCCAGCTGGAATTGTATCAGCTTTGTTTTATGAATACTTTGTGTTTTGCATGGTGTTCCACAGTGCAATCCTAAGCATGTCTACTCAGAAGTAAGTCTTATTGTATTCAATGGGGCATATTCCAAGAAGAGTGGGTTTAGGAATGCAGTCCTTGTCTTTTCCATCCATGGCTTACTTTGAGCAGAACAAATTCATATAACCTAGCTGCTGAATGTGTAATGTGTAATCCTCTAAACATGAGCAGAGTAAAAAAAATACATTTAAGAACACAATGCCATACAAGTACAAACAGAACAAAACATAAAGAGAAATTAATATGTATCGTGTTTTCAAGACCCTTGCAAATATAAACTAATATTACATGTGGATTTTGTTTATCTGCAGGTTGTGCATACTCATATCTGTCTTAGTGCAAGCCCCCAGACCCCACACCTGGCTCCACTTGAACCCTCTGAAGGAGATTGGAGCTGTGCTCCAATCCACTCTGGAGGGGCATCTGCCACGTAAAACTAACGAACAAAAAACCCAAAAACTTCTGGTTTTTGGGTGCTTTGAAGGACTTAAGGGGCTGAATTTCAAGTGTAGCCAGGAACCACCAACACTTCTGGGTTGCCAAGCTTTTGCATTCAGATCCTGCCTCTGGGAATGCGCTATCATTAATGAGAATATTTTTGTTAGTGAGAACATGATGCAACATGGCCAAGAGTGGGCCGAAGATATAAGAAACAGGTGGGAGTTTCTTGTGGCCACGTCTTCTCCATCTTCCACTTCCCTAGCATTTCAGAAGGGACTCTGATATGCCATGTTTTTGCATTCTTTCTAATGTTAATACAGTAAGTCTTTGACTTAATGAGGATTTAAGATGCAATCTTTCATATATATAAACATCCTTACATTGACATCAATGCATTGACATCAGCGGTGTTGGCACTTACAAACATTTCAACTTATGAACAAAGTTCCAGAATAGAATGGAAGATGTAATGCAAATCCAAATTTGATTTTTGGTTCAATATTTCCATTCCAGGAAGTGTAAAATATGCATTTTTTTGCATGCTTAAGTCGACCAAGTCTTGGAACTTGCCTTCAAGCTGCATATGTTCCCCTTTACTAACATTCTTTCAGTACAGGTAGGGTCTCAGTGAGTATCCATGTGATCTATTCTCAGATTCTCAGATCTCAGATTTATTCTTTGTCTCTCCACCAACCCCATGGATATAAAACTGCACTTGATATAAACTGCACCATGGATATAAAACTGCCACTTGTAGGTCATGACCCACAGTTTTATCTATACTTGTGTAGAGCAGAGGTATGCAAACCTTTTGGCAGCAAGGCCATAGCATCTCTCTGATACTGTGTTTTGTGGGGGGGGGGGGGGGGCAGAAAAAGAATTATTTCAAATTTGAATAAATTGACTTAAATGCATATATTAGAGATTGAACTTATATGAATGAATTTAAATCAGTTCATAAATACTTTCCGACACAAAGATAGGGGGTGATCTTCAAACCTGTTCATAATAACTTTCATAAAGAGAGAAGTATATGCAACCTCACTGGCTCTCAGCAGAACTACCCTCGCTTCCAGAAGATGACAGGGTTTGACTACAGGCAAGATAGGAGGGGCTTCCTGTGGGCTGCATCTGGCCGCAGGGCTGGAGTTTGGACAGCCCTGCGTAGAACAATTGGGGAATGACATATTGTGTATTGTGAAAATTGGCCGAAAGATCAGTTCCCTTAAGGGGTAATGTTGGTAATTATGCTTATTTTGACATTGAAGTCCTATATAACTTCAATGAAAACGGCCTTTTATGGAAAGGCCTTTCACCTTGAAGTAGAGGCATTTGTTTCATATGGATTTTTTGTGCATTATGTTTTGGTCCTTCTGTGTCGAACTGCACCCTAATCTGAGCACTTCTATTTAATATCCAACTTACTATTTAGTAGAATTGCAAGGAAATGTGGTTAGATATCTACTTCTTGTTCCCAGAATTTTGATCCCCCCCCCCCCAGAAACACACATAACTAGAGAATGAAAATTTGACACTAGTGGTTAAAATTGTGAAAAATGGGGTCTGTATGAATGATATCATGTTATAGATCACTGGAAAGGTACTTTTATGCAGAATACAATGAAACAAACTGCTTTTGAATATCTATATTCTATCAAAAGTTATGGCCAATTAACTAAAAACAAAAGAAAACACAAAAGCCTATGGAACAAAAAGCTTAACTCAACTTTCCCATGGAACTGATTGCTCTGAAAGCCAATGTGATATAATTCTGATACTTTATGGAACTAATAAGGTGTTAATAAGAATCAGCTCTTAGTATATATATCATATACAATACATATGTCATAAAAGTAACTCTTTATAACTGGATATAAGGGTACTTCTAAGGGGTACTTCTATGGGCTGTGGGTGGCGCAAGCGGTTAAGGCGCTGTGCCTATTAATCAGCAGGCCAGGGTTTGAGACTCAGGTCGGTCCCACAAGACAGGGTGAGCTCCTGTCCTTAGCCCAGCTCTGCGATGCCAGCTGGATCCAATCGTATTGGCTCTGCCTTTCCATTGGACTAATTCAGTGGCGTGGAGAGGGGGGATTTGCTGCTTGGGTAACAGCCTATCCTCCATAACAATCCAACCCAGGCTTTCGTGCTTCTCATGCAGCGTATGCAGTGCCAAGCACGATACCATAGTCTTTCAAGACTGACGGAGGCCTGCTTTTAAGGGGTACTCCTCTTATATTTAGCAGGGAAAGAATAACCATTCCTCTTTGTTAAAGCTAGTTTTCCTAACCAATATTAAGGGACACAATTTTTGTTATTTTACTTAAGTAACATTTTTTAACATTTTGAGTTTTGCATTGGACTACATGATCATTAGCTATGCCATTGGGTATAGTGCTTCCTAGTCTTTGTTTCTCGCTTCTCCTCCCTTATATATGCATAGGAAAACTACTTGGAGTTGGGCCAGGTGGTTAGTTAAAAATAAATTGGGCAGGGCAGTGGTAGCAGTCTACCGTTGAGTTATTGGAAGGAGGCATCATACTGTAATTGTCTGTCTTCCTGGAACAATTAGTCCTCTGTCTCCTTTTTATCATTTTCCTCTTCTTTAGTATCTGCAAATTAAAAAAGGCATCACAAGCTGATTTGCACTCTGTCCCCCTCATATGTGGGGGAGGAATGGCTCACAGTGCCTATTGACGCAAACAAAAATGAAACTTTTCATACACTCCTGCATTTAGTGGCTTGGCATGTATTTTCTTCCATCCAAGGTTCTTGCTCTGTAATGCACTTAAATTGCAGTCTTTGAAAACAGGGAGCCTTTTCCAAGCCCCAAATGGTAAACTTGAAGTGCAATCTGTGGCAGTTACCTTGTGGAGTACTGTATTCATTTTTCCTGTTGCCTTCAGTAACAGTCCATGTACTTGGGGAAATTGAAATCACTTAGTAGCTTTTTTTACATAGTCTTACCTGGCCTTTTAATTTGTAGTTTCACCTTGTGATAAAGGATGAGAATGATATGTTCCAATCTTCCTTCCTCTGATAATTGCCAAGTCCATTTTTCTCTTCAAAATTTCTCAAATCTACACATTCCTTAATGCATTTATCTCCAGAACACATATGCCTCACTTAAATAGCCTATTGAAGTGTGAGAGTGATGCTGATCTGGTTGGGCTAGTAAAATTCTGTCTGCTGGCAACCCTAGAATTAGATGCATTTTATTGCATTTCCAGCTTTCGTTCAAAGGAGAACATACGCTGTTTCTTAAGAGCTTCGTATGCACAAATTGCCTATCCTTGCCCTGCCCTTGCTGCTCCATTCCATACAGGAAAGGAGGGGCGCCAAATGCACACTGAATGGCATTTCCTACTCTGTAAAATTGGCAGCCTAAAAACTAAGTTGAACAGAGCCTATTTTTTCATTTTTGCTTGCAATAACGTGTATTGTGCATGTCTGCGTACTTTATAAACAACAATGGCAATAAGATTGGCATATCAGGAAGGTGTTTTCTTAGATAGTAAACCTGAACTCTTTGTTCTTGAAGCCCATTCAATAATTCTGGATTATTCTACTTAGGTGCAAATAATTTGCTTTAATAAGGATGTTTTTAATAGCAAACATTTCACAGTAGCTGAAACTGGAATTTCTCCTCCTCCACAATATCTGTGTTTTAAGTGGGAGCAAAAAGGTCAAGAATTTGTTAATCCATTTATGGGAATGTAGCTTATCTTTGTTTGATTAGCAGTAGGTGGTAAACTCTGCATGTGACTAAGGACTGTTGGGATTTCTTGTTGCTAAACAGTCTGGACACAGAAGCAGTAACATGTACAACTTAATGCTTTGAAACCTTGTCAAATTCTGTGTGGTGTGGCACATAGTGAGCTCCCTTGGAAAACATAGGTAGCTCCATAGCATCAGTGTTTAGCAACAATCCAGCAGAGCAGAAAGTGACTTGTGGTTATCACTGCACTCTTGGTTTGATATTCCTTTCTTAGTTGGGGAAGGATAGGTCATATCCTGCTATATGGCTAGCATGGCGGGTGGAAAAAACCCGACTGTAGTTCAGTTGACTATTAACAGGGTTGGGAAATTGACTCTGATGACTTAGACTCGAGTCACAAAAATGTGTATTTTTGGAAGACTGTAAAAAGGGCTTCCTGACTCTTTCACTCCTCCCTACCCATGCTGACATGAGTATGCCTGTTTCTGGGTGTGCTTGCTTACTGTTTTCGTGGTATGAAAAACCTCTTGGGGGCCATCATACTGACCAGGTGAGCAGCAGGGAATTCTAGCCAAGAGGCAGGGAAGGATTAATAATTCCTTTACCAGTCAAATGGGGAGGCAGGCAGGAAAGGGGTTTTTGCTATCTTGGATAGAAATGTAGGAATCAATGATCATTGGATGAAGTATGGGCATTCTATTATTTTCAGTGGCTGCAATGAGGTTCTTGTCTTACAATTGCCTGGAGCAGGTACTTTTTTCTGGGGGTACTCACTGGTAGTACTGGCACCTTTTTCCAAGTGCCTCCAGTAGGTAATAGTCATTGGAATGATCTGTGGCGAGTACTAGCACCTTTTTCCCAGAAAAAAGCACTGGGCTGCAGAAGCCCAGAAAATGGGGGTGGGGAGGCAGGAAAGCAGGGAAGCAGTTCTTTGGGTTCATACTTTCCTCATGACTGGTGGGGAGTGGAAGGCCCCATTAAATGGCTGGTTGTGGTGAGACTACTTCTGAGTAGCAGATGCTGCTCGTAACCTACCTTTTGCTTCTTCCTTCCCTGCAGTCTCACAGTCCTTCGCACACTTCCCACCCTGTTTACAAATGGGATGGGACAGCAGGGGAGTATTTAAAATAAATTCCAACACACAGACAACCAGAAGCAACCTATCTCCCTATGGTTTGCCTTTTAAAGTGAAGGGTAACTTGAATCAGATCTTTTATAGTTGCAAAGGTGTGAGTAGGTGACTCAGAAAGCGCCCCTGTTATTTCAAGTCAAATTGCAGTGAAACCAGAGGCAGTGACTCTAAACTTGAGTCAGACCATGCTGGATTTTCTCATCCCTGACTATGAAGTCCTGCGTTACAGTATGATTTAGGAAGCATACTGGTTCCACCTAGTGGTGAAGAATCCTTAATACATTTCAAGAGCTGTTAAAGGGACGGAGAGGGGGGAAGAGGAAATGAGGTTCCACAGCAATGCCATTAGGAAGGCTCTCAAATAATAGAAATTCATAATTTCTTTGACCTTCCAGAAGCAGACTGGTATCAGATGACCTTAGATGACCCTTACATGACTATCTAAAAATAGCCTAATTTGCATAACTTATAATTGCCGGTCAATGGATCTGGTTGGTCATCTAAGGGCTATGTATAGAAACTCTTATTTAGAAATTAGTATATTTCTTAGTATAGAAATTCTGTGTTAACTGTCTTTCTACCTCTTTTTAACCTTCCCCGTTTTCCTGCTTTTTATTCCTGCCTAGGTTTGAAAAGGGACGAATATACACTTTTATTGGGGAAGTGGTGGTTTCTGTAAACCCTTACAAGAACTTGAACATCTATGGACGTGACATGATTGAGCAGTACAAAGGACGTGAGTTGTATGAGAGGCCCCCTCATCTCTTCTCAATCGCAGATGCTGCATACAAAGCCATGAAGAGACGTTCAAAGGACACATGCATTGTAATATCAGGTGTGTGGGGGAAGGGCAGCTACTACAACAACCTAAAGAGCATTTTATGTGAACCTTAAAGCAGAGAAAGTGAACCTGGTGGCACTTGCTTTTCTTTATTCTTTAAGGATGGGCTCTTCTCCATTGTAAATGAAGCAATTATACAAAATCCTCAAATGATCATGAATTCTGCTGCTATTTTCTCAAAGCACATGGATAGTCCTCTTAAGACTTGGATTTAGTTTGACACTGATTTAATTTTCCATGGTGTACATGCTTAATTTATCCTGTTTTTGTCTTCTGAATTTTGCTGGATTTGAAGCAAAATGAGAACCTGCAAAGCTAGTTTGTTGGAACGAAAAAGTGGAGTGTGACTGTGTAGGGCCCCCTCTATACACAGTTCTATCCAGAGTCCTTGCAGATTCTGAAACCATGGAACTATATATATACAATACATATAGGGATATATAGGGAACTCTATATATACAATACATATCCAACATCATTTTGCTTATCTGAGGAACACAACATATAGGCAAGCAACTTGTGTGCTAGGGTGATGAGGCGATCTGAACATTAATAGGAAGTAGGACAGTACTTTGAAAAAGTCTTGCTTTTGGTGCTGCTTTTGTCTTTGGATGTTAGAGGAGTGAGCCTTGGATGTTGGAGAAGTTAGATGCATAAAGTGTATGTAGTTAAAGTTGAGCTTTCTTTAAAAAGTTAGAAACAGAAGATGTTTTGCAAAGTATGCAAACAATTTTAGCATAATGTGTGATTGCTGTAAATATACACATCCTGTTTATAATGGCAGCAATTTGTTGGTGTTCTGTATTTTGTCTCATAATGCCTCTCTGTTATTGTGCCCTTAGGTGAGAGTGGAGCAGGAAAAACAGAAGCAAGTAAATACATTATGCAGTACATAGCCGCTATTACCAATCCAAGTCAGAGAGCTGAGGTTGAAAGGTAAGCATCTACAATCAGTGGGAAAGCAGGGATGAAAGAGTCCAATGCAAAACTTGTTGAGTGTACAGGTTGAGCCTGTTTATCCACATATTTGATATGCATGGATCTGACTCAACACAGGTCCCCCAACTCATGCTGAGCAAGACTTAGCTCAACCCTTTGAAGGAGTTTGGGGCTGTGCTCCAGGCAGTTGCCTACATTCCCTAGTTAGTTTTCCTAGAAGCATCTGGGTAGTTAATGTGAAGGGGGCAAAAGGATGCTGGACTAGACAGAGCTTAATTCTGATTTAGAAGGGCACTTGTGTTCTTATGAAGAAGTTTTCCCCTTGGCATCTTTTCCTAAGACTATGGAATGTAGCCGGATATAGATGGCAAACAAAGAGTTAAATGTATAAGTATAGGCTAAACTACTTAAGCTTCTCACATTAATAGAATTCTTTAATTCCACAGTAGAAGTAAAATGGCCATTTCATTACTCATACATAAAACACATTGTTATGTAAGCTTAGGAATAAATGCTGTCTAGACCCGGTTTCCTGTTTCCTTGCTTTCCCTGCATGTCTGCACTTTAAAGGGTGAAGAACATGCTTCTGAAATCCAACTGTATTCTGGAGGCCTTTGGCAATGCCAAAACCAACCGCAATGACAATTCCAGTCGGTTTGGAAAATATATGGATATCAACTTTGATTTTAAAGGAGACCCAATAGGTGGACACATAAACAATTACTTGTTAGAAAAGGTAAGTTGGTTTTGCAAAAATAGCCTATCTCTTACAGGTAAACGTTTTTAAAAGTGAAAAGAATGACCATGGTGGTACTGAGATAGATAGATATATACACACACGTATATATATACATATATATATATATATATATATACACACGTGTATATATATATATATATATATATACACGTATATATATATATATATACATATACATATGTATGTATATGTGTGTGTGTGTGTGTGTGTATTCATAATAGATACTATAAGGATAGCTACTGGGATAAGACTGTGCAGTATTCATATGGGAATAAAAACAAGAGTTTTAATTTTAACTCTGAACTTTCTAAGAAATAAAATCAGAGTAATTTCCATTACTTTAAAATAGAAGATAATGCAGAAGTTTAAAAAAAACTTCTCTCACATGGACTAGATAGATGTTGTAGTGTTTTTTTCTTTATGTGACTGTGGCTGCAATCCTAAAGACACTTTCCTAGGAGTAAGACCCACTGAATACAATGGGGCTTACTTTTGAGTAGACATGGTTAGGATTATGCTCTGTGTCTGTTTTCTGGCTTTCATGTTTAGTTCTGTAACAACTTGTGTATCTTTTTAATGTCTATCCTGAAGCCCTTTTGAAGGATAAATAGTAAATTTTATTTGTTGGAAGTTCTTATATGTATGCTTGGTACTACTGTGTCCTTTCACACGTATCAGGTAAACATTAGAGCTGTGCTGGTTTACAAGGGATTTGGTTGTGATGCTGGTTTTTCCAACCTCTGCTCCCTCAAACCTTACCATGCAAGAGTTCCTGTTGATTTGACAAGCATATTATGAACTGGCCTGGTTGGTTAATTTAAGTTAGGCTCTGTGTACTTTTGAGGAGGTGCAATTTCAGGTCATCTGAATACGAATGAATTCCTGATTTGGCAACTGGCTTACTTTAAATTAGCCTCATTGTTGTTCTTAAGTGATTTGTAACTCTTAGACAAGTTCGTTGGACATTCAACCATAAAGCTTCTGTTTTGTGTGTGCAGGACCAGTCTTGTATTTGGTCTAGTTGGGAGTATTTAAAGGTGTGAGCAGATCAATCCCTAATTACTGAGGGAGCCAGACAGCTTTGGCATCATTGACTTTTGCAAATAAAATGTCTTCTAATTAAGCCTGATCTTTGTGTGAGAAATGTTAGTGGCATGTGCTGATAAACTTGTGGAGTTCACTCTCAGGATGTGGCAATTGCTACTAGTTTAGATGGCTTTAATGAAGAAAGACATAGAAGTTGGGTATTATTGACATAGAGGTCCTATTATTGCTTTCTCAAAGTATCTGACTGGTTACAATGAGAAACAGAATGCTGAATGAGTAAGATCATCTGGTTTCATTCAGCAGAACTTTGCTTGCATTCTACTCCTTAATGCAGTGATTTTCAACCTGGTGTGCCGTGGATAGTCCTCAGGTGTCCTGCAAGATTTTGGAGATTGACATTCATTAATAGGAAAATTGAGGGATATGAACAGTCTAGTGTGCCTTGTCAATGGTAAAAACAATTGATGGTTTGCCTTGACAATTTCAGTGCCTTGCTAAGTGTGCTGTAAGATGAAAAAAGGTTGAAAATCACTTCCTCAATGTGTGAAGTTTATGAAGTTCAGCTATATTGATGGAAGAGGACTGGTCTTTGTATATCATTTCAACTGAAGATTCTTTGGCAAAAATTGCAATTTTGTGTTTCAACTGAGAAAGACAGAGAAATATACAGGAATAACCTTATCAGGAATCACCCATGGTTTTACCTCAGTGCGAATGAGGTTGCCCATTACATTAAAAGATAATTGTCCTTTTAGGTTTAAAAATACCTTGGTGAGCAGGCTAATATGACAGGCAGGCTGTCAATCTCTCCTTCCCTTTCTAGGGCTTAGAACAGCTTTTTTCAGCTTGGAGTCCGACACCTCTCATCCCCTACTAGAGTAAGAGAATTAATAATAATAATAATAATAATAATAATAATAATAATAATAATAATAATAATAATAATAATAATAATAATAATAGTAAGGGAGTGAATGAATAATGAAAAGCAATTTGAAAATGATTGTTACTGTCTGCAGCATTACCATAATAAGCAGGCTTTTTAAAATTGCTGCCTAAAGAGATGTTCATCTTTTTATTATTTTTGTTTAATGCAAAAATCAGCATCCACAGAAATTCCTGGAATGGAACCCTCGCAAATGCCAAGACTCAATCTGTAGTCTTTAAGACTTGTGGTAACATCTGGGCAGAAACTTTAGGAGTGGAGAGAATGCTGTCTTCAACTGACTGTCAACGTCTTAACATTTTGGTGGAGTAGATATTTATGTTCACTAGTCATCTTCTTCTCTGTATGGTTGCAGTTTAGAAGAAGAAGGTGCAAGATTTCCAACATAGCTGTAGAACTGAAACTGTTTCTTGGCAATGGGAAATATGAATTTGGGTCATATAATTTGGGGTCAGTTGAAACAAAAGGTTGATGTATTACTGTTTAATTGCAAACTTCTGGTGTTGCAAACAGCAGTATAAAATAGAGAATAGGATTGGGTTTTCAATAAGCCTTCCAGTTCTTGAAAGGTTTTATGTTAAAGACTAAATAAGATTTTGATACAGTATTTAAATTGCTGCAATTCATGTTAAGGGTCCCCCCCGCTTTGGAATTCTGGCCAGAAAACCCCCCTTTCCCAAACCTTACTAGTAATGTAGAAACAAACTACATTGATTGTCTTCCTCTTTTTTACCCTTTCTCCTGCCCCCTTCCCCCCCCCCAGTCACGGGTGATTGTGCAACAGCCAGGAGAGCGGAGCTTCCACTCCTTCTATCAGGTAAGTTGTTACTTTCAGTAGACTGATGAGAATAAAAGTTGTGTAAACAATCACCCCTGAATTCAGAAAGAGCCTTGCTTGCCCAATGCAATATCTTTAATAGTGTGTTTCATCATTTATGAAATGGTGCATCCTGCTTTGTTTCCTAATATCCATGTTATATGAACTTGTTTAGATGCTATGTATGTTCAATAAATTATAGATACTTATACTAGATGTGGTTGTACAGCTGTTGTGCTCCAGAATGCAGTGCCCAGATCCAGTGGTGACGTGATTCTGCACGTGAACTGGTGTGGGGGTCAGTGTGTCACCCCCGGGACACTCACACCCCTTCTTGGACTGCACAGGCGCCAACTCTGAAGCCTGCACAGTACTCTTCTGAAGCCCATCGGAACAGACCCAAATGGCTGGCTGAGACTCAGGGCCGGCCGGAGGAGTATCAAACTCCTTCGGCGCGTAACCCCCAGCAGTGCATCACTCGGTGCAGCCCGCACCAGCCTCACCAGTCTGGTGATGGGGCTATCCAGATCATTAATTTGAAGCCTGCTTAAAAGCAGATTCTCAAAATTTTCTTGATCAATTTTAATGATATTGGTGAGGGGGAAATGTGTGTGCTTGGGGAAGGTACCATGTGGTTTCTAGAGTTCAGATGAATACAATTTCTATATAAAAGATAAAGGTGTCCCCCGCAGATTGTCTTGCTAGCTGTGACTGATTGTAGGGTGCAGTGATCATTCCCTTTTCTAAGCCTTTCGAGCCAGTGTTGTCCAAGGACACTCCCATGGTCATGGGGCCAGCATAATTGTATGTCCAAGGTGCATGGAATGCTGTTTTACCCTCCCATCAAAGTGGAACCTATTTATCAATTTACATTTACATGCTTTCGAACTGCTAGGTTGGCAATATATGTAGTTTCTATATACTTCAAGGTTTTGTCTTGGGTGCTTATCTCTGAAAGGAGAACCTTGAAATATATGGTAATTGCCTATTGCCAATTACAGTAATGCCTGTTGTCAGGGGATGTCAGTAGTCGTTATCTATGTCTTTCAAAATGGTAACCTAGCTTCACCTAGAGTAGTGGTACTCAAAGTGGGGTGTCAAGATCCTATTTGGGGGGGAAGGTTGCAAGTTTTAACTGTTTGATGCACCTAAAAGTCAAGACATCATGTCTGGAGAGTCATGGAGAGATTGTCATTTTCAGAAGAGGGTCCTGAAACACTTGAGAACCACTGACCTAAAGAGTTATCAAAATATTATTATAATCTCCTGCCTTACAGCGTTATTAAGTGCTCATCTCCAGTCTTTTTATTGAGGCACTCTAAACAAGGTGAATTCCAATAGATGGGATGAATGAGGAGTTGTACCATGGCTCAGTGGTTAAAGATGCTGTGCTTGCTGACCTGAAAGTCTGCAGGATGAGACCTGAATACTGCAAGTCGGAGTGAGCACCTATCCCTTGCCCAGTTCCTGCCAACCTAGCAGCTGGAAAACAAGGAAATGCAAGTAGATAGATAGGTACCACCTCAGTGGGAATGTAACAGTGTTCTGTGTGCTTTGGCATTTAGTCATGTAGGCCACATGATCACAGAGGTGTCTTTGGACACCGCTGGCTCTTTTGCCATAGAAATAGAGATGAACTCCACACACTATAGCCGTGTGCTGTATAGGTGCCTATAGGTGACAGGGCAACCTGCAGCCAGTTCTGGACTGGATCTTCCATCTTGCCTGTCGTGACTATTCATAGTCAAAGCAAATATCATTGAGGTCATTATTGAATAATAATTCCTGTGTACATTGACATTGTTAGCCAAAGAAGCAATTAATGGAATAATCAACTTTGTTTCTTCAGTTACTCCAAGGAGGTTCTGAGCAGCTTCTGCGTTCATTACATCTGCATAAAGATTTATCTGCATATAGCTATATAAGTGCTGGATCACAACTAAAGGTGAGGGATTATTTTATGGATTATAATTGGCATCCAGCTTGATGAGAATCAAGACCTTTTCCTGTTGTATTCCCACAGCGGTTGATGGCTTCCTCTAGGAAACTTTGTATGGCTTTTGTCCTGTGACTTTGTTAGATGACAGTGTTTTATTCTACTATTTCTATATTAATTTTTATTATTTTAGTTAATGGTTTTAACATGTCAATCTTTGGTAGTTTTTTCTCCAATGGGGAAAACCTTGTTTACATTTTACCTAATACTGACAGCATTAGTGATCAATATTCACAGTCTCATATGCCTGGTGTCTACCTGTTTTTTTAATATGGTATTTTTAACCTTGGTTTTTACTGTTTTTATATAGTTTTAAATTATATTTTATTGTCTGGTTTTTCATTTTTCATTTAGTTTTTAAAATTGCCTTGAATCTCCTTTTAGGTAGAAAGTTGGGATATAAACTGAATTTAAAAAATTAATGTCTTATTTTCTAATGTTTCTTTTTTCAGTGTTCTATCAATGATGGTGTTGACTTCAAAGCAGTTGCTGATGCCATGAAAGTGATTGGGTTTGAACCAGAAGAGATTCAGACAGTATACAAAATTCTGGCTACTATTCTTCATTTGGTGAGTTGAAGTATGTTCCACTTAAACTCACAAATGGTCTCTCTCAAGATTACTAGATGTGGGGAGGTAGTGAGGGTCTACAGGCTTAGCAACCAAAACCATGCTGATTTGTGGGACAATTGGAAGAGGGCTTTAAAAGGACACAATGAGTGAGCTCTGGTGCTGGAAAAAGCGATGGCTGGTTTTCTTTCTCCTGCACTACTTACTCTCTGTATTGGGGTCTGAATACAGAATGTTATTGAAGGTTTCTGAACAGTACTGCTTGTTAGGACTAGCAAATTTCAGGTGCAAAATATTTGCTGTACCTGACTATGCTGCTTACTTGACACCTATAATCTAACCCACAAACAGTGTTTTATTTATAATGATCATTTATAATGATTCTTTATAATGATAAAGAAGAGGATATTCCTCTTTAAAATTGTTCTCTAATGGAAGAGTCACTGATATTAGTGCCCAACCAAAACTGTCTGAGGTAGAAGCATGAAATTTGGGGGAAAGTTTTCTTTTTGTGATGTAGGCACTCACTAATAACTGATTTTGAGAAATTCAAACCAGAAGGGGGTGAAAAAGGGAACAACTTAACACTGAAGAATTGCAGACTCATCAATGCCCATCCAAATCCCCATAGACCTAGAAGTGTGAAATTTGGGGAGCATTTTAATTAAGCACCCACGAAGAACTGATTTTTAGATATTTAACCTGTAAGTGGATGAAAAGGGTTGCAACGTGTGTCCCCCCCCCCCATACTTAACATTGAAGACTGACCAACACCCAACTCCAACACCTCGACTTAGAAGCATATTCCTCTGTGATGCAAGGACTGACCAAGAACCGATTTGGCACCTGGTGGTGCCTGCTGCCTGGTGTTGCCTACAGGTGGTTCTTGGTGCCTGATACTGCCCGGTGGTGCCTGCTAGTCCCTGCTGCCTACTGGTGCCTGATGGAACCTACTGCCCAATGGTGTCTGCTGCCAGAAACCCAGTGCCTGGTAGGAATGCATGGTTCCCAGTGGTGCCCTGTGTCTGTTGCCCATGCTTGGTGGCTGGCAGGGATGCCTGGTGGTGTCCAGTTGGGATGCCTTGTGGTGCCTGTTGCTGCCTGCTGCATGATGGTGTCCACTGCCCAATGGTTCCCCAGTGCCCGGTAAGGATGTCCAGTGCCCGCTGCTGTCTGCCATTATCCCTGGTACCCTCCAGTGCACAATGCCAGTCTGGAACCTCTTCCCAGCATGGAACCCTATTGGAGCATGTCTCTTCCAGCATGCACTTTGTAATGGAGATAGGGCAGAACAGGAAATTTTATATGGAAAGGGATAAAATGCTGTGTAATTTAAACCACTACCACCGCCCATTCAGACTAGACAATCTGCAGACAATTGTGAATTACAAAGAAATGAGGTTGTGAAGGAAGTTTTTGATTGACCAAAGAGCTCCCAATACTTCAAGCAAGTCAGAAACCCTTTCTGCCAGCTCAAGAAAATAAAAGCAGCATCGAAATCAAGGAACCTGCCAAATCACCCCCACTATTCCTTTGTTGCAGTTCTAAACGTTTGTGTGCTGATATTCTAGAAGGCACAAAGAAATTATAGCTATGAGGAAATGATGGGGAAAATTTCAGTAGCATACTAGACTTAAAAAGGTTTCCTGTCCTGTATCTGCTGCTGTGGAGTATATAGAGCAGGAGTATCTCTCCTGACAAGAGATGAACATGGATTATTTCCACCTCAGTTTGGCTTTCCTGAAGGAAATTGCATCTTATTGAAAGTTGTGGCTATTTCTATGCCCTGTTTGTTGCCCAAGCTGAACAATTATTTCTGTTTTCAATATTTTTGCAGGGCAATTTGAAGATTTCTGTAGATGGTGACACACCAGTAATTGAAAACAACAAACTAGTGTCTGTAATCGCAGATCTGCTATCAACCAAGGCTGACATGGTGGAGAAAGCCCTCCTTTTTCGTACAGTTGCCACTGGCCGGGATGTCATTGATAAGCAGCATACAGAGCAAGAAGCCACCTATGGAAGAAATGCATTTGCAAAGGTCTTGCTAACTTTGGCTATGTGTCTTTCAGTGGTTGCTTGGGATTCTGTCTCCAAACTTTGCAGCGAATTCTCTGTTATCCCTGGCATAATTGCTTCATGACATTTGGTCTTTGTGTTGCTTACTTACCCATGTATTTCTGTACTTACCTATGTATTTCTGTAATAATTTGAAGTTTGTGAGGAGCTAGCAAGGGAGTAGATAATGAGGAAGTGCTGTCTTAGTTAATAAAACATTGTCTTTCTTGTTCACCTCAAGGTGATCTTTGCTGTAGACATTCAGACAATGAGTACAACTCAGATGTATAAGCTTATTATAAATTGAAATTTTACAATGATAAAAATTGAGAAAGAAAAAATGCCTCCCTGAGGCATCTGGTGGGGTGCTTTGAGATACAGGAAGCTAGACTAAATGGGCCTTTGGCCTCATCCAGCAGAGGCAAACCACTATATCTCAATAACTCTTCCACATGGAAAGCTATAACTTTACAAAAGTTTGTTTGAGATATGTGGGACTCTGCATACAAAATTTCATCAAAATCTGTGATGGTCATGTGGGGCACTTTTCCAAAACTAGACCACTTGACATGGCATGACTCTTAAACCTTGTTAGTATTTACATAGAGTAGATGATATCTATTTGTTACCTGCAGAGATACACCATCAATATGCACAATTCTAAATCAGAGCTGGGAAAAGCAAAAATAGAAATAACTCTTGTTCTTTGCTTTATAGGCAATATATGAGCGTCTTTTTTGCTGGATTGTGATGCACATCAATGATGTTATTGCAGTGAAGGACTATAACAGCACAGTTCATGGGAAAAATACAGTCATTGGGGTATTGGATATATATGGCTTTGAAATCTTTGATAATAACAGGTGAGCTCTGTTGTAAAGGTTGAGCATGTAGTTTGAATCTGTTTCTAGCTAAGGAATTAAGCAATTCTTTAAACTTCTATTTTTTATAGTTTTGAACAGTTCTGTATTAATTATTGCAACGAGAAGCTGCAGCAACTTTTCATTCAGCTTGTATTAAAGCAGGAGCAGGAGGAATATCAGCGCGAAGGAATCCCCTGGAAGCATGTGAGTAGATAAACAGGTCTTTCAAAAGTCAGCACTGAAATTAAAATTACAGGTATGGAATTCTACACCAGCAAGTAGCTATGCTGTGTTGTTGTTATGTAAAGCTCAAGAGAGAAGAAGACATGGAATGAGAAAGTTCCTTGACTCCTGGACTGCCAAGAGTCCAATACAGGCTTTTTGGATTCTGCAAATCTGTATAATTTTTCACTCTGCTGTCTAAAACTGTGAAGGGGCTGAAAACATTTTGCCTGATGTGAAATTTTAGAAATAGAAATAAACATTAACCAGTGAGTGCAAATTTATACATGGTATGTGCATTCACAGAAAAATTGAAGTTCTCTCCCTTGTCCCTCCATTTCCTATTGATCCCAAAACTCTGTATGTGTTCTTTTTCCTTATAAAGTTTATACCATTCTACTGGATAGCCCTTATAAATATCTCTGCATTCTTGTTTCCAGATTGACTACTTCAACAACCAGATCATTGTTGATCTAGTGGAGCAGCAGCATAAAGGAATCATAGCCAATCTGGATGATGCCTGCATGAATGTTGGAAAAGTCACTGATGAGATGTTCTTGGAGGCTCTTAATAACAAACTGGGCAAGCATGCTCACTTCTCCAGTAGAAAGGTACTCATTATCTGTACTGGCACAGTATAATTCTGTCTGCTGTTTAACCTTAGCAAATTGCATATTAGCTGATAATTTTTGATCAACTTAGAGCACAATCCTAACCATGTCTACTCAAAAGTAAGCCCCATTGTGTTCAATGGGTCTTACTCCCAGGAAAGTGTCTTTAGGATTTTAGTCTAAATTCTGCTTCTGTTGGTCATACAGAGGGGCAAGGAATGTGTGGAGTGCGAATTCCAGTGCATGTGATCACTGGCTTCCCTGCTGCAGTGCCTCAGTCCCTCTCAATGAAATGTGATATTTCAACTAGAATTGCTCTTGCATTTCCAAACCTAATTGCAGCTATATGAGCTAGAAATAAAATCAGGGATTCTTGGAATGCAGGTTCCAGATTTATATGGCATAAGTGCAAGAAGCACAGGTAATGCTTAAGCAAATGACCTGCTTCTCTTTATGAGTGTTTAGTTGTTGACTCACAAAATTGGAGTGCAAGGAAGGAATTCATGAGGCAAGGTCCTCTGCAGGCCCAGTTCGTATGGTAATCTTGTGACATGTATCATATGAGGCTCATGTGATGGATTGCGTCTACAGGCAAAAGAATACCTCCACATGGAAAATTAGAATATCTTCCTCCATTAGCTGGGGGAAGGTTTCTGTCTTAGTCTAGTCCCTATCATACTGCTGTTCTCTGTGTCGAATGAGCACTCCAATGCATGTCTACTCAGAAATAAATTCCATTTTGTTCTATGGAGGATATTCTTAAGAAAGATGATTGCAACCTTATTCACAGAACAACCATATAGATTTTGAAGAACACTTGGGAGACAGGTTACGTAGGTGTGAGGCTGTCTTAATATTGTTGAAGACTTACCCCCAAATCCAGAGTAACTACGGGAGCTCGTAAGAGGCTTTACATGCACCCATAATTACTGCACCACCTAGTGAAAACCTATGGGAAATTCATACTGGAATCCAGAGTAAGTTGTTCTTACACTGGAGCAAGGACTCCTCATAGTTACTCTGGATTTTGCCCTTAGAAGGATATCTACTGAAAATTTCCTTTTCATCCTACCTTTTTTATCTACCTTGGGGTATCTTGCCCCAAAGGTTCTGTTTTGCACATTGTTTCTTCCCTTCAGTGCCGCCTGAGAAGAGAGGAGGAAATAATAACAGCTAGCAAAGCATGGCTGAGGTAGTTCGGGTCTAGATGTAGACTGGGTTATGGATCCAGCCATTATCTTCTATATATAGTGCTACCTCACATAACAAGTGCCCACATAAAGAGTGATTCACATAACAAGCACAAATTCCCATTGGGAGTGTTCTCCACTTAACAAGCCCCAGGCAACTGCCCCCAAGTTGCTCCGTGCTGATGCTCCACGCGGAGTCTGTTTTAAAGGGCTGCCGGCCAGCACACTGCTGCCTCTAACTGTCCCCATGTTCCCCCATCAACCTCCAGCAGCAGCCCAGGTAAGCCTCCTATCTTCCATGCAGCCTCCTAACCATGCCTACTCCTAGGAAAGTGTCTTTGATTGTAGCCTCCTAAGCATGTCTACTCAGAAGTAAGCCCCATTGTGTTAAATGGGTCCTATTCCCAGGAAAGTGACTTTAGGATTGCAGCCTAAATAGACTTCGTAGGATCATGCACATTGAATGCATGTTTTGAATTCAGTTCTAGTCTTTTGTCAACATTTTAACATACAGTTAATATTTTTATAAGAATATTTTTTTGGGTTGTGGAACCAATCATCTGAGTTTCCATTATTTTATATGGGAAAATCCGCTTCACATGGACAGCATTTCGCATAACAAGCACACTTCTGGAACAAATTAAACATGTTAGTTGAGGTGCCACTATATTTAAAAGTGAAAAGTCACTCACTCACAGACTCATCAAATCCCAACCAAAACTGCTAGGTCTAGAAGTGTGAAATTTGGGGAGGATGTTCCTTCTGTGACAGAGGCACCCACTAAGAACCAGTTTTTGGGAATTCCCACCAGAAAGAAGTAAATCCCTGAGAATCCCTGACCGATCACTGCCCTGTCCCAACCCTTGGACTTAGAAGCATGAAATTTGGGTAGGGTGTTCCTTCTGTGTCATCATTACCCATCAAGAACTGAAATTGAGAAATTTTACCCTTAAGTGGATGAAAAGGGGTGCAACGTGTTTTTGTCCAATACTTAACATTGAAGATTGATATACATCCAGCCAATTTTGTGCCTAAGGAATACATGTAAAGTATTTTGTATTTATCTCTTTAAACTGGTTTGATTTTTGTGCTTTCATGGTTTATCTTCGGTTGTCCAATTTTGTGCCCAGTGCCTGATGCACTAGGAGAGAGGGTGCGCATCGGTGGGATGATGATACGCACGGGGGAGATGATGTTCATGGGAGGGTGTTGCACAGTGGTGGATGGGGGCATAGTTTAATCCTGCAACACAGGGACATTTTGCTAGTAGTAGATATTAATGAGATTTGTGGGAATTTTGGGAATTTGTGGGTTTGAACTGGTTGCTGGATGAGGGAGAGCACTGGTATGTATTAAGTACTTTATTCTAATGATGGCACTAGTTTTAGATGTGGACCAGCTGGCAAATGTTGAGGTTGTGGTTAAGGATAAGCATAGCTTCAGAGGTTTATGGGTCTTTAATCTTGAGTATTTCTGTATGTTGCAGGCTAGGGTTGCCATATGCCCCTGAAAACTGGAACGGTCCCAATTTTCAGGGATTGTGTTCACATGTTGGCAAGTTTGACAGGGTCCTGTCCCAGTTTTGTGGAAGAGAATTATGGCAACCCTATAATAGGCAGTCTAAGTTTTCAAATTGGAATCATTAATTTTTCTCTAGTGTCCAGCAGACGGAGCTATACTCCATTCAATTGAAGGGAAGATCAGGCGCATGAATTTGGCTAGACAATCATGATGTCACTTGTAACCAATAGTGGCCCAATTTAAATTCATGTGACCATTTCCTAAGCAACTAATTTTCTGTGGCAACAAATATGGATCACATTGATGTTTGATTGCAGCGAAATGATGTTTGTCCTTGTAGCTACTGAGTGCTGTCATTTTTTTTAAACCTCAGGCAACAGCCTGAAGGATTTTAAACCATCACAATAATCATTTTTTAATCTGCTGTTGTCTTTCTAGAAAGATAATTCTTGTTAATTTCTTTCAAATGAGGAGATTGCCCCTCCCTGCGTATAGCAAATAATGTTGACATGCAGGAAAAAGTACAGTTAAGATTGTTTGCTGGGATAGCATTATAGAATGGAAGCTTTGAATTTGTGTTGTAGCTTTTATAATGAAACACAACATGGGAGTGAAGTAAGAGTGATGTTATGCATGCTTAGGTTTGAAAGGTAATCTTTTGACTAAAGCTGCAACGTAGGTTTCTTATTTCTTTATTTTGTCTGGTAAGATTGGCCCACATTAGTGTGCTATAGCTCAGTTCAGAATGCATCTGAAGAAGCTTTTAGTTAAGGCTAATTTTCCAATTAATCATGGTTTATTAATGAATACTTGAACATATGCTTAAACAAAAAGTTCGGAAGACAAAGAACTATTTGGAGGCAAGTCCCATTCATTTCAGATGGGCTTGCTTTGTAAGATGATTGAAGAACTGCATCTTTTCCACCTGCTTAGATGAGATGCCTTGTTATTGAGAAGGGTAATTTACCTTTTATTGTTTGGCCTACTGGTTTTCTCCAGGAATTGAGATGAGGACCAGCAGTGATACCGACATATGAAAAAGTTTCAGGTTTACATTGAACTTCTTTTTCTCTTTCAAAAGGGAAAATGTGTCTTTTTGTAATCTGAAAGGTTTATAGTTGGTTGGTTCTTTCTAATAGTATGGTTGATTTAAATGGTTAAATGTTGCAGCCTTATTTTTGACTGTTTCTGGCTATGAAGTTTTGGAAGCATCTTCTTGAAACCACTGTTTCAAGGGAATGCTTTCTTGAGTCTTGTTTTTTCTCACTGACATGGAAGCCTTGATGCTGTGTTTTTCCCCACCATCACCATCAGTGAATACTCAATTGACTCCTTTAAACGATGGAAGGAGAGAGCTCAGTGTGTCTGGAAAACTGGGAAAAGCGGACATGCAGAGGAAGAAGTTCTCAAGAGAATTTCATAATTTTGGTACCACTTGGAGAAGGTCCTACCCTTTGTCGCTGTGTGCTTCACCCAGGAGGGCCTCTCAGATGACATTAGAAATGGGCCATTTTTAAACTGTCTGAACATTGAGAAATATTCAGTCCTCTGGGGCGCTTTTAGTTTTAGTGATGAAAAACTCCTGTAGAACTCTCTGGTGATGAACATGATCGTCTGAAGGTGACCAACATGCAGGTGTTCAAAACCATTCTTGCCACATGTATGTGAACCCATGAATCTATGATAGTAATTACCACCTCCTCCTCTGCATAGCCTCTTTTCTCCAATGTCTCCTGTGCATAATGGGGCCATAACAAATAAATTAACCTTTGGAATTTTCTCATAGTTACCTTGTACAAAAGATGGACATTCTTTAGTTTGTCAGGTTGAAGTGAGTGCCTAGATAACACTGGCCATAATTTCACTAGTTTGAATAGTCACAACTTCGGTATTTTGTTAAGATGGCATATTGTTAGAATGACTAAGGCTGCAATCCTAAAGACACTTTCCTGCGAGTAAGACCTATTGAACACAATGGGGCTTACTTTTGCGTAGACATGGTTAGGATTGTGCTCTAAGTTATTAAAAAATCAGTTGTTTGATCATTGATAAGGCACACCATGCTGTAGGAAGGGAATTCAAATCCCCAGATGTTCTACTAATAAATGATTCTCCCTATTCTGTGGCACACATGAAGACCATCCATGCCACTACAGTATGCCACAACACAGTGGTTGAAAATTGCTGCCCTAACTATTCTCTGCAGGGAATAGTGTTTGCAAGATGCCCAACTACAAGTTGTGAGAGAATGAAGTATAAACAAGTTAGAGGGGAGATAGAGATTTTCAGACATAATTTCTGAGGACAGTCATACTTATTCTAGTATAGTGGTCAATATATTTGGTCTCCTGACATGATTAAATTTTAGTACTAAGAATCCTGTGACAGCACTGAAAGGCAAACTTCAGTTGCTTGTTGTTCAGAAGAGTGTGGCTGGGTTGATGCTTAGAACCCAATGTTAGTGCATCCTTAAGTGGGGTCTGTACAAGGAGATTTCTAGATTAGAAGAAGGACTGGAACCTATAATGATTGGAATCTAAACCAATCTATATTGACAAAATATTGTCTGTATGGCATTTCAACTTTTTCTCTGCAATGCTGAGGGACATAAACATTGAGTGTGTGATTCATTTTGTTTGTACATTAAAGGTGAGGCTCCATGGTTCTCTGAGTATTCCTGGAACCACATTGCATGTATTTCATGGTGCCATCATAAACCTGTGGTTGTAAATGTTTGTTCCCTATTTGGAATATTGATATTCTTGGCTGTTGAAACAAATGGAATGGAAACTAACCTGCTCTCTCCTAAGACTTATTAATCATAGAGCTCAGTGCTAAGCCAAGATGACACTGCATCTCTCAGGTTCCTCGCTGCCTTCCCAGAAGCAACAACAGAATCTGCAGATGTTGAAACTAGTGTTTCTGATGAGCATCATGACCATGTGCTGATAGACTATGGAAATAACCATCTTTGAGCTTCACAGTTAATGCTTCACTGCTCCCCTGTGAAGCGTGTTGGGTTCTGCATCAGGGAGGATAAGCTCTGAGGGGCTTCTATGCCCTACATACCAGTGTCCTAGTTTATAGATTGTCTATCCAGCGTGCTGCTGTTGGCTTGATTTTCTGTATGAAAAAATTCATACGGCATAGGAAAATCTCTGTACAAAAATGATTTAATTTGGATAATCAGAGCTTTCTTCTGTGTTGCCTGACAATGAATCCTGATGTCTGCATTCCTCTGATCATGGTGGGCAGTGCATATAATTCACTTTTCTATTTTGACACCCCCCCCCCCACACAAAAAAAAGAGTATCAGGGCTACTTCACCCATTAAAATGAGGTTAGAGTTTATCATAATTTTGTGAAATGAAGCATGATCATGTATTACAGCACAAATACACTTGGCAGGCATCTTGATGTGTGACTTATCACAACATGGTGCATGTCTGCATATGTTCCTTCTCACATGTAGATAATATGCCAATTTCAAGTGGAGAAGTAGCAAGCTAGAAGGAAGTTCAGAACCCTTCTTCCACCTAGTATTTCACTCTTCCACTTTCCTTTAGAGTTCTTTACCCTTCCCACTGGCCATATTAACTTCATGTCTTGAAACTTGAATGGGAGAAAGGGAGGTAGAGAATAAATATGTTTGCAGGGAAAGGACAGAGCAGCTTCACAGCTGTTTGCTACTGATCCAAGTTACACACAAGAAAACAGTAGGCCAGTTCCTTGTACGTGGTGTTTATGTGTCTGCATAAAAAGCAGAAGAAAATGTAGAGCATCAGCAATCAGCATGGTTCTATCAAAACCCAAACCAGTTAAATTTTTTCTGTAATTAACATTTTTAGCTGACAAGATAACAAGGTAATTTGAATTCTAATTAAATCTTTTTTTGTTTAAATGTTTTTCCAGAAATGCATTTCCTGAGATAAAAATGCATGTCTTATTTGAATCAAGTGTATGTAAAGGATCCCAAGCTCACACCTTTGTGCATTATATTTTAAGTAAACGCGTATAAAGTATCTAAAGTATTAAGCGTTAAAACACAAAGGTCTGTCATAGTAGACCTAAGAAAGAGGCCTTAAATTGTCACTGGCTGGAAGAGGAGACTGTAATGAACTTGGCAGACCATAGGGGCCCTTCTGACTATGCTGCCGCCAGTAGAGGTGAGGGTAGTGATGGCTAGAATAGAGCCTTCTCAGTAGTGACTCCTTGTGTTTTTTGTGTGTGTAATTCCCTTTCTGTGGAATAAAGAATGGCTTCCGGGAGACTTTACGGAGTGGCCTTCAGACTTTTTTTATTCAAGAAAGCATTTAACTGCTGACATGATAGGCTGCCACTTCTTAAATGAATGTGTGTGATTCAGTGGGATTTGATCTGCTTTATTTCAAGTTTTAATGTTTTAGTATTGTTTTTGTATTGTGTTCTTATGTTGTAAGATGCCCTTGGTTGCCCCAGTATGTGACTGAAAGGCAGGGTAGAAATTTTTTAAATATATATCTACATCTTTCACTCATCAACGCCCAGCTTTCACTCATCAACGCTGGACCTAGAAGCGTGAAATTTGGGGAGGATCTTCCTGCTGTGATGGAGGCACCCACTAAAAACAGATTTTGGAAAAATCCAAATGAAAGGGGGTTAAAAGAGGCGCAATGCATTTTCCTTCCTATACTTTACATTGAAGAATCCATGATTGATTAACCTCCTTCCCCAACTCCTGGACCTAGAAGCGTGAAATTCAGGAAGGGTATCCCTTCTGTGATGGGAGCCTCCACTAAGAACCCCAATTCTTGATAATGCCCTACAGCAGTGGTACTCGTTTAAAGGTCCTCTGCCTTGAAGTCTGACTTTTGCTTTCATCATAGCAAGTACTTGCACTTCAGCTAAGGGGAGATCTGCCAGCACTCTGCAGAGCTCCCTCCCCACATCTCCCAGACCCCAGCAGGACCCCTGGAAGGCCGAATCCCCCTAGCATCTGTCACTGCCAAAGCTCTTCCAAAGAGAGCTTTTCCCAAGTTTGAGAACCACTGCCCTACAGTTTCTTTTTGATTGTGACATTGTTGTGCTGTATAAAGGACTAAAACATGGAACAGATGGCAGTCAAGACCAAAACTACTTTCTCTACTAATTTCTGAGTTTTTTAAAAAAAAAACTGTTTCTAAGCCTCAAAGAAAAGGTTGACTTGTTTGGTAGATTGTTTATAAATAAATACCTTATATAAGAATAGCATTATGAAAGAGATTCTACAGCCTATAGGTGCAATAATAGTTACAGAGCTCACCTAGGTCCATAACTTAAAAGCAACTTGGTGCTTTTCAGTGACCATTCTTTAACACTGAACTTTAACAATTTGTTTTTAAGCTCTGTGCCACGGACAAAAACCTGGAGTTTGACAGAGACTTCCGGATTAAGCACTATGCTGGAGACGTTATGTAAGTATGTGGTTTCTGCAGGACCTTTTAATATATACTGATAAGCATTTTTCCCATGGTATTATTTTTCCTTTTTTGTATCTGTTGGGTTGTGGCTCAGATTAGTTTCCACCATTTTTGCTTTTTGCAGAGTCCAGAAAACGGAACTGACCTCATATCATGCTGATGTCATCTTCGTTGTTGATTTTGTATATTGTTCTAATCTATAGAATAAGGGGAATATGTGAATGTTTTCTTCCCACCAATTGCCATTGTTCCAGAGGTTTTCTTCCTGCTGAAACCAAACACAGTGGTACCTCATGTAAAGAGCTTAATTCATTACGGATGCATGCTCTTTAAGTGAAATGCTCTTTAAGTGAAGCTGATTTTCCCATAGGAAACAGTGGAAACTCAGAAGATTGGTTCCACAATCCCCAAAATATTCATATAAAAATATTAACTGCATATAAAAATGATGACAAAACAGTGGAATTGAATTCAAAACATGCATTCAATGTGCATGATCCTATGAAGTCTACTTAGGCTGTAATCCTAAAGACAGTTTCCTGGGAGTACGCCCCATTTAACACAATGGGGCTTATTTCTGGGTAGACAGGGTTAGGAGGAGGCTGCAATCAAAGAGACTTTCCTGGGAGTCAGCCCCATTTAACACAAAGGGGCTTACTTCTGAGTAGACATGGTTTGGAGGCTGCAAAGACACTTTCCTGGGAGGCTTACCTGGGCTGCTGCTTGGAGGTTCAAGGTAGCTGGTGGAGGCACTTGGGGGCAGTTAGGAGCAGCTGCCTCTGGCACTCCCAGGCAACTGCCCCCAAGTTGGGGACAGTTAGAGAAAGCAGTGCTGGCCGGCAGCCCTTTTAAAGAGCCTTTGCGCAGAGCATCAGAGCTGCATAGACCACGTGCTCATAGCTTGCTTGCTTGTTAAGTGAAGCAGAACTTGTTATGTGAAGCAGGATTCCTTGCTATGGAATCGCTTGTTATGTGAGGCGCTTGTTATGAGAGGTACCACTGTAAGATATTACTAGTAGTTCATTGTATCCAGGTAGAAAGGAGTCATTGTTTACTTGGAGAGTACATGTTTTGCACATAAAAGCTAAGAATTAAGTCCTGGCATTTTCAATTCAAAGAGATATAGGTAAACAGGACTGAAAGAGATATCTCCTGAGACCTTCGAACGCTGCTGCTATTACCAGTCAGCCTAGAGTCAATCCTGGGCTAGATTGGACCATTGATCTGACTGTCTAGGCAGCTTCCTACATTCATGTCTTGCATAATCTGTTGCTGGAAGTCACATGAGGAAGAAAGGCAGAACACATCTCTTATCTTGTGATCTGTCATAATTTGTTCTGTTTACTGCTCTGCTTCTAGCTTACTTTATGGAAAAGTTTGAATCTGATTAGAGAGCTGCATACTTTTCTGTTATTGATATGGGTCTTGAACTCTTGTGCTGTCAAAACATAATTACCCCTAGATTTCCATTGCTGAAGTTTTGTTTCCCAATTAAAATAGAGTGGCGCCTCACGTAACAAGTTTAATTTGTTCCAGAGGCATGCTTGTGACATGAAATGCTCTTTATGTGAAGCAAATTTTCCCATAGGAAATAATGGAAACTCAGAACCTTTCTGTAATTCTAAAAGCCATTAATTCCATCATTTCTTCTCAAGAAATTATGGGAGGGGGCCATGGTTTGCCATGTTAGTGTACTGGAGGAGTGGTATCATGAGTGTGTACTGGAGGAGCAAATGTATCATGGCAAAATCCACACCAAAAGATCACAACTTTAAAGAAAGATGTGAGTGAGAAACATGAGTGAGAAATGTATGAAGATATGTTCAGTAGGAGAACAGAAGAAGGGAAAAGAATCAATCTTCTAAGGGGATTCGACTTATCTTCATGTAGCCATTTCTGCTGTGGCAGCCTGGCACAAAGGAAGCCAAAAGATAATCATCCATAGATAAGAGGAAAGTATCTGAACATATGTCATCACCGAAGTCTACCAAGTCTAGAAGTTTTCTCAAAATTCTCCTGGGGAAAAACCTCCCCAAAAATATATTTGAGAAAGACGTGACCTCCTTTCACTGTTCTGAACTATCTATTTGTTCATTGATTCAGAATGCATGGGTCACGGGGAAAGAGACTTTATGCTAGATGCTAGAGAGGCTTTAATAACGGTCATTTCCTACTTGGAAATATGGGCCAGCAGGCAAAGGACATTTTTCCCCTTTTGAGATGCACTGGAAAGCTTCAGGGTAAGAAGAAGATTGTGGAAGGGAAAGTGGAAGAGACATAATGGAAATATGAGTACTACAACCTCAGTGTGTATTCAGTACATGATTATCCCTACAATCCAGAGTAACTACAGGAAGACCTAAGAGGCAATTACTCTGGATTGCTCTGCATTTCCCATAGGTGGCACCGTACTACGTCAGTGTAAAAGGTCCCGTCGTTACTCTGGATTGTAGCCTAGATTGTAGCCTGGATTGTTACTTAAACTTCTTAGAGTCCAGTGTTACCTACTCCAGAAAAGTGCATGTAATGCAATATTTTGTTGTGGGTCCCTGTGATAAGATAAGGACGTCAACTCAACAGCTTCTAAACAGAAGCTGAGCAGGCAACCCACAATAAACTCCCTCCCAATTCACAATTCCCCAAAACAGCTCTACAGAACCCTCATAGAGACTAGCTAGTCACATTCCCCCATCACTACTAATTCCCATAAAATACAAAATATTACAGGTAATCTCCTCAGCCTGCTTGCTGAGACAAAATACCACTTCTAAAACCAGACGCCAAGAATATACCACGCCCATGCCTTTTTATCTCTCCAGCTGAGGCTTGGCTTCCTATTCTTAAAGAGACAGCCAAATTCTTCACAGTCCCCTCTTGTATAGGCACAATAACCAACTTTTGTGTTGGAATAATTCAGGAGCACCTCTCTTAACTGCACAAGTCTGGCCACACTTGTTACTGCCAAAGGATAAGCTCAGAATTCAAACTGAATACATTTCATAATTTTTGGCAGTGACAAAAGGGTTCTGTAATACACACTTGAAGTGTGCTGAGGACATAATTACACCACCAACAATAGGTGTAGACTTTGAATTTTACTCTGGCATCAAGAACTGTTCTTGGCAATGATGGTCCAAGGTGATCTGTTGTCTGTGCCTGCCATGTGTATCTCCCTTCAAAAACAAAACAAAAACAAAAACACCCTGGGCAATGGTGATCTAGCACATTACCTTCTCATCTCACTCCTTCTCATGTAAAGAGAGATGAGGGGATAGGGAAGCATGAAGCTCCATTTATTGTTAGTGTTCTTGTCTCTGGTAACTATAAGTTCATGGTGCGCTTTGTAAATTCTGATTTAACCTACCAGTAGCACAGTAGAGTGTGAGCCGCTAATGATGAGAGAATTTCAGTTATTATCCCCCTTGCTTCTTGGCAGTGTATGTGCAATCATAGGATTGAAACCACCTGCACAAGATTACTGTGCTTCCCCTGGTTTCAGACATGGAAATCTCTTTCCTATGTGTACAGTATCCTGCTATGTTCATATTGTCACAGACAGTTCACTTTTGTCTGTTTTCTCTCATTTACCAGCTACTCAGTCACTGGCTTTATTGACAAAAACAAGGACACTTTATTTCAAGATTTCAAACGTCTGATGTATAACAGGTAGGAAAAAAGCTTTAAATATCCAAGTAATTCTTAATATTCTGATCAAATATTGCTGAATTCTTAATTATTTCTCTCGCTTCATAGCTCCAATCCTGTGCTGAAAAAAATGTGGCCAGAAGGCAAACTGAGCATCACAGAGGTGACAAAACGACCATTGACTGCTGCTACCCTTTTCAAGAATTCTATGATTGCTTTAGTGGATAACTTGGCATCTAAGGTAAAAAGATTTGTCTAAATGCCAGCTTTGCCATCTATGCATAATTTTACTGTTACAAAATGCTTCTAGTCAATGTAGTTTTCAACTATCAAATGACAACCACACTGTAGAATTTCTAGAACATAGTTTGCATGGCATGCATTCAAACTTCTGCCAGCGCAGAAGCGAGTCATTATTATTTCCATTTCTACAAATGGAGAAACAAGGGCTGAGATGCTAAGTGCTTTGGGATTTGACCTTAAGCCCAGAACTTAGGTTCAGCACTCGGTTTCTAAAAAGAGATGCTGAATGTCAAACTCTACCTAGAAACTTTGCCGCTTACTTGATGAGGTGGTGGGGTTGGCTGTTGCAACCTCAATAAAAGTTAAGTGTTCTCAGCAAAGGTTTGAGTTATTGCATTATTTGTTCTTTCACATATTTTAGGACTCAAAAATGACAATCAGAAATTATTTCATAGTGGAGGCCTAATACAAAAATGCCAGCCCTCTACATCAGGCCATTCTGTATTCATTACGAGACATTAATATTGGGAATCATGAATTATTCCTGCTTTCTGGCTACTTGCTAGTAGTTTTTGCTATACCCAAACACCATAGTGTGACCCTCTTGAAACCTTAGTGTTCACTAAATGTAATTCTTAATAGATCTTAATAGGCTGCATAGGGTCAAAAGGGTGTTAGGTGTCAGTCTTTAAGCCAGCAGTTAGCAGGGCCTTAAACCCATCAACCTTCTTACAAGCGAATGGGCTCACAGTCACATTGTCCTCCAGTTGCTGTCCTCAAACCAGAACAACTTGCAGATGTTTGCACAGCCTATCCCAGAAAGAGTTCCTGCTCTGCTTTTATCAGGGACAAGTCTCATTACCAAACACATGGATAGATTTGGACTAAATCACTGGATTCAAATACTATCAGGAGCCCTTCCTTGTAATGTTCCAATAATCCACACAACTGTACATCGTTGTATCTTCAAAACCAATACGTTTTCTTATCCATTTTAAATCTTTCCAAGAGCTGTTCCTCTCTTGTCTTCATTCTATACTCCTTTTGTTTATTATTATATGATTTCATTCATAAGGCATAAAACATGGTCACTTGTAAATTAACAATCACAAAATTAAATCATTGTCTGGCACCAAGGGTTGATACGGGATGCTGCCAGTATCCTAGGTAGCTTCTTAAAATGTATGTTGTTCCAAGTAGCGCAGTTGTTTCCAGTTCTGCTGGTGTTATTGCCAGAAGCTGCAGTTTCTTGATATGTTTTGTGAAGTTTTTGGACATTGTACCAAGTGCCCCAATGACAATGGGTACCACTGTGACATGTTTAATCCATAATCACATGATTTCAATCTCTAAGTCCTGATATTTTATACTTTTTCCAATTCTTTCTCTTAGCTGTTCCTAAAGGAACTTTGAACCAATTTAATGCTTACCTAAAGTGGTTAGAATTGCACTCTCAGTTGACCTAATTGTAGGGGAACCATGGTAAGGAGGCAATAACAGGGTTCCCTTGTTCAAATCAGATAGCACTGCTGATCTGGAAGCTTTGGATATTATTTTTGGCACACTGTGGAAATGATTACTGAGTTCTTGAATTCTTCCTGATATAGGCCCAACCTTGCTATACATGGATTTGACTCAACACGAAAGACCAGTGTAAATTACAGTTTGAAAAACTGCTTTTCTACTGTTGTAGAAAATGATGTAATGTTGCAAGCAATCGTTCTGTTTTTCAGTACCAGAGTCAAAACCCTGCAGATATTGAGGCATTACCTTATTCCATTAGATACAACAAAGGAGCAAGAAATCTAGAAGTGGGTCTTTAAACTAGTTTTTCCATTGTTTCCTTTATACATTTTCTTTATACATTTTTTAACCCACAGGAGGTTCCAGAACGGAACTCAAATGAATAACAAATGGATACCCGTACTTATCCTGGGTCCACCTATTTCTTATTTTTCTTTGCTTCATACCATATCATGTGTGGATAAGTGATGATTATTTTTTCCCTTCTGCCTAATTTTTTCCCTTCTGCTTCTTTCCCATATGACATTTTTTTCCCTTCTGCTTCTTTCCCATATGACCTAACATGCATATGACATGATGCCATCTTGTTGGCAGAATAATAAGCCTGCATTAGAACGATCATACCAAAATATCAGTGAATTTGTAATCATAACAAATGTTCAGAACTTCATTCAGAGGCCTTTGTTCATGTTTTCAGTGGTTACATAACCAATGCAGGATCAAAACAATAGCATTTTTTCACTTGGTCACAATAGGAACTAAATCTGTTCTTTCCTCTTCCTTTCATCCCTGAGGAATTCTGTGCCCCCGTTTCTCATTAAACAGAATGAGTACAGGAAATAAAAGTTAAGAGGCAGTTCCCATACACCTTTCTAAATCATGTCTTTGGACTGATTTATATTCCTGCCATGTGTAATGGCGTGTAGCTGATAAATACGAAATCCTTATGGCTACCTCTTGAGGCTTTGGTCTTATTTCAACCAATTACTGGGGGTCTTTCATTTCCCTCCTTTTAAAAAATGTGTCTTTGGCTGGCAGTGTAGTGTGATGAACCATTGTGAGGCTGAAATTTTACTCCTTAGAGATCTTCCTTATTTGTTTGTACATCTTTCATGTTCTAGCTGAGCATGCTCCCTTCCTCTTGTGGCTTCACTTGAATCTGTTGTAAATCAAGCTTTGTCAGAAAGCTTAACTTCATCACTTAATAAACCAGCTATCTAATTCAGGGGCCCCTAAATATTTTGGCCAAAGGGCTACATCAATACAAAATTTAAATAAACCAACTATAGATGGAACTTTATTTAATTAATAAATGGGCTCAGTTTCCAGGATTTCTTCAAGCACCAACACACAGAACAGAAATAAAGCACACACTTAAATGGACCACCATTTCTCCCACCTCACCATCACAGCTCCAGTTTGTGTTTGCTCAACTGGGTCAAAGGCTCTTAGGGAACCAGAGGTTGGCCTCAGGGCAGTTAGAGGGTTGCTATAAGCCACATCTGGTCCTCGGGTCTGGGAAGATCCCTGATCTAACATAATGTTTTGTAAATATGCCGCACCCACTAGTATGAAGTACAAGGGTATTAAACACTAATGTATCTACACTTGCATGATAAAACAATTGTTGAAGCATCCCCAAGGGCATATTGTTCTGTGTTTTATATGTTGTTACCCACTCATGACAGTGTGCTCTCTGTTTTCATTTTTCTAGAAATCTTTGTGTAGTGTGCCATGTGTCATGGCCAAAGCTGCAAAGAAATTGTTCATTAGAGAATATGGCATAATCTCTTGGAGCAGATAGGAACAAGGCAGATGATAGAATTTGCAAGGAAACACAGCCTTCAAAGAATACAGGAGCAAGCATATATGTATAAAACTGTCAACATTTCAGTGAGCATCCTTTTCCTAAACACTATTTTGGAAAATCGACCCAACCAACTTGTAATTGGCTTGTGTTTAGAAAATGTAATTCTATCAACTCAGTGAACACTGCCGATAGTCTGTGAGCTGCCATCTTTCATTCCCTGAATTGTTGCCAGCTCTTGGTTGACAGAGATTTTTTTTCCATAAAATTTATGGGCTATGTGATTTCATCCTTTTGAAAAGAAAAGATGTAAAATTGTGTGTGTATACATACAAACTTTGCAAACAGGAAGCTGGACCATTCCAAGTATACCTTATTCTTTCACAAAATCAAGGAACTCATCCAGCTCTAGTGAGGCTGAGTATACACAACTGGGTATAGTCTGGAATCTGAGTTCACTAATCTATCCAACCTAGGGCACAGTCCAGAGTAACTATGGGGAGTCCTTGCTCCGGTGTAAGAGCAATTTGCTCTGGATTGCAAAATGTGTTTCCCAGAGGTTTACACTGGGTGGTGCAGTAAGTACGGGTGCACGTAATGTCTCTTACGTGCTCCCGTAGTTACTCTGGATTGTAGGGAAAGTTTCAGGTTAGCTTTGCAGACATCTTGTTGGGGAAGGGAAAGAACTTTGCCATCAACCATCATAACAAAAGGACTATTTTTACACTGTAAAAGCTTGTGAAAATCCTTAATCCTGGCATGTGTTGTGTCTCATGTTCTTCCTTTGACATTTGTATTTGTATTTTATACAATTTGTACGGAATTATAGAAGGATGAATGTTATGCAAGGAGACATGCATTCCATAGAGTAGGTGAATAATGATAAATTAACAAAGCATCAAAAATGTGTGAAATGACACATGGACATGAAAATTTAAGGAATGTTTGTTTAATAGGTCTATGTATTTATAAGTTCTGCCAGGATCAAAGAGCTTTCTTGGAGTCATGAGGCATCTCAGTGAACGTTGAGATTTTGTTATTTTTTTAACATTTGTATTTTGTAAGCTCCCAATTCAACATCACAAGCTCTTTTGAAATTGTTTCAAAGGCATTTGACCACATGATATATAAGGCAGCTGTTCAAGAGAAGCATAACTCTTAAGTTAATGGAATTAGTTTCACAGTTCTTTGGATCGTGGCTTGGCCAGTATATCAACAGAGATTGGTTAGTTTCTTTACAAGTGAGTTATGATGAAACCCAGTATGGTTAGTTCAGGTTGAGCTCCTGAGAACAAAAGGAAAAATAATGCTACAGTTCTGTCCATTGCAATGATAATCTCTGCCAGGTGTAGTTTCATTCAGTACTAACCTCCTCCTACAGTACAGCAGCCATCCTAAAACAGTGTGGCAGAGTATCTTCCCAGTTTACACTGGGACATCAACTATAAGGTACAGATGATGTCCCAGCATCAGATGTCCCAGCTTATCAGAGGTACAGATAAGCGGGGGAGGGGGAGGAATTATCCCTCTTCACCCCAGCATGGTGTTTTTTTCCAGATACTGTTGTTGTCGTCTCTGTATTTTTTAAGACTATGAACCATTTGAAAGTAGGGAGCCATTTATTGATTTTACTTGGGGATTACATTTGAAGGCATAGTTTCTGAGCCTGTCTCTGGAGAGGATTCTAGTACTTGAAGATTAATCAGAAAGTAAAATTCTGGAAGCGGTGGAAGTCGTAAAGGGTCAGTGGTAGCCAAGGGACAAGGGCAAGGGTGGAACGGGTTGAATTAACTAACCCATTCTTAGCTGCAAATATCTAGTGAAAGTTGATAACTGGGAGGAAGTACTCAGTCATTCTTTTAGCTCTTGATGGTGGAGGCAAAGTATAAATTGTGAAGGTGGTAATAGACTGTTCAGAAATGTCTACTTGGTAATTGGGGGAAAATAACTGCTGTGATTGAAGATAGAAGGGTTGCAGTTTGGATCAATTGCCCACAAACTTGTGGACCATCTGGAAATTGCTTTGGTAAGCAGAACTGGTGGGGGATTTTTAATACAGTGACATAATGCCCTATTGAAAAGAAAGTCTCTCTCTCTCTTTCTGCTCTTGGATGGTTCAGTTAATGAAATGGCTTGAGAAGCTGTATGTCTGAAGGAAAAATAGTATCTTCTTCATTGTTTGGTTTTATACAGAATCTTGGTGCAGTAGACCCAAAATTCAAGGCCAATCTCATATATTGCATATCTCTTTCTGCTATATGCACTGTCATCTTAAAAATGTCATTGTTATGATTAGATACTAAGTAACCAATCTGCTTCCATCATAGGTATTTTGTCGGTCATATTACGCTGAAATAAATCCTTCTGCAAAATCATGTTCCAAATAGAATTTACTGTTCCCCTTGCAGTAGAAAATGTAGTTCACTGTGAATCCATCAGCTTGTGGGTCCTTTGACTTCTGTATGAGTCGTGTTTTAAAAGAACAGAAAGAGTGAAGCATGCTTTATTTTTCCTGTTCATTTGAAATGGGACCCACACAGAGGGAGGAAAGGCCCCTTCCAATTCAACACAAAACATTCAGTCTATGTCATCAGTGGTCTGCCTCTGACTGAGCTAATGCTCACCAGCTTAATTATACACAGTCTTGAAACTGGCATCAGTGGTTGTAATAAACCATTTTACTCACTGATAATCATGAACTTCCTAGCCTTCAACGTGATTATGGTCTATAAAGGATTTACACTGTAAAAGGGAGTTTAGTGACTGGATGAGCATGTGCTCTCTTTGTCCTGCTTCCTTAACTATGGTTAAAGATTGAGAAGCAAGCACTGGTTCCCATTTACGTCCCTTTCGCCTTTGTAGTGTCCCCTGCAGGTTGCTCTACTTGTCATAACCGACTCTAAGATGCAACGTTCATCCCTGTTTCTAAGCCAAAGAGCCTGCGTTGTCCAAAGACACTTCCATTGTCATGTGGCCAGCAAGACATATACGCCAACGCATGCAGAACATTGTTACCTTCCCACTGAGTGGTACCTATTTATTTGCATTTGCATGCTTTCAAACTGCTAGGTTGGCAGGAACTGGACAATTGATGGGAGTTCACTCTGTCTTGCAGTATTTGGGTCTTGAACCGCTAACATGCTGATCTTCTGATGAGCAGACACAGTTGCTTAAACTACAAAGTCACTGGGCGGGGGGTGGGGGCTCTCTGCCCTTGTACTTTAGTGCACAGTGCTAGGGTAAACGTTGAGCTCTTGCTTGTTTCCTTTTAGGAACCATACTACGTTCGTTGCATTAAACCTAATGACAAGAAGTCTTCACATCTGTTTGATGAGGAACGTTGTAAGCATCAGGTGGAATACCTTGGACTCCTGGAGAATGTGAGGGTCCGACGAGCAGGATTTGCGTATCGCCAAACATATGAGAAATTCCTTCACAGGTAACAAAATAAAAGACTTGTTTGGATTTTGGACAGGCTGGGTTATAAAATTGTATCTCTTTGTGGCATGATACAAACACTGCTATACAGATCATAAGGATCGTTGCTTTGCTTTGGATAATAAAGAAATTTTTTGTAAGGCTTCTGTTTCTTGTATTTGTGGAAGCTGTAGATGAGCTGCAGGCTCCTCAAGTCTTTCATTCCTCTTTCTTAGTTTTGCAGACCCAGAATTTTTCTCACCCAAAATTGTTCATCATCTTAAAAAATCAATTCAGCACCACTGTTTGCAAGTTTTGTATTCTCCCCACCACAGGTGGGCTGAGGCCGGTTCTGTAGAGCCGGTTGTTAATTAGGGGCTGCCGTTAGCGAACCGGTTGTTAATTGGGGGCCATCGTCTTTGAATTTTATGCAAGTGTGTTTGAATTTCTCTTAAAAGGCCTCTGGGTCTGTCCTCCCTCCTCCTCTACTCCCTCCTCAGCTCCACTCCCTCCCCTTCTGAGCAGGGCTCTCTCCCCCCCTCCCCTTTTAAGCCTCCCTTCCTTCTCTCTCCCCCCTCCCTAGGTTATCTTTTAATTTTAAAATACAAACAGTCTGTTCCCAGTAACCTCATTCAGACATTCCAGAGCATATCATATCAAACACTCACAGCTAAGATGGGAGGGGTCTGCAGCACTATATATGTCTCTTTATCTGTAATATTTTCAAGTCAGAGTGAAGAAATTCTTCATGCCCCAAACCTTTATCTGAAGCTATTCAGGAATCCTGTCTTTCCTAAACATCTTATTTTATAAACCTTATACATCTTATAAGCCTTATTTCCAGCAAGTTTTCAGTTGTTCTCTAGCAATATTTTCAGAAGTTATTTCCTTTTGCAGTTTGCAAAGCATAATTGGGTTTCTCATATGCAAATGAGGCATGGAGAGCTTTACAAAGGGCTCCTTGGATGGGGACAGAGATGCTCCTTTAGCAGCTGGAGGCAGTTAAAGAGGCTGGTCGGGCACTTTTAAGTTTGCTCTAGCCCCAACATCCAGGGAAAGGAAACGTGGCTGCTGTAAACCTATTCACACTTTCCTGGGGGTAAGCATATTGGCTATAATAGGGCTTATTTCTGAGTAGACCTGCACATTTCTGGGCTCAGGATGCTGCAAACCCTGTCCACACCTCCCTTGGAGTAAGCCCCATTGGCTACAATAGGGCTTATTTCTGAGTAGACCTGTATAGGTCTGGGCTCCTGATAATCCTATCCACACTTTCCTTGGAGTAAGCCCCATTGGCTATAATAGGGCTTATTTCTGAGTAGACCTGCACAGGTCTGGGCTCTGGGCTGCTGATAATCCTATCCACACTTTCCTGGGGGTAAGCCCCATTGGCTATAATAGGGCTTACTTCTGAGTAGACCTGCACAGGTCTGGGCTCTGGGATGCTGAAATCCTATCCACACTTTCCTTGTAGTAAGCCCCATTGGCTATAATAGGGCTTATTTCTGAGTACACCTGCACAGGTCTGGGCTCTAAGGATGCTGAAACCCATGATAGTCAATGGGACTTACTCCCAGGAAAGAGGCTGGAACTGCAGCCTGAGAGCCCAACCTGACTACTCAGAAGTAAGTCCCATGATAGTCAATGGGGCTTACTTCCAGGGTGGAGTGGAAAGGCCAGCAGCCTCAGAGCACATCCTATGCAGGTCTGCTCAGAAGTAAGCCTCATGCCAGTCAATGGGGCTTACTCCCAGGACAGTGTGGAAAGGACAGCAGCCTCAGAGCAACATCCTATGCAGGTCTACTCAGAAGTAAGCCTCATGCCAGTCAATAGGGCTTACTCCCAGGACAGTGGAAAGGACAGCAGCCTCAGAGCAACATCCTATGCAGGTCTACTCAGAGGTAAGCCACATGCTTAATTTTTTTTGAATATTTTTAATTTTAAAAAAATTCTTGCTGGCCCTGCCCCTGGCCCCGCCCCTTGACCTCAGTCCCGCCCCTGGCCTGGCCCCGCCCACTTCCGGAGAACCGGTTGTTGGGGCCAGGCCTGCCCATCACTGCTCCCCACCATGTTCTCTGTCCAAAAATTAGCCCAAAAATGTTTTCCCAGTTGTTCATAAGTAGGGAGCAAGAACCAAGTGAAATAATTTTTGCTGTTCTTCCTCCTTCTCCACTTTTCTTTTATCACTTTGGTTGTGAAGGGAAATGTAAAGATCTGGAACTTGCGTTTCTAGCTGCCTCTTCCAATGTCATTTGATGTTGTTGCAGTATGTCTTCCACATTATCTCTCCATTGTACTCTGGATCTATCTTGTACTCTTTCTCTTTCTTTTCTCAACATAAGCCTTATCCAGTGTGGCTTTCCAAGACATTCTCTCCGAATGAGCAAACTACTTTATTTGCTGTCTTTGTTCATAATGTTGAATTAGTTCTGTTTGAATTCTTTCCCTTATCTTTTTTTCCTGATTTTATCTTACGTTCTTGCTTAAACCTTTATTGGCGTACAACAAATGTCCGTTCAATGCAGCATATGTCAATACAGCAATTCAACAGCATAAAATCACATATATGATATGATAAAAAAAGCATGGGCTGTTATGGGCTGGATTCATGGTAACTTCATGGTGAAAATGCACACTAAACAATGGTAGTGGGATAAGGCTGCAGGATCATTTTATACCTTGGGTCAGGAATCAGCAACCTTTTAGAGGTATCAGCCGAAACTTTCAGTGTTATTCCACATGCCAACATGATTTTATGTGCCAACATACTGTGTGCTGACATTATATATGCCTTATATATGCACACTTATATATGTGCTGACATGCCTTATATATACGCACACTTGCTGAACATCATAGCAGGAGTAAAATGTAAATAATATTTTTAGGCACTGGGCACTAGCGGGCACGAACACAGTCAGCCTCTAGCGGGCACCAAGAATCAGCGGCACTGACTTGCCTGTGCTGCTTCTTCTCCCCTCCTCAATCATTCCAGCACCTGGGTCGGCAGCCTGGAAGCCTATACAGAATGCTCCAGCCAAGTAGAATAAGAGCACAATTCTAACCATGTCTACTCAAAAGTAATTCCCATTGTGTTCAGTGGGTCTAACTCACAGGAGAGTGTCTTTAGGATTGCAGGCTAAAGCCAGTTCTACTCTGCCCCTTACACTTTCCAGAACTTAAGCAGGCTCCACGGAGGCTCCCCTGCTGTTTGCCCAGGTCTTTGAGTAGAGTGGGTGCTTGGCGCCTATGCTCAGAGATTGTTGACTCCTGCCTTAAGTTAAAAGGTCATTAAAGTTTTGCAACTGCCTTAGAGATGGTTTGGCAGCACTAAATTGCTGCTAAGAAGTAATATGCAGTTTGTTGGCTAATGAAGCCAGAGTCAGAGGCCAGAAGGACGGCAGCATTGCTCTCCTCTAAACCTTTGGAAACAGAGGGATGACAAGAGGAGAGCTACTTTTTAAATGGGCAGTAGATACTGCCCATTAGAGATACTTTTTAAATGGGCAGTAGAATTGAGTATGCAGGACATCCTCTGGCTCTTTAACGTTACAGTTCCATAGATCTTGGAACTTATTGTGGGTACTCAATAAGATAGAGATAATGGGACATGCAGGAGTATTTTAATGGAAGACAGCGCAAGAGGAGAGCAGACATTTCTAGCTTCTGCAAAGAGATCCTGCCTAACAGTATCATAAAGCCTAGTCAATGTTACTTCCATGGCTTTTGGCGGCAGCAAGGAGTCCAAGATCTCTGGAGAGAGTCCTAAGAAAGTATTTTATGGAGGAAAATTTTAAACTCCCATGAGCTGATTTTATCCAATAGTTTGGCTTTATTAAGTGGAGATTCAGCTGCAGGGCTTGATTTTTAAAAGCTGCTTTCAGCTGTTGTTGCAGGATAAAATAAGATGGAAGAGGGGTTGAGCTCTTAGAGACCTGGAAACTTTTGTAGACTTTTCGTAACTCTGCTCTCAGTGAGCAGATGTATCTTTTGGGACCAATTGATGTTATTGGCAGATTTCATCTCTTCTTTTTACTTGAACAGCTTTCCTCAGGCATCTCTCTTATATTTTGTTGTAAGTGTCCATGTTTGACACTGGTAACAAAAAATGAGAATGAAAATAACTTCGTATGAAATGCTTCTTTGTATTAATTGGCACTACCTTATGTTGTAATGGGGGAGTTAACTGCCCCAGCACTTCGTTTGCCTATACCATACGTTAATGGCAAATGTTGCCTATACCATATCGTTCGGCAAATGCTTTTCCCAGATATTTAATCTCTGACAATGGTTTTATCCTTCTCTACTGCAAGGTTTAGAGTATGCTTTTCTCTTCCAATTGCTATTACTACAGTTTTTTCTGTACTATATTTTTCTATCTGAGCACGTAAAATATTTATATGTACCCTGTAGCTGAGTAGGCGCTTCTCAGGAAATCTACAAAATGTATATAACTCCCTCTATTATAAAACCATACTTTGGGCGCAGGTACAGTTTTCCAGTACCTTTCCATGTAACTGAATCTGTTCATTGCACTTTCTCTGATATTTTGCAGATACTTTAACACATCAGACATTTTATAGTGCTATTTATGGAGGTGTGCTGTCAAGACCTTTTGCAAAAATATGAAGATGGGAAGGGTATTGTCTTGCTTTGTTGGTTCAACACTTCCATATGACACTGACAGAAATTAATTTTCAGGAAATTAGATATTCTTGATCTGTTCATTTGGCAAAGCTTTTGTCAGAGCCAGGAGCTGTGATGGCGCTGTGGACAGTTGCACTTCCGAATCAAATGTCCTTCTTCTTGCTTTGGCTTATTTGTACTTTTGGTTGTGGGGTTTTTTGTGATGATTTTAAAAAATTTATCTACTCTTGTTCTGGATCTGTGAAGATGAGGGTGGGCATGTAATCTTTTAAAAATAAATTGGAGTCTATAGTACAGTAAGCAGAAGCTACTGCTGTGCTGATCAGGCAAGAACCAGAAGACTAAGCTCCTGATAGTCATGTGAGCTTCATGATACTTGTCAGTTGCAGGGACTGACAATAAGATGCCCCTATCATCTGAACCACACAGATCTTCCTAAATTGTTAGGTTAGTGGGATTATTGGTTCAGTCTTTATAGTCCTTGACATTAGTATCTGTTTGAAGCTCTCTTTATGACTGAAAAACAAAACAAAATATTCTGTGTACTTTATTAACATCTTTTTTTACAATTCCTATTTTTACAATTTTTACAATATATTGTACAATGTTTACAATTTTTACAATGTTTACAATATATTTTTACAATTCCCTAATCCTATGTAGCAAACTGTATTTCCCCCTTTTCCCACCTATGGAGTCTGCTTTTGTGAGAACACATGTGAATGGCTTAATGTACTCCATGTGCCATCGTACAAATGAGATTTTTTTAATAGGCAAAGATGGCAGTTCAGTTTTTTAAAGCAATGCTTAAAAAATCTGTTTTGAACACAGGTACAAGATAATTCCTGAATTTACTTGGCCAAATCACAAGCTCCCATCAGACAAGGAAGCTGTGAAGAAACTGATTGAACACTGTGGGTTTCAACATGATGTGGCATATGGGAAGAGCAAGATTTTCATCCGGACACCTCGTACTCTCTTTACCTTGGAAGAACTGCATGCCAAGATGCTTGTGTGGGTTGTCCTTTTTCTACAGAAGGTGAGAGGAAGTAGTGAAAACTCCTTTAAAATATTCCAGCTATCATCTGCGCAGGATCGATATCTGTAGTTATGTGTAAATCGTTAGGTGGTACACTTTTAGCTTAATCAGTTTGCTGAATTTGATTAGGAGCTGGGTTGGACAGCAGATCTTGTTCCCAACTTACTTTAAGCCATAGGTGCAAATCCATTTCCCCCAATATAAGTGAGATAGGCAGCTTAAAAAATAGCCTCAACAACTGCCCACCCATATGAAAAGGCTAAACAATGTTGACCAGTGGAATGGAATTGTTGAACTCTCTGTGGCAAAATTCAAATTCAGCTCAAAGAAAGTGGCACATAGAACAAACTAAGGGCTCAATCCTAACCAATATTCTAGCTGTGAGGTAAGGGCAATGCACCTCCTAAGTAAGGGAATAAACATTATTTTACTTAGTGGAGGCCTCTGACTGCACCCCAACTGCAGGATGCAGAACATGCCCCACTGGATCAGCTGTGCCAGTACTGGAAAGTTGGTTAGGATTGTACCTTGAGTGAACTAAGAAAGTGTGCTAATTTGCTTTGCAGAAATGAGCTGCTAATATGCTGGGTCATGCAAACTTTAATTTTGTGGTTGTTGTTAACCTAAGAAATCTGCTGTTGGTAGTAGGTGAAGTATAGATGACAACAAGAGGGGTGTTTGGGAGCAAAACAGAACACATACTTGTTGATCACAACTGGAAGTGGAAATGATGTGGAGAACGAGGGGACAGGTTTGTAGCCACTTAACCCTTCAAAAGTGACACAGTTTAAGGAAGGATGGGTGTGAATGAAGCACTGTAGAGCAGGCCACCCAATCCTGTGTGCAGCTGCCATTTCTGGTGATGCTTGCCTAAGGTTATACTTAGGAAAATAGTATAGAGACATGAAAAACCAAAAAAGGTTGCAAAGCCTTATTTTGTGGTCTTGGCATTAAAATCTGAATGACATGTTTTCTAACAGCTATAGATGAGGGCAAGAAACACAGTTTGTAGCTTAGATAGCTAGAAAAAGAGAGAGAGAGAGAGAGTTATGGTGTTTAGTTTGTTTTTTAAAAAATCCTTTTATGCCATCATTATGGCAAATTTGAAACTTATTTAGAATAAAAGTAACAAGATGACTCCTGCATTGGAAGACTATAAAGATCAGTACCTTCTGTGTTTTATATCCTGCTTTAGCAAGGATGGTGTAGTGTTAGGGAGTTGGACTAAGACATGGAAGATAAGGGTTCAAATCCCTCATTAGCCATGAAGCTTCCTGGGTGACCTTGGGTCAGTCACTCTTGGTCTCACATCATAGGGTTGTTGTGAAGACTAAAGATAAAAAACTTTGTAAGCCACCTTGGGCATCTGCATTGACATGGGAAAGTCAGAATATAAAATGCATAAATGAATGAATTAATATCAATGCTTAGGAGACAATAGCTGCATAGGCATAAGCCTGTTATAGGTCTCGTATTGGCGCTGAGGTGTCATAAAAGTGCTGTAAAGTACTTCTGCCCTACTTCTAGGGAGGTTAGGCCACTGCACAGGCATAACTGACCTCCCCACACCAGCATGGGAAGATATTCCAGGTGAGTTAGGACAGCCTAAATTTGTTAGGATTGTACCCTTAGATAGTTACTCTGCTTTACTATGCATATGTCCACCCTTACTGAAAATGACAGAGGAGTGGGATGATTCCTCATAGATACAGTCCTTTGGCTATTGCTTTTTCCACTGTTTTTCCCATTCTTAAAATGACCTAATTGGTACCTCCAAAAACAAGAGATTGATACTGTTTTGCAATTACTGCCCCCATTTACTGTTGCTGCTAGCAGGAAGTGGAAAATTAATTTTTCATGTAGTGCTAGAATATTGATTCTGTCTGTGGGCATTAAGTAAACATAAGAGGGCTTCTGTGGAAGCGGGTCTTGCGATGCTACAGTTTTCTTTGAAATATATATATATATTTCCTTTTGTGTTTTTGAAAGAGTTCTGTTTTCTTAATATAATTTAACATTTTAAGTAATAATATAATTTAGTCTAGTTCTCGATCTTTCATTTGAATACTTAAAGGAACTTGCTTGCCAGCAGAGGGAGCTCTTGAAAGCTGTCACTGGGTAAAGAAATGAAAAATATGCTTGATATAAAAATTAGATTAAAAGCCCTAGAAAAAAACCAAAGGCAATCTTACATCTGTGTTGCACTTTTCAGTGCTTTTCCAATAATTATTAATTGATAACTCCGCACTGAAATAAGGTGCTGCCTTCTGATTTTTTAGTGACCAGTCCTTTGTTGCTTTCTGAATCTGAAGCATGTTTCTTTGATATATCATGTGTGATTAAAGAAGGATGATCACTATAATGCTGATGAATTTGGATGTCCTGGGGAGCAGGAAATTTTGGAGGGTGTAGGAAAGAACTAGGGTAGGAAACTTCATTTGGTGTTTGCAATATGGGTCACAATAGTAGAACTGTCAGTGAAGGAAGGTTTTGGATTTTTTTTTAATTTTTGACCTTGGTGGTTTTTATACTTGCCACAAAATACTTTGAGAGGCAGCTTTGCTTCCCCACCACTTCCATTTTTACTCTCTGTCTTCCACTCCCTATGCTCATAGTGCAAGGATGGTTCTTGATAAAACCAAGCATGTTGTAATATGATTTTCTGACCTAACTGAACCCGAGTAGTATGTTTTTATTGCCATCATTTCAGTAAAGCATTCTTGAATATATGGGATGTGAGATGAGGCTTGTGAGATATTAATGTAGCTGCTTCCTCCAGTCTCTGAATTATGCATAGTAGGTGATTTATATTGCACAACTGTGTCAATACGTCTATGAAAATAAATCCAGAGACATTTTTGAAATGGCTTCTCTCATTGCAAATATCCATTCAGTATTTCATCTCAAAAAGCAAGCAGGGCTTAATGTTAATGGTCTATCTAAATCAGCCTTCTAATTTCCTTCTTCCCCCACAGTTGGCTGTTCTGATAATGCAGACACAGGTGATTTAAGATATTGCCAGCTTTGCTTCTCGGAAGCTGTTCTGCTTAGTTGCTCCAACTAGCTTCTCCATTTCTAAACTCGTTGAAACAATGTGGCTTGCCGAAGACAGGCTGCTAGACACAATGCAGTTCTGGAAGAGGACAGGCTTATTAATGTTTCAGTCCAGCACATAGGAATGTCGGTTTCAGACGGCTTCATGTCTGCCATTCTCTCCGGCGTTGAGAGCTGATAGTGTTTTCTCTCTTCCCTCCCCACTCCCCAATTTCTAGGCATTTTCTTTTCCCTGACACACTCCTCTCTGGAGACTTGTCAATCAAGACCCTGCAGCTGTTGTTGCCACAGCAACATTTCTTGCCTCTGTGGTGATGGGGAGGGGAGGTAGGAATGGGCGGATGGATGGAGGAAAAAAAAGATGAGAACAAAAGCTGTGGCTGACGTGTCATAATTTTATATTTTGCCTTTCTCTGTCCCAACATGCCCTTAAAGCTGTGTGCGTTAGGGACCATTAGCTGCAAAAAGAGAAGCCTCAGCTGTTGACAAAAGATAGCATTTTCATGTTGGAGATCAGCAGCTGTAATCTGAGAAACGCTTCTGCATGGAGACAGAGGGGTTTGCCATCTATTTGGAAGAGAGTCCCCGTCTTATGAGATAGAGTTGAAGATAAGCAAGAGGAATGTACATATTTTTCTGTCTGGCATAATACATGTTTGAACTAGGTGTCCTCAGATAAATTATCTTTTTCTGAATACCTACAGTTCTTCATGAAGACTTGCCGCATTTAGTTGCAAAAGGCCATCAGTCTAGCCACCTTTCACCCACTACCTGAAATCAATCTTTGGTTAGCAGGCACCTCCTTTGTGCTCATAGCACACTGAATTTTGAAGCACCCCAGATTACTCTAGTATGTAAGCCAAGGTCACATGTCACTGTCCCTTCTTCAGGCATCTTTCTAGGGAAAATGAATTTCTAACTTCAAATATCAGTGCTATTTTTCTGGAAAATAGGTGCTGATACTCACCTGCCAATACTCACAGGTACTCAACTGTGTTTGTGTGTATGTGTGTGTGTTGGTAATCACCCACAGAAGTGCAGTTATGCACACAGAGGTGCTGATATTCTGTACAGGAGTGTAGCCTACCCCTTGAAAAAGACCCTTGCCAAATATCTATCAACACCTGATAGAGTGATGTATTCATGTAGTGAAAATTACTTTGGTGCAGTACTACTGCATTTAGAATTCTGGCTATTTTTTGCCTGATGTCCATTTAAAATACTGTCTGTGACCTTGTAGCTGGTGAAAAATGGCAAGATAGCCTTCATAATTTTATCTAATTGTGCTTTAAATCTCTTACGTACTTATATGAAGGGTTTTTCTAAGCCTAACAGCTGAGAGGCATGAATACTGCCGCTGCAATATTGGTAGCAAACTCTTAAATACAGGACCCTTTTGAATTTCTTTGAAAGCTGTACATCAAAGCTCATTTTTGTGCTGATTTTATTTTACCCATTTCAGTTTTGGTTCCTGGAGGATCAGCTGTGCTTTGACAGTTTGAAATGTTTCACACAAAGCAGTTCAGGCAAGTGTGAAGGAAGCCTGATAAGAAAGCATGCGAGTGCGCAGGTGTAGCAAGCATGAAAATATTTTTCCAAGGTTCATACCACCATACGATGTCTCAGTGGTTTAGTGTTGGCATTTAATTTAAGAAAGGGTGACTTGGTTCTAAAATGCATTTGCTGAGCATCTGTGCATACTCGCTGAAGTTTATTCAATTTCTGTCTGGCAGCAGTGAGAGAACCTAATTCAGGTGCTTTTTTGAGGTGAAGTCAATCACAGAGTTTGGAAGCAGGGTCACCCAAACCCTAAAAGGAGGACATGGTCCCCTCAAATTCCTGATATGTTTTTTTTTAATGTAGGACATCCAAAAATGTAGGACAGGTGTAGGACAGGTTAAAATAAAGGCTAAAAACACTCCTATTGCTTTCCCATACTTAATTTCAACACTATTTTACTTCTTTTTAAACTGAAAGACCTGTTTTCACCAACAGTGCACATGTAAGTGGCTTAAAGCAGACATGATTATCACCCAGGATGAGCATATGCCATAACCAAAAAAAGGGATATGGACCCCGAAAATGTAAGAAATGACAGAATAAAATCTGAAAACACTCATATGCTGAAAATACTCAAATGCTGCTTTGTGGAGCATTTGCTGACTTTCAGGTGCACAGGATCAGGACTGTCTGGAAGTCTTGCACTCCCTGGAATGACTCCCTGGAATGACAGGTCTTTCAGTTTCACCAGCCAAGGCATGCTTGCTTACTTGTAAGTAAAAGTGGCTGTGCAGTCTCACTTTCAAAAGGGTTTAATGCAGTAGAGCTTGGAGGAGGGGTTTCCTTGTGGGGTGTTTGGTAGGGGTTTCATTCATTGGATCAGGACCAGATTCCTTTCAGCAGCAGTGTCATCGGGGGGGGGGGGGGATGCGCTGGAGGAGTTTGACACTCTTCCGGCCAGCCCCGGGTGTCTGCGCGCACATTTGGGCCAGCTCCAAAGTGAAGTGGTAGCCAGAAGCTGCCACTTCGTCTCAGAGCTGGCCGGAATGGGTGGCAGAGGTGCAGTGTGCAGAGGCACGCACTGCACATGTCCAAGCCTTTGGATGTGTGCAGTGCGTCTCTGTGCAGCCATTGGGCCTTGCTCCGAAAGCAGAGCCAGCTGCTTCGGAGCAAAGCCCAATGGCTGCACAGATGCAATGCACACATTCAAAGGCTTGGACGTGTGCAGTGCGTGCCTCTGCACGGCCATTCGGCCTCGCTTGGGACTTCCTTCTCTCTAAGGAGTGACTCTGAGAAATGACTGTGCAGGCGCCAACTTTGTCCCAGAAGGGGCGGTGCGCACATCCCAGGGATGATTTTTCATCACAAAATTTTTCATGATATCTAACCAAAATCTCCTTTCTTGCAGTTTGTACCTGTTAGTTCTTGTTTTCCTTTCAGAACAAATATATCCCTTCTTGCTTAACCCTTCAGGTATTTGAAGCCCTTCAAAGGGTTTTTTGATTGCCGCCCCAAAAACTATGTAAGGAAACATGGCATGCTGCAGGAAGTACCTCAGTCAATGTATTTCTAGTTGTGGATGTTTGGAACTGGTGTTATTTCAGCAGATCTTTCTCATTTGTCCTACATTGTTAATACATGAAGACTAACAGTCCTCAAAATTGTTTTTCTCTTTCCTGAAAATTTAGTGAGATTACAATAGCACAACATTTTTAAGTAGTCTGTCAGTGTTTTGAGCTAGTTAAAAGGTAGTTGAGGTAGTTAAAAGAACCTCTTGTCCTTTTGCTGGAGGCTTTAATATCATTCCATGTTCAAGACCCTGGTTTATACCAGAATGATGATGCTTGATATTTGGTTTTTAGAATTTTATTTTTTAATTTTTTTACCAAGCTGACATTTTAATTATACTTTATGGGTACATGTTTTGAGTTATAAGCAGTTTCAAGTCTCAGAAAGCATCTTGTGCTATTATTTAATCAGTCATAGCTTTTTTGCTAACCTTATTTAGAAAAGTAAGAGCACTTGTAAATTTTCTTCTGCCACCTCCAGAGTCATATTTTGAGCTGCAATATGTTACATTTTAAGCATTGAAACAGATGGAATTATGTCTATATGCCTATATTTGCATATGTCAAGGTGGAACATATTGTTAGGAGTACAATTTTATTTTTTTTCTTTTGGGCAAAGATAAGCTACCCTTGGTTCTTGCTAAGTGTGAATTAAAAATGAATATGCCTTTATATTCATTTGAGGGAATAGTTCAGAACTGGTACTTTTGTGGCTGCTGAGGCCCTATCCAAAGACCCTGATTTATGGTGCAACAAGCACCAAAATTCAGATACTGTATGGTGGAAAACTCCATAAACAGAATTTTAAACTTATGGCACAGTATCTTTTAAATGAATAAGTCTGTTCATGATTTAAAATAGTGGTTATAATACAGTGTAATTGAATTTGTGCTATCTTTGTGGAGGAACACTGTATCCCAAACATGCATTATTATAGGGACAAGAGCAATGAGTTAAACAGGAATATGATCTGTTACCTTTTGCTGACATGTTACTCCTATACTAGTTCTAACCCTGGTCCACTGTCAACTGAATGATGACCCTATCCTTATACAGTACATATGGTGATGGAGAAGGGGAGAATTTTTTTCCTGCAAAGTGGGAAAGAGGTAGAGTAATTGTATTTCTGTGGAAGAGATCTGTTGAATATATAAGTTCTCCTATAAGTTGCAGCACATACTGGCTTGTTTGAAACAAAATGTCTCCACCCTCTTCCCAAAAGCTGAGGATTTGGGCATTGCAGGTCTCCGGGGAGGGGTTCAAAACTTGGAAAAACTCTGCTTTGAAGATGGGCATACTTGTCTTCCTGAATAGATAGAATAAAGAGTACAGTTCCATCTTCTAGTCTTAATGGATAAGGAGGCTAACGGGAGATATGCTCTTTAATGTATTCTGGGTCTTGTCCTCTCTACTCTGCTGTCTTGAACCTATACCTAAGTTGATAAATTCTGCATGTGTCTTTCTTCCTCCTCTCCCAGAATGTGCCATTTTGACCTCTTAAAGGCCTTTACTTAGGGGAAATTCTTGCAGCATGACAACTTGGCTCTAGGGACTTGCCCTTCATTAAAAACTCCTCTGTGAGTCGACCCCTTGAGCACAGCTGAACTGGATAATTGGACTGAGGGCAAGAAGAGCTTGCTGTTCATAATTCTTTTCACCCTTTTGCTCTGCAATCCAGATCACTGGACCAGCAGGAGCATCCCATTAAGGGTTGTTTGACCTTTTTTGTCCTTTACAGTGTTAAGACCACTTGGAATGAAATGACTTTGGAGCCCTCTTTTTATTTTTTTAATGTGGGGGAGGGCTATTCAGAAACTCACTAGATCATCATTGGCTTTTAAAATAACAATATTGCTAGAGAGATTTGGACCTCTTTCATAACCTGGGCTGGAAACTTATCTAATTTTGGCAGTCAAATGAAACTCTTCAAATGCCCAAAGGAAAAGCAGGCCCTCTCTTGGCCCTCAATTTTGATTTGTTCAGTGGTGGTTTGGTAGGATAAATAGTAGTCTTTTGCTTAGCCTGGTGTGCATGCAGTGAAAATCCCCTTTGAGTGAGAAGAATAAGAAAGTGGTCATGCAGTTTCTACTGTGCCTTTAAAGTTGACATTTCTCCTCCCACCTAAAAAAAATCAGATACAAATTTCTGCTTAAGTATTATATAGACAACTAAGAATTTTCTTGTTGGAATAGTAGTGGAATCTGGAATCTGGACTGAAGTAGTGGAATCTGTAATAGTAGTGGAATAGTGGAATCTGGACACTAGTGTTTTTTATATTATATGCCTTTGTGTTTGGAAGAGATATACAGCACTCAGCAGATCAAAAGAAGAAGCAAAGGAATTTACTGAATGAAGTAATCAACTGCACACTCTGAATAGTTTCCAAGGCCCTCTTTTTATCACTCTGAACCAGTGGCTTAGCTTAGCTAATGATCATGTAGCCCAGTGCAAAGCTCAAAATGTTGCCCCAGAAGTGATGTCACAACTGGAAGTGATGTTTTCCCTGGGTATTTTGAAAAAAGAAAATTGGGGAGAAACTTGCCTCCTCTTTCTCAGCAGTTCACCACCATTTGCTTGTAGCCTGATGCAAGTGCATCCCCTAGCTACACCGCTGCTCTGAATACAAAAGAAACACCTTGGGAAAAATGCTGTTGTAATTGTAAAATTGCCTTGATTACACTAATGTTATTGAAACAACATAGCTTACATAGCAAAGACAGTTTACCAATGTTGTACTATTGTTTAGGCATTGCTTTAATTAGGCCTCCTTGGGCTACATCAGTCTATGTCTGGATTGGTCACAAACATTGGCTGCAGTTACCTGGGTTAAATCCTAGACATTTGGAGAATCAATTGTCACAATGTATCTTGTTGTTTTTTCTTCATCCATTATATGCTGATGCTACTCGGAATTGTGCTTTTTGAGGAAGCTTTACAAACCAGATAAAACCCTAGTTAACATGAATCGTTATGGTTAAAGATAAAATGTTGGACTAGAAAGGCCCTGGCCTGGGTCAAATCCTTTGTGGTGTGACCTCCTCAGTCAGGATTTCCTGTAAATTCTCTTTGCAGGGATGTTGTCAGAATGAAATATATGAGTGAGGTTTTTTGTGGGGTGGGGGGTGGCTTGAGAAGAAACATTCATGCCATCATTGGGGGAAATGTGCATATACTTTACAGCTATGATAAATAAGTATCCCTGGTCTATCAGCTGCATGAATTTAACATTGGTTGTTAAATGGAAAGAAGACAAAAAAGAAGTGGATTATTTTTGTGGTGGTGTGCTAGATCTTCTTTAGTCCTTATGTAAAGTCTTCTTTAGTTCTTATGTGGCATTTGGGGAGAGGGTTGTCCTCTCAACCAATATGCAGCTGGAAGTGCCACAGGATTCTGTGCATTGTTCACTATACGCTTCCTTTCCTTACAATTGGTAGTGATGTTTTTAGCGTCATCAGTGGTCAGAAGCTGGTTCTTTAGGTGTTGCTGAACCAGATTGAGCCGCATCTTCTTTGGTGCTGGTCGTTGAACCCTCCAATCACCCTCCAGTCAATTGGTGTTCATTTTGCAGCCAAACAATCTCAGACTACATTTTTGGATTGGCTCTTGGACTGAATATTGATGGTTGCACCTTTCCTGTATTGTCTCTTTATTGTGGCAATCACAAAGAGAGACACTCAGAATCTGTCTCAGGCATCGCTTTTGAAAGGACTCAAGCTTGTTTGTATTTGATCTGAGGAGCGTCCATTTTTCTGACCCAAACAAAAAAATAGTGTTCAGAAGAGGTGGATTTTGGTGGAGATATTTGTCTTCTTCTAAAGGCACCATCTGTGAACACCGCTGTTGACTTGGCCAATCCTGCTGTTGACTTTGGTGGTAGATGCCACTTTCTTCTCCTGCACAAGTAACCCCAGATATTTGAATTCTTGGAGCTGCACAATTTGGACTCTATCTAGGTGAACACTGGTCTGTGATCCATCGGGGTCATAATTTTGGTCTTGTCTGCATTGATTCTTAGGCTGTAGGATTGGGCAATGTGGGCAATGTGGTAAAAAACATTGGTGGCCTCTGCATCTGTGTTGGTGAATATGGCACTGTCATGTGCAAACATCAGGTCAGTCAGGAAATTGTTTACACCATGTTGAATCCTGCATCTGCCCTCGAATTTTTTCCTCATAATGGGTATTAATCACAATATTAAAGAGCAAGGGAGAGTCAACATCTCCCTGGTAGACTCCAGTTTGAATAGGAAATTCGTGAGAGAGTTCATTTTGGATCTGCATGTTGCTGTTTGAGCCATTGTATGATGCTTGGAAAAGTTGGACCATCTTCAGCAGCACATGTTCATTCTCCAACAGGGTCAGCTAGTGAACACAGTCAAGTGTGGATTTGAAGTCAATGAAGACAATGATGGTTTGCTTTCTGACCCTTTCCTCAACCTGTTGACAGATAGTGAATATTTGATCAATGCAACTCCGATGTGGCCTGAATCCTGTTGCTTTTCCTGGCTGGTTTGTTCCCAATGTTCCTGCAGCCTTGATTGTACTACCTTCATTGATATCTTGCCGACAACTAAGAATTGGGGCAAAGGTGGACAGGATATGGGTCTTAGCTGTGCTGACAATTGTGAGAATTGCTGGGGGATCCAATATTGGTTGGAAGGCAATTACACTTCCAACGACCTGTCTGTTCACCATAAAGCCAACACCAGCTCCTCATTTTTCACCACCAGAGTAGAATACCGTCATTGTTTCATCAGTTGTTGGTGGGTGAATGGTGAATGTTTCAGTTCTGTTGAGGCATAGTTTGCAGAAATCGAGATTTTGCACTTCAGCAATTTTGTGGCAATAGTTTTCTTTTGCCCAACATGGTGTCCAGTTCGCAAATTCCATGTGGTGATGTGAATGGTGTACTAGATAAAGTTTATGGAATTGGGTGAGACAAGAGCTGACAGAAAGTTGTTGCAGTGAAGACTGACTGCCAGGATGTGCCCCAGAGTGTTTGCTGATGAGATAGAAGAGTCATGTTGTTCTATTGTGAAGGGAGAAGCAATGGACTGAAATATTGAGTAGCATTTTGTAGAGAGAATAAATAGACACTGCATGTTTGTCCAAAAACCATTTCTCCCTACAGAAACTGGTAAGGGGTGTAAATAATATACTGAAAAATAAAATCTGCTAAGGTTTGCTTAGCTTGTTCTGCAACAAATGACGTTACTCTTTTCTAATTTTTTTGATCTTTTTTGTTGTCACTGTTCTTGTCTTGACGTAATCTAGAGTCTAGTGAAGCATACAGGAAAGAGTTCATCTTGATAAAAGCTTCATAAAACAGCCATATTGGGCAATTAATTCATTCTAGTGTAAATGGAAGAATTGATGTACAACTGAGGGGCTTTATAAAATGCCAGCTCAGGAGCAGAATTAATTTCAACAGGTGACCTTCCCAGTGAATTGTGAACTTCTCTGCTCTCCTGTATGCTAAGGAAATGCCTATTTTCAGTTTAACTCAACAAAGAGACACAACTATTATCTTACCAGGAATTTTGGAATACTGTGCATCTGCTAGAGTGGATTTTCTGAGGATCACTCAGTCATGTTGAACTGCAGTATGAGTTCTGTATACAGAGTTCAGGATCCTCATTTGTAATGGGGTAAAGGCAAGTCCTGATAGTGAAACATTTTCCCTTGTTAAGAAAATGCCTGTTGCTAGATTAGAGTTTGCCCAATGAATATGGTGGTATTAGTTTTAATACGGTAGATGCCTCCAGTGGTATTTGAAATAGAAGTATCTCACTCAGTGGGAAGGGCCTACTCTGTCTCTGTTTCCCTTCCTATCCAGTATATAGTAATAGCCCAGTACTCTCCCAGAACACTTGCAGGGTGTTACCTCTCCTTCAAATCTCTTTTCCTTGAGGTTTTTCTTATTCCATTGGCTGATACCTTTAATCATCATCTCCCAGTTGTAACAGCTCCTAAGTATATGTAATTCCTTCATCATTCTTGCATCTTCTCCCTCCTCCACTACTGAAATGTGGGTTATGACTTGTGGCATGACTTAGTTCCCTCTTTGCATTGTCATCTATCCACAGCTTAATTTAACACTGCAGAGAAATTTCCTAGGGTTAGTGGGCATGTGAACTTGTAGTATGACAAGAATTCTGGAAGCTTGCCCAAGTAGCAGTCTTGCCATACTGGTTTGATTGTGGGGAGGGCTTAACAGCAGTAGAGTTTAGCAAGGCTTCTAAGGGGTCACAGTTGTCTTTGTCTGGAACATTATTTGTTCATTTCCACAAACAGGAACAGATAAAATTGTGTAAACACATTTTAGCTTTTTCTAATTCTCACATATTTTTTGTATTTGCTTGTTTACTCCTCCTTTCCCATGCCAAAGCAAATGCCCAGGGTGACTTACAAAGTCTTTATCCATTTGTCCTCACAATAATTTGGTAAGATAGGTGATGTTGAGAGTGACAACCCCAGGTCACCAGGAAGCTTCATGACTGAGAGAGAATTTGAACCTGGACCTTCCAGATTTCAGTCCAACTCCCTAACCACTACACCATCCTAGGAAGAACCTAAGAAGAAGGTTTCTTCTTGTTGTGTGATGTATATATGGCTCTTGGCGTAGTGAGTCTTTCTCACTGCGTGTATTTGCAAGCAGGCAGACAAGCAGAATCTCATGTGGGGGAGATGTTCTGTCCTATATACATTCTGGAGTCTATGCTGAAATAAAGACATCAAATTGTGGATAATTTTTTTTGAATCAAAGCAGGTTCCTTCTGGTGGTCTACATAATTCTTTATGTGGCAATAATCAAGATAGAATAGAAACAGTTTGAATAGATATGGGAATTTCTCCCTGCCTCACCTTTTCTGTTAAATTAGCCTGCTTTTCCTTTGCCTTCCATAGGTTTGGAGAGGTACACTGGCTCGCCTCCGCTACAAGAGAACTGTAGCCGCCCTGAAGATCATCAAGTTCTACCGTCGATACAAAGTAAAGTCTTACATCCGTGAAGTTTCGCGGCGATTTCATAACGTGAAGTCCATGAAGGATTATGGCAGACATGTGAAATGGCCTACCCCACCTAAAGTGTTACGACGATTTGAAGAGACCTTGCAGGCAATCTATCACAGGTAGAAAGGAGGCAAAGTTTTCAAGCACCTATCTGATTGTAACCTCCAAATTTACTATGTATTGCATTAGAGTATATTAATAGGCACTGCCTTCTGAATGTGGCAGCCACATGATAAAACTTATCTGTCAGTAGTTAGATAACTGGTGTGATTTCTTCCAGTATATTAGATTTTAAAGCTTTTTCATCTGGGAATTTTTCATAGGAATTTCTCCCTGCCTCACATTTTCTGTTAAATTAGCCTGCTTTTCCTTTGCCTTTCCTGTTCTTTTCTTTCCAGAGGAGAGTGACAAGAATGATCAGTGGGATGGAAGGAAAGCTCTACAAGGAAAGGTTGGGGGAACTTGGGATGTTCAGCCTGGAGAAGAGAAGGCTGAGAGGAGACATGATTGCCCTCTTCAGATACCTGAAAGGCTGTCATAGGGAGGAAGGGGCTCATTTGTTCATAGCTGCTTCTGAAAGCAGAACTAGAATCAATGGGTACAAACTGCAAGAAAGGAGATTCCGGTTGGATTTCCGGAAAAAATTCCTGATGGTGTGGGCGGTTTGGCAGTGGAACAGATTGCCAAGGGAGGTGGTGGACTCTCCCTCACTGGGGATCTTCAAGCAGAGGCTTGACGAGCACCTGTTGGGGATGCTCAAGGAGGATTTCCTGCTACAGGCAGGGGTTTGGACTAGATGACCTACTAGGACCCTTCCAACTCTAGGGTTCTATGATTCTGTGATTCATCTCACAATGACAAGGTGCTAAAATTGTCAAGGCACACCATCAGTTGTTTGACCATTGACAAGGCATTCCATGCTGCTGGTAGGGAGCTCAAATCCCCCAATTTCCCCAATAATTTCCCCAAAGTTTCATGGCATGCATGCAAACCAGTTCACCAGTGTTCCACAGCACAGAGGTAGAAAATCACTGCCATGTAGGTAAACAGGTTTCATTTATGAAAATGCTTATAACATTGAATGGAGCAACAACATGTCCTCAGTTTCTTTTTTAATCTACATGCTAGGCTAATGTGCTTTGCGTGTTTTTTTTCAGATGGAGAGCAAATGAACTCATCAAAAGTATCCCACCTAAAGATTTGCCTCAGATTAGGGCAAAGGTGGCAGCAGTGGAGCTTCTGAAGGGCCATCGAGCTGATATTGGACTCCAAAGGATCTGGCAAGGCAACTACATTGTCTCAGTAAGTCTAACAGAAAAGATGAAAATTTGGAGTCTCTGAATCTGATGGCAAGGTCAGAAGACACAAAACACCTATTGTACTGAAACTAAATAAGTCTATGTCTGGTTGGTACTTGAATAGATGAGTGTCTAAAAGCCCTGTTTGCACTGCCTTGTGTTCCATGATAGAAGAGGCAGGGCAGAAATACACCAAAATAAAATAAAATCATGTGATACCACAGGATTAAAAATGCCATAAAATGGTGAATAGTGAGAAACATGCTGAAATTATTGTTGCAACCTTCTTGTTCTTCACAGAACTAATTCCTTTCTTTTGTGCTCCTAATCCTGACTGCTTATTGTTTGACCTCTGACCTGCAACTGTGGGTTTGTCAGTAGGTCTGTGGCTGGTTCAAAAAGTGACTTCCTCAGAGTCCTAGTTCACAACCGACATCTAGAAAAGAGAGTCCTGGTAATCACTACCCTTGTCAAAAGATGTTTGTCCAAAAGTGTTTAGGCAACACTCATTTTATAGTGGAGATGGGAGAGCTTTAGGGTTGTCATACACCTGGAAAAATCAGGACGTTCCTGGTTTTGGGAAACCCTGCAAGAGTCCCATCCAAGGAGAGGCGGGGGAATGGCAGGCACTTTCCTGCCATGCACCACCCCACCTACAGTTCCTGCTTCAGGAAGTGCCTGCCATGCCTCTTCTTGCTTGTGCCAGGAAGTGCCACACTTGCCCTCACCTCTCCTCGCCAACAGCAGAGATGGTTTGCAGAATGGGGCTCTTCTTGGAGAATGGGCGGGCATGAGAGCCTGTCCTCTTCCTTCCCCTTGTCTGTGAGTCTGGCTGGCCACATGCCATTTGTGGGGGAAGGGATTGAGAGCCTGCTCTCCCTCTCCTTTCCTTTTCCCGCTAGCCAGCCTCATAGTGAGTGCCTCCCAGAGCTTCCTCAGCCTCTCCCGAGAAACCAGGCTATGCATCTCTACTCTGAAGAAAGCCTGTTATAGTCAGTAGGGCTCACTCTTGCGTAAGGGGGGAGAGATTGCAGCCTGAGAGACCAGCCTATGCATCTCTATTCTGAAGTCCCATTATAATCAACAGAGTTTACTCCCAGGAAAGTATGGACAGGATTGCAGCCTCACTTTCCTAGGCGTAAATCTCACTAAATACAATGGGACTTACTTCAGAGTAGACATGGAGGTGACTCTGTTACTGTCAGACTTACTGGAATGCAACATGATGGAACCTCCGGTGTGATGTCACTTCTGGACATGACATCACTGCCAGGTTGATGACATCACATTCACATCCTAGCAAGTTTGACAGGTGCCTCACCTACATGATTAGAACACTAATTATGCAAATTGGGATCTAGATTTTGAAGACTGATGATCACTTAATTATTGTAGCATATTTAATTATTGTAGCATATTGTAGCATATTGTAGCAGAGAGGGGTTTCCCTTCTCTGTTTCAGAAACAACATTTTAAAATCAAGGAGAGTCTAACCTGAAATTTTGACTTGGTTGTAGAGAGCAGCACCTAAAATCTTTTAGGAAGAAAGGGTATATTTGTGTGATGAAGATAAGCTACCTGACTGTCTTCCTGTTTGCTCCTCTAGAATCCAGATAACCCTCAGGCTGCAGGTGCATTCATTCCTATTGCTAATGAGTTGAAACGAAAGGACAAGTTCATGAATGTTCTTTTCTCATCTCATGTACTCAAGGTAAGCACAGCAAACAGCTACAGATGAGTTGTAGCCCTAGCTTTTATTTTTGAAAAGGGCTTCAGAACAAATATTTTCTATCACCACAGTTAAGAAGAGGAAACTTTAAAATGAATAGTATAACTTGCAATGTATTCAAAGGAGGCATAAATATTTGGAAGGAAGATTTCTTTTTTAAGAAGGAGGGAGAGGGGTTCCAAAACAGTTCCAATTTCCAAAATAAATTGGGATTTATTGTAATTGTAATTTATTGTATAATTGTGACAGATTTTTTTGATGTATACAAAGTTTTAAACTGAGGTAATGGCAGTTTGCGTACACTTTGAGGTCAATTTTTGTAGCAGTTCACGGGCTCAGCCAAGTTAAAGCAAGTTTCTTGAAGACATAGATTTACTTCCAAATGGTAAAGGTCAGGTCTTTCTCACATATAACTTTGGATAGCCCTAACCATGAGAGGCCAGTGCAGACAATACACCCTTAACTGTGAGGTCAGGAGCCCTCTTTGTGCTTGTGTGCTTTCTCCCCCCGTGTGTTAGGCTGCAATCCTAAACACGCTTTCCTGGAAGTAGGCGCCATTGAATGCAGTAGGACTTCCTTCTGAGTAGACATGTTTAGGATTGTACTGCAAATTTCCTTTCTCTTTTTGGAGTGAACATGATTAGCATCACATGTTCACCAGTCTTAATTCTGTCTGTGGTTAGAACTGAGTTTGCAAATGCTGGTTTCAGAAAACAAAGGTTAGCATTGAAATCTTTTTTGACATAACTAATCGTGGTTGGCTTCAAAGAGGAAAAAAAGGGTTAGATGATAGGTGAACAAGGAGGCACATTTGAGCTTGTGGTGCACCTCTGATCTTTTAACTGCAGTGGACAGCTCAGTCTCACCTACTCCTCCTGCACCAATCCATCCATGCCAATGGGACAAATGCTGTGGGGAAATTTCAGTCCTGAAGGTCTCTTTTAGGTTAAGGAACATTTGTTCCTTGTTTAGGAGTAAGCTTCTGCTGCCTGCATGAATCTGCTCAGGTCTGCACCAGCTGTTTTCCTACTGCAAGTTCAAGTGGACCTAGGAAAGATGGGATATCAGTGGCACTTCTGCCACCATTCTTTTTGTGTTCTCCTTTCAGCATTATCTGTGTTGTGGGGTGAGGGAAGTAAGAAGAACATATTCATGCTGAGAATGTCATGGAGAAACCACACAGATAGGAAGAGGTTCATGACATATTAGGGTCATAATATTAGGGCCCCTGGAGATGGCTCTGGGACACTTCCTAGATTTGGCAGTATTTCTTTCAGTTGATATGTGTGAGGTATGTTGGACTGGATCCCACTGAATTGCCCGACTAAGCATAATTAGAGCAGAATATAATGTTCTCACTTGGTGGTCTCAGTTCATTTAACTTTAGGATGGGTATATATTTGTGTAAACACTATTAGAGGGGAATTTTCCTCCAGTATAATAAAAACACAGTGAGCAAGGGAAAATGTGTCTTCTTTCTGACCCTGAGTGCCCCTGAGGCTACAGTCCTGCATGCACCTCACTAGAGAGTAAAACCCATTGAACTAAATAGGATTTCCGAGCAGACATGTAGGATTTTGACAGTACAAATCTGTTCGTGTATCTGCTCTAAGAGATACCTCAATTGGAATCTGTGGTAGAAGTGACAGCTTGTCTTGGCAAACAGCAAGTCTGTTTTCTGGGATGTAATTTTGTTCTGTTATGTAATTTTAATCTCTTTAAATCTTTTCTCACATCCTTCCTAATTTAGATAGCTGAGGATAATATAACAGGATAAATCCTTTTTTCCTTCTTCAGATAGCAAAAATTCTTAGAATGTTCCTAAAAATTACTTGAGAACCATTTTACGAACAACCAAATAGATCTTGATTGATACTGGAATCCCTTTTGTATATAGGTACGAATATATGACGCTGTCTCTGATGCTTATGAGATACACATTTCTAAATTTTGCCCCAAGGGAAAGAGTAATGGTTTGTTCAGATTAAATAATGCAGATCTGTAACATACATGAAAATTTTCCTGTTACTGAATTTGTTTGTTCCATTTTTCATGCTCTATATTTAAGTTTTTGCAGTAGAAGATAAGTGAGTTACTACTATTACTGCATTTTGGGACAGGGAGGGAGAGGCATTTCTAGTTGAAAGCATATATCTTTCTAGCTCATTTACACAAATCTGTCTGGCTCATTCCTAAGGCAATAAACCTGGGGTAAATGGGTACAGGTTTCTTGGCTTATAAGGGAGAAGTTGGAAATTTCTCCCTTATAATAGGACATAGGACACAGAAGCTTCTCGTTTTCCCACCTGAAAAGTATACCAGAGACCCCACCTAATTCTTTTTTTTATTTATATTACAGAGAGCTTGAAACCATTCCCTTTTTTAATTTTCCTGTTTCTTCTCCCACTCTTCATGATGTGACATATATCTTTGTAGTATGAAGGTAAAGAAGGTATAGTTTATGGGAGACCATTGGTTCTTAAAGTGGAGGCCAGGATCCTTTGGATAGTTGGGACTTCAGGGGAAGGTTGCAAAAACCTGGATGCTGCCATCTTGGAATCTGCCAATGTGTGCCACCATCTTGGAATGGGACACCCGGGCTGCTTTCCTGGAAATAAGTCTCATTGAACACAATGGGACTTATTTCTAAGTAGACCTGGAGGAGCTCTGGTATCACAGTGATGTCATTTGTTGTTTGATGTCACTTCTGAACATGACATCATTATCAGGGGGTCCCAGGCAGATTGTCATTCTCAGAAGGGGTCCCAGGCTGGTAATTTTTACTTTTACAGCAAACAAATAGATAGTACTGTGGTACCTTGGTTTACAAGCATAATTCATTCCAGAAGCATGCTTATAATCCAAAATGCATGTATATCAGAGAATTTTTCCATAAGAAATAATGGAAATTAAGACTATTTGTTCCATAACCAAAAAAATGTTCATATAAAAATGATTACAATACTGGAATATAATAGAAAATAATAAAGAAAATACCTACAAAATATAAAGAAAAATAAAATAAATTAACCTGCACTTAGTCTCTCAGATTGCAATTTGCCCCCCTTACACAGGAGTGAGCCCCACTGATTTTAATAGAGCTTACTTCAGAGTAGACATGTAAGACTAGGTGTCTTGGGCTCCTTTCCAATGCCACCTTTATATAGGAGCGAGCCCCATTGACTGTAATATGTTTACTTCAGAGTAGCTATGCATAGGCTAGTCTCTCAGGAGAGGCTGAGCAGGTGCTGGTGGAGTGCCGAAACTGCCCGTAACCCAGCCAGGACAATTTTTTTGCTTGTTTACCAAAACATCGCTTGCATATCAAGTCAAAATCTATATTTAATACTGAAATGTCACTGACTGACTTACTCACGCACTCACTAACTCATTAATGGCCAGCCAAAACTTCTGGGCCTAGAAGCGTGAAATTTTTTTTAGGGGGGGGGGGGAGGTGCCTTCTGTTATGGAGGCACCCAATAAGAACCAGTTTTCAGAAATTCCAACCGGAAGGGAGTGAAAAAGGTTGCAACACTTTTTCCTCCCTATACTTTGTATTGAAGAATTAGTGACTGATGGATGCTGTGTCCAACCCCTGGACCTAGAAGCGTAAAATTGAGGGAGGGTGTTCCTTCTGTGACATCACCACACCAAGAACCTGTGTTGAGAAATTTAACCCTTAAGGGGGTGAAAAGAGGTGCAAAGTGTTTTTGTCCTGGGGTGTGCCTGGGGGGAACGTCACGCATGTGCCGGATGATGAGGGTTGATGCTGTTAGGGGTTGATACACATGGGGTTGTTGCCTGTGGCAAATGATGCACATGGGTGTGTTATATGCAATGGGGGGATGGCGTACAGGGGGTATTTTACTCCCGTAATGTGGGCACATTTCACTAGTTTATTAGAAAAATTTGCTTGTCTTGCAAAACACTCTGAGTCCAAGTTACTCTCAATCCAAGGTTTTACTGTACTTGTTTGTCAGATAATTTTGCTGTGAAAACCATTGATTGAGAAATATGGAATGACTTATTGTTTTCCTCTTAGTTTTCTGGGGGTCCCCTCCCCACAGGAAACAGATAACTGTATACATAATGAATTGGATGCAATGCTGTCTAAATTGTCTCATTCTTTGTATAAGCCAGTTTTTCTTTTCTTGTATAAGCCAGAGGTTTGGAAAATATTTCTTGCATGGTTTTATTGTATGGCAAAAAAGACTTTTTTTGCTTGTAATTCAACAATTACTATACTGTATTTTAGTTATATGATTTGTTCCTCAACAATTATTTTTCTCCAGTCAACATTTTTGAATTTTGCTTGCACCAGATCCCTCCTGTGTTCTGACTACTTCCTGGAATATTAAAAGGGCATCTCTTAAGATACTTCCCAACTCACTGAGGCTACTGTGGTACAACAATTTTGACTTTAATAATTTAAGTATCTTCTCTACTATTCCAATTCCTATTTTTTTTTAATTTAATTTTTAATTTAATTTTTAATTGACCTTTGAATCTCCTTTGTATAAGTATTTTTCTGTCCACTTTGTTCACCCCTGCTTTTATGTCACTGTTGTCTTCCCAGTGTTCCTTCCCCCACATCTTTCATTAAACATCTTCTTCATAGTTGCCAGTCTTCTTTCATTGTCCCCTCAGCCACCCTTTCCTTGTTCCATCCTTGCAATCCTTTTATCGGAATGTACCAGATTATTGTGGGTTGTTTCCCACATTCTGTGATTGTGTAAAGTGTAGCAGGCAACCCTGTGTGTTCCTCAACTCACTGTGAGCCTGAATACCCCAGAACATTTCCTTGCATATTTTTAGGGACCTGTGGCTGCAATCCTAAACACACCTTCCTGGGAGTAAGCCCCATTGAATATAATGAGACTTACTTCTGAGTAGATAGGGTTAGGATTGCCCCGTAAGTCTGCTTTCTGTATCAGGGGTGTCAAGCCTGCTAGCCAAATGTGGCCCTGGAAAACATTTACTTTCTGTGTGATAATAATCAGGCTCTCCTTACCTGATAATTGGGCGCTCTCATATCTTGAAATTATGAACAAAGATTAACACATTTTAGTTTTTCCCTTCTGTCATTTGCAGCTAATGAGTGAGGAAAGAAGTGTTTATTTCTAGCCATCATCTTTTCCTGTTTTCCGACCCTTAGCAGAAACCATGAATGCTATCTGGCCCACTATATGAAATGAGTTTCACATCCCTGCTCAGTATTTTATGTGTTTACCTTGGGTTTTTACCTTGGGTATTTACCTATGTGTTGCTGTGCAAGGAGAACTGCTGCCTAAGTTTGAACTAACTGGTAGGTTGGTAGGCTGCTTTTGTACTGAACAGCATGCAGCACACTCAGGTATCACTAAGTAAACACATTGTAGTTGAAGTAGCAGTTGTAAGCTCAGGGGTTGGTGAAGCAGAAGTCCAGCTAATTTGGAGTTCCATACAGTCAAAAGAAAAAAAAGATGGATTTCAGGAAAAAAGATGACAAGTGCTCTACATTTTCAAGAGTAGACAGAATTTGGAGGATGGATCTAGCTATGCACCTGATGATGCTGGATGGCCTTGCACTTGAAGTGTTTGAGGCACTGCTGTTTCCACTTAAAGGATTCATAGTCTGGTGTGCCTTGTCAGTGGTAAAAACAACTGATGGTGTGCCTTGACAGTTTAAATGCCTTGTTAAGTGTGCCATAAAAAGAAAAAAGTTGAAAAATCACTGAGATAGCTTAATTCCACTTTACATAGGGCTCAATGCAGTCATCAGTGTAGAAGGAGAGACTTGCTTCTTGCTTGTTTTGGGGGGACTGAGTTCATCAGATCGGCAATTCTGGTATTCGCTTTCCAATGAACTAAAGTAAGTTTTGCCTAATCCTAAATAAACACACAATATGGCTCAGTTTCACTTTCTATAGGGCTCCATGCATTTGCCTTCTAACACTTTGTGACCCACCATGTAGGTTATGACAACAGTTTGAGATAGGTAAATTGTCCAAGGTGTTGAGAATTGAAATAATTTTGAAGTGGCTGAGTTACTTCATGATTGTTGTACTGTGTGTTTAATTTGTCATGCTGAGTCAGTGTCTCAGCTTTCCCCACGCAGTGTTGATATTTAATCAAATATGATTGATATAATATTCTAAGCCCCTTGCTTCTCTCCAGCCCCTCTCATCAGACTTTTCAAACCAGCTGCCAAAATTAGTAACCCAGAATTAGTTTGGAAATCTTATTTAACAAGCTTTCTGAGGGTTTTTATTACCCAATAGAAAGCATGCTGTCATTTTGCCCTTATGGCTATCAGCTAATAATAAGGCAGTCCTTTTTTGAAATGAGTTCTCCACCCGTTCATCTCTTGATTGTTTCTTCAAGTTGATGTATCTACTCTTACATATTGTATTTCCTTAACCAATCTCTCTACCCAATTAGTAGCCTACTTCTAAATCGAATCTCCCTTCAGGGCATGTCTAACTGAATGTGACCCATCTCTCTTTAAATAGGAGGCTTATTGTCTGGTTGTACAACAACAGAAGTAGCTATGGCAGTATAAGGCAGTAATATCTGTGAGCCACAGTAATATTAACCTATTCTATATCAAGTTGGCTATCTAATACATTGAAGTTGTAGTACTAGCCAACTTTCCATAGAGAAAACGGATTGAGGTAAGCTGCTAAGAGAGAATGGTACACCTCAGTTTCCATATTGTAGAGAGAGTCCATTTACAGCTTTTAAAACTTGTAATTTGAGGCAATTACTGGAGTCAGATGGGATAACTGCAAAACACTGTAATGATGGTGGCATAGAAGAGAATTAATCTCATGGGAGATTAGCAGGTTCTGGATAGGGGGGAGTTTCAGAACTGGGATCCATAGGGAAGAATAGAGAGCTGTGAAATGGTTGCCTTGACCACAGGAAGCTCTTCTCTGGCTTGGTCTTGAACCAACATTTCTTTCTCTTTGTAAATTTTTGACTGCATCCATGAAAGCATTCCAACCTTATTTTTTAATAATTCTTTTTCTATCAACTGAAATCTCAAGTCAGGAAGTACTAAAAAGACTGGAAGCCAGAATTTGCATGTAACTGTGTATACAGAACACTTGGGGTCCTTGACATTGATTTTGAAGTTGTAGTTGGATACTCATTGCAGATGTGGCAAGATTAAAATACAGTAATAATTTGGATATGTAACTGGTGCAAACGGTACATTGTTTTCTTCTGCAGAATGTGAATCCAAAAGACCAGCAACAGTTGGAAGACATTTTTCACAAGAGACCCTTGACTCTTTCCCTGTTCATTTTGTGCATCTGTACAGTCAAAATTTTTAATGACTGGAGTAGAAATTTGATTTAATATAGGCTTAAGCACAGCCCTCAAGCATGTGATATGACACCCTTAAAAGGATATCTGTTAATGCTGCTTGTGAAATTTCTGATCCCTGTTTCCGAGCAATTAGCTAACACATATTCAGTTGGAGAAAGCTTCAACTCAATAGCTAACAAATACAGTGACCCCTCATGTAACAAAGCCTCATGTAAAGTATGTTTCATGTAACAAACAAAAATTTCTCTAAGATTCTGCTTCAGGTAACAAACTGTGTTTCATGTAACAAATAACAATTCCAATAAAGAAAGGGGGGAAAATGCTGAAAAAACCAGGTTGGCTCCACAGGCAACTTGGGGATCAGCTGAAGTTAAAGAAAGAGAAATATAGGGAGTGGAAGACTGGAAAGATCACCAGGGAGGAGTACAGGCAGGTAGCCCAGTCCTGTAGGGAGGGGGTCGGGGATGCTAAAGCGCAGTATGAGCTGAGGCTGGCCAGGGGAGTCAAAGATAACAAAAAGAGCTTCTTTAGATATGCCCAAAGGAACAGGAGGAGAGACGAGGGGGTGGGGCTGCTCTTGGACAAGGATGGACAACAGGTGTCTGGAAACCAGCAGAAGGCGGAGCTGCTCAACTCCTACTTTGCATCCGTCTATTCAGAAGGAGGGCTGTGCAAATGGGGGTGCGGGATCATTGACTGATTCGGGGATGTGTTTACATCCCCTAAGAGGTAATGAAAACATGGATGGTGCAGAACAGCAGATTAAGATTGACAGAGAACTGGTTCGAAACCACTTAACTGGCCTAAATGAATTCAAGTCATTTGGACCAGATGAGCTGCATCCTCGAGTTCTTAAGGAACTGGCAGATGTCCTTGCAGAGCCTCTGTCGATCATCTTTGAGAAATCCTTGAGGAGTGGAGAAGTGCCACTGGACTGGAAGAGGGCAAATGTAGTCCCAATTTTTAAGAAGGGGAAAAAAGAAGACCCGGGAAATTATAGACCAGTCAGTTTGACTTCAATCCCGGGCAAGATATTTGAGCAAATCATAAAACACAGAATTTGTGCACATCTAGACAAGTACTCGGTGATCAAAACAACCCAGCATGGATTTACCAAGAATAAATCTTGCCAGACAAATCTGATCTCCTTTTTTGATCGGGTTACGAGCTTACTGGACAGTGGCAATGCTGTGGATGTCATTTATCTTGACTTCAGCAAAGCATTTGACAAAGTCCCACATGACATTTTAATTAGGAAGTTGGAAAAATATGGGCTAGACAGGGCAATTGTTAGGTGGATCTGCAACTGGCTCGATGGCCGCACTCAAAGGGTTTTAGTAAATGGTTCTGTGTCAACCTGGAGGTCAGTTTCTAGTGGGGTCCCCCAAGGCTCTGTCTTGGGACCGGTTCTCTTCAACATTTTCATCAGTGACTTGGAGGAAGGGGTACGGGGGAGCCTGATCAAATTTGCAGATGACACCAAACTGGGAGGAGTAGCAAACACATCAGAAGATAGGAGAAACCTCCAGGAGGATCTGGATAAACTGGAATCCTGGGCTGTAACGAACAGAATGAATTTCAACAGGGAGAAGTGCAAGGTTCTGCACTTAGGCAATAAAAACCAAAAACATAGGTATAAAATGGGGGACACTTGCCTTGGCAGCACAACATGTGAGCGGGATCTTGGAGTCGCTGTGGATCACAAGCTGAACATGAGTCAGCAGTGTGATGTGTCTGGAAAGAAGGCAAATGCCATTTTAGGTTGCATTAAGAGGACTGTAGCTTCCAAGTCACGAGAAGTTATAGTTCCCCTTTATTCTGCATTGGTGAGACCTCACCTTGAGTACTGTGTTCAGTTCTGGGCACCTCACTTTAAGAAAGATGCAGCCAAACTGGAGCAAGTCCAGAGGAGAGTGACAAGAATGATCAGTGGGATGGAAGGGAAGCCCTACGAGGAAAGGTTGGGGGAACTTGGGATGTTCAGCCTGGAGAAGAGAAGGCTGAGGGGAGACATGATTGCCCTCTGCAGATACCTGAAGGGCTGTCATATGGAGGAAGGGGCCAATTTGTTCGTAGCTGCTTCTGAAAGCAGAACTAGGACCAATGGGTACAAACTGCAAGAAAGGAGATTCCGGCTGGAAATCCGGAAAAAATTCCTGATGGTGAGGGCGGTTCGGCAGTGGAACAGATTGCCAAGGGAGGTGGTGGCCTCTCCCTCACTGGGGATCTTCAAGCAGAGGCTCGATGAGCACCTGTTGGAGATGCTCTAGGGGGAATTCCTGCTGCAGGCAGGGGGTTGGACTAGATGACCTACTAGGTCCCTTCCAACTCTATGATTCTATGATTCTATGAAATACACTCTCAGGCAGTTGGGGCAGACACGCTGGTCAGCAGCCCTTTCAAAAAGCATCAGGGCTGCCTCACGCGCCTGCCCATAGTGAAAGCAACACTTCCATAGTGACCAGTGGTGGGCTTCAGCAGGTTTGCACCTACTCTGTAGAACCAGTTTAAACATATAAAGTTTTAAAATAGCCATTTAAAAGTGGCTGCCAGATGGGCATAGAACCGGTTGTTAATTTCCTTGAATCCCATCTGCGCTGTTCCTCCTGTGGCCGGGTGTCGCTGGGCAGAGGGAAAGAACAGCAGTGGAGAAGAGGGAAGCAGCTCAGGGCTAGCCAGAAGGGAGCAGGGGGAAGAGAGGCTCAGGAGAAAGTGGGGAGACACTTTGAAGGTGTCTTTGATTGCAGCCTCCTAACCATGTCTACCCAGAAGTAAGCCCCATTGTGTTAAATGGGACTTACTCCCAGGAAAGTGTCTTTAGGATTGCAGCTTCAGACTTGATTGCAGCATGAGCCTTTAGACTTCATAGGACCGTGCACTTTGAATGCATGTTTTGATTTCAATTCCAGTGTTTTGTCATCATTTTTACATCCAGTTAATATTTTTATATGAATATTTTTTGGGTTGTGGAACCAATTGTCTGAGTTTCCATTATTTCCTGTGGGAAAATCCGCTTCATGTAAAGAATGTTTCACGTAACAAACATGCCTCTGGAACAAATTAAAGTGTTACGTGAGGCGCCACTTTATAACAGAATTGTAGGTTGCAGTTGGAAGGGGGGAAAGGTTGTTTAACATTTCCTTTGAAAGCAAGAAGCCTCATACTTAAGCTAAAGAGCAAGATGTGAACACAGTGTGGTGCTCTGGGCATAAAAAAGGACTTCCATTATCCCTCAGGCAACTATTCTATAACATAAGATTACCATATATACCCAAATTGTTTCAACTATAAAATATGGTGGCTGCTGGCTGTTTGCCAAATGTCTTCTATTCTTGTCAAGGTTGTCTTGTTAGATACATGCTTGGGTAGACTCTACACACTGCTGCGGGTAGTGTTACCATACTTACTTTTGCAGGCACAGCATTCAGAATCTTCCGATATTGCCGGAGTAAGCACAAGTTAATGGTAGTCAGCAGCAGGTAGTCAGCATTCAAACTGCTATTGTGTTTCAGAAGCACACTTTCCCGTTGGCCTCAGTGGATGGGGGAAGAAAGCTGATTCTGTCTTTGAGTGTGCTGAAACTGCAGGAATAGAGCAGGTTAGGTATTGATCATACATAGAAAAGGAAGCATCCTTAATTAAACTGAATCAGAGCTTACCATAGCTCATCTGTGTGCTACCACCATTCTATTTGCTGTAGCTGAGCTAAATATTCCATATGATCCTTGCATGTGGAAAGCATTGCACAGTTTATTGTGTTGCACAATATGAGAATGGGTTTCTCATATATCTGTTTTCATCTAGCCAGCTCTTTTTTTTAAAAAAAAAAAGACCTATTTTGTTGTGACACCCAAACCTCCTATCTGATTTCAAATTATTGATACTGGTAATTAGCTGGACTTGGCTAAGATGCTTTGTTTTGTACAGTTTAATTTCTATCCAGTGCCTTCTCCCTAAAACACAAATACTGTTCTCAGCTCCTTAGAGGAAAGGTGGGAACAAAACAGGCTCTAATGATACTTCCTACTGTCACTAAAATGGTGGAATGCTCAACCCAACTAGGCTTTTAATTGCTACTATAAAACACCTGCTTTTAGAGATATTTCTTATGATTTCAATTGATTGTTAAGATTTTTTGCTGTTTTAAATGTATGCACATTGGTTTGATTGTCACTGTCTGCTGATAATTTAATTCTTTTAAACTATAAATCACCATGATCAGGTCTATCTCCCCCCCCCCCACCCCCCGCCAAAAAAAAGATAGGGTTTTTTGGTTTTGTTTTTGCTGAATGTTTCCACACTGAAGGGAAACACCAGAGCATTGTTAAGCAGCTTTTGCCATCCTTGGACTTGCTCTTTGGAGACTGACAATTGTGATGTTGATCCTCGGTGTACGTTAAACTCATTTTTGTTTGCCCGGTTCTCCATAAATAGGATTAACAACATTTTCCTGTCTTCAAAGTTCTTTTTAAACAATATTTGAAACCATCTTTCCTTCCCAGAAGAGACTGGAGGGGGAAAGATTGATTCTGCATTCACCACCATTCCTGAATTCACCTTGCTGGAATACATAGGGGTCGTCTTTTGTTCTTCCTCTTGCTATGTGCAGCCATGTGGAAAAAAAATGTGTGTGTGTGGGGGGGGGGGGGTCTCATTGTGAAAGGCAACATGGAGGAGACAATTTTCAAGATTGTGTTTTGAAATTTTTTTATTCCCTCTGCTCAGCTGGATGTCTGTTTGCAGCAGGAAGAATGAAAAACTGATTGCATGGTGCTTGTCTCAGCCAGAGAGTCAATGGTGGTTTACTGTATCTAAGTGGCATCTTCGTTTTATATTTGGCACTGCTGGCCAGAACACAAAAAGTGTGCTTTCTTTTCCTGATAAAAATACTATGTGGCTTATTTTGGAAACTTTTAGGAATGGTTAGGAAGCAGTGCAGTTGTGCCCCCTACACTGCCCGGTTTCTTGATATCTTCAGCATTTCCAGTTTCCACCCCTTTCCCCACCACCACCACCACCTTCCCTGCCTGGAGTTTTCCTTTCCTGTGAGTAAGCCCCACACTTTCCTGTGAGTAATACAATGGGGCTTACTTTTGAGTGGACATGGTTAGGATTGTGCTCCTAGGCAGGACCTTGTGGACAACTATGGTGGCATAGCTAGAGGGAAATTGGAGCAGTCAGTCTTGGAGGAAGTCTCACCACACTTTTGCATCCAGGCAGAATCCTTTTCTGCTGCTGCAAATTGGAAAGAGTCAAGCTGGGATCCTGTGAGTCAGCCCTAGTGGATTCAATGGGAGTTGATTCTGAGTAGACACGATAGGACCTTTTCCCCCTTTTACATCCAGGCACAAGCCTTTGCTGCTGGTCTTGCTGCAAACTGCCTATCTGGTTTGCATGGTTTGTATGATATCACATACAGAGAGAGGTTCCTTGTTAAAGTTGCTCAAAAAATACACCAGTGACCCTTTTGGTGAAAATGAGTCATCCTTGGCCATAAAGGTTTTTCTTTTCTGTTTTAATGTGCAATATATTACTGTGTTTATTACAGTGGTTGTGTTCTGTATTACACTACAATGTTAATACAGATTGTATTAATTAATTAATTAATGTTAATACAGATTGAATTAATTAATTAATTAATTAGATATTAATTAATATTTTCATATTTTAAATGTCACCTTACCAATTAAGCCACTGTTTTATACTTTCTTGGGTGAAGCTGCCTTCTGGAGCACTTGATGAGCTCCATTTTAACTGGACTGGGACCTTTCTGGTGACCTTGCATTCCTCTGAGCCTGACCTGAACACAAGCCAAGGCGTGTTTGTTTGCTTACTCACAAGTAAACGTGGCTGTGTATCTAAGTTCCACTTTCCATAGGGCTCCCTTTCCAGGGACTTCCTTTTAGGTGGATTAGTGGGAGTTGTGTTCATTGGATCAGGTGTTGGATTCCTCTTGATCTACCCTTTCCAACAATCGAAGGCACATTTGACTACTCATAAGTACTCATATTTGGTATTTACTCATGACTGATAAATACTCATGAGTGGATATTATCAATGAAGGATTATTTTATGCTCTGTCTCATAGCTGTTGAAAAATCCTATCCACTGAAAACTTGTTGAGTTATTGTAAGATTTTCTTCTTCTGGCTTTTATGAAACTGCTACTTGTCTTTAACCCAATCTTGTAATCCCATAATGTTATTTTGGGTTCAGAAATGCTACATTTAAGACTAGCATGTTGTATTTTCACTTCAAGTATTGATTAAAATGTGACGGGAACATGTTTTATGGATTGTTGTAGAACTTTAGAAGCCAAGTTGAAACATTAAGGGTACAATCATTGTGCTGTTGCACTCTTTCAAGAGGATTTTTGTATTGAGTGTTAGCAAAGGAATGGCTTTTAATATCTGTATGACTTTGATAATTGACAGGTAAACCGTTTCAACAAAGTAGAAGATCGAGCAATTTTTATCACCGACAGGCATCTTTATAAGATGGACCCTACAAAGCACTACAAAGTGATGAAAACCATCCCACTATACAATGTAAGTATTAGCACTGCAGATTAGCACTTCAGAATCAGATTACATTACGTTTTTATTGTTGAAAACATTTCTGATCTGAATTTGGCAAAGTTTATCCCACCCACATATCGCACCAGCTTCTGTATTTACTCTTGTACAGTGGGAAAATTGTCAGGCTATTCCCTTTTCACCTTCTTTGATGGAATGAAGCACAATTTTGAAAATTTGTTCTGATTCAGTTTCTGCTTCCTCTCTGTGTGGCTCTATGGACAAACATCCCTCCTGGCTCCTAACTGCATTCAACAGCAGGGTTAGCAATTCACTGCAGCCACCCTGAGGGCCATACCAGATATAATGTGGGGAGTCCATGATTTGGATCTTCTGCAAGTGTTCTCATTAGAATCCCTATGTGGCTTGAAGATTGGAGAATTGATGCTAGGTTGTGTTCTTGCTTTGCCTTTCTCCATCTGCATGCTTTCTCTAACTTAAATCCACCACCACCACTGTCCCCAGTCCCCAAACACATGAGTTTAGCATGAGAAAACTTGGCTATCCTGCCACATGTGGATGCAATAGCTGCTTCCTTGAGGAGATGAAGGTGCAATTAAGGTCAGGGAAAATATTAGATTTATGCATGCATACACACATGCACACTGAGGGGGACAGTTTGTATTTTTTTTAAAAGAGGGAGTTTACAGATATCTCACATCATGTTTGATTTGACCCTGACTTGCAGTTTTGTCTGCCCCTTAGTGAATGTTATGAAAAGTCAGATTCTCAGCTGGGAGTTTCTGAGTCTCAAGGGCAACAGAGGGTCATGCTGAAAAGGCAACAGAACTTCATTCTCAAGGGCCCTTTTTAATGACTTTTTTTAATTCGCTGGAACTTGTTATCGTACAACCCAAGTGAGTACTTTTGGTACCTTGAAGTTACTTAAGGAAATTTTCAGCCGGTCAATGATCTGTATTAGACTAGGAAAATGGACCCGCATTGCCGGAGTAAAACACCCCCCTTACACTATCCGTCCGTTGTACAACACGTCCTTTGCTCATTAGCACCCCATGCGCAACACACACACCCATGCACTTAATGCCTCCCAGTGCATCTGGCACCAGGCACTAAATTGGCTGGATGTTAGTCAGTCTTCAAAGTTAAGTATAGGACAAAACATGTTGCACCACTTTTTACCCCTTAAGGGTTAAATTTCTCAACCTCAGTTCTTTGTGGGTGCTCATGTCACATAAGGAACACCCTCCCCAAATTTCATTCTTCTAGGCTGTGGGTGGCGCAAGCGGTTAAGATGCTGTGCCTGTTAACCAGCAGGCCAGGGTTCGAGACCCGGGTCGGCCCCACAAGACAGGGTGAGCTCCTGTCCTTAGCCCAGCTCTGTGACGCCAGCTGGATCCAATCGTATTGGCTCTGCCTTTCCATTGGACTAATTCAGTGGCGTGGAGAGGGGGCATTTGCTGCTTGGATAACAGCCTATCCTCCATAACAATCTAACCCAGGCTTTCGTGCTTCGCATGCAGCGTATGCAGCTCCGAGCATGATACCATAGTCTTTCGAGACTGACAGAGGCCTGCTTTAGGTCCAGGGGTCAGGGCACGACATCCATTAGTTGGGGATTCTTCAGTGTAAAGTATAGGGAGGAAAATGTGTTGTGCTCCTTTTCAGCCCCTCTGGTTGGAATTTCCAAAAACCAGTTCTTAGTGGGTGCCTCCATCACAGAAGGAACACCTTCCCCAAAGTTCATGCTTCTAGGCCCAGCAGTTTTGGCTGGCAGTTGATGAGTCAGTGAGTGATTCAGTGACTTTTCAGTTTTATATATATTGGGGGTGTCAGGGGTGTCAAACTCATTTCATACAGAGGGCCGCAATAGCATTAATGGTGTCTCCCGAGGGCCGCAATCCAATTTTTTTCATGTCTACTCAGAAGTGCCCCCCTTTCTCCTGGGTCTTTCTCCCGCCCTGGGAAGCTGCTGCTGCTGTGCATGAACCCTCCTTCCTCCTGGGCTCTTTCTCTGACTCAAAATCAAGTGTCCTGCTACCACTACTGAGCTGCTTCTAGGGGTGGGGAGATCACTTAAGGGCCGCACATGTGCCTGCAAAGGGCCACATGTGGCCCACGGGCTGCCAGTTTGACATGCCTGATATAGATGAGTGTTTTATCTGTCCTAACCATGAGGATCTCTTCTTGTTGTACTGTTCAACTGGACGAATAACTGCTGTGGCTTTAGAGACCTGGCCTTTGCACCTTAGGCAGCCTAATTAGATAGTGCTTGCCATCCCTGATCATCACCCATTGAGCTATACTTCTAGGACATGTTACTTCTAGGTTCTAGGACATGTTAAGGCCCATTTCTTTTGAACTACTGTGCTGCTCAACTTTGCAGCAAAATCTCCCCTGCTCAAACACATTTCCTTTAAACCTACTAGTTCAAAAATTTGAATCTGTCTCACTGCCCCTCAAAGGACTTGGTTTCTATAGGTTTAGCTTTTAGCTCATGATTTGGCAACTGCTTGATATGCTTTATCCACTGGTAGTGCACAGAATTTATTGATTAAGCAAGAATTTCAGTGTGTGCCTTGTACAGTAGTACCTTGGTTTATGAGCAAAATTCATTCCAGAAGCATGCTTATATCAAAGCAAATTTTCCCATAAGAAATAATAGAAACTCGGACAATTCGTTTCACAACCCAAAAATATTCATAAAAAGATTATTACAAAATTGCAATAGAATACAAAATAATAAAAATTACAAAATATAAAGCGAAATAAAACAAATTAACCTGGACTTAGTTTCTCGGTGCTTACTTTAGAGTAGACAAGGTCTCTCAGGCTCCTTTCTATTTTCCCTCTTACAAAGGAGTGAGCCCCATTGACTGTAATAGGCTTACTTCAGAGTAGACATGCAAAGGCTGGTCTCTCAGAGGTTGAGCAGATACTGATGGAATGCCGAAACCAGCTGTATCCCAGCTGGCACTATTTTTTGCTTGTCTTGCAAGATAACATTTATTAGAAATGCTTGCTTGTCTTGCAAAACGCTCTCAATCCAAGATGCTTTGAATCCAAGACACTCTCAATTCAAGGTTTTACTGTATTAATATTCTTCGTTCTGTTCATGTAAGTGTAATGCCTACTGTTTTGTTCTTCTCTTGCTCACAGGATGATATCAAGACCCTTGGCTGCTTGCTCTTAGGTGGGAATTATCAGGGCAGCCATCTGGTCTTGCTTCATAACTTTGTGTATATAAGGTAGCAAAAAAAACAACAGTTGATGTAGGAAGGAATGCAGACAGTTTATCAAAAATACTGATGCAAGTGAACAACAAATACTTGAGGAAACAATGGTATATGGTATGGGCAAGGGGCTAAATAGAAGCTGTCTAAATTGCACTGGTATGCTGGAGATTTTATCACCTTTGCTTGCAAAGAAAGATTGTCACGTGATAAGTAGATTGCTTCTGGACTTCTGGGGAACTGCACTTCTTATGTGATTTTTTTTCCTCCTTTGGGACTCCTTAAGGACCACTCAGTGCAGTAAATATACAGGTGACAAATGAGATGCTGTTTAGTGCTGAGAAACAGTGTCTGGGACCAATTTAGGCCAGCATAACTCACCATATGTCTACCATCATCATCTCACCATCATCCTTTCTGGTGATGTGGGGAGGTAGGCATATGCACAACACATGCCTAACCTCCCCAGGAGTGGGGCAGAAATGCCTTTTCTGACACCCCTAGATCAGCATAGGGACTTATGCTGGGTCTTATGCTGGCACAATTAGAGGTTAGGATTGCAGCCTGAATTTCAGACAGAGTTGAGTTGCAGATAATAGGCTCTGTCCAGCAGGCTCGTAGATGGGAATTAGTAATTTTTAAAGCATATCTGAGAGTAGCTATTTTGCTGCCCACATTCTCAAAGGTGGTTAAATGTTCACTGGAATTTGCCCATCTCTGTTACCTTTTCAGTATGGGTATATTTAAAACTACTAGTATTCAACTATGTAATAAAAATTGGAATTTCTTCTATGTTATTATTTGCATAGGAGATGGAATTCCCCCTTTTCCCTGTGGTGGAAAAAACTATTATTTGGACTAGCGGAGGTGCTGAAAATGATCCATCGTTGTTCATACTTGGTGCTTATTTCTTCATTTGATACGCTTCACTTGAAAAAAAGAAATGCATTTCCCTTAACTGTAAAAGAGATTGGCCTTTTAATGTGCATAGGAGCCAGCCTTCCAAATTGCATCTGCTTGCCGGCAGCATTCAGGATTGCTGTTTCCGAAGCTGCCCTGTCAACATAGCAACATACCTAGGGATGGCGTTGCCATGGAGATCGCAGACCATCAGCTGATGTCTGGTCCAGCTGCAGCTTGTTTTTTAGCTCAAGAAACCATCCTGTCACTTCTAACCTTTAAAAAAAGACAGTTCCAGATGGAGGGGATATCCCCCTCTTTCAACGTGACAGTAGAATCCCTAGTGACTTTAAACTCTAATGCTTTCTGAGCCTGGTGTTGCGTGTCCAGCCGTGTTGTTTGGATATGTCAGACACTGGAGAAGAGTTTTTTTCCTCTCTCTTAATTTATTTTATTTTGGAGGTGGGAGAGCATTCTCTCCCAAATCCTCTAAACATGTATAAAAGATAAAAATCAACAGCTGCAATCCTAAAGACACTTTCCTGGGAGTAAAACCCATTGAACACAGTGGGGCTTTCTTTTGAGTAGACATGGTTGGGATTGTGCTCTTAGTTTGCTAAAAATGTCTAAAACAGATTCTAAAAAATTGATGAAATTCCTATTGCTTTAGGACTGTCTTTCCAACTATACATTGAAGCTACTACCTGCTCACATATTTAAATTGACTCTGGGCCAATTTCCATAATGGAACATGACATTGGGCTGTGATTTTTCTTACATTCTATGAAGGAGTAACAGCCAGGATAATCCAGTTGTAATCATTCTCTGCAGCTAAGAATTCCCATCTGAATAATTTTTTTGAACAGCTTCAGTATTTCATTTTAATTTGTTTCAGCTTGACACTGGCAAGGAGATTTTTATTTTGTTCTGCTGTAACTGAGGGGTTATTTTTTAAGTTGATTAACTGGTTGCTTTTAAAAAATGAATTAACTCTGTTAATAAAATCTTCACAGTTTGTGGGGCAATGTTAATATGTGGAAACCTATTCTTGGTGGAATACTTCAGCATGCTAGCCAACTGCTGGAAGAATTGTGTGCTAGAAGTCATTCTGATCCTAAATACTAGTCATTCTGATCCAAATACAAGCAGGCAATGGTTGTCAGCTCCTGGATTAGCCTGGAAGAGGCTTGCACTTTTCCCTACATGTTCAGATAGCCAGAAGGAAACATCTAAGAGGGATAATGGCAAATCCATCAGGCTCACTTTCAGGATTGTGTCAAAGACTAACCTCATTTGGCACCATTTGGTTCTTATGTCCACTTGAGGACCACTCTATTAAATCAGCCCAAAATCCTCAGTCTTGGTGGCACTGAGTAGTGCTCAGATTGTGATAGGCAGTGATTCCAGGAAGGGACCACTGCAGGGCTTTGTCTCCATTCTCTCAGCAGCCTGGTGCCAGCACTGCTGTCTCCTGAGAAGAGTTTAATTGCCACTAAGCCAGCTGTCTGTGGACAGAATTGCATGGAAGGAACAACTCTAGCCTAGACCTTTTTATCTGCCCTGCTGCCATATTGATCGGGGTAGGGCAGGTGCAGATGTTCTCCAGGAGAACTGCTAGGTGTGTTTCTAGTGCAAGCTGAGGCATCCCTGGAGAGCAACCCCAGTGGCAGGGCCATCTAGATATGGAGAGGCTCTGTTGCTTTGCTCCTAGGTACAAGATCTAGATCTGCTGAAAAGCAGAGTTAACTTTATTCAAGCATATTTGTAGCCTCACTCTTCATATCTAGATGGCCCTGCCACTGGGGTTGCTCTCCAGGGATGCCTCAGCTTGCACTAGTTGATCTAATTGGTAGAAAGTAGCATATAAAGAATGGAAAGTAAACATGAACATCTATATACAATATGTTGTATATTCTGTTATGTAGCACTTCCCATTTTAACATATGGCTTCCAATCGAGCTGGAGTGTTTAAGCAATTTAAAGAACAATTTCTAGGTTTATGTCTAAAATAATCATATTCAAATGATTTAATAACCAGAAGTTAGGTCTGTCTGAATTCATACTTCTAATATAAAATTATGAGACAGGCAATATTTACTCAACAGTGAAAGATATCATTTGACATATTTTCAGAATCACTCTTGTTTTGTATAACTTTACATACAAAGTGCTTGTGAAAATAATCTCTTGGGCAAAACTCTGGTGTACCTTTGGTCCATGTAGTCTCTGTCTTTTAGAGATAAGATTGTTTAGGCTAAGCACAGTCCAGAACAACATAACATCTTGGTTTCGTCTACAGGTGTGTCCAAATTGGCCCTGATTCAACAAAAAGTCTGTAAGCAGAAACAAGGCCCTGTTACCAACACTAGGCAATTCTGGTTCCTATTTATTTTGATAATCTAAACTTTAGCAGGCTCTTGTATAATTGATTGCCTTCAAGACAAGAAATCAACATTCTTGTTTTACCTACCTTCCTGGTCCAGTCCTGAAGATGAGTACCATCACTGGAACAAGTGTACTGTCAGCACTAGGTGTTTTCTGAGAATTGCGAAGTACAACACTACAGATTGAGCAGACTGACAAATGCCATAATGAGCAAGTAGTTGGGTCTGCACAGCAGCAGACCAAGAGAGCCATCCATCTCAGCTAGGATCACACATGCCTATAACGTCTTGTTTTTGTGTGTGTGTGTATTGTGTGTTTTTTCCCCTTCTGCAAAGCTTCTTCTAAGTGTAGGACAGTGTTAGCCTAACAATCCCTTCCCATGTTGTGCAGTTGGCAGGATTGAGCATCTCCAATGGAAAAGACCAGCTTGTGGTCTTCCACACGAAAGACAACAAGGACCTCATTGTCTGCCTCCTCAGTGCACATCAAGTCAATGAGAGTAGAATTGGAGAGTTGATTGGCGTTTTGGCAAATCACTTCAAAAGGTAAGTTTGAATCTATATTTCTATATTTGAAACAGATGGAAGAATCAAGTAACTGATGGCAGAATTCATTCTGGTCTCCTTGTATACATGCAAGTCATATTTGGGGAATGTGATATAGTACTGTAAACCATTAAATTTTCTGTCGCCTTTTTTAAAAGAACCTAGATTGAAAAGATGCTAAACTAGAAATCCTGTTTTGGGGATCCTTACATTTAATTTTTGGCATTGTCTTGGGGGCTTACATAATTTCTTCTTGCTACCCAGTAGATGCTTGAACTCAGTGGCACTGCTAAGGGGGGAAGTGGCCAGATGCCACCTTATGAGGTGGGAGGTTACTGGTGCATCACTTGAGCCCCCACCAAGAGCAGCTCCATGCTGCATTTGGCAGTGGAATGTTATATTTCAATGTCCAAGGCCAAGAAAAAAATGAGGTATAAAAAGTCAAAGGGAGCAGAATTATATAGAAATAATGGGCAATGTACTGGAAACACGTACCGTATAAGGAGGTAATATCAAGAAATGTAGTGTTTGTGTATTCCTGTTTGCTCTCTTCCCTTCATCTTTCATGCATTTCTATTCATTTGCATTTTTGTCATTGTTGGTTGTATGTATAAAGGCTGCATAGAACTTCTATGGAGTTTTTAATTGTCCATACCTTGTTGAAGGGGGAAGGAGAGGAGGCCAGTGAAAAAATAGAATAAACTGTTTTCATTCTGGAAGGGAAGAACTGCTCATTTCTGGAGAGTAGGGACAGAAATAAGCAGGTTTTTTACCATCATACTTAACAGTAGAATTGGGGGTGAGATGATCAGTCACTGGTTATTGTTTATCTGCGTCTTTAATGCTGCTTTCCTCTCTCAGCAATATGATGGTATATGCAAGAGTTTTTTGTTTTTGTTTTATTTTAATCTGTAGTGTAATAGATGGAACATATTAAAAGTAAGTGATGTCATGTGTGTGGCAGCCATTAGCAATTTTGGCTGTTTTTTACAAAGTTATCTTGCTGGTAAGGATACTTTCATGGACAAGTCTAGGTAATAAAGGACTTGCCTCAGTAGTTTCTGCAGTGGGGAATTTTGAAGGAGCCACTAGAGGGAGCTAATGAGGTGGCAATAATGACAATATTGGAAACTGGGGACCTGCTAACACTCGGATTTATTATTGCAGTCCACCACCACCAGCCTGTGCTCACTGTAGTAAAATTCAAGACACAGTTCACGATGGCAGTTGAGATAGCTCCCTTTCAGAGTGGGGAATACAACTCAAAGTTGGGTGTTCTATTCTCCTTCATCAAGGGGCTTCCTAAAGCCTGACAATTAAGATAATCCCTACAATCCAGAGTAACTTTTGGAGCATGTAAGAGACATTACGTGCACCCGTAGTTACTGCACCACCTAGTGAAAACATATGGGAAATTCATATTGCAATCCAGAGTAAATTGTTCTTACACTGGAGCAAGCATTCCCCGTAGTAACTCTGGATTGCACCCTAGGTTACCCAAAACAACTTTCCCAATCCATGCACTCTTGTAAAAAATAGATAGCTTGCTTTGCTGGGATTGTCGTGGCTCCCTCCCTCCCTGCTATGCTTAGGGGAAGAAGTGTGTTTTTGTCACATCTGGAAATAGGATGTGGTATGGGGAAGGAGAAAAGGTCAGCCCAGTGTGTTGTCTGATATGTCAGGTGGGACGTGGGTGGGAACAGCAGGGAATGGGGAACGCAACACCAAGAGTGGCATTTACTCAGCTTGTTACATCCCCACTTTTTCCTTCTGTGGAGCTGCAGTGGGTTTCTTCTTGTTCACTTGCAGGGCTGGCCCCCAGTGCCCTCACCCATACCCTCTCTCCTAGCCAAGCTGGGATGCATTTTGCTTCTGATGTGTGCGGTGCAGAAAGGGGCTTTGTTAGTTACTACCTTGGTGGGCTTATGCAGGATGTAGGAGAGAAGGAAGAAAAGGTTTCAGGTCAGCAGCACATTCTACACTGTTGCTTAACTGGTGGGATAAAGGGGGAGATGGTGGGGAGAGTGTAAAGGGAATATCCAAGCATACAGAGGACCCAGCAGCTTTCAAGTTGAGTCACTGGGATCAGGTAACTCTAGATTCAAGTTGATTCAGGCCCTGTATGACTTTATCCAATACTGTTCTTTACGTACTCCAGTGAAAAAGAACCCTATCCTTGTTTCAGCTGCAAGATCTTAACTGATCTTGATCATATACTCCAGACAATGCACCGGAGCCCTGAGTTTATATTGCTACTTAAACTATGCTCTCATAAGAAGTGATTAGTGTCTATAGCAAAGATGGTATGGTAAAGAATCAATATCTTCCATTTTGGAACATAGATTTGGAACATTTGGAACAGCTTGGGCATAGCTGCATTCATGATATTCAAAAACCAAAAATCAGTTTACATTGTAAAATGTTGCTCTCTCTCTTTTCAACTTGCACTTGTTATATACATGTAACAAGACAAATCTTTTACTATACTGTGATTTACATTTGATCAGGGTGCCAGAAATGAGATTTTCTGTCCATGATTAAGGTAAAAATGCTGTGCCCTCTCAAAAGGTTCCTTTGGTGATACTTCTCCTCCAGGTGGAGTTTTCCTGAAGTGAATCATCAGGCTGAGAATTTCCTATCGTAACAGAAACTTAAAATTGACAATAACAGAAAAGAAATAGAATCATTTTAGATGGCTTGGAGGTGAGTGTGCGAGTTGGGGGAGAGCCTTTTACTGACTTCCAGTATAATGGTTTAGCTGACCCCTTTCTTGAAATCTGTTTTCAAGAAAGAGGTATCAGGGCAGTTTGAGGTGGTAGTACTACTGAGTTGTTATTAGCTAGCCATCCTGCAAAGATTGATGACTCTGGTGTACAGTTTCATCAGGACACCTTTGGAGGCAGCTGTGTCGGGGGGGGGGTGAGGGTGGGGGAGAGAGGCTAGGACAAGAGTCCAAACCCAGCTCTGATGGAAACATCTTTCTATAACCTTTGGAATACAGGCTCTCAACAGTTTGCACTTCAACACTTCCATGCAACACTTTATGCATGGCATACCTGTAGTTGCAACGGCAGGAAGAGATTGTTTTCATTGCAAAGGCTTGACTACCATTTTCTCTTACCCCCTATCAGGAAAAAAGTGTTTTGTGTGATTTCTTTATTGAAACTTTAGAATGTTAACCCACTTTTTGAAATGATCATGTTGCATAGCAACTTTATGATGGGAAACACATTTTCTTTCTTGGTTTTCAGGTTTATTGTGTCCTTCTGAACTAGCATCACAGTACAATGGTGCCTCACATAAAGAGCTTAATTTGTGCCGGAGGCACGCTCTTTAAGTGAAATGCTCTTTAAGTGAAGCGGATTTTCCCATAGGAAATATGGGAATTGGGAACTGACGATTGGTTCAAACAACCCCCAAAATATTCATATAAAAATATTAGCTGGATGTAAAAATGATGACAAAACACTGGAATTGAATTCACAACATGCATTCAATGTGCATGATCCTATGAAGCCTATTTAGGCTGCAATCCTAAAGACACTTTCCTGGGAGTAAGCCCCATTTAACACAGTGGGGCTTACTTCTGGGTAGACATGGTTAGGAGGCTGAAATCAAAGACACTTTCCTGGGAGGCTTACCTGGGCTGCTGCTGGAGGTTCAAGGTGGCCGGAAGGGGAACTTGGGGCCAGTTAGGAAGAGCTTCCTCTGGCACCCCCAGGCAACTGCCCCCAAGTTGGGGACAGCAAGATTGCTGGCCAGCAGCCCTTTTAAAGAGCCTCTGTGCAGAGCATCAGGACTGCATAGCACGTGTGCCCATAACGCGCTTGCTTGTTAAGTAAAGTGGAACTTGTTATGTGAAGCAAGATTTCTTGGAACTTTTTACTTGTTATGTGAAACGCTTGTTATGAGAGGTACCACTGTATTTACTGTATGCATCACGGTTCTTAATTGCATAGTCCTGTTGTTTCCTTTGGGGATCAATGAATTTCCATATGCATAAGCAAACACAATTAACATACTCGTACTTGTGATTTTGAGAACCCATTCAAGGGCTTGAATTAGATAACATTATCCCTGACTCTTGTCCTCAAAGCTTCATAAACCCAACAATAGGAGCCAACAAAGGAGAGGAATAGTTTGAGAACCAAATTATTAAATGGCAGGCACACCCCTCTAAATCTGTGGGGGGGTTAAGCAGGCAAGGGGGCTACATTAGTCTGTGGTATCTTCTCATAAAGCATCTGCCTGGAAACCTCAAAATGCCAGATACAGGTGAGGGCACCTGGATGCTGATGTCTTATGTACTCCCTGAGGCATCTGGTGGGGTGCTGTTTGATATAGGAAGCTGGACTCAATGGAACTTTGGCCTGATCAGTGGAGGCTCTTCTTATGTTCTTATGTTTTAACTCTCTAAAGATGTGCAGCCCACAGTAAAAGAAGCTTGCTTGTCCTCCTGAGGGACATGCGGTGGGTCTGTCATGGAGGATTGGACTGCCACTAATTTTGCCTATTCGCATTAAGAAAAAAAGCAGGCCTCCGTCAGTCTGAAAAGGAGCACAACACATTTTCCTCCCTATACTTTACACTGAAGAATCCCCAACTAATGGATGTTGTGCCCTGACCCCTGGACCTAAAGCAGGCCTCCGTCAATCTCGAAAGACTATGGTATCGTGCTTTGGCACTGCATACGCTGCATGCGAAGCAAGAAAGCCTGGGTTGGATTGTTATGGAGGATAGGCTGTTACCCAAGCAGCAGATCCTCCCTCTCCACGCCACTGAATTAGTCCAATGGAAAGGCAGAGCCAATACGATTGGATCCAGCTGGCGTCGCAGAGCTGGGCTAAGGACAAGAGCTCACCCTGTCCTGTGGGGCCGACCCGGGTCTCGAACCCTGGCCTGCTGGTTAACAGGCACAGCGCCTTAAATAGTTTTAAGAAAACAAGAGCATGCTATAAACAACAGAAATTATCTCTACTTGCTTCCATGAGTGTAGTTGCTAGATACTCTGTGGGAGTTCAGTATTCACAGTGGTTTTCTTCCATTATGTTGGCTGATCTTCATTGTACAGGATTGTCAGTTCATATATTGACAGATAACCTTGGTCAAGAAATTTTGGGGGTGTCGGGAAGAGTATATGCAGAAAATTTGTACCTAGCAGAACTTTTGTACCCCTTCTACTGCTTCCTCTTCCTTCTTACAAAGAAAGATCCCTAGGTTTGTTCCTTAAAAGAAGCAAGTACTTGCCAAGGTACTTGTGATTTGCTCTATATACTGCAGCTGTATTTCCTTGGTGCAGTGCAGCATACACATGCCCCTCCCCTCCTTATTTTTCCTTTTCATCATCTTCTTGTGAATGGGGTCAGTTTGCCAGGCATTTTCATAAACAAGCGACACTGGAAATAACGTGAGCTGCCTGCACGTGTCATGCCGGCTGAGTCAACTGAAGCTGTTCCAGGGGAGCCAAGTTTTGGGTCAGTGAACTGCCAACAGGAAAAGATTGTAGGTTGAGATGACAGGTGAGACTGGAAGGGTTGGTTTTGAGTGATGGATACTGAAGGTGCAGCAAAAGGAAATGGGTGAAGCAATCAGGGCGGAGAGACGACAGGAGCAGTCAGAAAGATTATCTGTGTTAGTTTTAACAGGCACATACACTGTGGATTGTGATCTTTTGGGGGGAGGGGTTGTTCTCCTTTACACATGGAGATATTATCTCATCAGAATCATCTCACTTTTAAAAAATCCTTAACATGCTATGTGTGCATAGAAGCATTTGCACTGAAAGGGGTTTCGTTGAAATCTACCTGCCCCTCCCCTTTTAAAAGCTTAAAATATGCTTTCTTCTTTTCCATTAAATGCTGCCTTTATTAAGAACAGTTTGACTAACAAATAATCCCAACTTCAAAGATTTATTTGGAATCAGTTAAACAATTCAGTAGTTTGGGGTTGATAAATTTTGTACCCATGCAGGAGGAATAAGACAAAATGAAGGGGCAATATCTCAGATGTACCCCAGGCAGTGCTACTGAAGGTGAATCTGCAGTGTGCCCATCTCTCTTTGAAACAGAAAAAGAAGTCGTATGGAAAGAGATGCAATTTCTTCTTAATATTAACAAGCATCACACTGAGAAAAGAGTTCTCTTTGTCACAGAACAGAAAAACTCTGCTCAAAAAGAGCCTTTCTGCCTGGTGTCATATTTATCTCTCACATAAGCCCGATGCATACAGTCAGAAATGATGAAAATGGGTGTTGGAAAAGCAGACAGTCAAATAGTGGGTAGTCACCAGGCCTTCAATGCACTTAAAAAAATTGCTTTGTGGAACCATGTGGGGCAGAGTAGCTTTTCTAAGAAGGCCCTAGTTCTTCCTTTTAAATATGTTCTTAATTTTTAATTTCCATGCCACATTACCTATTTAGGTCTCCTACCCAAAAGAAAAAAATCATAACACAAAATGTTACAAAAATAACACTGGAGTGAATTTAAAAACAAGATTAATTGGGAAGCCTCAAGGAGATTCCTGGTGACTTCCTGATGCTCACTGGATATAGCAGTAGCCATATTGGTGGTGGTGCTCCAGCGGGCACTGGGAAGTTGAAGGTTAGGCTGTGACAGCACAATCCTAACTTGAGCTGGAAGAAGTAGGCTGGCATGCCTGCAATGTATCCAGTGCAAGTTAGAGCGGCTGTTACTATGCTACCCTGGGAAGGGGAGGCCTGTCCCCTCCTCCAAGATAAGGCTGTAGTAGCCTTTATGGGTCATCTTAGGCCATCTCTGGATGTGGTCTCAGTCCAAGCAGGCCAGAGTGATGATGCCACTCTCACCTGCCCGCTAAAAACAGGATCAGGATCCAAAGTTGTGGTCCTGCCCCTTGCTATCCTCCCACCCTCTACCTGCCCTCCTCTCGTCTCTTCCCTTCCTTGCTCTGTCTACATGCTGGTGCGCCAGCCTTACTCATCCCTCAGGGGGCACAAAAGTGCTTTATGGCACTTTTGCAACACCATTAGGCTTGGACAAAGGACTTCCGCCAGCGTAAGAGGACTTGGGGATTGCTCCTTCAGTGTCTCATGTTCCTTCTAAAGGACAACAATCTTATTGTGAAATAACCATTTGTGCACTGACCACAATTTATCAGATATTTGAAGTGGTCAATATACTTATGGCCAATATACTGAAGTGAGTAAATATACTTATGAATGTTGAAGAGTCGAGAAGAAAAATCCAGTGAAAATAGATGAGCCTGGTGCAAGTGCTCAGTACTGAATGGAACATCTGCTTGAATCCCACTGGAAACTCTTTTTTCCAGCTGTCTTTTTCCAGTGGGATTTTTCCCCAGGCCCTCCAGACCCCTATACAGCCTGGCATGACCCCTGGGGAGACAGAAAATTGGCCCCATTCCCCTGCAGGGGAATGATAATGATAATCACCTAGATGCTTTGCCTTCTTTCCCCATCCCTTAAAGGGAGCAGGGGACCTTTACATGAACTGGGGGGTCACAACCCTGCAGTTTGAGTAGTATTGTAGTAAAGCATCATTTGAACTTCCAAGGAGAAATTGGGCAACACTTAATAGGATTTGCACTAACCATGGTAGATGCCAGTATTGGAAATACAAGTGGGGTCTGGTTGATAATCCTAACTGTGACTGCATGAATGTTCTCCAAACTTTACATCATATTGAAATGGAATGTCCCCTTACAAGGTACCCTAGCTCCCTGCAGGAGTTAGACCAACTCAAGGGTACTGCTGTCCAATGGTTAAATTAGTTAGATATTTGGCCAGAGGTCTAGAAGTCTATTAACTACTCATATATCTTATTTTATATGTGTGAATTTATAAGATGCTGCTGCATTTTGCTATATCTATACAGTATATATCTATATCTATCTATCTATATATATATCTATATATATCTATCTCCATATCTATAGATATAGATATATATAAACTGAGAAGTCACTGACTGACTGGCTGGCTTATTCACTCACTCATACACTGATTCATCAATGCCCAGCCAAAACCGCCAGGCCTAGAAGTGTGAAATTTGGGGAGGGTGTTCCTTCTGTGATGGAGGTACCCACTAAAAACCGGTTTTCAGAAATTCCAACCAGAACGAGGGGGAAAGGGGCACAACACATTTTCCTTCCTGTACTTTACATTGAAGAATCTCTGACTCATCTAGGCCCTGCCCCAATCTCTGGACCTAGAAGCATGAAATTCTGGAAGGGTGTTCCTTCTACGACATCAACACCCACCAATAACCAATGTTGCGAAAATTAACCCTTAAGGATGAAAAGGGGTGAAAAGTGTTTTTGTCCTATGCTTAACATTGAAGACTGACGGATCAACATTCAGCCAATTTGGTGCCTGGTGCCTGATTCCCTGGGAGGGATAGTGTGCAAAGGGGGATGATCCGTTTTGGGGTATTGCCAGGGTGACCATGTGGGGGGGTTGACCATGTGGAGGGTTAATCCTTGAGGGGGGATTAACATGCAGGATGTTGCTGATAGATGTTGATGCACATGGGGGTTGAGTCAGTGAATGACTTTTCTGTTTTATATATATAGACTAAAGTGCCCATGTTGTGGAAGTAAAGGACTCCCAATGAACCATTCCCCTGTGTACCACCCCCCCATTGCGCACCAACCCCCCATGCGCAACACCCAGGGTGACCAGATGCCTCAACCTGAAAAATAGGACAAGGTCCCCCGAAATTCCTGACATCCATGCAAAATTCCTGAAATGTCAAAAAAATGTAGGGCACCCAAAAATTTAGGGCAAACTACATTTGTAGGATATGTAGGAAATGTTAAAATACTTTGAATAAAAACCCATGTAATTCACAACAAGGTCTTGAGTTGCTCATGTTGTGGGGCCTTTCATCAAGCTGTTGTCAAAGCAGAGGAGCAGGGATTGGGTGTAAAGTTGGCAACCTTCTCAGGCTAGGGACAGTGGTGGGCCCGGCCTGGCTCAAGAACCGGTTCTCTGGAAGTGGGCGGGGTCAGGGGGCGGGGCCAGGGAGGTTTTTAATTTAAAAATTAAAAAAATAAAATTACTTACTTCAGAGTAGACCTGCATAGGATGGGGCTCTGAGGCTGCAATCCTTTCCACACTGGCCTTTGAGTAAGTCCTATTGACTATACTGGGACTTACTTCTGAGCAGACCTGCATAGGATGGGGCTCTGAGGCTGCAGTCCTCTCCACACTTTCCTGGGAGTAAGTCCCATTGACTATACTGGGACTTACTTCAGAGTAGACCTGCATAGGATGGGGCTCTGAGGCTGCAGTCCTCTCCACACTTTCCTGGGAGTAAGTCCCATTGACTATACTTGGACTTACTTCTGAGTAGACCTGTATAGGATTGGGCTTCCCCTGGCTGGCCGGGGGAAGTCTTTAGGTGCGCGAGGAGTGCGCGCGGGGTACTCAGCCCCCTGGCCGGAGCAGGAGCAGTGCGCGCGGGGGGGGGGGGGGTCTGAGCTTCCCGGCTGGCTGGTCAGCTGGCAACTGGCGCGCTTGCAACTGCGCTTGCGCAGTGCGCTGTAAAAAAAAGATGGCAGCCAGTGAGAACCGGTCCGCCCTCTTTTTGAGTTTCTTTTTGGTGGCCGGCGCGAACTGCCAGCGGCAGGGAAATTGGAAGATCCAGTTCAGGAGAGTAGGCCTGAACCGGTATCTGCCCACCAGTGGTTAGGGATGGTGGGGATAAGTCCTGGCTGTTTAAGTTTTAAGCCTCCAAGCCCAGTTGTGTCCACTCAAAACCATTATCGTCCATGGAACTTATATTGTGTAAGTGGGCAAAGGAAAGAAGGCTGAAAGACCAATCCTGTGCATGCATGCCTGGATCACTGAAACATATTCCTTTTTGATTTGGGAAACAGGTCTTGCAATGAAGGTGCTAATAATAAGTAATATAGTGCTGAAAAGCGATACAAGTGTTTTTAGCATGGGGGAATGTTGTGCATGGGTGTTGATGCACTTGGGGGGGGGGTTGATGCACAGTGGGGGGATGGCATATGGGGGAATTTTACTCCCGCAACATGGGTACGTTTTTGCTAGTGATTAAATGAAACTGGTATGCTGGTGGCAAGAAACCAGTGTCTGTGGAAACCAGTTTTCCACAACCCCCTTTTTTGAATCAGAAAGTTTCTGATGTAGATGTAGATTTAAATTTGACTCCTCCTCCCCTCATTCTGCATACATGACCTTGAACTCTAGTAGTACCAGCAGGCTGTGCTGCTACTCTGCACAAAGAATCCTTGAGAGTTGGTGACAGGCAGCCACATTGACCCCAAGGACTGCTTGTTTCCTCAGGCTACCTGCTGCTCCAGGAGCCTTTGTGCACATTCACAAAGAGATAGTCCCAAATTGGCCAGTCTAAATTCATCGATAAGTCAGCATTGTGACACTGTCAAAAAAATCCATCTGCCCCAAGCAGTTTTCCTGGCATCTCCTTACATGGGAAATCGTTGTCAAACAGACAGAGAACTTTTGCTACTGTTGCTGTTTTATTGATTAAGGGGATGTTCCCTGGAACATCTTCCTGACAGCTTTAATTGGAAAGTGCTTTTTTTTCTTTAAAAGCACATATCTTTGTAGTAAATACTTGATTGCTCATGTAGTCCTACACACATTTACTTGGGAGTAAGCCTGACTGAATTCACTGGGATATACTTCTGAGTAGACATACTTGTGACTGTGCTGTAACCAAATCCAAAGGTAGTTCTGGGTCTTTGAATACTTAGCCATAAGTCAGTTTGTGTGAGTGGAAGAGAAAAAGTGTTTTTAATCTTTCAGTTGGATATCAGGAAAAAATTCTGGCAGTGAGGACAGTTCGTCAGTGGAATGGATTGCCAAAGGAGGTGGTGGACTCTCCCTCATTGGGGATCCTCAGTGAGCACCTGTTGGAGATGCTCTAGGAGGATTTCCTGCTACAGGCAGGGGGTTGGACTAGATGACCTACTCAGTCCCTTCTAAATCTATGATACTATGATTCCAGAGGTGTGTGTTTTTGATCTTGAACAATTATTAGGACTGGAAGGCTTTATTAATTAAGTTGTACCACAGATTTAAAAGTGACTTTTTAATCAGTGCTGTGTCACATCCTGGGATGTGTGTTGATCTGTTTTCAATATTCACTAACTACATGACTCTGTGAAAATTTGTTGGCTTTTAAACAATTTATTGCTCCAACTTAAGGATTGGTCCTATCTTTTATTTTTAACCAAGTTTATTTCATTCAGGGTTGATGAATTAATTTTATATCAGGGTTTGCATAACTCATTTTAAAATCCAGACTGAGCATGTATAATTCATACTTCTAATTGGTTTTCATTCAGTAAAGACTTGTTAGATGGGTCATATACAATAGGTTGTTGAGCTATTTTTTTAAAGCCCAAATAAAACTAGTTTTCAAGTCTTCAGAAAACCAAATAATCCAGTCATGGGTAGGTTGGTAGGTAGATATTTGCTTGTTGAATATATACAGTATCTGTTTTGGAATCAGACAACTAAAACTGGTGCAGATATGTTAATTCAGCAGCATTAATTATACAGCTACTTTTTCAAGATGGTGAGCATGTAAGAGGAGGTATGTGATAACTTGTGAATGATTGTATATAAGAAGCTCATTTCGTTGTCTCAACTGAGTCAAAGTTGAAAAGACAAAAGTAAACACTACCATTTTAGTTTATTAAATTACAATGGTGGAAATAGGAATTGTACAACTACTAATATGATATTAATAGATACCTTGTTTCAATTTCATTCGCTTAATATAGCATTTCACTCTTGCTTAAGCTGCAGCAACAGCTGCTGCTTGATCTTCAAGCAGAGGCTCGACGAGCACCTGTTGGGGATGCTCTAGGGGGATTTCCTGCTGCAGGCAGGGGGTTGGACTAGATGACCTACTAGGTCCCTTCCAACTCTATGATTCTATGATTCTAAATCCTTACAAACGTCTTATCTTTGCACATCTTCTGCCATATGTTTTGCACCCACACAAAATACAGTAATCCATTCTTCTGGTAAAGGTAGACACTTGCACTCATCACAGAATACTGCTGCCCAGTTCTCCTCAGCTGTAGTCCAGAAAGGTAATCATAATAGTCATGGCCCAGGAAGCTCTGCTGTTTGCATGTTATCCTATAATAGTGCCTGAGCTCAGTAACAGTTCAACAAGAAATGTGTTCATGTTTCTGTATGCAGCAAGCCTCAACCCCAAAAGTGTTCTCTTATGTATTTACTTAATGCACTGGCCAAACAGTAATTTTAGTGTTTAGGCATTCCTAGGAATGCAGTTAAAAGTATAAGCATTTATCAGAGTGCTACAAAGTTCACGTACAAGCTTGTCCAGAAAGAGATACAAAGAGATAAAGTATATTTATCCCAGTTTCAAACTAAACCCAAAACTCTGTTAGGCCTTTATTGTTGAGGATTTACACTGTATACACTAAGCAACATCATACTCAGTTTAGATGTGGTATGATCAACTTGTCAGTCCTGCTACTGAGTTACTTCCTGTTTATCTCCATTTCACACCACTGTTTTCTTCAGAAGTTCTGTTCCAAGTGTGTGGAACTAACTAATGAAAATGCATTTATGTACTGTACTAGTTAAATTTACCTGTCTTTGTGGGAGTGAAATTGAAAGAATATTTGTGGGCACCGGACATAGCTGGTCCCTGGCGGGTACCACTGATCACCCAGGACCATCAACACTGGGCAGCAGGCACTGGGTACTGGTGGGCATTGGCAGGCAGCAGGTACTGGTGGCCACTAGCAATCAGTGATTACAGGGGGGCACTATGCACTGACAGGCAGCTGTAGGCAATGGGCACCAGCAAGCACCAGGCAGCACCAATGATCCCTACCAGGCACAAAATCAGGTTCTTAGAAGAAACTTACATCACAGAAGGAATCCGCTTTCCAAATTTCATGCCTCTAGTCCCAGGGTTGGGGCTGGGTGTAGATGAGTTAGCAATTCAATATTAAATAAAGGGATGAAAATAGATTGTATCTCTTTTCACCCTTTTCTGGTTTGAATTTCTAAAAATTGGTTCTTGGTAGGTGCCTACTTGACAGAAAGAATACCTTCCCCAAATTTCACACTTTTAGGTCTGATGGTTTCGTCTGGGCATTGATGAGTCAGTCAGTCAGTGACTCTTCAATTTTATATTTATAGACTCGCAGAATTTACCTGTTGTATTTCAAGAATATTTGTGGGCACTGACAGGCACGAACAAATATGCACCGGAAGGGTACCGGGGGCAGTGGCGGGCAGCAGCAGGCACTAGTGGGACACGTTGGCACCAGGCATCTCAGCCAGGCATTTGGCAGCAGGAACCAGCGGGCACCACTGGACAGCAGGAACCAGGGGGCACCACCAGCTACCAGTTACCACTGGGAATTGGGCACAACTGGGCAGCAGAGGGCATCACGAAGCACCACCAGGAATCCCTTCCGAACACCAGGCATCCCTACGGAGCACCAGGCAACACCAGGCACCATTGGTTCTTCGTGAATCCTTACATCACAGAACAAATATGCTTTATGCTTCCTATTTCATGCTTCTAGGTCCAGGGGCTGGGGCTGGGTGTTGATCAGTCAGTCTTCAGTGTTAAGTATAGACACCAAAACATGTTGCACCATTTTTCATCCTCTTCCAGTTTGAATTTCTAAAAACTGGTTCTTATTGGGTGCTCATGCCATGGAAGGACTACACTCGCCAAATTTCATGCTTTTTGGTCCATAAGTTTGGGTTGGATGTTGATGAGTCAAAGCTAAGTCAAACTAGAACCAATAGGTACAAACTGCAAGAAAGGAGATTCCGGTTGAACATCCAGAAAAAATTCCTGACAGTGAGGGCGGTTCGGCAGTGGAACAGATTGCCAAGGAAGGTGGTGGACTCTCCCTCACTGGGGATTTTCAAGGAGAGGCTCGACGAGTACCTGTCGGGGATGCTCTAGGAGGATTTCCTGTTGCAGGCAGGGGGTTGGACTAGATGACCTACTAGGTCCCTTCCAACTCTATGATTCTATGATTCTTCAGTTTTAAGTATATAGGGATAAAAACAAGTTGTGTCCCTTTTCCCCCCTTCTAATTGGAATTTCTCAAAATTGGTTTTTAGTGGGTGCCTACATCACGGAAGGAATACCCTCCCCAGATTTCATTCTTCTGGGTCCAGTGGTTTTGCCTGGGCATTTATCAGTCAGTTAGTCAGTGAGTCAGTCAGTGCCTCTTCAGTTTTATATAGACAGGTGTTTTGCTGCAGCAGGTTTTACAGACTAAACTGAATCTTATTTAAATATCAATTCCTCTCCGCTCTCCTCCTACACAATCCCTTTTCCTGTAATATACAGACTTGAAACATACTGGAAGGAAAACACCAGTCCAGTTTCTCAGGTGTGAATTTTTGAAGCTTTTTAGAGCTTGTATTTTTTTATAAGTAGCCTTTTATAAGTAGCCTTTCCTGTGAGATCAGTTATTACAGATGAACATTCCTAAAAAAATGCCAATCTGTATGCCACTTCAGCATATAGCAGCAGAGAAATGTTTGAATTAAGCTGTCAGTTCATGTGGCATGAGAATGGGACCTGGCCATCAGTCTCATGTGAATTTTGGATGTGCCTTAGGACCATTCTTCCATCTATAATATCGTTTGAAATGAGCAGCAGTACCATAGCAGAGATTCAGGGTTCCTTGGCACCTGAGAGATTTCTAATAATAATCTTGAAAACCACTAATATGTACCTCAATAATAAGGGCCATATGAACTCCATGCTTAAGGTAAGGATGGACTGGTATATGATAAGCTACTGGCATTGAAAAATACTGAGTGTCTTAAGTCATGTGATCTTGCCCAAGGCATCTGGCCCTGATATCTTGCTGTGTCAGCTTCAAGACTGGGGTAATGACTATGACCTTGCCTAGTGGCCAAAGTTTGGAAGCTTTCTAAGTGCCAAGCATTTATGAGAGCAAGCTAATGAGATCTTCTTCAACTTCTCATACAGTGATTCATCCTTTGTACAGAAACTCTCTCCTATTTTTTCCCAGCCAAAAACAAAAACTTACTTAATTGCCTGTCCCACTGTGCCAAATTTGTGGAACAGCATTTCATTCATAAGCTGACTTTGCAGCCATACTCAGTCATAATCAGCCTGGTTTTGTTTGCATTACAAAGGCTGGTCTTTTATATATGATTCACCAGCCTTGTGGATATACTGTGTTTGTCTGAAATCATGATAATTCCTGATCTTTTTATAGCCCACCCTATTCCCAGTGCTCTGAGGCAAAGGTTCCCTTTTAATTTTTATACTTCCAACAGGCAAAGTTATGTTCATTTTACATGTGAGTGCCATAAGGAACTTCTGCACCAGTCCTAGAGTGGTTAGGCCAGTGCGTAGACATACACTATCCTCCCCATATCACCACCAGAATAGGGAGACCGGTGAGTTACACTGGCCTAAATTGGTTAGGGTTACACTCTGTGACTGATTCTGCAGTGTACAGAAGAATATTTTTGCTTTCCTGTTATACCTATTCTTGTCTACCTGCCAAGCCTTTATCTCTTCTCTTGCCACCTCACTCCATGACGTTTTTCCAAATTTCTCTGTATCTGTCCCTCAAGCTGTTTGTGCCTTCATAACTCAAAAGAGGAAAAAAATGTATATTGTATCTTTGTGCTCTCATTCCTTATTTGTGAGGGTGTTGTTGAAAACTGGGTCAGAATCCACTTATTCCAGGATTGCTAGTTCTGCTCAGATTCTAAATTCAAAAGTTGTCTATATAAGAAGTGAAAGCAGATAATTTATTAAAGGTATTAATGGTCATTTTGCAACTGGATTCTTGGCTGTTTCAATTTCCTGTGTGACTTGACAGCTATTTCACAGGCGTCTACTTTATTTGATGTGAACTCTTCACTTGCTATGTCATTAGGCTTGAACAGCAGCAGTGTGGCTTTATCTTTTGAACTAGCGAAAAGCGTACCCGCGTTGCGGGTGTAACATTTCCCCCTATGCCATCCCCCCATGGTGCAGAAACACCCCATGCGCAACTTTCCCCCCATGCGCAACTTTCCCCCCATGCGCAACTTTCCCCCCATGCGCAACTTTCCCCCCATGCGCAACTTTCCCCCCATGCGCAACTTCCCCCACGCGCAACTTCCCCCACGCGCAACTTTCCTCCCATGTGCATCATCCTCCGATGCGCAACTTTCCCCATGTGCATTAGTCCCCCATGCGAAACTTCCTCCATGCACAACTTCCCCCCATGTGCATCGTCCTCCCATGTGCAACTTTCCTCCATACGCAGCATCCTTGCCAGTGCAACCTCTTCCTCTGGAAAACATCCCCCAGTTCACCAGGCACTGAGCACAAAATTGGCTGGATGTTGTTCAGTCTCCCATGTTAAGTATAGGACAGAAACACGTTGCCCCCTTTTCAACCCCTGAAGGGTTAAATTTCTCCAGATGGGTTCTTGGTGGGTGTTCAGGTGACAGAAGGATCCCTCCCAGAATTCCATGCTTCAGGCCCAGCAGTTGGGGCAGAATGTTGCGGAGTCAGCAATTCTCAATGCAAAGTATAGAGAGGAATACTATGCCCATCTGGCAGCCACTTTTAAATGGCTATTTTTAAACTTTATATGTCCTATCTCTTATTAACATCCATAGAGTAGATGTGAACCTCCTGGAGCCACCACTGATGTGCCTCATTGGCGTTGCTGTGTCAGTCTTGGAAAGTTGGACATGATTGGGCCCTTAAGGGGTAGTTAAAGCCTTACTGATGGAAATGGAAAATCTTGGCCTGTTTTGACCATTTTCTGCAGAAAGGTCCCAAATTACCTAAGTAAAGGGCTGGATATCCATTCAGTTTATCTTTATCAGCTGCTTTCTTAAAAACAAATACAAATAATAATTCAGAAAAATCTCCTTTCTTCCTACACCAGGGAGTATTATTTCAACTGTTTACTCCTTTTGCAAGTCAGAGTAACTATGACTAATGAATTACTGTACAGGAAGTCTGCTTTCAGTGTGTTTAGGAAGGTTAAAGGCAGAGCAAGTAGAGAGTAGCACCCTTGTGACACTGATATAGAAATCCCCGTTTCCCACAGCTCAGTAACAGCTTTGACTAAACATTTGGGTGAATTATCTTGGTGCCAAACTTTGAACGTGTCTGAAACTCTTTTGAGCTCAGCAAGTTTTTGTAACCTCCCTGTCTTCAGGTATTAAAAGAGCAAGTGTCTGGACTTGCCTAGGCAAGCCTGCCTTCTCCAGATGTCTCCTCATCAGAGAACCAGAAATTCTTGCTTTCTAGACATTCAAGTGGTTATCAGAAGAAATGTGACAGTTCAAACTGATACCAGGTGAAAATTGGGGCAACTCCAAAGTAACGATAGGTTTATCCAACATGCCAATAAGTAAATAAAGCCAGAAAATCTAACAAAAACACAAGTAATTTTTGTACTTAGTAGGATATTTGTGCTTGAAATATTGTAAACATATACAGTACTTAGTTTTGCATAAATAAAACAAGAAAAAATAGCACCAAAACATCTACTCGGGGGCACAGTGGTAGCAAATATGGACTGAAAAAGCATTATTATAATTAGTATTTTCACAATTAAGAGATTTTTCAATAGATATTTCTAAACATGCACACTTCAAACTTTTATCAAAGAAATAAAAAATCAGATTGGCAGAATATTTGGTGCAGCCCTGATCTTGAAAACCTATGTCTTCATTATTTAAATTGTTGATGGATTACTAGAAAGGCATGTCCAGGATTCTCTGAATGCTTGTTTTAGGAGTTAAATTGGTCCCAAACTGATGGGCTCATTTAGAGTTCATCCCAGCATTTGTTTCCTCAGTATCTTGGATTGTAGCAAAACAGAGAAAGTTAGAGCACAATCCTAACCATGTCTACTCAGAAGTAAGCCCCATTATTTATGTTCAGTGGGACTTACAATTTGTAGAATATTCTTCACAAGGTTTTGCTTTGCTTCCATTGCATATCCTGCAGATCTGGCAATTCTAGGAAACATGCAATGGGTCTTGCATTTACTATTTTCATTAAAATATATTCTTCTCCACTTTTCTTATGTATTTCTGAAAGTAAACTTTTCTAATGCTCTATGAGGAATTATAAGCAGATAGGAAGGGTTATGAGGCACAGTTGCCTCATTTGCTAATGAGGTTATAAGAGGTTTTGTTCAGGAGTACATAGCTGAGGGTTACTTCAGTTGCTGAATCTCACTTTTCTCACTTCTCAGTATCTTTCTGCTTTTGTTCTGATTACAGTTGATGCCTTCAGTGCACTTGCTTGATTCATTTAGGGCTGTTTGCTCTGGGACTACCTTTCTGCAGTACACACCTAACTTGCTCACTGGGATGTGGGAATTCTGTTGAGCATGGGGTGACTGAAATGACCTTCAGGGTGGGTGGACTTACAGTGGCATTTTTGTCTCCATTAGTTCTCTGGTTCTGATTTGGGGAAGTGAAAATAAGTGGGTGCTGCTGGCTGTGTGCATCATGTCTCTTTTTATAAATCTTGTAATCTGTTGTTTTCAGCCTTTTAGCATTCAGGCAGATGTTCCCTAAAGTGCCTATGACAAGACTATAGTGAGTAGCAGAAAATATGCTTAGCATGCAAAAGATTCCAGGAGATCTGAAATCTCCAGTTAAAAGAATCTTGGCTAGAACTAGAAAGAACCTTGCTTGAAACCCCGAAGAGCTATGCCATTGAGAGCAGGTGGTGCTGAACTCACTGTATGAAGCAGCATATGATTTGGAAATATAGGTGGGAATACAGTTTGAAAGCAAGGAGACAGGTTTCACAACGCCCTGGGAAGTGCCAACAAGGGCATCCCAAATATGGGTTATGTTACTTGATGCTTTGCTGATTCATAGGAGATGGACATGGGAGGTGTACCACTATGGACTAGCTTCACAGCTTGCCATCCAGATGGTACTGTGGAAGTCAAGTTGGGTGGAATGATGCTTATCTGTAACATACTGACCCATGTCAGTGGCACAACTAGGCCAATATTGCAAGCCACATGAGAACTTATTAATTCTCCTTTGGAGGAGCTGATATCGGTGCAACATCAGTTCTTCAAAGCAGTTGCGTGTTCTGTTGACAGTGCTCTCAAAGACCACACTATAATGTAATAAGGTTTCTGGCAAAAGTTGGTATATGCAGAGAGGGCATAAACTTTCTTCTTTGAGCTGTCACTTCATTTTATCTCATCCTTTTCTCCACTCTCACCCCTAATAAAGCTCTAGATTTTGGAGCTGGAGAAAGATGATTTGAGGTAGTGAAGGATCCCACCAATTTGGTACTTTTTATAATATGAATATAGCTGGGGTTTTAGTAGCATCAGGTAGTATTAAACCTGTGCTAAGTATTGCTTACCACTTTTACAAGTGGGAAGAGTGTTTCTCCATGCTGAAAAGACCAGGCAGTGGTCTGATGTTCTACAGTACATTAACAGAAAATGGAAAGCTTGCTGTCAAGTTCATTGTTATGCCTGGAAATTTTTATCAGTGTTTTTTGTCTGGCTGTATCTTCTTAACATTTGTATAGTGTCCCCCAAAACTCAAGTGAAACACTGATAGCATGCCCGTAACACTGTTTTCTTCATGCTACAGCACCTACTGCAAGTACAGGCAGAAATCCCTGAGAACAGAGGTATCATTCCCCCCTCAATAGTCCTGTGCTGAAAGGGAGAAATTGGCTATAGAGATTCTGACATGTGCTCATGAGGTGGATGAATGGGTCACTTCTGTGCATACTTGGACTGCTGGTGTAATGTATATGCTCAGTTGTCTAAAAAAAATTTTCGTTGACCCAGTTGAGCACTTACCATATCTGTGTATTTGAAGGTAGTGGAACCAATCTTTGCTTAATCATGAAACTCACAGGTAGTCTTGAACAGGCCAGATCTCCTTTTCTTCAGCTTTACCAGCTTCACAGGATGGTTGCAAAGGATGAAAGAAAGCCAGCTGTATTGTAACCTGCCCTTTGTGGAAAAATGTAACAAGATGGAAATATCTGGCAAAGGAGTAAAGGCAAAAATAGAAATGAAATTCATCAGCATAGCATGCTGTTTTGTGTATCAGCATCAGTACCACCCTGGCTTTGGGGAGCTATAGACATAGGTTAGTCTATAGAGGAGTTCATGTCCTGTAGAGTTGGAGAATCATGAAGCTATCACTAGGATTAGCCTCTATTTGAACATCTAGCTGCCTGAACACTTGATTGCACAATGCTTACCATTACATTACCTTGTAATTCTACATCTTATATTGCAGAAAGAAGCTTGGCAGGTGGCAAATATGAACAGTTGGTTTGCCATATAAATTTGGTATAAACAGTAGCTTGGCCATATATATACAGTTGGTTGGCCATAAGCATGTCAAATTTGTGGCATATCTGGACAGATGCAAGAAGAAGAAAGCCTTGTACTTTGTGATTAGTTGGTAAACTTGATATTCATGAACAGGGAACAGAGTGCAGACTTTTCCATTTGTGTGTGGCATGCTTCTGACTGTTTGGGGCAGAATCACAAAAAAACAGGAACTTGAACTTGCTGACACCATGCATAGACATTTCTGATTTCCCACAACAGCAGCAAGAAAAACATGGTTGAGCTTTTAAAGTGAAACATAAGAGATTAAAGTGGGCTTTCTCTTGTGATCTGGACCCACTATTCCACAGTAAAGTACTCAAGTTTTGTCTTTTAAAACCTTATACCGTGGTACCTTGGTTTATGAGCATAATTCGTTCCAGAAGCATACTTATGATCCAAACTTTGGATTGAGAGTAACTTGGATTGAGAGTGGTCTGCAAGATAAGCCAATGTTTCTAATAAATTTTAACTTGATATACAAGTGATCTTTTGATAAACAAGCAAAAAAAAAGTCTTGGCCAAGATACAACCAGTTTAGGTGCTCTGCAAGAACCTCCTCAGAGGTTCTTAAAAGACCAGCCTATGCATGTCTGCTCTGAAGTAAGCCTATTACCATTAATGGGGCTCATTCCTATGTAAGGAAGGGTATTGGAAAGGAGCCTGAGAGCTAGCCTTGCATGTCTACTCTAAAGTAAGCCCTATTATATTCATTGGGGCTCACTCCTGTGTAAGGGGACAGATGGCAGCCTGAGAGAACTGAGTGTTTAAAAGTGCAAGTTAATTTGTGTTATTGTTTTGTATTTTGTATTTTCTTTATTATTTTGTATTATACTGTATTATAGTATTTTAAACATTTTTCTATGAATATTTATGTGATATTCATTGTGAATATCATTGTGAATAATATTCATTGTGAAATGAATCATCTGAGTTTCTATTATTTCTTGCGGGGAAAATTTGCTTTGATATACAAGTGTTCTAGATTACAAGCATGCTTCTGGAACAAATTTTGCTCATAAACCTAGGTACTACTGTACAAGGTACACACTGAAGTTCTTGCTGAATCAACACATTCTGTGCACTACCGGTGGGGAAACCATATCAAGCAATTGCCTAATCATGAGTTAAAGGTTCAATTTATACAAACCAAGTGCTTTGAGGGGCAATGAGACAGATTCAGATTTTTGAAATAGTAGATTTAGCAGGGGAGATTTTGCTGCAAAGTTAAGCAGTTGAAAATAGTAGTTTAAAAGAAATGGTTGTGTGTTCTTCCTTGGATCTTTTCAATGGCAATAGCATTGCCCTGCAATGCCATTCAATGGCAATGCCCTATCAGGGATGTTTTAAACGCTGGCTGTCCTCTGAAACAGAGTTGCCAAATGACTTGTGTGATATGATCCAGGTCAAAGTTTATAGGAAACTTGAGTTCACTTGAATACAGGTGAAACCCTCTTTATGCATGGATCCTTATTTTATGCACAGGTACACATCACCACCATCTTGTTTATTCTTGTTTACCTTCTTCATGTTGGTATCGGGCAAGTTTGCATCTTTCTTTTACTGAACAATAACACAGGAACATGAAGGTGGGCAGTTAGCCTGCACAGTTCTTACTATTAATCTCTCTCTCTCTCTCTCTCTCTCTCTCTCTCTCTCTCTCTCTCTCTCTCTCTGATGCAAGCTGCCTGCCTGCCTTTCACACACTGTCCTTCTGCAAACAAAGCTAAAATTAAATAAAGGTAAAGAGCATGGGGCTGTAAAGAATGTTGGTGTTCTCCATATAGGATCCCCTTTTATTAATCCATTTATCCATTCATTAATCATGTATCCATTCTAGAACTTTTCCTTTCCGCAGGTTCAGCAAGGAAGGGGGAACCACACCCCCTATGGTTATGGGGTGGGATTCCTGTGACTCTTTTCCTCAATTGTCTTCCTTTAGTTGCTATTTAAACATAAAAATTGCTATTACTGTGGTGCCTCACATAACAAACGCCTCACGTAAAGTATGTTTCATGTAACAAACAAAAATTTCTCTAGGATTCTGCTTCACGTAACAAACTGTGCTTCACGTAACAAACACACTCATTGGCAGTTGGGGCAGACGTGCTGGCCAGCAGCCCTTTTAAAAAGCATTAGAGCTGCCTAGTGTGCCTGCCCATAGCAAAAGCAACACTTCCATGCTGTTCCTCCTGTGGCTGGGCATCCGCTGAGCAGAGGGAGAGAACAGCAGTGGAGAAGGGGGAAGCAGCTCAGGGCTAGCCAGAAGGGAGCAGGGCAGAGAGAGGCTCAGGAGGAAGAGAAGGAGAAAGTGGGCACTTGAAAAGTGTCTTTGATTGCAACCTCCTAACCATGTCTACCCAGAAGTAAGCCACATTGTGTTAAATGGGGCTTACTCCCAGGAAAATGTCTTTAGGACTGCAGCCTAAGTAGACTTCATAGGATCATGCACATTGAATGCATGTTTTGAATTCAATTCCAGTGTTTTGTCATCATTTTTACATACAATTAATATTTTATATGAATATTTTTTTGGGTTGTGGAACCAATCGTCTGAGTTTCCATTATTTCCTATGGGAAAATCTGCTTCATGTAAAGAACGTTTCACATAACAAACATGCCTCTGGAATAAATTAAATTTGTTACGTGAGGCGTCACTGTACTGAACCTTGTCTTCTATTTGCACGCTACTGTTGGTTTCACAGCTCAATTTTGTTAATCCTCATTTCCCCGTTTTTCTTGCTGGTCACAATGTATACTGGGAAGCTGTCCTATACCACTTGCCTAATGGAGAACAATAGAAATATGCAAGGTTTCTTCCCATGAATTTATAGTATGGTCCTATATGTGCCAGTGCCAAAGCATTCCCAGAAAGGAGCAAGTGATAGTTTGGGATTATTTAACAGGCTGCAGCATTTAAGTTCTAAACCAAGGGCTCAGTGGAGGTCGAAAGCTTTGTGTTTACACAAACCAATATAAGAAGTTTGTTACTTGAAAGGGCACTCTGCCTAACTCTAATCATTTTGAAATGTCAGGACAGCACAGAATTTGGGAGTCATAACTTCAGATGTCTTTGCTTGCAGCTATCTGACCCAGATTCATGTTATGTCCTTGGGGAATTCTTTCAGGCAGTCCTCTGAGCATGAATTGGCTCTCTGCTGATGCTGTTAATTGCTGCATAGATTCAATGAGCTTTAGCTGAGATTCAGTGCTAATATACTTTCAGCCAAGTGGCACAGACTATGTTTCTAAAGTGGAATGGAAAGGTGGCTCACCCCTTTTCTATACCATCTTGCAGCTTGAACAGGGGTAGGGATGTGCAGTGCTGCACCAGAGTGACCATGAAACTGCATTCAAGACAATAGTTGCAAACACACCATAGTGTGCAAATGGAGAAACACACAAAATGGGTAGATGGGAAGTTTTCACTCTTTCAGCAGAGTGGCAGCTATTTATGCAGCTCCTGTGTTATGGTTTGTCTGTGGTTACTGCAGCTGTGTAGTGTTACTTCAGAAAGTGTAATATGAAAGATCTGGGTTGACTTCCCTAGATCTGTTGTTTTGAGCTTCCTTGTCCCTTTGGCTTTCCTGTTTACAGTCACTTCCCAGGCAGGTCTAGATGTGTGAAAAGAGAGGTGGTACCATTCCAGGACTCTGCCCATTCTAATAAAAATAGACTAAAATATGCATTATGGTACAGCATCTTTCTCCTGTCTTTTCATCCTCACTAGTGGTTAGAGGTGAGAGCTATAAGGCATGCAGTCTGACAACTTAACATGTGTTGTAGTACCAGTGGTGGGCACCAGCAGGTTCGCACCTACTCTATAGAACCGGTTCTTAACAAGAGATAGGACATATAAAGTTTAAAAATAGCCATTTAAAAGTGGCTGCCAGATGGACAGAGAACCGGTTCTTAATTTCTTTGAAGCCCATCACTGTGTAGTACGTTACCTGGAAGGTAGGGCAAAGATACAAGGAGAAGCAGCAGCAGCTACTTGTCTCATCTCATGCCAAATTCTGCCTGAAAGTTCCCTTCCAGTCACCTTCTTCCTGCTAATATCACACATCAAACTTTAAGGCCTCGGTGAGTTTCTTCCCTAGTCACAGAGACACTCCACTCCCTTTGCTACAGCAATGCCCCAAGACTGAACTTTTTCTTTCTGCAGGTAGAATATTTGAATTCTGTAATCTATCTAACTGAAAAGTCACTGACTGACTCCCCTGCCAAAACCACTGGATCTAGAAGCATGAAATTTGGGGGAAGTGTTCTTTCCATAATGGAGGCACCCACTAAGAACCAGTTTTTTTGGAAATTCCAATTGAAAGGGAGTGAAAAGGGGCACAACACATTTTCGTCCCTATATTTTACATAAAATAATTACTGACTGATCATCGCCCTGCCCAACCCCTGGACCTAGAAGCATGAAATTTGGGGAGAGTGTTCTTAATGTGACATGAACCAATGCTCTATGAACCAATTTTTAGAAATTAACCCTTAAGAAGGTGAAAAGGGGTGCAAAGTGTTTTTGTCCTATGCTTAACATTGAAGACTGACAGATCAACATACAACAAATTTGGTGCCTGGTGCCTGATGCACTGGGAGAGGATGCATGGGGTGGAGGAGGATGTGCATTGGGAGATGTTGCACACAGGGGGGTATGGTGCACACGGAGGTTATAAAGCACATGGGGGGATGTTGCACATTGAGAGATGGTGCATTGGAAGGGAGGGAGTGCAAGGGGGGATGGTGCACATGGAGGCAAGGTATGCATGGGGAATGTTTTATTGCGGGAGGGGTGTTGCACAGGGCTGCATCTTCCACGAGGGTTTTGGGACCACAATTGCATGGGGTGCATCGTACAGGGGTGTATGTTGCACGGGAGGGTGTTGAAAATATCTTGAAATTTTACTCCCACAATGACACATTCACCATTGCCATAATTCTGAGATTGCCACTGACAAGACATAAGAACTGCAGGCAACTAGTTGCCACATTTAGCCTACTATATAAAATATTGCTGGCTAGAAAAAAATATTTTAGCTTTGTTGAAAGTTCATCAAACTAACTGGAGTGTTTATGGGTCTAGATCAGGACTACATTCCTATGTAAACCACTTTGAGTGATCATCAGAAACCTGATGGGAAAGGTAGAATATAAAAACAGAAACAAATAAAATAGTGTTTTGGTAAAATCTAATAATTAACTGGCTTTGAGGGATTGCAATGTAGGAATTTATGAATTATGATTACCAGTACTTTTCCTACATAAGTTATTGCTGGCCAACCCCTGCCTATACAGTCCCTAAGGCAGTGCAAAGGCATTTAAGTCTTACCCAGCCATTTAGAATTTAAGGAAAATTGCCTTCTTGTGTCTAGGATCAGGTTCAAAAGACTCTTGAAGAAAGGCTGACTCTTGAGCTGAGTATTCTGGCAGTGCTTTTCAGCTCTGCTTTGTTGTTGTTTTTCTGCTTTGTCATTTAAGAACAGGGTACACTGAAGCTTATTTTTGTTGGCGAAAGGAAAAAAGTGAAACTGCCTAACATTCTTTTAACATGAAAGTTTGTAATTGGGCCACAAAGGATGAGATTTGCATTCTAATGCGCAAACTTGAACGCCTTGCAGGCACATCAAGAATAGATTGGGAGGAGGCTCTGACAATACATAGAGTCACTGGCAGAACCTTTAAATTCATCCAGTTTTATCATGCAGAATTGGTAAATTCCCTACTCTCACATGAATTCTCACATGTCAAACACGCACGTGTTTTCTGTAGCATAAATGAAAACCAACATTCTCCTAGGTGAATATATTGTACTAGAAAATACCACAGAGAAGTATGGGCTAAGCTGCTAAGGAACTAGGGCAGAAGGGTAGCCAAATGCTGGCCTAGCTTTTTTTAAATAACTTTGCAAAGTGAGAAGATGCAGGGCAAATAACATGCTGGCCTGGCAAGAATGATTCTGTGGGATTTGGAGGCTTCCTTTTTTCCTGCCTGTGTTCAGATGGAGTATCTTTTTTCTGTACAATTAAAACTGGTTGCACAATATCACCTTCTTAGACCAGTGATCTTCAACCACTGTGCCGCGGATAGTCCTCAGGTGTGCTGCGGGAATTTGGGGATTGACATTTGTTAATAAGAAAACTAGGGGATTTGACCAGTCTGGTGTGCCTTGTCAATGGTAAAAACAATTGGTGCTTTGCCTTAAAAATTTCAGTGCCTTGTTAAAAGTGCCGTGAGATGTAAAAGGTTGAAATCACTGGTTTAGACCTTGTTTACTGTAGGCTAAAATCAGCAGTAGAGAGGACTGCTTGGAGTGGAAGAATTTCAGGTGCTCAGAACCATTTGGGGAAACCTAAGTAGGGATACAACTGCCCCATCCTGTAGTCCCAGACCTGTGCTTTATACAAGTGAATATAGAAAAGTGTATATTTGCTCTGTACAGATCAGGAAAAGGGGCTACAGTTAGTAGGGCCAGCCTCTTTATATAGCTAACAGAGATGGTTTTCTCAGTTGGTGGATTGTTGGGGATTGTCAGTGCCTGCTTTTTATCACCTCTTCTGTGCTTCCATATATACAGAAAGGATGTAGTGGAGAAAAGAGCTAAAGGAACAGAAGGGTTGTCTAGAGACACTCGACCAGTAGTGGTGAACCTTTTTGGCACTGAGTACCAACTGACAGCACCAGTGTCCAATATGCATGCCTAAAACTCCCAGTGTTCTGGGTATCCCAGAGCTCTGGGCATGCACAATGGGCACTCGCCCTCTCAGTTCAGTTCTGCTCCAAAGAGGAGCAGCTGTTCCTCTTTGAAGATGAGCCAAACTGAGGTGACCAGTCCATTTGGGCTGGGGGCATGTGGCAGTGCTTTGGCTATGTGCTGGCTGGCCGGACTCTGAGTGCCCTCCTTGGCATGCTTGCCATACTGCACTAGACACTAGACCACTGCTTTCCCAATACTGCCTCTTTCATTCTGTTCTCTTCCTTTCTGAATCTCGGAAGGAAATACAGAAGGGAAAACAGTGATGGATTTGAGTGTCTCCAATGCTTACCATGTACCTCTCCTCCTGATTTCTTTGTGTTCTGTTCCCCTCAATATCTGTGTGAGTAAGGGGTCATGGCAATTTTCTGCAGCAGCACAACACTCCATTATAAAAGTGTAGGGATATTTTGAATTAGCCCTGACAGTCATGCAACACTTGAGGGTGGGGGGGGGAAACACAGCACACAACATATGAGACAGTGTTTTTTTCCTGTAGTGTTTCCTGTAGTGTTTTTTTCTGTCACCCACACTGGAGATCAGCACAGTCTTCATTTGCTTTATGGGTAGGGACCCAAAAAAAGCAAGGGTATCTTTCCTGAGAAAGAGGTGTTATCCCAAAATAACCATAATAACCTCCCCTTTTGAAGGTCCCTACTTATGAGTGAGGGGCACTTAAAAAGTCCTGCCTGAAAATAGTAATGGGAATAATGGGAATTCATTATTCCCATAACCACTTCTGCAGAAGTGGTTGTAGTGGATTAGGGAAGATGCTTCCCAGCTATAGATGATTTACGGTGTTTGTGTTTCATCTCTACTGCGGGAAGATGCTTCTCTTTGCAGTGGGGGAGCTGAAAAATCCTAAATCCCTCAGGTATTTCAGTTGCTCACAAGGGAACAAGTGCATTGAAAATTTCAGCAAAGGCATTTGAAATATCCTGTGCTAAATCAAAAGCAACTGTTATTGAAAACTCTAGTTTTTTTCCAGAGGGTAGAGTTATGAGTTGGAATGTCCAGGGTAGCTGAATTTATTATAGGAGGTTAAATTTCATCCACTCAGATTTCTTATCATGGGTGGACCAAGTTGAGCACAAGTGGTCCACCATCTGCATTGGTGCAGGTCTGTCTCCTTCTTTTCATTGCCAGTTGTATGGTGAATTTTAAAAAAGGAGCTGCCATGCAAGTTGAGATCTGTGAGGCATCTCCTCTTCCCAAAGTCCCATGGGCTGAAGGCTTCTGGGGGAAAGGCCATTGACTTGCGAAGGAGAAGTTCTTGACTTTTTGCCATTTGAGGCCTATTCATCTCACAGCACACTGACACTAAAATTGTCAATGTACACAATAGGCTCCTTTTGACAATTAAAAAGGCATACTGCACTGCCGGTGGAGAGCAGTGAGAGAGCAGTGGAGAGCAGAACATTCCCCAATGATCATTCTAGTAATTTACTAGTGTGAGAATTAGAACAGTCAAAAGAAAATGTTTCTTCATCCAGTGCTTAATTAATCTGTGGAATGCCTTTTCACAGGAAGTTGTGGTGGTACCTGACCTACTTAAATTTTATTTTTTGTTGTTTTGGTGGTGGGGGACAAAATCTTCAATTCCAGATAGCACTAGGTGCTTTAGCTATGACACTAGCAGAGCAAATGGGTGGTGAACTTCTCAGGAGGAGCAGGCAGGTCCCCCCATTTTATTTTTAGAAAAACCCAGTGATGACACCACTTCTGGTTGTGATATCACTTCTGGGGCAACATTTTGACCAGGCTATATTATCATTACCTCTGCCACTGTATAGCACATAGGCCAAATTTCCCTATTTTTAATTGGAGTTTTCAGATATCTACTCTTTGGCAGATACAACTGTTTTTTGTTTTGTTTTGTGTGTGTGTGAATGTGTACACATGTGCACATAGGCATGCACACACACAAACACTGCAAAAACCTCTCATCAGTTGGGAGCCCTTTGAGACTTTTGTGTCTGTCTGAATATTAGTCTGTCATCAGATCTACCCAACAACACCAACTCTATGATTCTGTGATTTATTTAGTCTGCTAATATTTTCTTATTTGGAATGGGTATATCCATATAGCATTAATATGAGAGAAGATATAGAACTCCTTTACTGCTTACAGAAATCAGCAATATTTCAGTACTTTGATGACATTTTGATTTACACCCACAACCAAGAATGAGACATCAAGGAAATGCACAATACTATATCACCTACCTCCATATGTCTCCGTCATCAACATGATCAAGAGCTCACTAACATCTACTCAGAGCACTTGGGGTGAAACTTGATGCACAAAAAATGCTGTATAGAAAGGCAATTCAAGGTTCACAGACTGATTTCCAATGTCCAGATGGTGTACCTGGCATACTGAGTAAGCCCAACTGCATGCTGATGTCATACCCAAGGATGTAGTCTCTTGGATCCAATTCCTACCTCTTATAGCAACTACTGCTCCTGCTAAAGAATCTTATTACCTGCAAACATTGCAGATGGATGCATCTTCCTTTATCAAATCTGACTTCCCTGCTCACCACACTTTCTGGAGTACAGTATGCATGGATGACATAGGGTGGTAGAGCCCACTGCTGAGGATTGTAGGCTTGGGCAACTTGAGTCTTGTGAGGCTCTTCTTCTGTTCTCTTTCCTTTTCTTATTGTTGAGGTTACTACACTATTTGTGCCTACTTTAGTAAAGGGAATATTCCAAGTTCTTGATTTGGCCTGGGGATCACAGGGGAGAGACTCCCCTTGGTGTTTATATCTGCACATGACCCTATTTGGCTTTCAAAGGGAGAGGCTCCTTAGCAGTCAATACCTGACCTCTCATGTAACCACAGAAAATGGGAATTCATAGGTATGCTCAAATTTTCTGGTACCGAAGAGCCAGCGCTGTCTGAAGATGCCTCCATGATCATGTGCTATAATTAAAATGGACCAATGTCCATTTATGTTTACGGTATATAACCACCTTTCTCATAGAAACAAGCTAACTTACGTAGGCAGGCTAATCATAAACCCCAGTTTTCATTTGGATTTTCTAAGTTTTTTTCCCATGAAAGCTGCCATTTCTCCAGCTATTTTCTTTCATAGAGCAGTCCTCATCCTGAATTGTCAGCCCTTCGTGCTTCCACGCTTTCACTGGAATTGAAGCCTTTTTTCTGAAAAAATATTTGCCATCCTTTGTGCAGACAACATTTGCGAATCCCTTTTTACAAAGGTGCTGGAAGTGAGCCAGGTTGGGGATGGGAATGCAGCGGATGGGGTGGATCGGCTAAAATGCTAATAGTCATGAGAGATTATTCATTTGGGGGAGGGGAGGGGGAGCCCAAGCGGGCGCTTCCTAGGCAGGCCTATTCTCTGGATGCTGCAAGATACTGCATCTCTTTGCAGATGGAGATAGGAAATGATGGTTGGGACTTGACAGTAATTATGGGTCCAGTATGGAAGGAAGATCTCAGCAATAGCGCAGGTTTCTATAGCAACAGCATCAGCAGCACTTCTGTCACACCAAGCTAGCAATTTAATGAGTTCATTATTGAATTCCAGAGGAAAACATGCAAGTCTGGGTGAACCATTGCTGCCACAGCCCATATATGTGGCAATTGATTCTCTCTGCTTGTGTATGTTTGTAAAATTGTGCTGTGCATACAAGGATTGCAGTGGAAGCAGACGCCAGCCTCCCTGCTTGGAATCCTCCCTGCTTGGAATGTTAATATTATAAATGTGCTCTGGTGTGCTGAATGATGAAACTAGACTGGTTTTAGTGTGGGCTGCAAGGAAGACGGGTCTCTTTTCTTTACACAACGGGGGGAGTGATAGCATTTAAAGTGTGAGTTTCTCAGTGCTTTAAAAGGGAGGGAGAAAACCCTTGGTTTATGCAGCTGCACTGAATAACTGTAGGTGGTGATGGGATTTTCATGCTCAAAATACATGAGAAAACAATACCAAATAAAGATTTGTGTTACTCCCTCTCCTCTGATGCACCCAAATGCTTCCCTGGAAGGCCTAACTGCAAGTCTTGATGACAAAACGTGCTTTTGGGAGGGTTTTCCTACAACCAAAACAGTTGCTGTTTTTGTCCACAAATCCTCCCTCTGTCAAAGCAACCCTTGAAGAAACATTAATAGCAAGCTCTCAACAATAAGTCCATTAATAATTCCAGGCAAGTTGAGACATGTAGACAGAAGAAAGCAGTCCAAGAGAGGAAGGGGCTTGCTTCTCACTTTTATTTCATTTTACTGATCCAACAGTTATAAAAATAATATTCTGTTTCAAGCACTTAAGTATAAATAAAATCGGAAAAAAGTTAACATCCCATATCCTTGCCCATAGGCCAGTGGGGTTTTGGCAGTGATCTCCTTGCTTGTGACCTTCCTGGTTCACAAGTGCCAACTAGTTGGGCAGAAAATTTAAAGTCTCTGAGATATGGGAAGTTCATTTGAAGAATATCCTTTCAAATATGTACAACTGAGATATCCTGATGCCAGCCTTGCAAGGAAACCCACAGAAGTTAAAGGGCAGCCCAGTCCTACCTAACTTCCTGCCTAGAGAAGCACCAGCTTGGAATGAGCACCAGCATTTTGTGAGGGAGTTCTGACTGCTAGACATGTCCTCAGGGTAAACCCAGCAGCCATTTATCAGTGAACATGGACGTGCGCCAGTGATATCACTGGCACAAGTCCTAGTTTATCCATGCCAGCTGATCAAGTTCAGAAAGGAAGTCAGGAGTCAAATGGGGAAACCCCATTCAACCTGCTCCCCACTCTCCCTGACCTGTTCCACGCCTTGAATCATTATACCTCTAGTGGCATGTCTCTGTCAGTTCTTTTGGCAAACAGATAGGATTTGGCTGTAAGTCACAGAAATGTTACAAGCCCACCTGCCTTACCAATCCAATGTTAATCATTAATAACCTAAAAGAAAACTAATCAGCTTTCATAATGATTCTCTATCTGGTCGTTTAAAGCCAATTTTTACCGCAGGTAAAAACAAATACCATTTACAAGCCTATTTTAATCAAAGCTCAAAACATTAAAGTTACTGAGAAAAAACATGCTGTGTTTCACATCTGTTAAAACAAAGGATGAAAATGAATTATTGATGCGGTTTTTTTTTAATCCACAAATGTTAGCCCACAGGTTAGCTGGAGTTAGAATATTGAAGCAACTGCAGAAGCAAAGAGGTGGAAATAATTCAGTTGATTTATTAGGTCTCTGCTATATTTGTTAAAAAATGGCAATGTTGGGGAAGACTCGGTCACCTATTAGCTAGTTTCCCAACCATTAAATTTTGAGTCAACTTCCATTTGATGGAAACTCACAGATTAGCGCAGTGGTGTTCAATGGATCACTCTGGCTAGAACAATCTGTATTATCCACCAGCCTGGCCAACTGCTTTAAGGTTCTGTTAAGGAATAGAAGGGAAGCTGTTACAGAGAACTGAGAGTACCAGTTACAGTACATGCAAAGGGGTGCAGTAGGCAAATGCACTGATAGTAAAATTTTTCTTTCTGTATGTCCTTTTCCAAAGATTCTGAATCCAGAAATAATTCTTCTGTCCTGCAGCTTCTTTTGGCATTGGGAAGGTAAAACTGCTTCAAGATCAAATGCTATCTAGTATTACTGCAGCAAGGACAAGGGAAATGTGACTGGATAGCTCCTATAGTGATGTACAGTGGTACCTCGCTTAACAAGCGTTTCACATAACAAGCAGAAATTTCCAAGAAATCTTGCTTCACATAGCAGGTTCTGCTTCACTTAACAAGCAAGCGCACTATGGGCACATGTGCTATGCAGCCCTGACGCTCCACATCGAGGCTCTTTAAAAGGGCTGCCTGCCAGCGCTGCTGCCTCTAACTGCCCCCAACTTGGGGGCAGTTGCCTGGAGGTGCCAGAGGCAGCTGCCCCTAACTTCCCCCACCAACCACCTTGAACCTCCAGCAGCAGCCCAGGTAAGCCTCCCAGGAAAGTGTCTTTGATTGCAGTCTCCTCCCTTTGTCTACTCAGAAGTAAGCCCCATTGTGTTAAATGGGGCTTACTCCCAGGAAAGTGTCTTTGATTGCAGCCTCTTAACCATGTCTACCCAGAAGTAAGCCCCATTGTGTTAAATAGGGCTTACTCCCAGGAAAGTGTCTTTAGGACTGCAGCCTAAATAGACTTCATAGGATCATGCACATTGAATGCATGTTTTGAATTAAATTCCAGTGTTTTGTCATCATTTTTACATCCAGTTAATATTTTTATAGGAATATTTTGGAGGTTGTGGAACCAATCGTCTGATTATTTCCTATGGAAAAATCTGCTTCACTTAAGAAGCATTTCACTTAAAGAGCAGGCCTCCGGAACGAATTAAGCTCTTTATGTGAGGCACCACTGTATTAATTTAGTGTCTGTGTATGCCTATTGATACCGTATTTGTTTATTAGAACAAATTTGTTTATTTTCCACAAAGGGCACACAAGACAGCTAACAATCAATAAAAGACATAGGTCCATATCCTAAAGTCAAATTAAGTCCTTTGCTCCGGAGCAGTCAAGGTGACTTTCCATAAGATAACACTAGAGGGTCACATAACTGCGTGGACCCGTAACTGCTCTGGATTTTGCCCATAGTAAGATACAATTAAAAACAGTAAGAGACAATTAAAACAGTATAAAATACCATGCAGTCACCAATGGGGCTCTATCAGATGACCTCAGATTGGGCAAGATTGAATGGAAAGAGGTGGTCTCTCAAATACGCTGGTCCCATGCTGTTTAGGGCTTTGAAGGTTATAACGAACACCTTATGTTCGGTTCAGAATCAAACTGGTAGTCAGTGCAGCTGCCACAGTAGCGACGTGACGGAGTCAAACCACCATGCTCCAGCAACTGCACAAGCCACCGCGTTCTGAGCTAGCTGTAACTGCTGAACTGTTTTCAAGAGCAGCCCCATGTAGAGTGTGTTACAATAATATATTATTGAGGTCACCAGAGCATGGACCACCATGGCCGCATCCAACTGAGACAGGTATGGTGCAGCAACTGAAGCTAGGCAAAGGTGCTCTTGGCCACAGCTGATACCTGGGCATCCAGGAGCAGCTGTGAATCCAGGATCACATTCAAGCTGTCAATCTGCTCTTTCAGGGGGAGTACAGTTCCATTCCAATAGTCCAACACCTGCATCATTGTTTTCTTAACCAGGAGGACCTCTGTCTTGCCAGGATTTAATTGATAGCTTTATTGATTTTGTTCCCCCTTTTTTGTATTCTCAGCTTTTCAAACAGCCTTTCAACTGGTCCTTCATGAATATGTTCCTCATACCCAGGAAAGCAAAACTTTAGTCTGCATACTTGGTTGATCTCCTTTCCCCCTCCCCAATTCTTTAGCATGGCAGATCCCAAAATGGGAAGCTTGCCTTCCAAAGAAGGCCTGGACAATTTAACTAAGAGAAACAAGAGCTGCTTTCTGATGCTAGAATATCTCATATATGTCTGACTTGAGTCAAGAGGTACAGGAAATCTCAACTGTCTGTGGGAGACTTAAGTGAAGAGGTGCAGGCCTCTTGAGCAGAAGTGGTAGCAAGATGCTTTGTTCTTTTCATTTCACATGTCATAGCATGTGATTGGCTATTCGTATAAGCATGTGGGGGTGGATAAAGGCAGGCTTTCTGTGAGCATTTTTTGCTTTATCCTGATGACTCTTATGCATAATGGTGTATGCCAATGATAATCAAGTTTGAGGTCCAAGGTAGAGCAAGCTATAAAGAAGGGAAAGCCCCCAACCAAGTTTTGGCTGTCACAACAAAGAAAAGGCAGTGAACTTGTCACAGGTGGTGCTGCATTTCCTGTTGACGTCATTCCTTTTGCTAAGCTTGTGGTCAGCTATGCAGATAAGGTGTACACAGGTTCTGCTACACTGTGAACCCAGATAAGAGATATCGCTGCCTCTGTGATCTGCTTGTTCCAGGGTCTTCGTCCTGCCAAACAGCAAATAAAGTGGCCTCAGCTTGAAGCATCTGAAATCACATGATGATAAACACCAGCTGTTTTGCACATTGTGCTTATGATACTTTCTTGTATTTTTTCCTCTACCCTTCCTCCCTCCTCCCCCAAAATTCTGGTATCTCATGCCCATATTGTTTTTCTGGTATTTACTTTGGAATAAATAACCAATGTAATATAGCTGTCATTTCCCTCAATACTCTTCAGGCGATGTGTTGCAGTTTACCCAAGATATTTCACATTTAAGGGACTTGCCCTTTGCACGTCGCATTAATGTTTGTTGGATCTGCCACTTTTCCCCTTTTGAAACACCCTGTTTAGAAGTGTCTGGTCCAGTGATGGGATTCAGAGAAATTAACAACCATTTCTATGCCCATCTGGCAGCTATTTTTAAATGGCTATTTTTAAACGTGATATGTCTTATCTCTCATTAACAACTGGTACTATAGAGTAGGTGCAAACCTGCTGAAGCCTACCACTGGTCTGGTCCTTCTATCTCATGTTTTCCACTATTGGGTCCAGCTAGAAGGATGGGCAGTGTTTTCTTGGATACATAGCTTGCAGTAGCATGAACTGAAATGACAGCAGAGAGAGAGTCCCCATTCATAAAACAAAAGGTTTTGTGACCCAGTCCATTGGTACACAGTCTTTACAACAAAATTTGATGACATGCTAAAAATAACAGTACTTCATATTTCTATAATCAACTGCATGCTTTTCATGTAAATGCCCCCTTTGGGATCTCTGGCATCTTTTAGTTAAAGAAGCACTTGGAGAGACATGGAAATCTTGGAATGCCTCCCTCATAGAGGCCAAATAGAAAACAACTCTTTATGTCCATGTAGAGTGTATTTTCATCTTATCTCAGCATTTTCTCTAAAATTCTTACTTCTCTGTGGTGGTGCCTTGTTATTAAGGAGGAGGCATGTCATCTTGCCAACCCTTACTAGGCTTCAGTGAAAAATTCAAATGAATATACATTCCTAATGAAGCAAGCATTGGAAAGCCAAAGCCAGATTGCCTGGTTGAAACCCTCAGCTGTTCAAAAGTAGGACAGCAGCAGGTGTCTGTCAAGTCAGCCCATTTTGGGACATATAAAAACAAAAATCAAACGGCAGCTGGCAGACATTTTTTCAACCTGGAAGCTTCCCCATCTAGAAAATGTCTGCTTGGACCAACATAGTGATCTGCTTAAATTGGGAAGTGGCTCTTGCTGGAATCTGTGGAATGAAAACCCCCTGAGAAATGGGTTTGGTTACCTCCTTTTTGCAGAGAAGTCAGCAGAAGGTTTTCTGTTCCTCTGTTCATTCACAGCTCCCCATTTTTCTTCCATATATAGGGATGCCAGGATTGCCTGACTGGATCAAAGCACAGATCCATCTCTGCTTCCCCCTTGCCCTTTTGTGTCTATACTCAGTTCCTTCAGAATAGTCTGCTAATACAGCCTAACAAATAGGTCTCGCAAAGTTACTAGCCCACAAATGAATTTACTAGCCTGTAGCGCATGTAATCCTATTTAGGCATTGCAAGCCTATAAATAAAATGTAATTTGAAAAGCATCACAGTTGGGTCACCAACTAACAGTTCTTACTAGATGCAGGGAAAATAAATGAGTTTTTAAACATTAGCAATAATTTGCACTAACTGGAAAAGCTATTTTTAGAAAGTTAGTAAATCACTATGGAGGGATAAAGTAATTTCTTACATTATTGCTATCTAGGGTTGCAGCATTTAATCCATTTTTTAAAATTAAAAGTTCCTCTTAAGTGACAGGTTTATGAAGTGTCTATTTTTAATACAAGTTATTCTAAAAACCACATATGACAAGAGGTGTAGCTTTTGCATTCATCTAGGAGGGAGTGCCTCCTCTAAGATTATGGCTGCTTTGACACATGCATGCATCATGCCCAAACAATAATGCTTTTTGCTTCCAAGTTATGGTTGGGGTTTACACCAGGTTGTTTATGGCAAAGCTGTGTACTGGAACTGCCAACTGGAAAGTGTGGGTGCTGTGCTACTGGAACTTGGCCAGGAATGCTAACCAGGGAATACGTGAATACTCTTCCACTAGTCTTCCTCTGACTATGGAGAGCAGTGCTGAAGAAAGAGCATCTGCTTGTTTGCTGCTACCTTATTAGCCTTTCCCAGTAGCCACCACCAAGGAATAGGGATCCAGCACACACAAGAAACAGATGCTCTTCCTTCAGCACCAGTACTCAACAGTTAGAGTAGCAGCACTTGAAGCTGTTTGCAGTGTCTTTGTCAGCCTTCCTTTGGGTCCTGGCAAATTGGTCAACAACCATGAATGTTTCCCTTCAATGCAGGCCTCCTTCAGTCTTGAAAGACTATGGTATCGTGCTCGGCGCTGCATACATTGCATGCGAAGCACGAAAGCCTGGGTTGGATTGTTATGGAGGATAGGCTGTTTGTTACCCAAGCAGCAAATCCCTCCTATCCACGCCACTGAATTAGTCCAATGGAAAGGCAAAGCCAATACGATTGGATCCAGCTGGCGTCGCAGGGCTGGGATAGCACCATTTAAAGTTTTTTGTGTTCCATACCTGTTGAAGTATGAAAGGGCTGGGGCCTCTGGGAAATTCATATGGCACAGGCGGAAGCCTAACAAATTTAGGCCAACCTAACTCACTTGGCATATCTTCCCATGAAGGTGTGGGGATGTAGGCATATACCAGTGCACTGGCCTAACCCCCCCCCCCCCCCATAAGTGGGGCAGAAGTGCCTTACAGAACTTTTGTGACGCCCCCAAGATAGCACAGGACTTGTGCTGGGGCTTATGCCGGCGTAAGTGGAGTGTGGCTGTGGATTGCAGCCACAGTCACTAAAGAGAAGCATCTGCCGATGCCTCTCTCACTTGGTAAGCTTTCAAAGGCCCAATATGGAGGCATACCAGGTAGCAATGGTAGCAGCTGAGAGCCGCTAACACAGGTAGGGTATACTTCTGATGGACATGGATGTGTGATCCACTGCCTAACCTGGCTGATGCTACTGCTGGTTATTGTTCTGGGCATATGCAAATTGAATCATCTTAAATTCATACAATTAATCAAATAATATTTCTTTGAATGACAGCCTTTACAGAGCATGTTGTGTAGGAACTGGGGCCTCAGAGTGACTTGCTTGATGACATACGAAGAGTATTCAGATAAGTTGCATTAAGGGTCAATTCTCACAAATCACCATGCAGTTCTGTACTGCCAAATCTGTGGTATATATTCTCACTTCAAAATGATTACCAAAGTAAGCACACTTTGGGATAGAAGAAGACATTGTAAGGTTTTCTCTAGCACTCAGAAGCCCAATTTTTTTCACTATCATCTGTGACCATTCAGACTCAGTGACCTAGTACTATAGTTTGGCACATGTAATGAATAAATGTTGCTTCACGTTTCAGTATAACTTTATTTTTATTAGGAAGTGTTGTGTTATTAGGAAGTGTTGTAAAATAATGAATTTTGATTCATTAAACCTAGCAAAACATTGAATAACCATATTTCTAACAAAGTTACAGAAAACTATAAATGAACTATAAAACTATAAACTATAAATTTTATAAATATAAAACTATAAATAGTTGACACATCACAAAACTATAAATGATAGCTTATAGTTTACACATCACATTACCTGTACACAGTCACCACAGAACACTTTTTGATGATCTTGACAGGTATGTCTTTTGCACACACCACATCCTGTCCTACTTCTCCTGTCTTTATTCTGAGGGCATTTGTAGCATTGTCCTCTCTTTCTCGGCACTTCTCCTGAGGTTTGAGCAAGCGCGGCTGCAGGCACTCGCACTCCAGGATGGGATGGTTCCCCGGACAATCCAATAAGCGCTTTCCCAAGGATTGTAAGGAAATTCTTCCTTTTGTGCACTTTACCTGCATTCCACTCTGGTTCAAGTGTCATCCAGATCACAAATGCATTCACAGCACTTACATTAATCATGTTATAAAACAGAGACATTGGCCATCTTCTGGTCATGCGTTTAGTACTGTATGTTCTCACCATCATGTCCAGGGTGTCCACCCCCCCCCCCTTTTAGTGGAATTGTACTCCAGAATTATTTCTGGTTTTTTGGGGTCATTTGCTTGAACAGTACCCTGTGAATGCATAGTACTCAAGAGGGTCACAATTTTGTTTTTCCTGGGACAGTATGACACAATCATTGCATCTTCCTGGAAGCCAAACAATGTAGAGTAGACCTCTCGGTTTTTTGTGGCAACAAATTTGAAGGGCAGTTCTGCCCTGTTTTTCCTAGTTGTCCAAACAACTGTGAGTTTTTTGTTCAGCAATTTCCTTGCTAATTCCAGGCTTGTAAAAAAGTTATCACAAGTGAGGTTCCTCCCAGATTGATATATTCCCTCAGTCAACTCCATTACTACTCGCTCCTCCAGGTGCGCTTCCCTTTCTTGGCCTGGACGTTTTCCTGTGTACACCTGCATTTTGTACACATATGACTTTTGCTGTCACAGTGTCCAAATTTTAATCCCATATTTCCCAGGTTTCGATGGTAAATATTGTTTGAAGGGACATCGACCGCGAAAAGTGACAAGTTGCTCATCCACTGTCATAAACGCTCCAGGGACATAACAATCAGAAAGAGTACCCACCCACATTTCGAAGCATTCTCTAATGGGCTGCAATTTATCAGAGCGTTTCTGGCACCTAGCAGCAGCATCACTGAATCTCAGAACCCTTGTTATGTCCATGAAACGATTTCTGCTCATTGCTTTGGTGAACATTGGGCGACCATGCTCAATGCTCCATAAATCATGCAAGCCCTCATTCTTACTCTTGTATGAACCTATCAAAATCTGCAATCCAATGTACTTGTACATTTCATCTGTAGTTATCTGTGTCCATTTATCTCCGAATGTAGCCAAACCTTCCTTATTGGACCACTTACAGATTGTTTCAATCAAAGGTTTCCGGAAAAACAGCTTAAATGAGGATTCAATAGTGTCTACCTGCTTTTTTGCAAAATGGCTGACACCAGTCTTTTCTCGTAAGACATTCACTTGCCTTGCTCTGCCTTGGGGATGTTTGACAGGCTGAGAATACCATTTCTCTTTCTTATCTTTTGACTAGAAGACAGTTCCACTCGCCAATGAGGATGGCAAATTGGCTTGTGCTGCAGGTTCTGTGTCTGTGGAAGCTTCAGAATCTGAAATCTCTTCCATAGGGGACTGATCCAATTCGTTGTCATCCTCTGAAGGAACATAGTCAGAGGACAGCTCCCCCTCCTCAGATTCCATCTCATTCCAATACATTTGGTATGCCTCCTCAGGACTGTAGAGTTTTCTAGCCATCACTTGCAGTTGTGAAAGCTGGAATAGGAAAGAAAGAAATAATTCTAAGATTCATAGGGTGAAATCCAGAGTAACTGTGGGGAGTCATTGTTCCAGAGTAAGAACATGTTGCTCTGGATTGCAATATGAATTTCCTGTAGGTTTTCACTAGGTGGTGTTGTAACTACAAGTGCATGTAATGTCTCTTACATGCCCCCATAGTTTCTCTGGTTTGTGCCCAGTCAACATATTGAACACATTTTCCAGAGAGTAAGACATATTGAGCACAATGTGGGTTTACTTACTTTGAAATGTGCAAATGGAAAGGTTGGTACACAGGACAGCAATAAGTTTCTTGTGTGCAGGTTTCCACAGAGATCAGGATTACAAGAGAGGTGCACTTTTCTACAGAGATCAGCAACAAACACAGGACAGGCTCTGCTCACTTGCTGCCTAGCAAGAGTCTGCAAGAATAAAAAATAGGAAAATAATAAAACACATGCTGTTAAGCGTTAGTAAAGACAAACCTTTTTGATGCCTATTGAGAGGCTGAGAAATAGCAAACATAAACCATTTGTGGCATTTCTGCACAATAATGGGAGGAAATATACAGGTAAGTATCTAGGCTTGTTAAAACAAAAATAGAAATTGCAGATGATAGACAGACTGGCATCTTTCACAAGCATAAGAGAAACCATTTGCTTCACTATACTGATAAGTATCTAGGCTTGCTAAAGGAATTTCAGGTGACTCAGTAGTAGAGTTCACAGCATGAATACAAGCTAATGTATTCCCTACATCATTTGTTCTTTAAATGATGAGAACAATTGTTCTCATTTGTTCTTTGAATATTTCCACAGCTGCTAAACAATGCAGAACAGCAGGTGGACCCCACTGACCCCTTGCATCGACCCCCTGCAAGCCTGGATGGAAGGCTACAGATGTTATTTGACTGTAATTTTACCATGTGACTGGGAGTCCACATGCCAGAGCATCGATTGTAAAACTTGATTTTACAGAAAAAATGTAAATTCAAAACATTCATGTTTTCGGATTTATAACTGTCTAAGAAGCAGGATAAAAAGGCACAAGATCTTGTCAAATAATAAGCATAACTTCCATTAAAACACAAGATAAACTACCTATGGTTTGGATTTCAAATCCAGATGGGCCAAGGGCCAGTTAGAAAACATTGGATCTAACAGTACAATCCTAACCATGTCTACTCAAAAGCTAGCCCCATTGTGTTCAACAGGTCTTACTCCCAGGAAAGTGTCTTTAGGATTGCAGCGTAAGGGCACAATCCAGAGTAACTACAGGAGAATGTAAGAGACATTACGTGCACCCGTAGTTACTGCACCACCTAGTGAAAACCTATGGGAAATTCATATTGCAATCCAGAGTAACTTGTTCTTATTCCGGAGCAAGGACTCCCCATAGTTACTCTGGATTTCACCCTAAGATTCAGATTTATACAGCCCTCCTGATCAGAGAGAAGTCAGGGGTAACTGATGGCATTTTGGTACAAGCTGGGACACTAATGCTACAATCCTAAAGGCACTTTCCTGGGAGTAAGCTTTTGAGTAGACATGGTTAGGATTGTGTTCTAAGGCTGCAGTCCTAACTCCCGGTTAGGTTGGCATAAACCCTAGCACAAGTCCCGTGGTGGCCTGGGAGTGTCACAAAAGTACTATAAGACACTTCTACCCCACTTAGGCTGGTACACAGACATTCCCTTGCCTCCCTACAACACCACAGGAATGGAAAACCAATGAGTTCTGCCGGCCTAGGTTAGGATTCCACTTTAAGTTGACAATGGCAAATGAAAGAGATTAAAAACCAATAATTATAGATGCATATTTGTTTTTGCTTTTTGAGCTCAAGGAGGAAAGGCTGTCTGCTTTGTGTGGGGATAGCATAGACTCCCATTTGACCACTGGATTTACCACATGCCAGCCATGTAATGAGATTAGAGGTTCATTTATTCTTTGTCTGTGTGTAGGCATCTTCCTCAACCAGTAGAGAGGAGAACTGTTCCTCAGGGAGTTGCCTACATCTTATCTTGTCACTACAGTGGCTCTTCATAAAATAAATAGCAATTTACAGGGAGTCTCTTGAAAAACTGTGATAGCCTCAGAACAAAGAATTAATTTGTTATCCCAATGACAGCATTAACTTTGTAATTCATTTTCCAATCTTTTGGCCTAGGTTTTGTTTTGGGTAAGTTTTTGTGATATTTTTCAATTTTCTTTCAGCTTTTCACTGACAGAAGTATGAAAGATTGAGTGTTGGTATGTTCACAAGAAGACCATTGAAAGGAGGGAGGGAAAAGAATGGTTTTCATTATAATATTTGCAATAAAATCAATTACTGCTAAAAGCTTGAAGTATTACAAATGCTTGGTTTGGAGAGATGGGTTTCATCCTCCCCCTCTTTCTTAATCACTACCAGCCTTTTGGCTATTGTCCTGAATTCTTCCAGTATCAATTATGCACAACAATTTAATTCTTCCTTTTATGTTTCTTGATCATATTTTATCCCTCTGTAAAACCATGTTTTGCACTAGAGAAAGCATACTAACACTTAATATATGTTTTATAAACCCTTAGTAATATTCTTAGTTTCTGATTATGTTTACTAATGTTCCTTCGCCTTCTTTCTGACATCAGAACAAGAATTTACAAATGACAGTCTGATCAGATGAATCTCTTAAACACATTCATCCAATTTTGAATTCTTTCATTCAGTGCAGTGACATTCCTTTTTACTGACTTCTCACTTTGCAGAATATTTTCCCTTAGTTTAGATCCCCTTTTTATTACCATGCTTCTAATTGTCTTCCACCTAATTCTATTACCTACCATACTTCTGTCCAGAGCATGATGAAAATTTATATACTGTAGTAACAGTGGGCTGTGGATGGCGCAAGCGGTTAGGACGCTGTGCCTGTTAACCAGCAGGCCAGGGTTCGAGACCTGGGTCAGCCCCACAAGACAGGGTGAGCTCCTGTCCTTAGCCCAGCTCTGCAACGCAGCTGGATTCAATCGTATTGGCTCTGCCTTTCCATTGGACTAATTCAGTGGCGTGGAGAGGGGGGATTTGCTGCTTGGGTAACAGCCTATCCTCCATAACAATCCAACCCAGGCTTTCGTGCTTCGCATGCAGTGTATGCAGTGCCGAGCACGATACCATAGTCTTTCCAGACTGACGGAGGCCTGCTTTAGTAGCAGAAGAAACTTCCAAATATTCAACCATTTTGCTTTATTAATTTTATTCAAATTGCTGTGTATTTAGCACAATTTTGTTTTGAATGATAACATTCATATTGATTAACAAATACTGTGGAAGTATTTTGTCCATTTCCTTTTACCGTTGTAAAAAATGGTAAAAACCCTGAGTTTTCAAGGAAATAGCAGTTTTCACCCCAAGGTAAAGCAGTTTCAAGGAAATAGCAGTTTTCACCCCAAGGAAATAGCAGTTTCAATCCCAATATGCAAATATTGACCTAAATAATGGCCAGATTCTGAAATACCATGTGACTAGTTACATGCACACACATTAGGGTCTCATTTCTTGAAATGAACACTCCTCCTCCCCTTCCTCAAACTCAGGAGAGTTCCAAAAGTAGTTTTTAAGAAGCATGGGAACTGCCACCATACCAGCCACTATCATAAAATAATCTCCCCCTTCCTCAGATTCAGTAGAGGGAAGAATACAGACTTAAAAGTAAAGGGTTGAAAAGGCCTTTGAAAGACCTATCTTTGAGATTCTAGTTTATTGTTCTGATTTGTACTTCAGTTTTAGGGAGACGAGGAATGAGTGGGATTTGGCAAGCATTAGATTACTGTAACATTCCAGGTTGCCTTCACAATGGGGAGAATTACTGTAAACTGGAATGATGGTGGTACGTGAAATCTGTTTGTACCACCCAAAATGTGCAGGAACAGCATGAGAGGATGTGGGTCACTGTGTTGTCTCTGGTGATTCGGCAGTTAGTTTTTTGGCAAGTGCCCAGTTCATTGTGAAAGAGAAGAGGATTGGCAGTCAGCTCAGTCTGAAACAGTGCTTCGCATGAATCTCTTTTTGCTCTTGTAAGGTTAAACTGGGAAAGGGAGGAGGAGTCATTCTTTCTGCTACTGAAAATAGAGTGGGAAAGTTCATGCTGTAGTAGATATTATCTGCACAATGCAACTCTAATGTCAGTTCTTTTCTCACCTCTTCAGATCTCTGAACCACAGGGTGGCAAACACTTGGCCTGCTGTTGTTAGCAGTGTATATATTATTTCTAATGCACATTCAAACACTGCATCCTAAAAAAAGCAGCATTGAGTATGGGGGGCTGGAGAATGTGAGCACCCCATGCACACCACATGACTGATTGCTTGTCTAGTATGCCGAACACTGAAGCCTATGTATATGGAAGCCAACATCACACAGGGACTTGCTACATTCTACACAGACACTGCATGCTGGTATTGGTATGTTGGGCACATCTATAGGCATACAATGTGGCAGAGTTGTTGTCATTTTGTATTGTAAAGGTGGTTGTTAGAATAGGCCAAAACCTTGAGTATATGTGTTAAACCTGAGCAGGATCTAATAAAAATTCCTAACACAAAATTAACCTCAAAACTTATAGGCTTAGATGCAGCAAAACTATGTATTCATTTAAAATTTTTTCTAATTCATCTAGAAGGGATTGATAACATTCAAACCTGATTAAAAATGCAAGGAAACTTGCCAGAATGCATTAATGCATATAAAATATAGTGTGTTTTAAACAGGGACATCATATCTGGCTAACCTAGAGCACAGTCCTAACCATGTCTACTCAAAAGTCAGCCCCACTGTGTTCAATAAGTCTTACCCTAAGGATAGTGTATTTAGGAATGCAGCATTAATCTTGGTGGTATAAACCAGCTTGAACCTAACGATCTTAACAACATTTCTAAAAATAACCTGAGCTTGGGTTGAAGGAAGTCCCATCACTGTAGGTCTCCCACTCAGTGCCTTCCAACTTATTAGATTTATTAAATGTATGCCTTGCCTTTAGTTATAAAGGTACAAAAGATTTAGAAAACAACATTTAAACCAGCATTTAAACCAACATTAGAAAACCAGCATCAGATTAAAAATCTGAACAGGAACAAAACACCAGTAACCAGCAAAAAACTCACAGTATTCAATACGCAGTACCCAAAAATAATTTAATTTACCCTCTCCAAGCTATGTGAACTCAGCAGCTAAATGACTAACAAGTACAGAGCAAGGCAAATTTCTCTGGAAAGATAATTCCACCATTTCAGAGCTACCACTGAAAAAGCTGCCTTCTGAACTTCTAGTAATGAGGAAACATGGATTTACATTCTCTGCTAATCTTATTACCTGAATGCTTAGCAAATTGGCCACATCAGGGCCCAAAAGAATTTCATGACTCTGTATGCCATAACATGCAAAAAATTGAGCAGTTCCTCTGGACGACACATCATAAAAACAGTGGTTGCAGAAATGTGTTCACCATAGAACAGGCCCTAAAATGAGCTTGAACCCTTTAAAGATAAGTTCCATTTTCAGTCAAGTTACTTCTGATACTCTAACCATCATCCACACTATTTTATCATTGCCAGATCATCAGAAAAATCACAGAAATGAGTAAGCTCTAACCAGCAGGAGAGAGTGTTTTGGGAGTTCATGCTCTTTTCTAGAATGTAAACCCATTTCAGAAGTGGACCAGGCTCAAGATAATCTGAGAAAGATTCACAGATGTCATGGAGATAATGTGATAATTACCAATACCAGTTTCCATGCTGAGGACCTCTTATTTGATGTCCTTCCAAGACAAATACAGTAGCTGGAGGGTAGCTTCAGATTATCCTGACACCATTTCCACCAGCATGGGCAGGAGGAACGACTCATCAACACAACCTCTATAGTGTTATGACAGCCGAACAGAAGCCTGATGAACAGGATGCTTGCTGTGATGCATCATTTCTTGATAGACCACTATGACAACACTTGCCACCCAAGTCCAAACTGCTGCTGAATCAAGAAGTCAAGCAGGCAAATTTGGCGTAGGCCAGCTGCACCTGCCTCATTCATGCAGGTCTTCATGATGTGTGCCAGTTAAGATATACTCCTCGTTGTTGTTGTCTTCCCACTTACCAACCTGGCATTTAATAGGAACAGTTTGACTCAGTAGGTTGTTGACATAGCAACCAGGATCCTCTTGGATGAGAGTGAGACCAGAAAGAGACTAGCACAAAGATGTATAATCTCTCTTCCTCCCCTATTTTGGCCTGTCTTCCTCCCACCACCATATCACATATGTCAACGTTATCCATGTTGCGTGGATGGCAAAATTAAGAGGCTTGCTCATGGGCGCCCTTAAAAGGTCACAATGAGAGGAGTTGCCCTCTAAAGTGGTTCCATCAAATCCTGAGCCACACACAGCATAACTAGTGTGAATCATTAGTATACAAGAGGGTAGACTTCATACACTGGAGGTTTATAAAGTTAATTTTGGGAATCAGACATGAATTTTGTTCCCTGATGAACCTTTGCTGTGAAAATGGAGTTTGTAGCTCAAGGGGAGTGACTGTTTCATTCCCCTCTGACTTTGGCTGTAGGAGTTGTGGTTTTTTTCTTCTCCCATTTGTGCCAGTCGTCACTCCTCTCATCCTGGGAGTTGTCCATGACTGGACCCCAAGTTTGGCTCACTGGCTACACAAGCCTGAGTGACCAGAACGCTGAGGATTTTCTTTAAGGGGAAGCCGGCTCTGCAAGCCTGAACTAAAATTTGCACCTCAAGTGCCACAGTAGGTACTCAGTCCTCTAACGGTTATTGGTAACAAACATTCCCCTTAGGTTCTTCCAAATGAGTATAGTTGATTTAGCATCAATCACCACAATGTTAAAAGCCAAATAGAAAGTTTATAAAAGAAGCATATTAAGTTAAGGCACTTAGGTAAATTCCAGTTCCAAACAAAAATAAGAAAGCTGACTCCTGAATCTTACATTCAACCTAGCAAGAGTAGATTCACAAAATACATTAGAAGCTGGTCAGATGTTCATAACTTACAAACACTCAGAACAAGATGTTCAGTCTTAGCTCAGGTCCATTCTAAGTCCGTGATGGTACAAGACACTCCAGCTGCATAGCATAGCTCTCCCAACAATGAGCTAGACAGGAAGGAGCCACAATAGGCTATAAAGAAAGAACCAAAATTCTATCTATTCTTTCTTTATAGCCTATTGTGGCTCCTTCCTGTCAATCATTTTGGATCCACCCTGGTCTTTGTTCCTGGGTCAAGAGGTTTCCCCTCACCCAGGTGAAGCTAATTTGCAATTCCAGGCTGGGCTATTGCCAGTGCTAAGTATCTCTTGGATAGCCCATCACCTCTGCTGCTACTAGACAAAGAAATGCCTATACACAGTCTATTTATCTTTCTCTGAAACTATTTGTTTCCTCTTGGTGACTTCCTGGCACCAGTTTCTAGTGGCTTCTACTAAAATCTCAGAGCCCAGAGCACTCTGGATAGACTTTTAGCTAACTTTGGTTCACCACTAGGCCCAACTTGCTGTGTACACCGTTCCTCTCCCTGCTCTCAAGAGCCCTTGTAAACAAGTCACTTCAACATGTCTCTGTCAGTAGAGATGCCAAAAATGCATCCTACTAATACTATGGTCGCTATAGCAGGATGGCAGGATTCTCCTTTTGATTCCCCCCCCCCCCCCACTGTGTAAATTTAGGAAAGCAGGAGGAGAAACGTCATTCATTCAAAGGAGATTTTGGCTGCAATCCTAAGCCCCAGTTAGACCAGCTGAAGCCCCAAAGCAAGTCCCATGCTGGCCTGCGGGTGTCACAAAAATGGTGTAAGTCACTTCTGCACTACTCCTTGGGGGAGGGTTAGGCCAGTACACAAACATGTGCTTTCCTCCCTACATCACCCCGGAACAGGAAGACCAATGAGTTGTGCCAAACTAAGGGCACAATCCAGAGCAACTACGGGGAGTCCTTGCTCTGGTGTAAGAACACTTTGCTCTGGATTGCAATATGAATTTCCCATAGGTTTTCATTAGGTGGTACAGTAACTACGGGCACACATAATGTCTCTTACGTGCTCCCGTAGTTGCTCTGGATTGTAGGGTAAGGCTGCAATCCTAAAGACACTTTCCTGGGAGTAAGGCCCATTGAACAAAATTGAGCTTACTTTTGAGTAGACATGCTTAGGATTGTGCCCTAAGTTAGGATTCCACCCTATGTCTCCGGCAGTTAGCTGCCCTTTTCAAACCTGTGCAAATTGAGCAAGGGAGATCCAGACAGTCAGCTGAAGCAAGAGAGGAAGTAGGGCTTGTTCACAGATTGTACCTTTGAATTTAATTCAGTTACTGATGTCTGGATTGCAGTAGTAACCATTTCAAATATGACATTTTACAAAATTGCAGTTACACAGCAGCCTGAATATCCAGGCTGAAGAATTCTTCCAATCTGCAGTCTCTGATTGGGAGGAGGGAGCTTTCTACAGATTTCAGATTGATTGGAGAAAAAGCTTTGGCAGTGTTCGAGGTTCTGAGCTTTTTCAAATTCCTTAGATATCAGACAAGCAGGATGGAGAGAGGCAGAAAAAGGGGGAAGTGCCCCAGTGTTGTTCACTTTGAGCCCAGTTCATTGTTCAACTACATCGCTCCCTCCGCACCTCATTAGTACGCAAAAATTGAAGGATTGATTGGTGTCCCTTTTTACTTCAATTGGTCCCTCAAAATAAGCATGTTATGCATCAAGCTGCCTGATTTGTATGTATAACCAGATGTGGCTGCGTAGCAAAATACTAATTATACATGAGTGCCAGGTGTTCTTTTTAGACACTGCTCTCTCTCTCTCTCTCTCTCTCTCTCTCTCTCTCTCTCTCTCTCTCTCTGTATATATGTTCTGGTGTTTGTAGATCACTGATTCCCACTGTCACTGGGTTGTCAATTTGCTCCTGATGTTGATTGGCTGCCACACCCTGTTGGCTCCTCCTGCCTGTGCATAGGACGTGCCAGCAGACACTAGGGAACCCTGGGACTGACAGTTCTTGAGAGATTTATAAGGGAGTTCATTGTGTCTCAAATGACAAGCTCCAGAATTTCCTGCACATACATGTGCAGGCTCTGGCGCTATCTCTCTTTCTCTCTCTCTCTCTCTGGCTAGCAACTCCCTGCTCAGAAAGCAGCTTTCTGTCCTAACACTGCTTCTAATTGACCATAGCAAATCCCACAAGATTTGGACATTCTACATAAATATAATTCAGCTGGGTGCAGCCAAAGATTGTAACTTTTTTCTTTTTATTTGTTGTTAAGATCAGTGTTTTAGCACCTTTTTTTATTTGTTTCTTTATACTTGTGTTTTAAAACTTTGTAAGCTGCCATGGGCATTTGCATCAGCATGGGAAAGGTGGCCTATATATCCCTAAAAAATAACCAACAGGGAACATTAAAAAGCAATGCAAACAAGACTAGTTAGTTACAAAGGTGGTGCAAGTAGCCCAACAACATCAGATTGCCAAGTCAGAACCTCTGCCTACTTTACACTTGAATAATTTTAAAAAATCAGTCCTATTCCTCAGTCCTATATCCATCTTCTAAAAAGAGCCCTGATCAAGGTTACATAGATTTTTTCAGATATTCTCCTGCTTGAGAGCTGAGAATAGGACATATCTAAGAGTTCAGTCAGTTATGAAACTTGCTGCTTTAAAGTTCTCTTCCTTCTGAGATCTGATGGCAGATGCCAAACACCTGGAGTGCAAGCTGTCATTTTGTTTTAGGATTCTCTATTCTGCCTTGCATGCATCCCTCCTCCAGACACAGTGAGGAGATCAAATATAAATTTTCACCATTCCTTCTGACATTCTGTGACAATCTGGAAAAATCTACAATATTTTAATAACTTCTGACTTGTTGGCACCAGGTTTTTTTTCTTAACAGTGAGTAGCTCCAGCTGGCTTCCCTAAATGTACAAGCATGTCCTAGTATCCGTGGATATAAGGTTGACACCTACCCCACTCACCCCACCATCCAGAGGTGAGAGGAGCTCTGATCCCTAGGGTCCTCTAAGGCCAGGAGCCTTCCCCAGGCCTCATAAGGCCTTATTAGGCATGAAAAATGTCATTTCTGGTTTTATCAAAAAGCTGGAAGTGAGCACAATCCTAACCATGTCTACTCAAAAGTAAGCCCCATTGTGTTCAGTGATTCTTACTCCCAGGAAAGTGTCTTTAGGATTGCAGCCTATGACATTTTCACCTCTAAGGCTCAGTCTGAGCCCAGCAGAGGCTGTGGTCTGTGGCCTATGCTTTTGCAGTTATGACATGTGGTCACCCTGGGCAAATGTCAAGGGAAAGGCAACAAGAAGTAATATGTTAGCATTTAATGAATGCAATTGAGCACTGTGGTGACTTGTAGGTTGTTAAGTTCTTTTGGGATCCAGTTCTATCCAAATTTCCTATCCTGATGCAGCCATTCCAACGGGGCATGTGCTGCATTCTGCAGCTGAGGGCCCGGGGGGGGGGGGAGTCACATAAACCTTATAGAAATGTTTGTTCTTTTATGTGGGGGCTTCAGAGATGCTGGAAATTTGGATAGTACTGAGCCCTTATCTTCCCATATTGCAGATCGATGTTACGGTGGATGCCAGTGCTACAAAATAATGGCTTGCCAAAGGACACCTACTTAGTTCATAGCAGTGGCAGAATTTGAATTAGGAACTTCCTGATTGCAGTTCTGGCTGCTTAGGCACAGGGCTACAGTAGCTCACCAGTTTGATTCAGCAAAGTTGGGTGCAAGTTTCTAAGAATTTGCAAGCAGAATCTGATCCCTGCAAACCTGCTTGGCGAAGCAGGTACAGGAGATGGCAACATTCATTCATTCGGTGTTTAGCCCACCTTTATTCCTCTAAAAAAGAAAACACAAGGCACAAAAGAAGAAACCCACCATGAGGACAAGTACGCCCCTCTTCAATTTCATAGTTTTTAGTCCAAGCCTGTGTTAAGAGTGACTTTGCCAATGATAATTTTTAGAGGGAAACACTGAGCATCTTCTTCCACTTGAGCTCCTTCCACTTGAGCTCCACAAGGAAGTTAAGCATTGAGCAGTCTGGCTTTCAAGTGACCTGGCCAGTGATAACCCATGTTTTAAGAAGTTGTCCTTTGCTGGCTTAAATATGAGAGTTTTGAATATGCAGCAGGACCCAACTACAGTTTTTGCCCTTTTTGCCTATAATAGAAAGAGAAGCAGCAGCAAAGAAGAGTGAACAAGCCTCTGGCTTTGCTGTAACCAGAAATCAACAAGCACTTTACATGTTGAGTTGGGTCCTATGCACTAAATGTTTGGCATATAGGTGTGGGAAGGGGTTAGCTTGTTTTTGTGTTAGATAGCAAGTTAAAGACTGTTATCAGAGGCACATAGTTGAATTTCTGGAGAAGTGGAAGATGTCTGTAGTGCTGATCAGCAGCAAAGAGACTTGATCTGGCACCCCACACCCTCAAGTGCTTGGTTGTGATAAATGTTCATTTTTGGGACTCCGCCACAGTGTCTCTTTTTTTAAAGAATCACCTTATATGGTATCTGTCGTTTACTGTGAGAAACTCGACATATATTACATATTTTATTTTGCTCTAATTTTTCTTCCCTCCCATTCCAAAAACTTTGGTCTCAGTGACAGTACTGTGAGCTGAACATGGAGTAAAATTATACTCTTGTAATACTGTGTCTCATGTCTGTCTTTCCATGGTTGTCTTTTTTTCCCTAGCCATTAAAAGGCAGCGCTGATGATTGTGTGTCTTTTCAATGACTCTTGGGAGATGCCCAGTTGTTGGCAAAGTGCCTGCAGGAAGGAGTTCCAAGGCTGGGAAGCAGCCAAAGAGGGCACTTTCTGATATGTTCTCCTCAAATGGATTTGATGAGAGGGTGAGAAAGATGATTTGGGATTTGCAGGGTGAAAGCTTTTGGTGAAGGGGAAAAAATGACACATGTGTGGTTAGGGGGACAAAGGTGTTCAAATTCTATATTTTATGGTGCTTCCAGAAGGTGGCCTTTAAGCAATAAGTATGCCAAAATGGATGTACCCCTTAATGTGTGTAATTACTTCCCGGGATCATCATGAACTGACAGGGGTTGCTCCAGGCATCTCTTATAGGAATAACACAGGTTAGTGGAGCACAGAACAGATAGAGTGATTAACATGTTGTACCAGGCCTCTCTGTGAAGGAACCTCATAACCTCACATATTGAGGTGCTTCTTGTTTCTGATCTAAATACAGCAGCCACTGCAAAAAACAACAGCAGCTGCCTGAAAACGGACTATGTCGAGGGTTTTGTTTGGTGGCCATCATAGCCAAGTCATGCATATTTGTTTCATTCCCACCCCCCACCCCCCACGCCCCACGCCCCACGCAATTTTCGGTTTCCTATTTAAAACATAGATGTGATAAAGCAGAAATGTGCTAAAATGGTAAGTGAAAACAGTAGTGTATAAATTTTCTTTAAAATTATAGCAACACAGAATTGTGGGGATAAAGTAGGAATGCAGAATGTAGTGCATGTTTCATATGACTGATGAGTGATTTATCCTTAATTCAATCATTATTTGGGTTGCAAACAACAATCTGTAAGAGAAGCAGTCAGTATAAACTTCTTTAGGTATGTTTATCATGTTTTTCCTGGAGCCTAATAAGAGCACAGCATGTCAGTTTCATCTTCTGGTTGGCTGGCAGTGATATAGCATCAGATTGAACTGCTAATATTCATGTTACTATGGTGATCAAGACTGAGAGAGTTAGTGTTTGAAAGCAGCCATTTCTCCCTTCAGTTTTCATGGGCATCACCCCTGCACCCTCTTTCCTCCTGCAGTGTCTTTTCTCTCGTTTCTTCATTGGAACGATGTGAACTGTGCTCTGGCAGAAGTGATCCCCAGCTTATCAAATGTCTCCCATCTTAAAAATCTCCCTATTTCTCTGTTCCTCAGTTCTAAATGATGCTGAAGCCATATGGCAGTGGTTCTCAAAATGGTTATGACTTCCAGAGCCGGGTGCTTCCATCTTAGAATGGGACACTCACCCTACAATCCAGAGTAACTATGGGAAGACGTAAGAGGCACTTACTCTGGATTGCTCTATTGGTTTCCCATAGGTGGCACTGTAATTACATAAGTGTAAAAGGTCTGGTAGTTACTCTGGATGGTAGCCTCAGACTGCTTTCCTGGGACTAACTCATTGAACACAATGGTATTCTGAGTAGACATGGAGGAGCTCTGGCATCACAGTGATACAGTTTTTATCTGACATCACAGTGATACAGCCATGACGTCACTTCTGGGACGGGGCCTGGGAGATTGTCAGAATGGGGCCCCATCCTGAAATGCTCAAGAACCACTGCACAATGGGATGCAAAACATAAAGGATATGGTATCATTCACCCCAAGCAACTCAAAATTCCTCAAAGCTTTAGCTTCTAGGAGCTGCTGATGTGGTGAATGACACCAATACCAAGTTTGCAAGGTTCACAGTGTACAGTCCCTGTCCATTCATCTCAGAGGGGGGAAAAGGTTGTTGTGATAATCAAAGACTGGATTAGTTTAGCTTCACATACCTCTTAGGTATGTGGGCATTTTCCAGACCTGTTGTCAGCCAACCTCAATTTTGCAAAGGCCAGTTTGGCACCTCTTCCTACTTTATGCCACAGTTAATGGTTTTTCTCTTGTTAATATCTCTTTCTTGTTATCTGGAAGTAGTTGTAAGGCAGTTGTAAAAACACAACTAGACAGGTGATACAACTTCCAAGCACACCTAACAATCACTAATTACTGTTAGTGCACAAGTGCACAAGGTAGATGGTTTTCAGGGGAACTGCACCTTTGGGGCAAACAATTCTACCATTAACACCAGAAAGAAACATTACTTTTGAGCGAAACTGCCTGAGTGCTTCTTTTTGGGCTGCAGTCCTGTGGACATTTACTTGGGAGTAAGATTCATTGAATTCAGTGAGATCTCCTTCCAAGTAGACATATGTAGAATTGTGCTATTAGATCCCTTCTTAAAAGTGGTATGGAGTCCATGAAGTATTTGGTATACCCCAAATCCCTATACCATACTTTAACTAAACTTAAGTAACTAGAAAAAAATGCATTGTTCCTTTCCCTTCCCTTTTTCTGATGTTTCTTTTGTTTTTTGATATTTCTTTTGAATTTCAAGTACCTTGGGGCAGGGACCTGTTTTTTCATTATTGACAAGAAGCCACATACATGGATAGCACTATATGAAAACATTAGTTTAACAGAAATAGGAAAATACTGAGCATGGACTTTCCTGTGTACTATGTGCTGCTTCCTTTCATGTCTGTGGGATTTATGCAGAACCAGTCCATGTCAGTGATGACGATTGCAGCAGGTGCTATGACATCTGGAACAGGCACAGTTTTCCTCTGGCTGACGTGCAGCAAATCAAACACTGGGCTTGGATGTGGGAGAACTGTAGAGAGTACACTCAGTGCATGGATAATCTTGAATAAACCTTTTGATGACACTGGACTTCTGTCCCCATCATTTGTGTCAATGTAGGTCAACTCCAACCTTTGGAATCCCCCATCTTTTCATTCTTACATTACTTGAAACATCCCACTTGTACCTCCAGTTTGAAGGCTGAAAGTGTTTTACCAGCCAGATTTTGAAAGCCTGTTGTGACTAGGTCTGCTCTCATGGTCTATGTATATATCTGCTGAGTAAATTGAACCATGTGAATTGCAGCTCCTTATATATATATATATATATATATATATATATATATATATATATATATATATATATGTATATGTATATATATATATATATATATATATATATATATATGTATATGTATATATATATGTATATGTATATGTATGTATATATGTATATATGTATATATATGTGTGTGTTTGTGTGTGTGTGAGGCTATATATATATAGCCTCCTGGTTGATTTCATAATGTGTAGCATAATGTGAGCTCTGTGAAACAAACTAGAAAAATAAGTACTTTGTGGTAGTGGTGTTTTTACCATTGGTCAGGTTCTCGTCACTGTTTGCATAGAGAAGGGGAGGGCAACTTAATACTAGTGAGTGGAACCGAAGCCACTTCTCTCACACCCATCGGATGAATCATTTCTACATGCTTTCCAAGTCAGAGGTAGCTGAACTGGTCTGTGGACATAAGACTTTGCAACAGATTTCCTGTGTTTTTTCTGATGAAATTTTCAGTGTGCATTTATTTCTGCTTTTTGTTGTTAGGGCTGTGTTCTCTGTGAGTGTGCACACTGTTTGCATGCAACAGCAGCCCAGCATGGACATATGTTGAATTTTGCAAACAATGCAGTGTCACTTTTGTACTTACTTATTTTTCTGTACATCCATGGAATTATGATGTGGACTCATCCCTAAACAATGTACATTATACTTGAATAGCTCAGAGAATCTATACCCCAAAAGTTGAGCTCTAGATGAAATAACCTGTTTGGAAACATCATCAATCTAGTAGGCAAGAAATGAGTGTCAACTGCCCCAGAATACATTGATCCTATTAGTTAAAGTGGCTGTTAACGTATTTCTAACTGGCCCACAGGTGAATACATTTGGTCCCTGTTACAACGTTTGGCAGAAATGGCTTAATAATACTAGATTAAAGAAGACTGTAACAAAATAGCATGTTAACGAAGATATGAAGATATTGCTGGGGTCTAAGAAAGTTAAAAGGCAAACTGCACATGCATCATTTGATTACAGTTGATCATGTGAATTGCATCATGTTTCAATTGGAGGTGATGTGGAAATGGCTTTCCTAAACTGCTGAGTGTATCCCACAATATTTTGGCGTTTATCAGACACCATTTCTTTGTGCCTTGCTAGTCCATTCCCACCCAGATTGAGAAGGGTGCCTTCTGACATTTTACAACCTTGAGAGGTGTAAAAGGAAACCACTTGATTGATCAAAGGGCCTTGGTTTCATTGAACATACAACCTTGATTTAGTTTGCAATGACATCGGTCATGGATGCTAAGTGGAAGGAATTTCTGTTGTGATCATTAATGATCCTGTTTATCTCCAAGTCAGGCAGCTCCCAGGATGTGGTCTTGCTTACAGGTTTGAACTTGCTGACCAAGCAAAATACAGCTGGTCATGACATCTGTCAAATGCAACGCTTCTCCGAGCTGCTGGGGGTGCTGTCTGATGAACCAGAGCATAGACTGTGGGAACTGATGCTTCCACCTAAGAAAAATAACATGTGGCTGGTTTGGGTCCTTCTCACATGGCATGCTTCCAGCATGCATATACATGTGTCAAGGAACATTGAGAATGGGTGAGCAGCTTCTAGGGAAGGCTGACAAACCTGATGGAGTCTGGGATTTCCAGTTGTCAGTTGCCAGTTGTGTTTGCTTTACCTATTATATTATCCAATTGCAGTCTCATGGTTCTTTCCTTCATGCCAGCATGTTAATGTTTGTGGATGACATGTGGGGAACAGGATTTGATTTTTGTTGATTTGGAAAATTGGCTCACAGATGTGATCTTATACTTGCTGTGAACTAATTTGCTGCTTCTTTTTCTTTTGCTTTAAAATTGCTAGTGAAATTTGCTTTAAAATTGCTTCAAAATTGCTAGTAAAAGTAAAGGGTGCTAGTTATGATCTCCATGGTAGAAGATGAAATATGTTTTAAGCCACAATGTACTGGCTTGATAATATCAGTGTTCTCCCTCCATTATGTTGAAATGGAGAAGTATCACTTGCACCTAAGAACTGATCTCCTTTGGGCATCTATTTCCTACATCTTCTGTGCTTGATGTGTGTTCTGCCATGTCATGCTGAGGAAGATCCTCCTGCTTACAGTAGAAGCAGCCTGGATGGGGACCAATGGGACAGTGAAATGCTAGTATTTAGCAGCCTCAGACAAATGGGAATAAAAGACAGTTGTAAGGTCAAGAACAGGTGACACGAGCTGTGTAAGCCCTCCATAGGTATGAGGAGCTGCCTTGACGAATAATGAGGTGTGTGAGTTAATATACTTAACCAAGTCCAGAGGAGATTATAGCAGCGATTCACCTGGGAGGCTTTACTGTTCTAAACTGATCTGTAATTCTTTACTTAGACCAGTGGTTTTCAAACTGTATTGGGTGGGGACATGACAGGAATGAGCTTGGGGGTGGCGGTTCTTCAGAAGCTTATTAGGGGGGGTGTCTGTGAAATCAGTGACAACTGCTCCCCCAACTCCCTGTGTACCTCTACCAAATTTCCCAGTGCTGAGGAATGTGGGAAGTGAGTACTGAGGTCTTGTAGATCTGACCTCTGTTCTTCTTTGAACTGAGGATGGGTCTTAGCAGAAGCCCCCAGTATCCCTCAACAGTCAGGGGTTAGGCAACCCTCCCTGGAAGTGAAAAATGTAGACAACCACAATATGTACATTATTCCTCAGAATAATGTACATATTCTGAGGAATAATTCTGATGGTGTTCAATGGAGCTTACTTCCCAAAAAATGTGCTAAGGATTTCAACTTTATACAGATAGTTTATTCCTGAGACTTTGTGTGTTTAGTAGCATTTCCTAGCCCTGATGATTGTGTCACTTTCCAGATTGGGAAATGAAGCAGAGGCATGGGCATGGGATGCTACAACAGCCCAAAAAATTGGTGTAAATTGCATTAGAGATCATCAACACATCTTGGAAGAAAATCACAATTATGCCATCCTATAAATAATTTTTTCTCCTTCCTAGAGTCAGAGATCTTGGTTATGTATCTACTGGTGATGGAGAAGGCAGAATCAATGCCCGATGTTCCCTGCTACTTGACTTGCAGGGTGATATGGGAGCATAAAAATTGGGAGCATAAAAATTTCCCCCCCTAGGTGATTCAATTTGAAACTGCCATCCCAGGCACCTGTGGCTGTCTGTAGCTTCACCATGTGTCCAGCTGGGTCTGCTAAGACACTGCAAAAATAGCAAATTAATCAGGGATTTTCAATGCGACTCACTGTGGTGTAAGTAAAGAAGAATTAAATACCTGGAACAGAGCAAGAGTTTTATCTCTTGTCCTGAGGGCACCCTGATCCAACAGAATGTTGATTCTTGATTTTTTTTGGTCTCTCTTCCTTTCTTTAAAATAAAAGATAGCTGACACAGTTCTGATACTGTGTATAATGATCAGTGATGTGGTTGGTCCCCTATCAGGCTTCTGTAAAGCTTTCTTGAGCTCTGGGGTGGGGTAAAATTAAATTTCTAGTGGGAAGGATTGGAAAACATTAACTGTATAATGAATTGGTCATACCTGTTTTATTTGCCATAGGAAAAGGAATCTGACAATATTTAGAAAAACTGCGTTTTAAATGTTGTGTTGAGAGAGAAAGTTGTATTTGGTGTATGCTGAGGAAAACTTCAAGCTACTTGAATAATAGAAAGGGGATTCCTGTGGCAACACCCTCTGTTAGACACTAACCTACTTCATGGGTGAAAGAAATGGGCTCAGCTGGACCTCAGTCCAAATAAGTCCTGCACTGACAACTCTAAAGTTGTCAGCCCCCTTTGCCTCTTCATTTATAGCCAGGCTGACCATATGCTTGACCTGAAAATGTAGGACAAGGGTCCCCAAAAGTCTGGATTTTCAGTTGAAAATCTGGCCTTCTGGAGGACCTTGTTCTACATTTTTCAAAATGTAGGACATCCTACATTTTGTCCTACATTTTCTAAAATTAGTCCCTGGGGGCTTACCTTGTCCGGGGGGCTTGTCCGGGCATGGGGGGGGCTGTATATTGCTTTGCACCACATTGAAAGTGATCCTCAGAGCGGCGTGCATACATCACGCCTTCCAAGCATCCATCTCCGGAAATAGAGGCTGTGCACATGTCTGCGTTGTGTAGGCACATGCCTACAGTCTGCGTTGTGTAGAGGCAGTGCGCATGCGCACAGCCTCTATCTTTAAGAGACCGCGCCCCGGTCACTTAGGCAGCGCGGTCTTCAGCTGCGCACCATCTCTCCGCAGACCGCTCGCCATCCAGGGGCCGTTGACATGAGCAGTCTGCGATCCAGTGAATCTAGGCAGACCACTCATGTCAATGGCCCCTGGATGGCGAGCTGTCTGCGGAGAGATGGTGTGCAGCCACAGACCGCTCTGCTTAAGAGACCGGGCGAGCGGACTCTTAAAGATAGAGGCTGTGCGCATGTGCACAGCCTCTACACAATGCAGACTGTAGGGATTGAGGCTGTGCGCATGTGCACAGCCTCTATTTCCGGAGATGGCTGCTCGGACGGCGCAATGTATGCGCACCACTCCGAGCATCAGTTTTAATGTGGCACAAAGCAGTATACTGCCCCCCATGCCCTCCTGCCCCCCAAAGGCCAGACAGGCAAAGCATGTCCCTATCGGGCCAGACACCCTCCGATTTCCGGGCTCGCCCGGCCAAAGCCGTGTGTGTGATCATGCTGTATATAGCAGGGGTTTCCAAACCCCAGCCTGGAGGACAGATGCATCCTGCAGCGAGCTTCTAACAAGCCTACGATCAGCTTCTGGTCACCTAAGAGCTTCTAATCCAGCTAACCAAACAGACTGGAGCTGTAATGGTGTGATGGGGAATTGGATGTCAATTTAAATATGTGCTTTATTTCTGTGCTGTGTGTTGTGCTTGTAGAAATCCTGGAAATTTGTGCCCATTCATTCATTAATCTTCGTTCTATGTCTAATATATTTATTTACATTATATATTTAGATTTTTTTGCTGCCCTTTGAGAATGTGGCCCATTGGACAAAATGTTTAGAGAGCCCTGATTTATAGAATGGTAGCTCAAGGAGTATTGGATTGTATTTCTGCTTTTCTTTTTTCCCTTTATCTGCCTGATCCGTTCTCTTATTAATCACAGCCTCCCCAAACTGCTAGGAAGTGGCAGAGGTGATTCTTCAAGTTCAAGTCAGCCTTTGGTTAATGGTATAGCTTGCTAAGCAGTGGCCAATGGAGGCTCCTCCCCCACTCCCCTTTCTAACCCTCTTTCTTTCATGTTTGTCTCGCCCTGCAGTGAGAAACGCCGCCTGCAAGTGAGTGTCACCAATCCAGTCCAATGCAGCATGCACGGTCGGAAATGCACCGTCTCTGTGGAAACCAGAATCAACCAATCGGAGCCAAACTTTACCAAGAATCGGACAGGCTTCATCCTCTGTGTGCCTGGGAATTAGCATTGCTTCTGCTAGGGTAGAAAAAGAGGAAGGCTTCCCCTGAAAGCAGCCTTCCATTCCTCTTGCATCTTGGATCTTGCCAGAGGGGAAGGGGGTGGTTGTGAAGATGTACAGACATCTGTGACACACATTGCTAAAACTACACCAAGCAGGAGCTTTAAATACTCCCTCCATGATGCCAGCTAAGAACTTAGAATGGCCTCTACGCCACTTTGTACCAAAGTGCCTTTTATCAGTGGGTTTTTAATCTCCATGTTTTATTTCTCCTGTTCTTTTCTAGTGTCTCTCTTCGCTCCACTCCCCCAAAAGTCTAAAGATGAATGTATAACAGCTGAGGTTTTATCTGGGGGAACCAAAATCTTGCATACGGGAGAGAAGGGGAGCAGCAAGGAGCCTATTTTTAAAATCCAAAGTTTAAACCTTGATTTTAAGATGGACAAATAGAATATTGGGACAAGATGGACTTTCCTTGTAAGGAACTTGTGCATGAGGAAACACTACACTAAATGTAAATGACATCATCCTGAGTCAGGTAGAGTCTGGGCTGGTGGCTGTGGGCCAACTCCCAGCACTGTGCTGGCTTTGCACTATTATATATCCCATGTTAGCTCCCAGTGTTTCTCCCTGCCTTTGAAATAGATTTGTAACATTATTCCTCCTTTTTGTGTGTGACTTGGCATGGCTACTCCCAGGCCAAGCTGATTACCTGTCCAGTGCTGCTGTTTAGTGCAATTGATTGGGTCTGTGCAGAACATGCTTTATCCAAGCAGCTGGCATCATTTTGGCTGGCATAGCCTTACAGTTGCCTTTTGTGGGTCATATGGCTTTTTGCTGAGCAGTGACACAGCCTTGTTTAACAGGCTTTTGTTTCTTCTTATGCCAAAGATAGCATGTTTTATTTGACGCTGAAGCTCAGAGTGCTTCTTGAAATGTGGGAGAAATGCAATTTCTGAGCAGTTGGGGAAAGCCTGCACCAAATCAAGCCTGACACTGCAGGTCGGGTCAGGATTCAGCTACCTTATAATTGTCCATGCCTGCTTGTCAGGCAGGGAAGGTAGGACAGTGGTTTTAATACTGGGGCATTTTAAGCAGAAAACTGGAGTCCTTCCCAAATTCATGGGTGTGGGAATATAGTGACCCCTCCCATGGAGAATATATATTCCCTAATCCAGGTAAGTAAAGGAAGTCCTTATTATAAACATGGAAATCTTCCCTAGTATGCATCATAGCTTAAGTGGATACTACCTGCCTCTGTCCAAGATGTCTTATTCTTCCGCCTGTGTGGCCCAGCTTTCTAGTGGCCACCCTTGCTACTGCCAGCCTATTCCTTGCTTGCTTTTGTGGCTGATTTGGGCATTATGAGAGCTGAAATGTCTTATCTCTAGAGTGCCTTTCAGCTGAGGAGTGTATAGTAGTGGTGGAGGTGACTCCTTTTTGAATCATTTGACCAACCAGAAAAACACCACAGATGCAGCTTGTATGAAGCCCTTTAGCTATCCCAGTTCTAATTTCCAAAATGTCCAGCACATCATTGCTGAAATGTCTTCAGGAAGGATTTGACACTTCATCCCTTTTGAAAGGAAAGTTGGATCTGGATCAGTCTTCCACCCAGGCCAAGTGTTTGCACTCCATTCCTTGTTGCCAGTAGCAAAATGGGCCACCCACTCTCATCCTTCTCTTTTTCTCTACTTCTCTCTTAATTACTAGAGTGCCTTCCAGCTCTTACTTTCATAGTGGCCAAATTAGCCAGAGCAGCTTTTTAATTAGCACTTTTATATGGATAATGACAGAAGTCAATAAAATTGTGTGATGAAGAAATCTCTCCAAATCTGTAAGATTGGCCATATTATATATAATGAAGTATTTTGGTTGAATGAAAATACAGTATTTGTGCCTTTTCTGAGTCACTTCAGAATATAATTTCCTTGGATTTATCTATAAATTAACTATTTCTTAATTGTATGTTTGACTTTTAAGCCTGCGGCATAATGTAATGTTCATTTTTAAATGTAGTATATGTAGAAACATGGGCAAGAACAGTGCTTATAATTAAAATGTATTTTTGTTTACATAATTAATTGCAATAAATACAAAGAATTCTCATTTATTCCCCAAACATCTTTTCTCATTATTTGAAGAGTCATATAGAAATCATTTGGGACACATCACTATTTGCAGCCCTAATATTTTTCCTTTTAAATTTGTATAAACGTTTCTAGTACTCAAGATTGCAAAAGAAGTTAAACCATTTCTAGGCATTGGTGGACAGTGGAGGAAAACCCTGGAGGATATTTAACATGTTACTAATACAGATGGGTAGGCCAGGGTTTGAGACCAGGTCCTATAAGCAGGGATGAGCTCCTATCCTTAGCCTAGCTCCTGCCAACTTAGCAGTTCAAAAGCATGGAGATATAAATAGGTACCACCTTGGTGGGAAGGTAAAACAACGTTCCATGAGCCTTCGGCAGTCATGCCAGCCCCATTACCACGGAAGTGTCTTTGAACAACGCTTGGCTCTAAAGGCTTAGAAAGAGGGATGAGCACTGCACCCTGCTAGCAGTATAATTTACAGGGGACACCTTCACCTTATGCAAAAGAAGGGAACCTATGAAAATTGGCATACTATCAAAATGCCTGATGCAGGGGAGGGCACCTGGATGCACATGTCTTGTGTGCTCCCTCAGGCCTCTGGTGGGGTGCTGTGTGATACAGAAAGTTGGATTAGATGAGCCTTTGGCCTGATCCAGTGGAGGCTCTTCTTATGGTCTTATTATTAAAAGCATTTTTCTGAGTTGGTGTTGGATGCAGAATTCATGGATCATAGCTTGAAGCTCTAGAAATGTGTGGAACTTTAGGGCCAGGAAAAAATGTATGCGCCAAGGCCTAGTGAAACCTTTTTAGAACACAGATAGTTACTTGAAGAAATTAGATTGTTTTAGGTTTGGTCCACACTCTCTCTTGAAAGATCTTTGGTCACTAGGTTGAGGAAGGTTTTTGGCTAAAATAGGGGCAACCAATCTATGACCCACAAGCCAAATTCAGCCTAACAACACATTTTGAGTTACCTGCCAAATGTCTTCTCCCCTCTACAGTGAATCTTCTTCACATACTGGATAAAGTGACTGCTAGACTGGGTTGTTATCACCCAGTCATAATATATTTTCTATAATTGACCTCCTTTGATTCGCCATAAGAGCAATGTGTTCTTGGCAGCTGATAGCTTTAGGACCACTGACCTAGAACCATGAAATACTGTTACTAATCAGGGAACGCAAAGGAGATAATTCCTGCCCTCAAGAAGCTACTTGTCTGTTCATCAACAGAGCATTGACTCTTGACTGGCATGAATTTTTTGCATCTCTGGATCAAGGATTGGATCCAGGCAAACAAGTTGGATAAAAGTAGACAAGACTCGAGCTCTTTGTGCGCAGGCTTTCTGTTAACTTGGGACTATTGCACTCTACTTGAAAGATCAGATTCTTAAAATGGGTGCTTCTGCACCTAACTTTTGCTGCAACCCTAAAGACACTTTCCTGTGAGTAAGACCCACTGAACACAATAGATCTTTCTTTTGAGTAGACATGGTTAGGATTGTGCTCTTTGCTTCTGGTGATCATGAAACAGCTATAACCCAAAGTTAGAGTTTTCTGACCTCATTTGAGCTAGCCCATCCTAAGATACTTTTACCTATCTTTGGCTGGCATGCTCCCTGAGCCTATTTCTGTTTCATTTAAACATGGCTTTACTTATCCTTAGCTTGGTCATCCTGTTTATGTTATTCCAATGTGTTTTATGTGAGGCTGCCATGGAAGATGCTTTGGACGCTTCAGTTTGTGCAGAATGTGCCAGAGAAAGCTTTGATGGGAGATAATGATCATGTTTTGTCTTTGTTGTTCAGGCTGCAGCGGTTGTCAGTTTACTCTGAAGTACGATTCAAGGTGTTGGTATGAATTGAAATATCTCCATTCTATCATAAATGATAGCCCAAAACCTATATAGCAAAAAAAAAAAATCCATGGAGCCCTATGAAAAGTGAAATTGAGCTGTATCATCCATTTACTTGCAAGCAGGAGAACTTGCCTTAGTCCATGGGAAAGGGCAGAATGATCTTGTCCAATAACAGAATGATCTGTTATTGTGTCCAATAAGATTGTGTCCAATAAGATGTGATCCTAATCAGATTAACACAGTCGTTGTCATTCCCCCCCAAAATTCAAGAAGTCCCCCTTTAAGCTGATGAATGTATTGAGCCTTCTGGAAAACTAACCCTTCAATCCAGAGTAATTACGGGAAGACATAAGATTCACTTAGGGCGCAATCCAGAGTAACTACAGGGAGTCCTTGCTCCGGTGTAAGAACAATTTGCTCTGGATTGCAATATGAATTTCCCATAGGTTTTCACTAGGTGGTGCAGTAACTACGGGTACACGTAATGTCTCTTACGTGCTCCCGTAGTTACTCTGGATTGTAGGGTTAGGGTGAAATCCAGAGTAACTATGGGGAGTCCTTGCTGCGACATAAGAACAATTTACTCTGGATTGCAATATGAATTTCTTATAGGTTTTCACTAGGTGGTGCATTAACTGTGTCGATGTAAACGTCTCTTACGTGCTTCCGTAGTTACTCTGGATTGTAGGGTATCTCTGGATTGCTCTATGCATTTCCCATAGGTGGCACCATAATTACATTGGTGTAAAAGGTCCCTTAGTTATTCTGGATTGTAGCCTAAAGCTACAAGTTCACAATTATGTATGAGTAAGCAAACATGCCTTGGTTAATGTTCAGGTTTGGCAAAGGTATGTAAGGCCACCAGAATAGTACTGATCTGATGAAGCTCAGCAAATGGTAGCCTCCCCCCAATAAACTATCAAATAAAACAGGCTTGGTTAGGTATGCCTCCCCAACAATCTCCACACCCACCACTGGGTTTTTGCCCTGCTCAGTGCATAAGAGGAAGTCTATCATGGAGGTGACATGCTGGCCTCCTGCACCAGCTGATGCAAACTCTAGTGACACCACTGGTTCCTCTTCTCCCTTAGCTAATTTTCAAGTCATCTTCAGTAAGAAAGACATTGCTTGGAGACAAGTGTAAGCTTTTTTATATTTTTGAATTGGTGATGAAGAGCACATCCTGTTAGAAATCCCATCTTTCCTAGGAGACCAAATGCACTTAGCCTTGGCATTGTTAGCGGTAGAGACTGGAATTTTTTTTAAAAGCATGTCATTATCTGGATGAACAAGACAAACATCCTCTTAGGAGTCATTGTCTGGTCCAAGCACAGCGTGACAATCAGAAGGCCATTCCTGAACGTGGCTTTTTCTCAGTGGGAGTGCAGAGCGAGGCCAAGGAGACCTTTTCAACCCATCTGTTTTTTCTCCACCGAAACAATTACAGGTATTTCCTCCACTGCCCTGATTTCATTCTTAACATGATCTACTTTATTGGTAAAAACTTATCTTCATCATAATCACATCAGTGTACTAAATGCACAGGAGTGCGTACCAGGATCTCTTAATTGCCAAGGTACGTATAGTTAATTTGTGCTGAATGAATGAGTCAGTGTTATTTCTTGTTTAAAAGAAATAGCCTTGCTAGCTCCACTTAGAACGGTTCCAGTCACTGCTATGTAATGTGCTACTAACCAAACTTAGCTCTGCCTTTCCTTACCTGTTCTCAGAGCTAGCCCAAGACATCCTGGTATCTTGATATAGCATGCCAAATGTTGCACGCCTTTAGCCAGAGATGTGCTCTACATCTCCCCCTTCCTTAATTTTAAAAGGAAAAGGGGAGCAAAAGTGAAATGTATAGGAGAATGCTAGGCTACACTGTAGTTATCTACAACCATCTCACTCTCCTCCACCTTTTCACTCTCTCTGCTGCCTCCTTTTCCAAACCAGAGGTGGCGCAGCACTGGAATATGGATCCAAAGATATGGGTTCTCTCTACCCTTTTACTCACCTGCAAATGTTGCCTTCATCAGTAGATTGGCCCTATCTGTTTTGCATGGCACCTGAGAGCACAATCCTAAACAGTGTTACTCAGAAGTAAGCCCATTGAGCCAAGTAGGGCTTAATCCTAGTAAGTGTGTTTAGGATTGCAGCCTCACAGCACACTCCTATTCCCATCTCCTCAGCGTCGGTCAGTGTGAATAACCCTTAGGAAAAAATGTATAGGATACAACCTTATAGCACAATCCTAACCATGTCCACTCAAAAGTAAGTCAAATTGTATTCAATGGGTCTTACTCCCAGGAAAGAGTCTTTAGGATTGCAACCTGAGTGACTTAAGACCCTCATGCATTCACTAAGGTAAATCCAATGATATTCACATGCTTTCATTAAAGAAAAAAGGTGCATCCAAAAACAATCTGAGTAATGGATGGTCAGTGCATTTTATTTTGAATCGGCACAGTACAAAAATAAATAAAAATAAAGGGGGGGCGTTAAGTTACAGGCACACACAGCTCTGTGACAGTCTTGTCATATTTATAAACCTCACATACTTACAAACACACTATAATACACATACATACAAAAAAGAGACAATTTTTATAAATTAATTTAAGTAACAATAATAAGCCATAATCATAATACCATAATTTTGGTCAACAAATATCTACAGAAGAGATTGCACGCTAAAAGAAAAAAAAACAATCCCCATAAACCTCAACATACACAGACATGTAGAATTAGCAGAGGTTTCGGTTTTCTCTTCTCACCCTCCCAAAAATGTACAGTTATGAAGAATTTCAAGTGAAAAAAGAATGGCACGCTTTTTTACTTTTTTCCCTTTTTTTGAAATTTTAACAACAGTTCAGAACTAGAACTAGAAATGTGTACAGTTGAGATTGGAAAAGATCTAGAAATCTGGAGATGAAAATCTTTAAGTGACTTGATGGATCCTGGGCGCTAGGAGGGAGATGTGCTTGAAACTTGTGCATGGTGACTTATTGGAACTTAATTATTTTTTTTACAACCAACTGTTCTAAGGTTTTGTCCATTGTCAAAGACACACAATGCTGCTTTCGGCATGCACAACATCACTGGAAAGCAATGATGAAAGAACAGAAGAAGGACCCTTTTTTCCTTTGTAGTTAGCATAGATTTTGTTCTCCAAGTATTGGTTTCGTTTAGCAGCATGTTCAAATCCCATTCATTGCTCTTGCGTACTCAAGTATATCAGTTTATCCTCCTTTTTTCTATTTTTCAAATACCTCTGATCAGTACACGACAAGATGTTTTTGCACACATTTTTACAACCATATAACATTTGTTCCACTTTTCGTTTTCCGAACCACGAGAAAAACTTGAATTTCCCTTTGTATTAAAAGTGTTTTGGAAGGGAGGGAAGGGGAAGAGATGCATGTTTGCTTGTTTTAGAAGGAGGTGGGGGAATGACTTGTCCAGATATATAGACTTTTGAGCCTTTAAGGTGTTCGATGCGTCAGCACAACAACTGAGCAAGGAACATTGTGGGGACTGAAATGTGCCGTCCATTTTGGAGCATGCAGTGGGGATCTGAGCACCCCCATTTCCTCCCATTGCATTGAAAGTGTGATTCAGGCTCAGGCGCTCATCATTTCATGGCTCAGATTTCGGCCTAGCTTCGGGGGCGATGGCAGGGGACCCGCTTAGCAAATCCAGCAGCCGTTCAATATTCACAAGACCTCATTTCCTGCCTACCGCAAATCTCTCAGCTTAGACCTTTTCGCATTTCACAGCTTTTATTAAATAAAAAATAAAAAAATCCCATTCCTACATTTTTCATAGTGCCTTGCTGCTTTGACGTTAATTGCAAGCTATTTAACAACATTAAATACAAGAAAGCCCTCCCTGTGCCCTTCTGCTAGAACGCCAGCATCCATAACACTGGGATCGGAAGAGGACCCAGACGATTTCTCACTTGGCTGTTTGCCCGGCTAGCCAGTTCTGGCAGCAGAACATTTTGTCGCCTTTTGTCCCTGCAAACGTTCAGCCTGGGAGAACTTAAAAAAGAGATGGGATGAGATGACCTCCGCACCGTGGGGAATGGAGGTCTTCAGCAGGATCTAGACCTGGAATATTGGCATTTAATACATAATATCATAAAAGGAGCAATAGTCAGTGGATGACTTCCACTCGCCCGCCTGCCCGCCCACCCCCCCCCCCAGTTTCTTACACACCTATCATCCCTGAAACTTAATTCATCCAAAAGATTTGAACATCTTTATGATGTTCTCCTTGAATATCTCCTTTATGAAGAACAAGAGTGGGGGATGCTGACACTTCTTCGGTTGACAGTGTTTTAGGGCCCAAAAGGGAAATGCCTTAAAATGGGGGGATAATATCTTAAGAATGGTATGCGACAATCCTAACCATGTCTACTCAAAAGTTAGCCCCATTGTGTTCATTGAGTCTTCCTCCCAGGAAAGTGTCTTTAGGATTGCAGCCTTAAGTGCTGCATATTCGTAATATGAAACTACAGGATATTTAAATATACATTGAGTATATTCTGCGTATGCTGCAGTTCGATATTACAAATAGTTACATTTCATCACAATATGGTCTCGAGATTGTAGTGTTTCTTGTTTCTCCAGTGGATTCCCTTATCCTTCTGCTTGTTCTTTTCTTGCTTATAAAATATTTAGGTTTTTCCCTCTTGGGGAAAGAGCTGGGGAAAGTAAGGCCCCTCATAAAGCATATTCTCTGTATATTGGGGTTCAGCACCAAATCCCATGCATGGTAACCAGCTGGTATTTGTGTCGGTGTAACCGATGTGACCCTTCTATTTTCTAGTAATAGGGATGTCATCATTCCTAGGGGCTTGTAAGGCCTCAACAGAATCACGATCACCTTTTTCCAAAACAACCAAATTATACAGTGCAAAGAATAAATAGATGAATAGAAAATCCAAACTATCAAACACCCACCCACTTATCCGCAAAATGAATAGCAATTGGGAATCCGTCCCCCAAGATCACCTGTTTTGTGCAGGTTATCTTTTAGGTTTTCTTTCCATTGGGTAACCATTCTTAGGTACCTTTTTTTAGGTTACCTTATATTTTAACCTTTATATGACCACCCTGATTTATTGACCGGCAATTATAATTTATGCAAATTAGGCTATTTTTAGATGGTCATCTAAGGGTTAACCGGGGGGGGGTATTTCAACAGGAAATGCTCTCAAGTCTCATCAGCACCCTTTTAAGGGAGCTCACTGACCCCAAGATGTTGTTGGCCCCCAGGGCTGCAGGTGATGGTATACAGGAGATATACAGAAGGATGTGGATGTATGTCACACTTGGGTGTATGTATGCCATACGTTTCCGCCTTTTTCTCACTGACCTCTCCTGCTTCTCGGTGCAACCACATATGCATGCAAGAGGAGTCCAATTTGGAATTCAATATCATTTGGTTGCCATTTTGTTCAAACGGCTGTGCAAGGTAATTAATATATTTTTTTAAAAAATCCCACTTTATGATTCTGTTTCTAGAATACCAGATGCTGGAACAAACATAGGATTGAACCTCTGTTTGTGTTTCCCCTAAAGAGTCAATGCTGTTCTTCTCCTCCGCAATCCACTGTGAGGAACTAAGACGAACGAGCCGGCTCTCCCCCCACCTCCATCCCCTGCGGTTTGCAGATCTTAATTTAGACAAAAGCAATGCAGGGGGAGCAGCACTTGTGCTGCTGTGCGCCACTCCTGTGCATCCTCTCAGTGTTTACAACGTGTGGAGAGGAAGCCATGTCCACCACATGCACTGAAACAGAAAACTAATGCAGCACTCAGCTACAGCAAGCTTCCTTTCTCTCTCTCTCAATCTCTCATTCTCAATGTGCAATGAGCTTCCACAAAGGCAAGCTGATAACGGTGTTCAGTGGAGACGCAACCGTGGCTCGGTGGGTCTTCCTTCAGGCCCATGCAGCCTCCCCTTTTGTGTCCTGATTTGTTCCCGAAAACAAAAGCAACAGAAAAGAAGGAAAAATGTACTGTTCCCCTTCATCCGGTCGGTCGGCAAGGGAGTGAAGCTCACCGGTCCAGGCCAATGAGCAGCCGGTTCTTGTCTTCTTGACTGCTCTCGTTCTTCAGGTCGGCAAAGACCTGCGTGAAATAGTGCGGGTCGGCGTTGATCTGCAACATTTTGGGACTCATGAGGTTAATGATGGACAGGCAGCGATCCCAAAAGGCTTCTTTACAGCTCTCCACCAAGAAGGGCTTGAGAGGGTAGGAGATCTCATTGCCCATATAGGAATAGGAGAGATAGAGGCAGGTCAGCAAGACGGCTTGCAGTTCATGGTCCGTGGCTACCTCCGAGGAGATGACATCCCGGCAAAGCATGTATAGAAAGACCACATTGGCTGGAGTGATGAAGCCTTGGTCTTGCCAACCTTGCAGCAGGAGGGACCGGTCCACACTCCTAAGCCAGAGGACCGGGTCAGTGGGGGAGAGATGCTTCAGCCGGTAGCACCGTCGACAAAGGAACTCACCCAGGCAACGCAACAGCTCGCTGGTCGAGGCTTGGACGATGACTCTTTTGGGGGTGCCCGCTGCGTTCGAGTTGGGGTGAGGGGTCTTCTTGATGGAGGAGAGAGTGCTCTTGGAGTTGGAGATCTGGTTGTTTGGTGGCGGAGGCTGGGCACTCTGGGGCTGGGCAAAGGTGGAAAGGTTGGCACAGGAGAGAGACTTCTTTAGGTTCTCATTGTTGAGGTGGGTGACGTTGTTCTGGTAACTGCTGTTGGGTTGCACTTTCTTGGAGTTCTTCTTCTTGGCTGACACGGCCACGATGCGTTTCCAGGGCAGCACGGAGATGATGGAGTGGCGCTTGAGGCTCTTGTCCTTGGCGTTCTTGCTGTTTTGCACAGCCGTGTAATGCCCCACTGTCGCCGAGCCATCCTCAAAGAGGGTCGCTTTCCGGTAACTGGGAGACAAGGATAACACGGTGCCCATGGTGCAGCCGGAGGGGTGAAGAATGTGCGTGGAACGGAGCTGGGAGCTGTCAGCGTGGGGGGCTCCGATTTAACACCCCCTCCCCTGCGCCACTACCCAGATTCAATCCTGCTGGAGACAAAATGGTTCTGATCAGCACATGCAGGGCCCCATTTTCTCCTTCTCGCGCAAGCTCCCTGTATGGGGAGTGCACCAAAATTGCATTCTCTCCCCCTTCCCACCTCCACTTTCCATAATCAGAGTCACAATTTTACACATGCACTAAACCCCTATCACAATCTTTATGTGCACATGCATGCATGTATGTCAAAACGTGCATCTATGTGCTCCAGAGGGTGTGTGTGTGTGTGTGTGTGTGTGTGTGTGTGTGTGTCCCCGTTGCAGCAAAACCAGCAGAGAAGCTTACATCACCTTAAAGGCTGACGCATTGGTTGTGCCCAAAGCTTTAGTGGGCCACAATCTGCTATGGCAGATGCAGGATCAAGTCAGTTTCTGGCCCATCACAGCTCCTGTCATAATAACTGTTGGCACAATCCTAACCACATCTACTCAAAAGTAAGTCCTATTGTGCTTAATGGGGCTTACTCCCAGGAAAGTACGTCCAAGACTGCAGCCTGTGTCTCTTTTAAGTGACACACGACATTCTCTCTCTCTCTCTCTCCCCCTTAATCATACTTATTTCCAGATGTGTTGCATGTGTGTTGCATGTACTCATAGGATATCAATCATGCATTTGCTCTAATTGCAGGCTCATTACCTATACATTATAAAACCCGCCCTTCCTCAAGCATGGCAACGGCATAGCTGTCAGGCAAGAATCCACCATTGTATATGCGGATGCAGGTTGCAATCCTCTCCACTTTCCTGGGAGTAAATCCCATTAGGTTTACTGGGATTTACTTCTGAGTAGACACGCACATGATTGGGAACAATGGCTGCAATCCTGTGCATTTATGTTGAAGTAACCCCATTAATTATAATATGATTTACTCCTGAGTAGACATGCTCAGGATTGGGATCTAAAGCAAACCAGTGGTTCCCACCTCCCTCTTTGATCCTATTCTCCTTCAGTCTCCCCCACACATTTTTCCTGCTCCAGTTTTGCTGCACTCCCCCCCCCCAACAGTGGGGTTTGAGCAGGGTGAACATATGTCATAACCAAAAAAAGAGGACAAGGCCTCCCCCAAAATGTAGGACACCCAAGAAAAATGTAGGACATGCACAAAAAAGCTAAAAACATATATATTGCTTTTGTGTGGTTAGACTTTCACATAATTTAATTATGAGCACAATCCTAAGCACGTCTACTCAAAAGTAAGCCCCATTGTGTTCAATGGGCCTTACTCCCAGGAAAGTGTCTTTAGGAAAGTGCAGCATCCATCCATCCATCCATCTATCTATCTATCTATCTATCTATCTATCTATCTATCTATCTATCTATCTATCTATCTATCTATCTATCTCTGTCTGTCATCTCTATATCTATCTATTGTGTGGTTAATCTAAACACTGTATATATATATATATATATATATATATATATATATATATATATATATATATATATATATTCTATTAATATATTCCATATATTAAATATAGTCTATATATTTCTATATACTACTATTACTGATATATTTATATTGCTGGTTGTTACTAATACATTCATAGAAAATAAAATAAATAAAATTTTACTCCTATATTAATATATTGCTATAAGTTTTTATATAAATAAATAAATAAATAAATAAATAAAAACTATTAAATCTAACTCTCTCATATATTAAATTTAAAAGCATGTCATAATGTAATTTTTAAGGGGAAGAAGCGTCCCTGTGTCTGTGCTGCTCCCAAGGAAAAGGAGGACAATGGAGATGTTGTTTCCCAGGACAGAAGGGTGGAAAGAGGAGGTGTCCTGGGAAGGGAGGACAGAGGGGTTGGGGTGTTGTCTGTCTGTCTGTCTGTCCCTGCATCCTCCCCCAGTGCTCTGTACCCACCGCAGTGCCTGTGTCTGTCTGTGGCTGTGCTGTCTGGTGTCTGTCTGGCGCTGCTTCTGTCCAAGGTGCTGCAGAGCTGGAGGGAGCTCCAGGGGCCGTCCTGCCCCCTCCCCGGCTGGGCTCAGGCGCGGTGCACGTGGGGCGCTGCAGGGACGGAGCTCCGGACCCCCGACGGCCCCTGCAGCCCCCCGCCCGCCCCTCCCGCCCGCCCCCGATGGAAGGATGGATGGATTCACCGCCCGCGCTCCTCCGCCTGCCCCGCACAGGCACCGCTCCCGGTTCTCCTCGCTCCGCTCCAGCCGAGACTGCGCTGCGCTCTCCGCCTCCCCAGCGCCGCCTCTGCTCCGCCGCCGCCTCCCTCCTCCCTCCCTCCCTCCACTCCCTTCCCCTCCGCAGCACCAGCAGCAGCAGCAGCCGCAGCGCCCTCCGCTCTCAACCACCGCCCCCTCCTGGCACTCACACGCTCCACACTCCCCTCTCCCCGGACACGTCCTCTTCTACTGCTTACTTTCCAGGGCACGTCCTTTTATATTTAGCAGGGAACGAATAACCTCTTTGTCCCAGCACAGCTTCCCTCACCAATAAGGGACACAATTTTCATTTTTATTTAAATTTGATTTTGTTGTTGTTGTTGTTGGGGGGGCAACAAAATCTTCTCTGACTCCATTATAGCAAGTAGGTGCTTTATCTTTGCAAATGGTTGGCTGAGGAGGAGGCAGCTTTTTCTTTTAAAAAATGCCTTCCAGTTGTGACATCACTTCCAGGGAAACATTTTGCACCCCAAAATGTTTGGGGTGACGTGATCATTAGCGACATGATCATTAGCTGCGCCACTGATTCAGACCATGTGCAGAGTGCCGCCTTCCACCTCTGAACAAAGTTGATGAACTGGAATAGAGGCTGCAGCGTGTGGGGTAAAATGCTTGGCAGAGCAGCCATAGGGAGGGTGACCAAATGAGGATCAGGCACTCCAAAATGTAGAAAATCCCAGAAAAATGTAGGACATGACAAAAACAGCTACAAACATTCATCAATTGATCTCTTGGAGTTATTTTGAACACTAGATTACTTATGATTAAATTTTAAACTATCTTCTTTTTCTTCCCTAGTCACAGGTCATGATAGTGTTAAGTCAAATATATTGAAACTAGCAAAAAGTGTACCTGCGTCGCAGGAGTAAAATTCCACCATACGTCATACCCCCACCGCACATCATTCCCCCATGTGCAAGATCCCCCATGCACACCAGTCCCCCATGTGCATCAACACCCCATGCACAACAGTCCCCCATGCGCATCAACACCCCATGCACATCAGTCCCCCATGCGCATCAACACCCCATGCACAACAGTCCCCCATGTGCATCAACACCCCATGCACACCAGTCCCCCATGCGTATCAACCCCCCATGCGCATCAACCCCCCATGCGCATCAGTCCACCATGCGCATCAGTCCCCCATGCACATCAGTCCCCCATGCGCATCAGTCCCCCATGCACATTAACCCCCCATGTGCATCAGTCCCCCGTGTGCATCAATCCCCCATGCGCATCAGTCCCCCATACTCAACTTTTCCCCATGCGCATCAATCCCCTATGGGCAACTTCCCCCATGCGCATCACTCCCACATGCGTATCAGTCGCCCATGCACATCAGTCCCCCATGTGCATCAGTCCCCTATGTGCAACTTCCCCATGTGCATCAACCCCCCATGCACAACATCTTCCATGCGCATCAGTCCCCTCATGCTCAGTCTCCCATGCGCATCAGTCCCCCATGCGCAACAGTCTCCCATGCACATCTTCCAAGCACAACATCCCCAGGTGCATCATCCCTCATGCGAATCAGTCCCCCATGCGCATCAGTCCCCCATACACATTAACCCTCATGCGCAACAACCCCCGATGCACAACAACAGTCACCTCATGCTCATCAGTCCCCCATGCGTATCAGTCCCCCATGCGTATCAGTCCCCCATGCGCATCAGTCTCCCATGCGCATCAACCCCCCATGCCCCATGCACATCAGTCCCCCTGCTCATCAACCCCCAAGCGCATCAACTCCCCATGCACATCAATTCCCCATGCACAACACCTTCCATGCACAACATCCCCAGGTGCATCAGTCCCCCATGCCTATCAGTCCCCCATGCGCATCAGTACCCCATACGCAACTTTCCCCCATGTGCAACAACCCCCATATGCAACTTGGCCATGCGCATAAGTCCCCCATGCACATCAGTCCCCATGCGCAACATCTCCCCATGCGCATCAGTCCTCCATGCGTATTAGTCCCCCATGCGTATCAGTCCCCCATGTGCATCAGTCCCCTATGCACAACTTCTCCATGCACATCAACCCCCCATGCGCAACATTCCCCATATGCAACTTCCCCCATTCATGACTTCCCCCTTGCACAACATCCCCCTTGCGCAACATCGCCCCATGTGCAACATCCCCCAGGTGCATCAGTCCCCCATGCTCAACTTTTCTCCATGCGCATCAATCCCCTATGCGCAACTACCCCCATGCGCATCAACCCCCCATGTGCAACGTCTTCCATGCACAACATCCCCAGGCGCATCAGTCCCCCATGCGCAACATCACCCATGCGCAACAGTCTCCCATGCGCATCAGTCCCCCATTCTCAACTTCCCCCAATGCACATCAACCCCACCATACGCATCAAACCCCACCATGTGCATCAAACCCTACCATGTGCATCATCCCCCCATGTGCAACATCCCCCCATGCGCAACATCCTCCATGCGCATCAGTCCCCCATGCGCAACATTCCCCAAGTGCGACTTCCCCCATGTGCAACTTCCCCCATGCACATCAGTCCTCCATGCGCATCATTCCCCCATACACAACATCCCCCATGCGCACCAGTCCCCCATGCTCAATTTCCTCCATGCGCATCAACCCCCCCAAGTGCAACATCTTCCATGCACAACATCCCCAGGTGCATCAATCCCTTACGTGCATCAGTCCCCCATGCACATCAGTCCCCCATGTGCAACTTCCCCCATGCGCAGCATCCTCCATACGCATCAGTCCCCCATGCTCAACTTCCCCCAATGCGCATCAACACCCCATTTGCATCAACCCCACCATGCATATCAAACCCCAATGTGCATCATCCCCCATGCGCATCATCCCCTATACGCAACATCTCCCTATGCACATCAACCCCCATATGCAACATCCCCCATGCGCAACTTTCCCCATGCGCATCAGTCCCCCATGCGCAACTTCCTGCCATGCGCATCATTTCCCATGTGCAACTTCCCCCCATGCTCAACATCTCCCCATGCGCATCAACCCCCCATGCACAACATTCCCCATGCGCAACATCCTCCCCACTGCAACCTCTTCCTCCGAACAACATCCCCACAGTGCACCAGGCATCGAGCACCAAATTGGCTTGATGTTGGTCAGTCTTCCATGTTAAGTATAGGACAGAAACACGTAGGATCTCTTTTCAGCCCCTTAAGAGTTAAATTTCTGCACATGGGTTCATGGTGGGTGTTCAGGTGGCAGAAGGAACTCCCTCCCTGAATTCCATGCTTCTAGGTCCTGAGGTTGCGGCCCGAATGTCATCAATCTCATCAATTCTTCAGTGCAAAGTATAGGGAGGAAAACCCGTTATGCCCCTTTTCACCCGCTTCTGGTTGGAATTTCCAAAAACTGGTTCTTAGTGCACCCCTCCCTGACGGAAGGAACACCCACCCCAAATTTCATGCTTCTAGGCCCAGCGGTTTTGGCAGGGTGGTGATGAGTCAGTGAGTGAGTCAGTGAGTGACTTTTCTCTTTTATATCTATACTAATGAAAAGCGTACCCGCATTGCGGGTGTAACATTTTCCCCCATGCCATCCCCTCATGACACAGAAACATCCCATGTGCCACTTCACCCATGCGCATCATCTCCCATGAGCATCATCCCCCCATGCACATCATCCCTCCATGCGCATCATCCCCCCATGTGCAACGTCCCCTCATGCACAGCTTTCCCCCATGTGCATCATCCGCTGATGTGCAACTTTACCCCAATGTGCAACTTTCCCCATGTGCAACTTTCCCCATGTGCAACTTCCCCCATGCGCATCAACCCCTATGCAGAACTTTTCCCCATGCGCAACTTTCCCCCATGAGCATCATCCCCTCATGCGCAACTTTCCCCATGCACATCATCTGCCAATGCGCAACTTCCCCCATGCGCAACATCCCCCATGCGCAACTTCCCCCATGCGCAACTTCCCCCATGTGTAACTTCCCCATGTGCAACTTCCCCCATGCACAACTTTCCTCCCATGCACATCATCCTCCCATGCGCAACTTCCCCCATGTGCAACTTCCCCCATGCACAACTTTCCCCCATGCGCATCAACCCACATGCGCAATTTTCCCCCTGCGCAACTTTCCCCCATGCTCAACTTTTCCCCATGTGCAACTTTCCCCCATGCTGAACTTTCCCCATGCGCAACTTTCCCTCATGCGCATCATCCCCATGTGCAACTTTCCCCCATGCTCAACTTTCCCCCATGCACATCATCCCCCCATGTGCAACTTCCACCCTTGTGCAACTTTCCCCATGTGCAACTTCCCCCTGCTCAACTTTCCCCATGTACAACTTCCCCCTGCGCAACTTTCCTCCCATGCACATCATCCTCCCATGCGCAACTTCCCCCATGCACAACTTTCCTCCCATGCACATCATCCTCCCATGCGCAACTTCCCCCATGTGCAACTTCCCCCATGCACAACTTTCCCCCATGCGCATCAACCCACATGCGCAATTTTCCCCCTGCGCAACTTTCCCCCATGCGCAACTTTTCCCCATGTGCAACTTTCCCCCATGCTGAACTTTCCCCATGCGCAACTTTCCCTCATGCGCATCATCCCCATGTGCATCTTTCCCCCATGCGCATCTTTCCCCCATGCACATCAACCCCATGTGCAACTTTCCCTCATGCACATCATCCCCCATGTGCAACTTTCCCCCATGCTCAACTTTCCCCCATGCTCATCATCCCCCATGTGCAACTTCCCCCATGTGCAACTCCCCCATGTGCAACTTTTCCCCATGCGCAACTTTTCCCCATGCGCAACTTTCCCCCATGTGCAACTTTCCCCCATGCGCATCATCCCCCCATACGCATCATTCCCCCATGTGCAACTTCCACCCATGCGCAACTTCCACCCATGCGCAACTTCCCCCCATGCGCAACTTCCCCCCATGTGCAACTCCCCCCCATGCGCAACTGCCCCCCATGCGCAACTTCCCCCATGCGCAACTTCCCCCCATGCGCAACTTCCCTCCCATGCGCATCATCCTCCCATGCACAACTTCCCCCATGAACAATTTCCCCCCAGGCGCAGCATCCTTGCCAGTACAACCTCTTCCTCCGAAAATCATCCCCCAGTTCACCATATTGGCTCATATTGCGCAACTTTCACCCATGTGCAACTTCCACCCATGCGCAACTTCCCCCATGCGCATCATCTCTTCATGCGCAACTTTCCCCATGCACATCATCCGCCGATGCGCAACTTCCCCCCATGCGCAACTTTCCTCCCAAGCGCAACTTTCCCTATTTGCATCAGTCCCACATGCAAAACTTCCTCCATGCACAACTTCCCCCATGCACAACTCCCCCCCATGCGCATCATCCTCCCATGCGCAACTTTCCTCCATGAGCAACTTCCCCCCATGCGCACCATCCTCGCCAGTGCAACCTCTTCCTCCGGAAAACATCCCCCAGTTCACCAGGCACTGAGCACCAAACTGGCTGGATGTTGTTCAGTCTCCCATGTTAAGTGTAGGACAGAAACATGTTGCCCCCTTTTCAGCCCCTGAAGGGTTAAATTTCTCCAGATGGTTCTTGGTGGGAGTTCAGGTGACAGAAGGAACTCCCAGAATTCCATGCTTCAGGCCCAGCAGTTGGGGCGGAATGTTGATGAGTCAGCAATTCTCAATGCAAAGTATAGGGAGGAAAATGCATTGCGCCCCTTTTCACCCCCTTCCAGTTGGAATTTCTGAAAACCGGTTCTTAGTGCACCCCTCCATCACGGAAGGAACACCCACCCTAAATTTCACACTTCTAGGCCCAGCGGTTTTGGCAGGGCGGTGATGAGACAGTGAGTGAGTCAGTGAGTGACTTTTCTCTTTTATATATATAGATAAATGGGGATCTTCCTGAAGCTGGCTCATGATGACCCACCTAGACTCTCTTTTATTAACTCCAGGATTTTAATCTAAAAATCTAAGGGCCTGATCTTATGCAGTTTTCCAGTGCTGGTGCAGTAGTGCAAGTGCATCCTTTGGTACAGGGACAACTTGGACCTTCTCAAGATATGAGAACATTTATTCCCTTACCATGAGGCTGCATTGTAGCCACACCAGAGCTGGGAATTTGGATAGGATTGGGCCCTGACTATCAGTTCCTATTAAACCAAACAATCATGTGACACTGAAAATACTTTACACCGATAAAAGCACACCGACAATGACTCAATTGCACAAGCAGCAGCACTAGAACATCCCACAACTACTTCTCCTCCAGCTGGTTAAAACAATATGGTGCCACAAAGTTGGCGGAAAAGAAATTAGCCGCAACCTATATGCAGTCTGGAGAGAGTATATAAATTTCCATGTGTTAGGATATGCTATGATGCCAACACCAAAAAGTTATTGGTAACCACCAAATGAAACACTCTCAGACGAAGCACCATGAAGAGGCACCTCCAATTGGGCAGTACTTTTTTGTTTTACACATTTATTTATTTATTTATTTATTTATTTATTTATTTATTTATTTATTTATTTATTTATTTATTTGTGCTTTTAAAGCTCTATATAATTGTTCCAAAGTGAGGAGCACTTTTTAAAGCTCTATACAGTTGTTCCCAAAGTGAGGGTCAAGACCCCCTCGGGATACCATGACTTCATTTCAGGGGGGTTGCAAGAAGCTGGGTGGCATCACCTGGCACTATCTTGGAATGGGGCACTCAGGCTGCAATCCATACTTCCCTAGGAGGAAGTCTCATTGAACACAATAGGGCTTGCTTCCAAATGGAGATGGAAGAGCTCTGACATCATAGTGATGTCACTTCCAGACATGACATAACTTCCAGGTTGACGACATCATTTCCTCAGGGTCCTGGACGGACTGTCATTTCAGGCTTGAAATGGTTGAGAACCGCTGCTCTAGCAGAAGGCTGTCAATGAATAGTTGGATATGCTAGAAAATTTAAGTGATTGAACTTGTGGCTTTGCTATTGCTGTAATGCATGAATATAACTTTTATTTTTATTTTATATAAATATTTGAATAAAAATATTGTACTAAAAAAGAGAACCACTTTTCTAGCAGAATCATACATCTCCACATGTACCACTCTGCACGCAGCCAGAAATGTGCACAACGCGCCACACACTTCATTGAATGTGCCTGGCTCAATGTGTTCCACATGTTCATTAAGTATGAAGAGATGGAGATGTGTTCGGGAACAAGAAGCTGCTGGTTTTCAAATGTGATTCTTTTCTAGATCAGAGCAAAAAAGAGCCTTGTAGGATCCTTGTATGGGGGAAAGATTTCTGTCTTGGTATTATGCAGGTCACATCTTTAACCTGTCAGAATAAAACACACTAGAAACATGAATTTAGAGTTGCCATAATTCTCTTCCACAAAACTGGGACAAAACCCCAAGTCAAACTTCCCAGCATGTGAAAGCAATCCCTGAAAACCAGGACTATCCCTGTTTTCAGGGACATATGGCAACCCTATTGAATGCTATTGCACTTATGGGTTGTGGAACAAATATTTGTTCAGATTTTGCAACACTTTATTATTTAAGCTGCAGATAGCGGCACCTAGTGACAAAAGGCAGCATTACACCTCATAAGTTTCATACACTTTGAGCCAATAAGAGCTTATGACATTTATTTATTTATTTATTTATTTATTTATTTATTTATTTATTTATTTATTTATTTATACATACATACATACATACATACCCCACATTTTCCATGCCAAAATAAGATGCTTGAGGTCGCTTACAAAGTTTCAGTTCCTCTCTTCCTTTGCTCGACACAACAACCCTGTGAGGCAGGGGAGGCTGAGAGTGAGTGACTGGATCAGGGTCACCCAGGAAACTTCATGAGTAAGGAGGGATTTGAACCTGGATCTTCCAACAGTCCAACTCCCTCACCACTACACCATCCTGGCTCTCGGCTTCCTTCCAAATCTTTGCTAATGGCGTTGTGGATACCAGGCACATAGGGCGGTCTCCTCTTTTTCCCAATGCCACTGACACAGTGGTCTGTAGGTGTGCCATGGGAGTTTGGGGACAGTCATTTATGAAAAGGGCACATGGGGGACTTGAGTCCCCTACAAGCAGCAGCTGAAAAACAATGGTCAAAAAACGGATGTGCAACTTGGCAATTTTAGCACCTTTTCAGTGTGCCATGAGAGGAAAAAGGTTGTAAATCATCGGGCATCTCAGAGTATCTTTTCATATGAGCAGAAGTTTCCAATAAAGAGATCAACAGGGCAAAATAATTCTAAGCATGTGCAGAGTGCTTTTCTCTTCCAACACTGACTTTTAAAAAGGTATCAACATGTAGCTTTGAAAAGGTAGCCTTTCAGCACCTGGATCCTTTTCCCTCTTTAAAGAGACCTGCTACTAAGCAGGGAAATTAAGCACACACAGGATGGCTAGTTGTCAGGGGGTTGGACTGACAGATCAGATCTTTTAGACACCTTCCAACTCTTAGCATTTATTTATTTATTTATTTATTTATTTATTTATTTATTTATTTATTTATTTATTTAATATCCCACCTTACTCCTAAAGATCCAAGGTAGCTGCAAATCCAAGAATGCATATTGCATCTTCTGAACTCACAAACTGACAGAATCTGTCAGATGGCCAAAAGGATGAAATTCAGAAAGAGTATTAACAGAATCATAACCCAGAAAAGAATCACATGAAAAGAACTGAAAGGAGAAAAAAAATGAAGTAGGAACAGTGGTGGGCAGCAGCCGGTTCGCACCGGATCACACGATCCGGTTGTTAATTTGGGGCCTTCTCCACCGAACCAGTAGCTAGAGCGCTGGGGGCCACCATCCAGTCCTGTGGCCTGGCCAGGTTGCGCATGCCTGCAAGTGGAAGTGAGAAAAGCAAAAGCATGCTACCCTGGGTACATGATGTGCATTTTGACTGGTATCAAAAGTGTGGTCCCCTTAGCTTTCTTTTCTTTAGCAATGTCCAGATCCACTTGGTGACTCTGTAAAGCCAGTGCCACATTCCCCATCTCAGTCTGAGTATTTCCAATACAACTGTAGAGGTTTCCAACCAGTTCACTCCTGTTGGGGATTTCTTCATCAGACTACCCTTGGATTTTTTTCAACACTTGCTCGGCTTTCTGGCAGCTTCTTTCAGGGCAGGCACTGGTCAGCACTGGGTAGCAGAGACAGAAAGCATATGATGTGTTCCTAAGTGCCATGGATCCACCTATCAAGACCCCTCCTGATCAACTGGGTCATCCTGATTTGGACTGCTATTCTCTCTGGTTGTGGCCTGTTTGTGGCTGAACATTTGTGGCTGAACATAAATAGTCAATTGTCCTTCCTTTCTGGCTAGGAAAGTGATCTGGCCACATAAAGGTAGTGGAAGAATATGATACACTCTCACCAAGTGGGGAGGGATCAACCTGAGGACATCAATACTGTTCCAAAGATCCTCCACAGTAGAATCATTCAGATGATAGGGGGAAAAGATTGCCCTTGTAGTAAGAAAGTGTGAGAAATATGCCACAATAACATCCTCTACAAATGCCCAATTCTACCTACAGTGAACACCCATCGGGTAATGTGGCAATGCAGGCAAGACTTCTGTTGCATTCTATATTCAGCTGATGAAGGTCCTCTCAAGGCAAGGCAACATTTATCCTCTTGCCCCAAGGTAAGCCCCAACAGCTGCTAAGGGGCACCTCAGACCTTTACCAGCAGCAGTAAAGTCCAGTTTGTTCCATGAAGACAGATCTGGCTGTGGAAGAGGCTCAAGATCTGGCATCAGCCACCATTACCAATCTTGTTCCACTCCAAGGCTTGATCTTCATCACCACCCCAATCCATCCACTCCCTCCCCTGATTCAGCCTTCTCCATCCATTCATCTCTTCTCCCCACCTTTCTCTGTGCTGTCTACCTGCTCTGGCAGTGACAATGGGAGGTTCTGCAGTCTCCTTGCTGGTGGGCCCAATGCTCTTGTCAGCAGGGGCTGCTCTCCAACAACCATCAAATAGTCTCTGCCAGGACAACGCTTTTTTGCCCACAGGCTAGGGGACAATGTTCTGATAGGACCTGGGCAACATTTGGCCTAGATGACAACATATTAGATGAAGTCCTGAGGCCTAGTTGGCTTTTTGAAAAGCTTTTTTAAGTTTTTATAAAGTTCTTTTTTTTTGTTCAGTGCCTAAAATGTTGGAAATTCAATTTGATTCCTAATTAATGCCTGCAAATAATCACATACATGAAGTTCTAGACATTTCCTGCCATCTGCATACTTTCACATGAGCCACATACACACATCAATTTCCTCCATGCTTTTTAGGATGTATCTGGCCACATCAGAAAGCTTCCTCTTTTGATCTCTGGTCCACCTCTTTACCATAAGTTTGCAGTCTCTGATCCGGGCATAGATGGGTTTCTGCTGCTGCCAGAAATCTGTGCGGGTGTCTAGGTAGGAAAGACCTTCTTGGATCAATCATCAAGGGCAAAATCCAGAGCAGTTACGGGTCCACACAGTTACGTCACCCTCTAGTGTTATCTTATGGAAAGTCACCTTAACTGCTCTGGAGCAAAGGACTTAATTTGACTTTAGGATATGGGCCCAAGTCTCCAACAGATACTCCTTGCTTTGTAGTGCTTTTGGTTAAGGCTGAACAGTAGCCAGAGACGGGAATAAGCAGAGAGAGAGAGAAAGAGAGTTGCATTAATCCTATACAGTGGCGCCTCATGTAACAAGCACGTCACGTAAAGTATGTTCGATGTAACAACTCTAAATTTCCAAGTAATCCTGCTTCATGTAAAAAGCAAACCCCTCTGGCTCCTAATGAGCACATGTGCTACGCAGCCCTGACGTTCATGCGGAGGCTGTTTAAAAGGGCTGCTGACCATCACTGCTGCCTCTAACTGTTCCCAACATGGGGGCAGTTTCCTGGGGGCACCAGAGGCAGCTGCCCATAACTGCCCCCAAGTGCCTCCACTGGCCACCTTGAACCTCCAGCAGCATCCTAGGTAAGGCTCCCGGGAAAGTGACTTTGATTTCAGCCTCCTAACCATGTCTACCCAGAAGTAAGCCACATTGTGTTAAATGGATGTTTCTCCCAGGAAAGTGTCTTTAGGATTGCAGCCTAAGTAGACTTCAATTTCAGTGTTTTGTCATCATTTTTACATACAGTTAATATTTTTATATGAATATTTTTTGGGTTGTGGAACCAATCATCTGAGATTCCATTATTTCCTATGGGAAAGTCCACTTCACATACAGAGCGTTTCACATAATTCGTGAAACAAATTAAATTTGTTACATGAGGTGCCACTGTATATATAATTGAAGAGTCGCTGACTGACCGACTGACTGACTAACGTAACTGAGTCATCAATGCCCAGCCAAAACGGCCAGACTTAGAAGAAAGAAATTTAGGAAGAGTATTCCTTCTATGAGGTAGGCATCCACTAAGAACAAATTTTTAGAAATTTAATCCCTCGGGTGGTGAAAATGGGAGCAACATATTTTTGTTCTAATACATAACATTCACACTAACTGATCAACACCCAGCCCCAACCCCTGGACCCAGAAGCATGAAATTTGGGAAGCATATTCCTTCAGTGATGTGTGGACCCACTAAGAACCAATTTGGTGCCCAGTGGTACCTGCTGCCTGATCCCTTGTGGTGCCCAGTACCCACTGATGCCAGGTGATGTCCACTGTCCAGTGGTGCCTGCTGCCTGGTGGTGTGCAGTGGTGCCCATTGCCCAGTGGTGCCCAGTGCCTGATAAGGATGCCTGGGGGTGCCTGCTGCCCACTGGAGCCCACTGCATGGTGGTGTCTATTGATTCCCTCTGCATGGTGGTGCCCAGTGCTTGGCAGGGATTCCCAGTGCCCAGCAGGAATGCCTGGTGCCTGGGAAGGATGCCTGGTGGTGCCAACTGCTGCCCGCCGCTACCCCCTGATACTGTCCCGTGCCCAGCAGTACCCATTGTGTCCAGTACTACCCATTGCCCACTGGTGCCTGTTGCCCGGTCCCAGTGTCCAGTGGTGCCAACCAGTACCTGCCAGTGCCCAGGACCCACAAATATTCTTGAAATTTTATTCCGGCAATGTCAGGTAAATTCCGCTAATGATATTCATAAAACTAATTTCTTCCTAAATATGATCTCTAACGATATCTCATCAATATGCAGACTTTTACTGGAAAACGCTCCATTTTAAACGTTGTAGTGTTTCTGATTTGTCACTAGGTGTTGCTGTAATGTTGCTTGAATAACTATTAGTAGCAACTGAAAACTACCAGAGGGAGACACAAAGCCAGTAACCATCTCTCTGCCTAACCCACAGGATTACTGTGAGCATAAAAGGCCAGGTGGAGGACTTCATATCCCATCCTCTGTTGTATTAAGAAGGAGTATTTATTTCTGGTATTATAAAGAGGTGTAGGCTGTGGGTGGCGCAAGCGGTAAAGACGCTGTGCCTGTTAACCAGCAGGCCAGGGTTCGATTCCCGGGTCGGCCCCACAAGACAGGGTGAGCTCCTGTCCTTAGCCCAGCTCTGTGACGCCAGCTGGATCCAATCATATTGGCTCTACCTTTCCGTTGGACTCATTCATTGGCGTGGAGAGGGGGGATCTGCTGCTTGGGTAACAGCCTATCCTCCATAACAATCCAACCAAGGCTTTCGTGCTTCGCATGCAGCACCAAGCACGATACCATAGTCTTTCAAGACTGACGGAGGCCTGCTTTTTTATAAAGTGCTGTTTATTATAAAGGAAGGAAGCTGCAAATCCCTATTCCTCAGGCTGCTTCGATCAGAGGCCCTTTAACTGCTATTACACACTGAGGCGGTTCATAAGTAATGACAACTCAGATTTATGCACTTTTTCTTCCTCTCACACCCATAGTTCCTTTCCTATGATCACAAATTGAGAAAAACCATATTTTACCATTTGATGATTGCCCAGGACCAAAATCTAAGAAAACTGGTTTTTTAGAAGAAGCAGAAAACATAGTTTGCCTGTCCAGATGAAACTTGGGCTGCAATCTTAAGCCTCAGTTAGGCTGGCCTAAGTCCCAGCGCAAGTCCCGTGTTGGCCTGGGAGTGCCACTAAAGTAAGGCACTTCTGCACCACTCCTGGGAGAGGGTTAGGCCAGAGCAGAGACATGTGCTTGCCTCCCTACATCACCACAGGAATGGGAAGACCAAAGAATTGAGCCAGCCTAGGTTAGGATTGCACCCCAAATGTCACAGAATGTCACCCCAAACCATCTCAGTCCCTTTGCCAGACATCCTTCTTTTTGAGGTCTGTCATCATCCTGCATTTTAAACTTGCTTTTCTCCTCCTACGTATCTTCTGATTAAGGAACCCTATGAAGGATCTGAGAAGTTCCAGGAACTTCCTTGGATCACCTTGGAAGCTAAGGAACCTTGCAAACTCTCAATCCGCTTCATGGGGGAGGCTGGCACAAGTCCTGGCACATGGCCAATGCTGGACTGGTGGGGTCACAAAAGTGACTTCTGTTCCACTCCGGGTTGGGGGGGAGGTGGACCAGAGCGCCAACACACACCATCTTCCCCACCCACTGCGGGAACAGGGCCATGTGTAAGTTGTGCTGGCCTCAGCCGGGGATTCCTGTGCCCCAGTGTGATGAAGACCTTGAAGCGTGGTTTAAAAGAGGGAATTTGGGCAGGTGCAGCTTCACGTGGAAGAGTTTAGAAAGAGGCGCCTGCCAAGGTTTCCTCTGCTGGCTTCAACGGATCGGAACTTTGTCCATAGGTCTATCTATCTACACTATTTATATACCGCTTTTCAACTGAAAAGTTCACAAAGCGGTTTACAAGAAAATGAAAAGTTAATAGCTAATTAATAGCTAATGGGTCCCGGTTCTAAAAGGGCTCACAATCTAAAATGCCAAAAAAATAAAAAATAAAAAAGCCCACCACTTAAACAGACATTGCTGGGGTGTGTAGGGCCAGTGACTCACCCTGGCAACCCCATTTAAAGGTCCACAAGTGATGCGCTGCCTGCTGCTCATGTCACAGTTGACTGGGACAGTCTGTCTGAGACAGAGTCTCTTGAGAGTCTGAGTCTCCCGCTCTCTGTGTCTGTCTGTCTGGGACGGAGTCTGGTGGGAGTCTGAGTCTCTTTCTGTGTCTGTCTATCTGTCTGCAGCAAACCCTGAAGATGTCTGCAGACCATCCCAAGAAGCTCTCGGAGGTAAGTCTTCACCAGCAGCTCCGTCTTAGAGGCCGATGTGGGGAGTTGATGTGGGGAGAGTTTCACTTTTCGCAGCAGTTTGAGGCAGGCGAGATGGTCTTTGATGTACAAGGAGGTTGACGCACACCTGTGGCCTGCAAGGTCCATGGAGGGAAAATGGAGAAGGAGACCACAAAATGGAGAAGGAAACTGGCAGTCTTTTTGAGTGTGGAGTTTTGTGCAGGACAGAGGCTAAACCAAGAGGATACGTCCTGGAAAGAGATGATATGGTCACACTGTGCTCTCTGTTGCATATTCTTTGACCCTGTCAACTAAGAACGGTTGGAACAGGGCTATCTGTGACAGAGGAGGAGGGAGATCTTGGGGTACGAGAGGAGAGCGCAATGAAAATGTCCGCCCAATGTGTGGTGGCAGAGAAGAAGGCAAATTCCATGTTTGGGGTCATTAGAAAAGGGATTGAGAATAAAACGGCAAAAACGATGATGCCGTTGTACAAATGGATGGTGAGGCCACATTTGGAGAACTGTGTCCAGTTCTGGTTGCCACATCTCAGAAAGGATCTCTAGAGTAAATGGAGAAGGTTCAGAGGAGAGCAACCAGAATGATAGATGGTCTGGGACACCTTCCGGATGAGGAGAGGCTACAAGCTTTTGGGGCTCTAGAAAAGAGAGAAAAGAGGGATTTGAGGGGGGACATGATTGAGACCTACAAAATTGTGTCAGGGATGGATAGAATGGATGGAGAGATGCTCTTTTCCCTTTCACGTAACCCCAGAGCTAGGAGACATCTCCATAAATTGAATGTTGGGAGAGTTAGGACAGACGAAAGAAAATATTTCTTTCTGTGGAACTCACTGCCACAGGATGTGGTGATGGCATTTAAAGTTTAAAGAACTGACAGCCTGCGCTTGTTGCCTGAATTGAATGGGTCAGGCAACCGCAGGTCTGCCCCTCTGGGGGGTGGGGGGTGCTTGGGGGAACTGGGGGGCCTTTTGGGGGGTGAGAGATTGCATCCCCCTAAGTGTCTTTAGGATTGCAGCCTCCTAAGTGTCTTTAGGATTGTGCCTTTAGGATTGCAGCCTCCTAAGTGTCTTTAGGATTACAGCCTTCTATGTGTCTTTAGGATTGCAACCTAAGTAGACTTCATAAGATCATGCAGGAGCCCTAAAGGGGAAAGTTTGCCCAGTCCTGGAGGAGGAAGGACGGGATCAACATTTGATGGCCGTCAGCAGAGAGGGAAATACAGTGGTGCCTCACATAAAGAGCTTAATTCGTTCCGGAGGCACGCTCTTTAAGTGAAACGCTCTTTAAGTGAAGCTGATTTTCCCATAGGAAACACTGGAAACTCAGACGCCTGATTCCACAACCCCCCAAATATTCATATAAAAATATTAACTGGATGTAAAAATGATGACAAAACACTGGAATTGAATTCAAAACATGCATTCAATGTGCATGATCCTATGAAGTCTACTTGGGCTGCAATCCTAAAGACACCTTCCTGGGAGTAAGCCCCATTTAACATAATGGGGCTTACTTCTGGGTAGACATGGTTAAGAGGCTGCAATCAAAGACGCTTTCCTGGGAGTAAGACCCATTTAACACAATGGGACGTACTTCTGAGTAGGCATAGTAAGGAGACTGCAAACAAAGACACTTTCCTGGGAGGCTTACCTGGGCTGCTGCTGGAGGTTCAAGGTGGTCAGCGGGGGCACTTGTGGGAAGTTAGGGGCAGCTGCCTCTGGCACCCCCAGGCAACTGCCCCCAACTTCCCCAGCAGCCCTTTTAAAGCCCCTCCATGCGGAGTGTCAGGGCTGCATAGCAAGCGTGCCCATAGCGGGCTTGCTTGTTAAGTGAAGTAGAACTTGTTATGTGAAGCAAGATTTCTTAGAAAATTTTATGTTATGTGAAGCGCTTGTTGAGCGAGGTACCACTATACAAGGAGGTCCCATGTCAAAGGTCAAGGTGGTCCTGAGTTTGGCCGTCCAAAGGAAGTCCAACCCCTTTGGCACCCAAATTGGGGTTGGAAAAATGGTCCCCACAGGTAGGATCTGGTGGGGAGGCAACGGTTGAGCCGGGACACAAGACCCAGCCAGCCAGAGTAGAACTTCCTTCCGAGGAAAAGGACGCCAAAGCCAGCAGGTTTCCAGGCTCCATCCAACTAGGAACCCCTTCCTCTGGAACAGCCCATCCGAAGGCCACTAATTCCCTCTCATTCTCTCTGCAGAAGACGCCGGAGATGACGGAAAGTGATCCGCAGAGAACTTCAGAGGTGGGTTTCCTTCTGCAGATCTTTCCTTTGAGAGGCAGGTGGTTCTTCCAGCACTTTCTGACCCCAGCAATGAACAGGCTGCTCTGGAGCTGGTTCTTCCACTTCCAGTTGCAGACCTGAGGGCTGGTGGAGCTGGGTCGGTCCCAGGAATGCTGTGATCCCAGGCAGCGCTTGGTGGGGGTGGCAATGCTGTGTCCACCAGGCTTGTACCACCCCTGCTCACCCAGGCCCCCTCCCAAAAACACTGGAACATGCGTTCCAGTTTCCCAGTTCCAAGGAGAGTCCAGCTGTGACTGGGTCTGACTGGGGAGGTGGCATGGAGTGCTAAGAGTGCCCTGGGCTGGCGCAAGACACTTGCGCTGGCCCAGGAGTGCCACCAAAGTGCCGCAAAGCACTCATGCGCCACTCCAAGGATGGACAGGGAGGTGCGTGGATGCGCACAGGCCTCTTTCTGCTGATGTGGGTCCCGGACCGGGTGCATTTGCGTTGGCTGACCTTGGCCGATGCAGGGTTTGGGTGGGGTGGGAGGTGGGCAGGTTTGGAGACAGGCATTTGGGGGCAGGAGGAGTCTGGGCACTGGGCAGTAGCACAGGTGGGCAGGAAGTGGAGACAGGGCCAGTATCCGGTTCTAACCTCTTTCCTTGCCACTCTGGGCCAGTTCGGACAGGTGGGATTTGCAGTGTCATTGGAGGGTGTGCGAAGCTCTAGAGCCCCACTGGGGCCATTGCGGTTCTCCCCGGTGTCAGGGAAAATGCTCCCCCTTGCCTCGGGCTCACCCAGCAGCAGCCCATAACTTGTTCTGGATGCAGCACAGGACTGACAGTCTGCCTGTTCCAGCACAAGTTCGGATTGTGATGCGCTCCATCAAAAGAGATGCAACAGTGGAATCGTTTGCCGTATCCTTTCCTTGACCACGTTTTGGCATCACCCGGCCTCCAGGAGGCTCTGCGTGGTTGTCACGCCTCTGAGGGGCTCAGGGTTTGGAAGCTGAGTGCAGTGGCCTCCCAAGTGCTGCCCCTGGACTTGGACGGCTCCAGGGTTGACGGCTGATTTCACCAAGACCCGTCCTACTCAGTTCATCAAACAGTCTCTTTTTGACCACAGGTTCGGAGTTCGTCACGCCCTCATGTGTCCGTACGTGTTAGTCAGTCCCGCTGGGCATACAGCCTTGTCCCTAATGTGGTAGGTTGAGAGTGGGGGGTTTGCAGTTCCAGAAGGGATCCTCAGCCACGTCTCCTCTGCTTCTCATTCTGGGTCCTTTTCTCGTTGACAGGGAGATGAGCTGAAGGAGAAGGAGGAGAAGGTGAAGAAGGAGAAGATGGAGGAGAAGACGGAGGAGGAGAAGGTGAAGGAGGAGAAGATGGAGGAGAAGACGAAGGAGGAGAAGGTGAAGAAGGAGAAGACGGAGGAGAAGACAGAGGAGGAGAAGGTGAAGAAGGAGAAAGAGGAGAAGACGGAGGAGGAGAAGGTGAAGAAGGAGAAGACGGAGGAGAAGATGAAGGTGAAGAAGAAGAAGTTGGTGAAGAAGAGGAAGTTGGTGAAGAAGGAGAAGACGGAGGAGAAGACGGAGGCGGAGAAGGTGAAGAAGGAGAAGACGGAGGAGAAGACGAAGGAGGACACGGCCGTGGGGGCCGTGAGCGAGAGGTAGGGTCTGGGCCTTTCCTTGCCATCTTCCCTGTGCCCAGCCAGATATGGCATTTCCAAGGCCGGACTTTGGAGAAGGCCTTGCAATGAAGGCAAATCCCAAGAAGGGATGGATGGCGTCTCTGGCTCAGCTCTGAGCAGCTGGGCTCCCTTTCTGGAGACAGTTCAGTCCTCCATCTTCACTCCCGCTTTGGGCTGTGAGCAGCCCTGATCTCTGGCGTCCTTCCCCAACCATTAGGGTTCCCACCCAGAAGGAGGTCCGTGGAAACCACCCTGAGCAATGCAGGTGAATTAACTTTTTGTTCAAAGCGGTATATAAATCCTGTTGATTGATTGACTGCTATTGATTGAAACAGCCTGGAGCTTCCGGCACTTATCCATCTGCTGACCCAAGAACCAGTGCTGAAGATCCAAGGCCTGGAAAAACTGTCCTGGAAGCTTCAGGAAATGTCCGAGGAGGTGAGTTCTTGGGGAGGGATGACCAAAGGCAGACCTTCCTGAGTGCCCTTTCCAGGTCCAACGTGCAGCCTCCCAACATGCAGTGCATGATCCCAAAGCTGGATGTTTCCATCAGTGATGTCCAGGCGGGAAGGCAGAGCCTCACAAGGTCTAACCAGTTCTTAAGGGGAAAAAGCCAACCCAGCCCAGTAAATTAAGCAGGACAGACACATCAGAAATCACAGAAGCAGCCAGCAGAGCCCCTTCAGCCAGTGAGGTTGCAAGCCTGAAAAGGCCGGCTGTCTTCCTAAGGAAAGTCCGGACGGGAGAGGCAGCAGGCGGCACAGCCTCAGTCGTATTTGGCTGCAGTCATGTGGCCTTCCCGTGAAAAGGCAGGACTCCTGTGTCAGCAGTCACAGGAGAGGCAGGGAGTAGCGCTGCCTCCTCTCATGTCCCGAGAAGGGAAAGCAGCAGGGAGCCTTCTGCTGGAGAGTGCACCAGGGAGGCGGCTGTGGAGCTGCCGCCTGGAGGAAACGGCCTTCTATCCCTGCTCTCCATAGCTCTGGAGTGGGGGAAGACGAGGTGGATATTTTTATCAATTGATTTCTGGGGAGGCTGGAATGAGAGGGAGAGAGGTGGAGAGAGAGTATCCATGTGTGTCCCCAGACCTCCCCGCATGTCACTGCTTTGAATAACACAGCGCACACTCTATGCACCCCAGCAGCTGACAACACAACTGCCAACAAAAGGGAGAATTCTGATCCCTGCATGGCAGGTTGTGGGTCTGGCCCTGAGAGGAGCTTCCCAAAGTCTGCCAGAGGAGTTCACAGTCAAGAGGAGACCTGCCTGAGCACAGGGAGTGTCTTCCCAAGCCAAACTCCCAGGCCCAAGACAAGATCTGGAGGCACCTCATGGTGCCCTCCTTGTGTGCACGCATCTGAACACACAGGCTCCTCTAAGGATGGTGGCTGCTGAGCCTTCACACCACTTCCTTGTCTGGGCAACTCGCCCCTCTTGGAGAAGACCCAGCCTCAGGTCCCCTTTTCCTGCCTGCAGGACTTCAGTTGAACTTCCTTCTCAGTGCCATTTGCAGTGCGATCTGTGAAGGCCAACGTCAGTCTGATCTCAGTCTTTCTTTCCCACCGCCCACTTCCCAAGTCTACCCTCTCGGAGCTCCCGAAGATCAGGGCAGAGTCCCATCCTTGGAGACGAGGAGCTTTTCCCCAAAATAACTTCTGTTTTGCTTTTCAGCCTTCTGCAAAGCTGCCCCTCACGGAGCTCGGTCGTCTGGTGGCCGCCACTTGCCTGTGCGCCTTGGACAGTCAGTGCGGCCAGAAGGGAGCGGAGACCCTCTGTCAGCTCCTTCCCATCCTGCGCCGGAGGAAGGGTAAGTCTGAAAGGAAACTGGTCTCAAAAATGCTATGCATCTTCCCCCGCCCCACCCCCAAAAATAGTTACCCAAAGCAATTGGATTCTCTCAAGCTTCAGGGACAATCACTTGAAAGGAACCGGCAAGGAAAAGGGTCCACTGGCTTCCTCGATGCGTTCCTTTGGGCCACATCCGTTTCCTGAGTGGCGTGTAGAGCTCTAGAACAGTGATTTTCAATCTTTTTCATCTCATGGCACACCATCAGTTGTTTTTACCATTGACAAGACACACCATGCTGTTCAAATCCCCACGTTTTCCTGTTAAGAAATCCCTCCCCAAATTCCCGCGGCACACCTGAGAACTATCCGTGGGACAGACTGGTTGAAAATCACTGTTTTATAAGGAGGCAGAAAGTTGGGAATTCTTAGTGTAAGATGTGCCTCCTGGATAGGCCTCGAATGGCCGTTACAGTCGGAGCCCTGGGGTGAGAACGTGGTTTAAGTGCTTGTCTGAAGCCTCTTCCTGCCCGCAGAAATGAGAGAGCGCTTTCTCCTAAACCAGGTTCCCATCTTTTGCTCACAGACCACTGAGGCAGAAATGGGAATTGTCACGACCCCCACTCACTGTGGGTGGGCCGTTCTCCCCCCTCTCTGGTGGTCAGTGAGCGAAGGCTTCCTTGGCAAGTCCCTGGAAGCGCCCATGACTGCGGATCGTTCCCAGTAATCGTTCTCTGCCTCTCTGGCGATTAGTGGGGAAGCATCTCCCGCAACTGATTGATTGATGAATGAATGAAATTCGTATCCTGCCTTTCTCCAGAATGGATGCAAGGTGGCTAACAATACAATAAAACAGTCAACATACAGTTAAAATGTTAAAAAACTTTTAAAAACTAATACAAACATTAAGAATATTAAAAACATTACATGAAATAACGTGGGAACAACCCACACTCCCCACATTTGACAAAAGCTTTGGTGAATAGAAATGTCTTGAGGCCCCATCAAAAACTCAGCATGGAGGGAGCAGTTCTTAGTTCTAGGGGAAGGTAGTTCCAGAGCTGGGGTGCAACCACCAAGAAGGTCCTACTCCTGGCTGCCACACCCCTCACTTTCCTGAATGGCGGCACATTAGGTGACGGGTTGCATTTTATGGACAAAGGCAGTCCCTCAGGTACCCCGAGGCCGTAGAGGGCGTTAAAGGCCATAGAGGACGTAGAGGCCGTAGAGGACGTAGAGGCCGTGGAGGGCATTGCATTTTATGGACCAAGGCAGTCCCTCGGGTACCCTGAGGCCGTAGAGGGCGTTAAAGGCCGTAGAGGCCATAGAGGGCGTTGCATTTTATGGACCAAGGCAGTTCCTCAGGTACCCTGAGGCCGTAGAGGGCCTTTAAGGCCATAGAGCAGGAGTCCTCATACTTTTTAAACAGGGGGCCGGTTCATTGTCCCTCAGACACTGTCGGGGGCCGTACTATGGTTAATTTTTTAATTAATTAAATTAAGTAATAAGGAACAAATTATTTTGCAAACAGTGTGTTACTTTCATGTAAAAATGCTACTCAACATATATTGAAGTTGATGGAAAGATGAAAACATTTTATGAATTATGCCACAAAAAACCCCCAAAAGTGAGGCTAGGATTGCAGTCTCAGAGCTGCGTTCTAAGCATTCCTACACAGAAGTCCCATGATAGTCAATGGGCGTACTCACAGAAAAGTCTGGCTAGCATTGCAGCCTCAGAGCCCCATCCTAAGCATTCCTACACAGGATTCCTACACTGAAGTAATGGGCTTACTCATAGGAAAGTGTGGCAGGTTTGCAGCATCAGAGCCCCATCCTAAGCATACCTACACAGAAGTAATAGGCTTACTCATTAAGCAAGCGGGAAGCAGGAAGCCGGCGACTGAGGGAAGGGCACACGAGCGACTGAGCGGGAAGCTCACAGGCCTGTTGCCACTTCCCTGCAGCACCAGAGGTTCCTGGGAAGCAGCGACTGAGTGGGAAGGGTGCGCGCACCGGCCAGGAATCCCTGGCGCTGCGGAGAAGCGGCAACGGGCATGCGCGCTTCCCACTCAGTCGCTCATGAGCCTGGCATCGAGGCCCCTGGGGTTCCCCCAACCCCCGGCGGGAGGAGATGCGGGGGGGTTCTGAAAATGCCCACGGGCCGGATTGAGGGCCCTGGTGGGCCGTATCCGGCCCACGGGCCGTAGTTTGAGGATCCCTGCCATAGAGGGTGTAGAGGCAGTAGAGGGCGTTGTATTTTATGGACCGAGGCAGTCCCTCAGGTACCCTGAGGCCGCAGAGGGCGTAGAGGCCGTAGAGGGCGTTGCATTTTATGGACCAAGGCCGTCCCTCAGGTACCCTGAGGCCGCAGAGGGCGTTAAAGGTCAAGACCAGCACTTGGAATTCAGCCCAGAAACAAATGAGCAGCCAGTGTAGTCGCTGAAGCAGCGGCCCAACCGAGAGGAGCTCTGAGCTCTCCTGCGCTCTCCTTGACCACTTCTTGGGAACCTGGGAACCTGGGATGGGAACCAGTGTTCTAAACCAGCAGCAGTCTCTTCTACCACACCATCAAGTCCAGATCGTGTTCTGGATCCACCCCAGATTTGTCGGTTTGCTTTAAGCTCTTTCTGGAGGACTCTCATAGATTGCCAGTGCCAAGACTCATGTAGTGCAAAGACCCCCATGTCTGTGAGGGATCCGATCCCTCCATGTCTCCAGACGTGGGTCCAGGGGACATTCTAAAATAAGCCTCCCTTGATTTCCATTGCAGACGAACTCAGCTCCACCAACCACGGCAAGCATGCTATAGAAAGGGCAGAGGAGCTGACTTTGCAGGGAGAAAGCCCCAAGTTGTTTGGAGGCAACTGCTTCAACCAGGCCAGGGTAAGGAAGCATCCAGAGTCCTGCAGGTGTCCTCCATCCCCTTCCTCTCTCCACTCCCCTATTTGCACACTGATGTCTGCAGAGGCTGGCTGAGGTCTCCAGCCCCTGATTTTCAAATCACCATCAGGAGCAACGGTGCAGTTCGATCGGCTTGTCTGCTGCAGCCTCTGGTTGCCGGTTCAAAGGAGGAGACTGACCAGGCGGGTGTTGGATGTGACCCAGCCAGAACAGTTGCCTCTCCAGACAGTCTCGGAGAGGAAAAAGGCTGTCTTGTAGAAAGCCGTCCGGTCTGTTGGGACCACCAGAAGGAGCCTCCCTCCTTTGCCTAGGCTCTTCCTGGGCTCTTTCAGACCCTTTGATTTCAGAGGCAAGCAGACATTTTTCTCCTCTCATTTCAGGTCTTTGGGGCTTTCCTGCCCAAAAAACAGCTGCTGGAAGCCATCCGATTCCTGAGCGGGGAAGTGGGGATATTCAACTCCCTGGATGTCTCCCACTTCCTCAGGGCGCTGGTGTTACACTTCGTGGGGAGAAAAGTGACGGTGAGGAGCTGCTCAGATCCTATAGACAAGATCCTGGGTCTTGAACCAGATCCTTGAACGACGGACAGCTGAGTTTGCCCAGAGTGTTGATGACCAAATGGGGATCTGCGGTGCCCCTGAATCCACTCTGCTCAGGCTGGAAAAATCCCTTGCCTACCCCTTAAGCTGGGCTTTCTTCCTAGGACTTCGTAAAGAAGGAACCCCATTTGTTATTTTGCAGGTGGAGGAGGTCCTTGACAACACCCTCTTTCTGCAGGGGAAGAACGAAAGCAGGAGGTCCTCCATCCTCCTCATCATGCCAGTGCTCGCCCGGCATGATGTGGGAGCGGTGGTGGAATTCCTCTTGAGGCACCCCTTCTGGTAAGGTTTAGCTTAGCTTGGAAAAGATCTTTCTCCCCAATAGGGAAGCCACTTGCAGTGCTGTGGAGAGGCTGGTGCATGTCTGCTAGAATCATGCCCGCAAGATGCTCTGCTGATGAAGGGATCTGACATGTTCTCCTCTTCCTCTTCCTTTAAAGCGACTGCCGAGACTGCTGGAGGCTCCTCTTAGCCGCAACATCCCTAAGGGACGTTCTCATCGCTGTGTCGGGCGCAATGGCGGACAACAATCTAGAGGCGGTAAGGCAAAGAGGTTCCCTTCTTCCCTGCTTTGGTCCCCCCCACCACCGAGATCACTCATGGAAATCTCTCTTTCCTCTAGGAATGTGCGACGCTGGTGCTGAAGGAGTACCTGGAGTTGGCTGGGCCTGCCTGCCTGTGCTTCAACCGGGAGATCTTCCCCCTGATGTTCCTCAGCCTTTTGGGGCAAATCCATGCCTGTGGGAACGAGCACCAGGAGTTGAGGAGGTGAGTTGTGAAAGGAGGGGCTGGAATGGTTGCTTTTCCAAGAGGAACCTTCTGGCTCCTCCTCAGGAGTTTCCCTCTCCCGAGGCACATCATGACCCTAGGAGCCCAGTTTGGTCGAGGCCTCTGGCCTTCTGGTCTCTCCTCAGGGCAAACAAGGGTCCCATGTGGCCTGTCACACAAACAGATGGCGTGCTCCCTCCAGTCACGCTATCCCTCCTTTCCTTTCAGCCTGGCCCAGCACGTCCTGGTGCAGCTCTATGGGGCTGCCGGCATATGTGGGGTTGATGTGGCCATGCAAGATCTGGCTGCAGAAGACTCCTTCCAGCATGGACTGTCCACCATGCTGAGGTGAGAACCGGGTTTGCGGAAGAGGAGGAGATGGACAGCTGGTCGGGGGAGTGAGGAGACCTTCCTACATTGCAGCCTCTTTCACTCATGTTCTTGTCTTCTCCTCTTGCAGGCAACTCATCACTCACGAGCCCTTCATCGCGAAGGACTTATTTATTCATATTATGGGGGTTTTCTTTCTGAAAATCTCCAACAAGCTCCCTGAAGTGGCCATGATTGTGTACCTCGAGGTAAGGCTAGGGGTGTTTGGGGAGGAGTTTGCTGGACGGCTTGATCCAGCGGTCCTGCGATGGGTTCTGCAATGGGTTCTCCAAGGAAAAGAGAGTCAGTTGACCCTCCTGTTTCCGAGGTATTGGCTGAGCTTTTTTGGCTCTGCCTTTCCATTGGACTAATTCAGTGGCGTAGAGAGGGGGGATTTGCTGCTTGGGTAACAGCCTATCCTCCATAACAATCTAACCCAGGCTTTCGTGCTTCGCATGCAGCGTATGCAGCGCCGAGCACGATACCATAGTCTCTCAAGACCGACGGAGGCCTGCTTTCTGATTCAGTGTCCCAGGCGTCAGGTTCCTGGTAGGAAACAGAGAACTTGCCTCAGTTTCCCTTGTGTTTTGTGTGATACAGTAACTTTGCTTCCTTCAGCTGCTGCACTGCAAGTACGGCCTGGAGGACCGCGCGACCGTGCCCTGCCTTCTCAAGGGGCTGGAACACCGCAACACCCGAGTGCGGAGGCTCAGCTTCGAGGGACTCATTCTCCTGATCCAGTCAGATGTGGTAAGTGGGCCTGGGAGAAAGTCCAGGAACTGGTTTACTCTCCCGACCTCTGTCAAGGGGGCCTCACCAACTTCTAGGGTGAGAAGGGAAGAGTTGATCTCCTGGGCTTTAAGACATGTTGAAGGAAGCCCCTCTTTCTTGCAGGACACTACAATGCTGAAGAACACCTTCTTGACAGCCCTGAATGCAGCCTCACCAATTCGTGCTGAGGTCATCCCGGACCTGCTAGACCTCCTGCTGAATTTCCTTCCCACACAGAAAGGGACTGAGCAACGTTCATTTGCTCAGCAGTTGGCTGAAATCTATCTCCAGCACATGGACCATGTGAGTAGACCATCCCTGCAAGGACAATTGCAGTGAGAATAGATAGTTTGGGGGTTCATCACCCCAAGACAGTGGGTTCCCTTCCAAACCAACCAACACCTTCTGTTCATGTTGTCAGAAGAACTGCAGAGATCTTGGGAAGGGCTTTTGCCAGCCTCAGCAAGGGCTGGGAAATAGGCTGAGCCTTTAGGGCTGGCCTCAAGCTGGCTGGACCCATTGCTCCCCAAAAGGTCCCTGCACCGAAGGGAGCCCCAAACTAGTGCAGCTTCGTCTGGTCTGCAATCTGGCATTAAAATCTGCTGAGATCCATTGGGTCATTAACCCACAAGCACTTTGTGCTTCTCTTTTTTTCCCGCATGCAGAATGAAGCTGCGGTCAGAGCGGCAGCCATAAAGAACATCGGCCTTTTGAGGACCAGCTACAGGAAGCGGCGGACCCCCCAAATTCTCCTCCTGGAGGAATTTGTGGGGGTCCTGATCCATTTGAATGACGAGGAGGAGGTGGCTGAGGTGAGTGAAAAGCAGTTTAGAATTACTTTGATTGATTTTCAGCAGGGACCCCCAGGGAGGAATCCGTGCCAGGCCAGTATGTCTCCAAGTGCCCTTCTCTGCCTCCATTCTAGGCAGCAAGGGCTGCGCTCAAGAAACTGGCCCCTGGGGGAAGATGGAAAGTGGCCCCCGAGGAGTTCAACCTGGAGAAGATACTCAACCAGGCTGCAAAATATGTGGTAAGGAGATCCAGGGGCTTTGCTTCCTCCCTCACCTTTCCTCCTGGTCACTGAGTGAGCCTCTCCTCAGCAGAGATGAAGGGAACCTCCTGGGGTTCATGCTCTTTCATCTTCAGAAGGACCCCAGGAGGGGAGCTTAGAGGCAGGTGACATTCCCAAGGTGACCCACTGAGTTCAGTGGCGCATCTCCTTCCTCCAGAAGAAGCACCACTTGCTCACTCTGTTGGAAGCAGAGCCGGGGGGTTGAGAGGATTGAAATCAATGCGCCAACTGGCCTGATGCCTCTTCTTTCTATTTTCCAACCACAGATCAGAAAGTACAGCCGAGATCACCTGCCGCATGCCGTGGCCCAGAGTGTCAAACCGAGGACTCTGTCATCAGTCACCAGGGCTGCAGCACTTTTTGTGGGTAAGGAAGGTCTTGTCCCCATGGTTAGTGATGGAATTCAGCCTCCATCCGTCCCCAGCTGGGGCTCACCCACACCCACAGTGTTCCTCAGAAGGTGTTCCTTCAGCCGTCTTTGCCTCCGGGGATGTTCCAGCGCTTGTTGGCCCCTCCAGGGCACTCCTCCCCTCCCGACTCTGGTTCCAGGGGCTTTCCTGTGATCCTGTTTCTTCCTCTGTCTCTCTAGCATACCTAGTCCAGCAGAAGCCCAGCTGCGTGCCATTGGAGAATGTGAGCTCTGTCTGTGAATGTGAGTGACCAAGGCCGTGGGATGGGTCTGGGGAAGGAGGAAGGAAGGGGCTTCTCCCAAGCGGGGTGTTGGGCGCAGGCCGGCAAGAGACTCGGCTGAGCTTGGGCGTCCTCTGGGCACAGCAGGGGTTCCGCCTGGACTCCAGCCCCTCTCTTCAGCAGACCCAGGGTCCCTGGAGTCCAGTCCAGACAAGTGCAGAGCCTTCAGTTTGGCTTGGTGTGGGTCTTTGGAGCACCTGCTCACAGCTTGAGGAACAGGACTGGCTTTGCATGGAAAGAGAGAGTCTCTGCAGGCTCCGCAGGCACCTGGGGCTGACCGGTCTGTCCTCTCCTGCTTCTTCAGGGCTTCAGCAGATGTTGGGCGTTGAAGACAGAGAGCTGCAAGTGGCAGCCAGGTCGCGCTTGGAGGCTGTGAACAAGGCCTCCACGGTCCACCGGGAAGGAAGGTCCATCTTGGAGAGGATCCGGAGGGCCCTCTTGAGCTGTTGCGGTAAGAGGCTCTGGGTGGCTGAGAGGCTTTTGAGGAGTGCAGAGCCACCTACCACTGTTGGTTGTGTCCCATTCCTGGTTTTGCTGCCTGGCTGCAAGACCACCTGACCTTCAGAAAACTTCTCTTGAGATGCCGTAACCCAGAACTGGAGAAATGCATTGCTCGATGGGGTCTGAACTTTTGATTTGGGAGGATTGTTTGAGGCCTTTGATCAGTTATCTTTTCATACATATGTATGTTTCATGTGCCCATAAAGGTTGTGAGCCTGCCGGACCCCAGATCCACACAGATTAGTCCCAGGCGAAGGATGACGTCCCCCAAAAGAAGACCGGATGTGACTCAGCTGACGGGATCTAGAATTTTCACATGGCAACCTTGAATTTTGGACCTTGACGAAACACCAAGAAGTGCAACAAGAATCTGGAAAGTCCCATTTCCGGCCATGGCAAGAGCTCTGCAGCAAAGGGCTTCAGTCCCCACCACACTTTCCGCAGAGTAACCCTCAGGGTGTATCATGGGGATTAATTCTGAGCAGACCTGCATAGGATTGTGTGCAAGAGCTTAAGTCCTCCCTTAAGTCCTCCCCACACTTTCCTGGGAGTTAGCCTCATGGAGTGTCATGGGACTTAATTCTGAGCAGACCTGCATAGGATTGTGTGCAAGGGCTTAAGTCCTCCCTTAAGTCCTCCCCACACTTTCCTGGGAGTTAGCATCATGGAGTATCATGGGACTTAATTCTGAGCAGACCTGCATAGGATTGTGTGCAAGGGCTTAAGTCCTCCCTTAAGTCCTTCCCACACTTTCCTGGGAGTTAGCCTCATGGAGTGTCATGGGACTTAATTCTGAGCAGACCTGCATAGGATTGTGTCCAAGGGCTTCAGTCCTCCCCACACTTTCCTGGGAGTTAGCCTCATGGACTGTCGTGGGACTTAATTCTGAGCAGACCTGCATAGGATTGTGTGCAAGGGCTTAAGTCCTCCCTTAAGTCCTCTCCACACTTTCCTGGGAGTTAGCCTCATGGAGTGTCATGGGACTTAATTCTGAGCAGACCTGCATAGGATTGTGTGTAAGGGCTTAAGTCCTCCCTTAAGTCCTCTCCACACTTTCCTGGGAGTTAGCCTCACGGAGGGTCATGGGACTTAATTCTGAGCAGACCTGCATAGGATTGTGTGCAAGGGCTTCAGACCTCCCTTAAGTCCTCTCCACACTTTCCTGGGAGTTAGCCTCATGGAGTGTCATGGGACTTAATTCTGAGCAGGCCTGCATAGGATTGTGTGTAAGGGCTTAAGTCCTCCCTTAAGTCCTCTCCACAGTTTCCTGGGAGTTAGCCTCACGGAGTGTCATGGGACTTAATTCTGAGCAGACCTGCATAGCATTGTGTGCAAGGGCTTAAGACCTCCCTTAAGTCCTCTCCACACTTTCCGGGGAGTTAGCCTCATGGAGTGTCATGGGACTTAATTCTGAGCAGACCTGCGTAGGATTGTGTCCGAGGGCTTAAGTCCTCCCCACACTTTCCTGGGAGTTAGCCTCACGGAGTGTCATGGGACTACCAAGTGCTTTGCTCATTGAAAGCTCTATTGACATGTGAAGCCATCACAGCAAGTCTTTGAATCTATGGCTAAAATCTTAACCGAGGCCAGCACTTCTCATCAGTCTTCCCGCTGCTGTTGTGATGCAAGGAGGCAAGTGTATGTCTGTGCCTACCTCTCACCCAGGAGTCTTCCGGCACTTTTGTGACACCCCCAGTTCAGCACAGGACTTATGCCAGGGCTTAGGCCGGCCGAAGTGGACGTCAGGATTGCAACCTTAGTCTTGTTTCAAAGAATGATGACATAAGGCCATAAGCCAGTGTCAACCCTACCCACCGCTTAAGGTTAGTCTGGGCTTTGCTGGTTGCCTTTGGAGCCGAGTAGGAATTTTTGGCTGCTATCCTGATTGGCTGTTGGATGGCAGTTTTTTCGCCTACTCCAGACTATCCTCTCTTTGGCCACTTTATGGCAGGGGGATGCGGGTGAACAGGTCTATAAAAGGGTCTATTTTACCGTGCAGTCATGGTCAACTGAGGCACAGTGGGGTGTCCCCTAATATCCGCACTCAGTCCCAGGCAGGGCGAGGGCTGGGGGGGTCACCCCTGTGCCGCCAGTGGGCCGCTTTCAATCCCATGCGGGGTGGGAGCGGCCTACAAGGCGTCAGTTGGGCCAGACCCGCATCCCCCCTTTGTGGGGAGGGGTATTAGGGGTGGAACCCTATGAGTAGGGTAGGGCCCGAGTTTGTGCACGCCGACCCTGGTACCCAGGTTTACCTAGGGGACCAAAAGATCCTGTCAACGCTTTCACCCTTAGCCACATAGCAGATGTTGGGGGGCTAAATTTAGCCCAAGTTCAAGTTCTGCCGATTTATCATTCACATTACTGATTATTGATCTCATTAATAATCATTAATAAAGTGGCCAATCTCCTCCGTACTTGTTGTCGGTGTGTTCAATTGACAGTATCTTGCTCTCCTTCCATCTTTTACAGAAGAACAAGTCCTGCTGGTTCTCCAGCTTCATCAATGGAGGCTCAGTAGCGATTTGGACTAGCACAAAGATTTCCCAGCAATTACATTTAGGGCTGTGGAAGAAGGTTTTGACGTGTCATGAAACCCTTGTCATCTATGGCCTGCATGTGTGGAGGGAAGACACTATGTATCATCATCAGGGCCTATGAGAGGGGGGTCCAGCAGGTATATCGTTCCGGGGCCCAGGAGCTACAGAGGGGCCCATGGCTGAAGGACCCTTTGGTTGTTTGTTACTAACAAATTAATACGGTATATGCGCACACACACATATACATACACACATACACACGTATACATACATATATAAACATGCGTCCACACATACATACTGTATTTGCTGGCTTATAAGATGCACTTTTTTCTCCCCAAGGGGGGAAATGTCTGTGCATCTAATAGAGCGAAAGGTCCCATCCTGGAGCACCTTCTGCAGCTGTGCTCTGCTCCCTTGGGCAGAGAAAGCCTAGAAGAAGGCAAGGTAAAGGTGTGGAGGTGAGACAGAGACTTCTCCACAGACTCCTCTCCCAAAGAAACAAGAGCCGGAGGATCAGAGGAATAGCAAAGCAGGCAGGCAGGCAGGCAGGCAGGCAGGCAAGAAGAATGGGGCACAAGTGGGAAAGGGTGGAGGAAGCAGCCCAGGAGAGAGAGGTCCCTGCTGCTGCATGCGTGTGCATCCATCCCTGGATTGGAGACTTGCTCCAAAGTAGACATGCACAGTTGCAATCCGAAGCAGCCTTCCCTGAGTTGGAGACTTGCTCCAAAGTAGACATGCACAAGACCTGGTTCCTGCTGCTGCATGGCTGTGCATCCCTCTCTGAGTTGGAGATTTGCTCCAAAGTAGGCACGCACAGTTGCAATCCTAAGCAGCCTTCCCTGGGTTGGAGACTTGCTCCAAAGTAGACATGCACAGTTGCAATCCTAAGAGTAATCCTAAGATGCCTGTACATCCCTCACCCTTCCCAATCTACCTAGGTTTCCTCACCTTTCCCTACCTGCCTGGATCCCCCCACCCCCAAAACTTACCTGCCTTCCTGGACCATTTGCAGTGAGATTTGTGCAAAAGTCACAAATCACTGACACTAGCGATGATGGGTTTTTGGGGTTTCCAGAAAATTAGAAGAGTGTTTAAAGCTTTAAGTCTTCCTCATTTGTTAATGACAGTAATAATGGTTCTTAATACCACTGCTTACTTTACATGGTTGAAATATTATTCTGCTATATTTTATTAAATATATGTGGCCTGTGGGTGGCGCAAGCGGTTAAGACGCTGTGCCTGTTAACCAGCAGGCCAGGGTTCGAGACCCGGGTCAGCCCAACAAGACAGGGTTAGCTCCTGTCCTTAGCCCAGGTCTGCAACGCAGCTGGAACCAATCGTATTGGCTCTGCCTTTCCATTGGACTAATTCAGTGGCGTGGAGAGGGGGGTTTTACCATCCTCCATAACAATCCAACCCAGGCTTTCGGGCTTCGCGTGCAGCGTATGCAGCGCCGAGCACGATACCATAGCCTTTCCAGACTGACGGAGGCCTGCTTTATTAGTACATCATTTGGTTCAGAATGTTTTTTTACTTGTTTTCCTCCTCTAAAATTGGGTACGTCTTATGGCTCGGTGTGTGTAATAAGCCGGGAAATACGGTACACACATACACACGCAGACATACCTACAATTTTAAACTTAAGTTTGTTTTTTTACTTTTGGTTTACAGTAAAACAACCCATTGAGCATGTATCCTCACAAGTCAGGATGGCAGAAACAACAAGAAAGGATAGCAAGAGCTGTCCATTTCTTTACACCAGCAATTTCCAACCTTTTAAAATCTCACACCACGCCAAAACTGTTAAGGGATACCATCAGTTTTCAGGCAAGATGCACCACAATGCCAGCAGGAGGTGCTCCCCCCAAATGGTCCTGCTGTGACTCTCTCCAAACTGGTGTTTCACAACTGTGGCCATAACCAATGCGCTGCTGCATATTCAGCGGTTGAAAAACTACTGTTCTACATATTCCCAGTACAGTATTTTTAGAACTTCTGAAAGATGAAACCCACTTCCAATTACAAGAAATTGAAGGTAGACTGTACTCTTTAATGTGAGAAAGATCACTGGGACATTGTAACCTTGTTTTTTAAGTAAAAAATGACATGCTCCAGCACACTAAGGAAGCACTGCGGAATTTGCTTCCTAAACTTATGTCAACTCTTGAAAACATTGTCGGAAGATGAATGTCTGCCCATGTTCTCTCCTGCTGTTGGTCCAGTAGAGACAGGGTAGCGTATTTAGAACACATTTGGCAGATACTGACCTTTTTCAGTGGAGGAAATGCCTCTCCCACCACCCTGCAATATGACACACTCACACACGCACACTTTTAATTTCATACATTTTCTTTTCTCCAACAAGTTTCAAGCAGCTGGAAGATAAGTCATGAAGACATGTACTCTGTGAAGGAGAAGCAGATGATGATCAATACACCGCTTGCGCTGGGATGTGCTCTGCAATACTGTAGCAGAAAATCATGAGCTCTGCTCAGAACACAGTTGACTGTTTTTCGTATGGCCTATTAGTACAGCCGGTGATGTGGGAGCTCCTTGCATTACCTGAAGGCGGTACAGCAAGACAAGCTGTACTCTATAATCTGTTATGCAGATATTTCATACAGTAAAACCTTGGATTGAGAGTGTTTTGCAAGACAAGCAAACATGTCTAATAGGTTTTAATTTGATATACAAGCGATGTCTTGATAAACAAGCGAAAAATAGTCATGACCAGGAGATGGCTGGTTTCAATGCTCCGCCAGCATCTGCTCAGCATCTCTGAGAGACCACCCAATGCATCGCTACTCTGAAGTAATCCTATTACAGTCAATGACTCCTAAGGGGGGGGGGGTGGATCCTGAGAGACCTAGCCTTGCTTATTTTGGAAATAACCTTTGGGTCTACACTTCCTAGGGAAGCATCTATTCCCCACCTGCATCGTTTCCAAGACACCATCTAGGAGTGAATTCCTGCACATTGACGCTTCTACTCAGCCGATCCCACCAATGATTTTTGACTATACTAAGTCTGTGTGTGCTGAATCGGATACTCCCCCTATTGCGGAACAACCACCTCTTAGGCATCCTGTAGCGGATAATTCACCTTCCCCAGCTGCATTGGATGATTCCTTAAGGATCTCGCCGCCTGATCGAACTTCTCCCCTTCCCTCCTGACCCTCGACCTCTCCCCTCCCTGTCCCTATCCCCACAGTCCCTCTAAAAATTCTTTCATGGAATATTGCCGGTTGGGGGAAGAAGCCTTCCAATTATGACATTATTTCCTTTCTGTCTTCCTTTGATCTAATATTTTTACAAGAGACCTGGTCTCAATCTCCTCCTTCCCTCCCAGGTTTCACAACACTTTCTCTCCCTGCTTTTAAACTGAATCCGAAGGGCCGCCCCCAAGTAGTTGATGTTTAACAACTGCTTCTCTAGAATTTCAGCTCAGTTGTCCCTAACCCCTCTTTATTCTTTATCTTCCTACTTTCAGTCTTTTCTACTCCAGAACCAAAATATTCAAGTACTGCTGATCAATGTTTACCTCCCGCCATCAGATACTTCAGCAGTACATATTTGGGCCGAGATCAAGCCTTAAGAACCTCGCTCTGCAGCCCCCCACTCCCCTTATTATTTTTTGGGATTTTAACACTAGACTTGGTCCTAGCAACTCTGCTTTGGCCACTCACTTTTTACAGCTGGACATGGATGACACTGTCTCCCCTTGGTTCTTAGATCCCCGCCATTCCTCTGACTTGATGTTTAACAACTATGCATCTCATTTTATTGATTTATGTATTGCTCTCAATCTTATAATTTTGAATGGTTACATGGAGACTGATCTTCCTGGAGCCTTTACTCACTTTGCACCAAGAGGATCTAGTGTTATTGATTTCATCCTTGCTTCCCCACCTTTACTTCCTCTTCTTTCCGACTTCCAAATTATCCCCTTCCATGAAAGCGACCGTCTCCCTCTTCAAGTTTCTATAGCAATTCCCTCCGCTAACAATAATCCAAATCACTCTTCTTCTTTTGCCCTCCCGTCCCTTAAATGGTCCCATAGACTTGAGAGGACTTTGACTGCCTGGTTTACCTCAGAAAAAAACGACTACTCTCCAACAATCTTTGGTAGCTACCAACTCCCCTCAGGAGGCTGTCTCTAATTACTCTTCTCTTATATCTTCTCTGTCTTCTTTTCTTGTCTCATGTAATCAACTCTCAAAATCGAACAGCCGCGCCCCTTGGTTTGACCGAGAATGTTGGCTGGCCAAGAACCCAGTTAGGCGAACATTTCTTCTGATTCGCCATAACCCTTCACCAGCAATTCTACAATCATATTTTCAGCTGAGGTCCTACTGCAATGACCTATTAGAGACTAAAAAACATGACTATGCCCAGAACAAATGGAGGCAACTCCTCTCTGCGATCCTCTCTAACAATCATAAGGGCTTCTGGTCCTTAGTCTCTCCTTCCTTCCGTCACCCCAACTTAATACCTTCATCAGTCCCTCCCTCTTCCTGGGTATTACATTTCTCAAGAATTTTTTCGATCACAACCCAGAATGACACCCCTCCCCTTTTGCCCCCCCTCCCAGATCCCAGAATGGCCTCCAGTCTCACCAAATGAGATTATACCACTAATTGCTTCCCTTAAATTGGGTAAGGCCCCCGGACCTGATGGTGTGCTCAGCGAGATCCTTACCAGTCAGTCAGCATGGTGGGCTCCCCCCTAGCTAATTTGTTCACCCTTATGAATTGCTCAGGTCATATCCCAGCATCATGGTTGACCGCTACCATTGTCCCTATCTATAAGAAAGGCGACCCCGCTTCCCCTGAGAATTATAGGCCGATTAGTTTACTTTCTATTATTGGCAAGCTTTATGCTAAATTTCTTCTTTCAAGACTATCTGATTGGGCAGAATCAATGGCTCTTCCTAATAGGGAACAAATTGGCTTTCGATCTGGCACCTCCACATGTGACCATACCTTTTTACTTTCATTTCTTGCTGAAAAATACCTTGTCCATCACGGCAGGAAACTTTATGTCGCATTTGTCGACCTTAAAGGTGCATTTGATTCAGTCAACAGAACTCGCCTCTGGGATAAGCTGACCTCCAGAGACATTGATCCCCGTCTCCTCTTCCTGATACGTCAGTTACACCAAGGCAAGTCATGTAGAGTTCGATCTGATATCTCTGGCCTTCTATCTGAAAGTATCTCTATTGACAAAGGTGTCCGCCAGGGCTGCATTCTTGCTCCCCTACTATTCAATCTTTTCTTATCCGATCTCCCTTCTCATTATTTCAATCAACCAGTCGCCCCCCCCCTCTTCCCTCAATGGAACCCCAATTCATTTTTTTCTCTATGCCGATGATGCGGCTTTCCTCTCCTTAACTAAATCTGGCCTTCGTCGTTCTCTTTCCATTTTCCAGGATTATTGCTCATCTAACAATTTGATTATCAATGCCAATAAAACCAAAATCTTAGTTTTTTCCAAATCTAGGTCACCATCCGTCTGGAAGATTGGCCATTCAACTTATGAACAGGAGTACCTTTAAATACTTAGGCCTGCTCTTCCATTTCCGATTAAATTGGTCAGCCCACAGGAAGTTGGCTATCTCTATCTCCCACCACCACCTTAAAGAGATAGCCTGTTTCCACTACGGCAATGGTAACCAGTTTGTGCCTGCAGTCCTGCAAATTTTCAGGGCTAAGATTATTACCCAACTGTTATATGGTGTTCTTACATGGATTCTGGCAGTAGATAATTCCCTGGATCAAGTGGCAGCCGTCTTCTTGAGGAGGATACTTGGCGTGCCTAACCTTATTCGTCTTGCAACATGAGCTTTGGAGTTGGGAGTTCACCTCCCTTCTACGATAGCGTGGTCAATAACATTCAAGTTTTGGCTTCGATTACACTTAAACCTTCCACCCAATTCTCTTCTGAACGATTTGCTAAGAGACCCTTTCTGGTCCACTCGGTTCCAAAAAATCAACTCCAAGCTCGATTCCTTAGGCATTTCGTTAGAAGCACTTGCTGATCTTGATTTCGGTAAAGCTTTCAAGCTAATTCAAGACAGACTCTGGGAAACAGAATTTACTACTCTTTTCGTTGGCTTAAATCCACTGTGTTCCCCTCTGTCTTTTGGTTATTGTCCAGTTCAAGGTCAGCCCCCCAAATATTTTACCACTCTGATAAATCCATCTCTCAGAAGGGCATTTATGTTGGCACGCCTTAACAACTTCCCCTCCTCACTTCATCGCGGTAGATTTTCCCGCACCCCTCGGAATTTAAGACTCTGCCCCTTTCGCCTGCATGAACCAGACACCCTCGAGCATATCCTGATTAGATGCCCAACACCTTGCTCACTTCGTAGTCTTTATTTGGACCCCATTTTGTGGTGCCCTCCTGGCCCTTTCATAGACCCCATCTTTGCCCTGTTGAGCGATAACTCACCAGAAATTACTATTGCTGTTGCCAGTTTTTTAAATCAAATCATTAAATTATCTTTTTCTTCTTAGTCCCCTTCCTCCCCCTCCTTCCTTCCTTTATCCCCTTCTTTTATCCTCCTTCTGAATCAATTTCTTTATTTTCATTTTCTTTCTCTCTACTCTCTCTGTCTACACTATTACTACACTACACTATTACTACACGACACTCCTTTCACTTGATATTGCTCTTTTGCCTTTTTGTTTTTTGTTTGGTTGTAACTTTTAATGCCAATAAAGGTATTCGTAATCGAAATAACCTTTGATAGGAAGGAGCTATTCCAAAACTGATTTTTGCATTGGATTCTTGCATTGGATTCCCATTTTGCATTGGATTTTTGCATTGGATGCCCATCAATACGAATCCGTATATGGCATGATGGGGTTGGATGCTCCATCACTAATTTGCCATTTTTAGGTCCCCCTGTGTCTGTCACCCCCCTTGGGCGCGTCACCCAGTGTGGACCGCACCACCCTTCTGACACCACTGCATGGGTGCAATCCTATTCATTTTTGCAGTTGGCAATGGGTGCAGTCCTATTTGCCATTTTTAGGTCCCCCTGTGTGTGTCACCCCCCTTGGGTGCGTCACCCAGTGTGGACCGCACCACCCTTGTGACACTACTGCATGGGTGCAATCCTATTCATGTCTACTCATAAGTAAGTCCCCTTGTATTCTATGGAACTTACTCTCAGGAAAGTGTATTAATGATTGCAGCCTAAGTGCAGGTTAATTTGTTTTATTTTTCTTTATATTTTGTATTTTTTATTATTTTGTATAATACTACAGCAAGGCTTATTTACTGAGGGTCTTGGAACTCATTGCTGGAACCTGTCTCCAACTCCCCCCCCCCCCCCAGTAGCTAATCATATGGGGATGCCTAGCTTCACCACTATGGTGAATACTGGCACCTTTTCCCCAGAAAAAGCACTGTATTACAGTATTGTACTAATTTTTATATGTATGCTGTTTGATTGTGGAATGAATTGTCTGTGTTTCCATTATTTCTTATGGAAAAATTTGCTTTGATATACAGTGATACCTCACTTAACAAGCATTTCACATAACAAGCAAAAATTTCCAAGAAATTTTGCTTCACATAACAAGTTCCTCTTCACCTAACAAGCAAGCACGCTATGGGCACGCGTGCTATGCAGCCCTGATGCTCCGCATGGAGGCTCTTTAAAAGGGCTGCCGGCCAGTGCTGCCGCCTCTAACGGCCTCTAACTACAATTTCCCATGTAAGTCGATGCCAGGAAAACTGCTTGGGGCAGACGGATTTTTTTGACAGTGTCATAATGCTGACTTATCGGTGAATTTAGACTCTGGCCAATTTGGGGTCAATGTGGCTGCCTGTCACCAACTCTCAAGGCTTCTTTGTGCAGAGTAGCAGCACAGCCTGCTGGTACTACGAGAGTTCAAGGTCATGTATGCAGAATGAGGGGAGGAGGAGTCAAATTTAAATCTACAGCTACATCAGAAACTTTCTGATTCAAAAAAGGGGGTTGTGGAAAACTATGGTTTCCACAGACACTGGTTTCTTGGCACCAGCGTTCCAGTTTCATTTAATCACTAGCAAAAACGTACCCATGTTGCGGGAGTAAAATTCCCCCATATGCCATCCCCCCACTGTGCATCAACCCCCCAAGTGCATCAACACCCATGCACAACATTCCCCCATGCTAAAAACACTTGTATTGCTTTTCAACACTATATTACTTACTAGCAAAAAGCGTACCCGAGTTGCGGGAGTAATATTTCCCCATATGACATCACCCCACGGCGCATATTCCCCCATGCGCAACTTCCCCCATGCGCATGACTCCCCCATCCGCATCATCCCCCCATGCACAAATTTTCCTATGCACAACTTCCTCCCATGGGCAACTCCCCCCATGCACATCATCCCCCATGCACATCATTCACCCATGCTCATCATCCCCCATGTGCAACTTTCCCCATGTGCACAATCCCCCCATGCTCAACTTCCTCCTATGCTCAACTTCCCCAATGCGCAACTTCCTCCCATGCGCAACTTCCCCCCATGCGCAACTTCCCCCCATGCTCAACCTCACCCCATGCTCACCTTCCCCCCATGCGCACCTTCCCACCATGCACACCTTTCCCCCCATGTGCACCTTTCCCCCATGCGCTCCATCCCCCCATGCGCACCATCCCCCCATGCACAACTTCCCCCCATGCGCAGCATCCTCGCCAGTGCAACCTCTTCCTCCAAACAACATTCCCACTGCACCCGGCACCGAGCCACCGAATTGGCTGGATGTTATTCAGTTTCCCATGTTAAGTGTAGGACAGAAACATGTTGCCCCCTTTCCAGCCCCTGAAGGGTTAAATTTCTCCAGATGGTTCTTGGTGGGAGTTCAGGTGACAGAAGGATCCCTCCCAGAATTCCATGCTTCAGGCCCAGCAGTTGGGGCGGAATGTTGATGAGTCAGCAATTCTCAATGCAAAGTATAGGGAGGAAAACACTTTGTGCCCCTTTTCACCCCCTTCCGGTTGGAATTTCCGAAAACCTGTTCGTAGTGTACCCCTCCCTCACGGAAGGAACACCCCACCCAAATTTCACACTGCTAGGCCCACTGGTTTTTGCAGGGCGTTGATGAGTGAGTGAGTGAGTGAGTGAGTCAGTGACTTTTTTATATATATAGATTATTAGCACCTTCATTGCAAGACCTGTTTCCCAAATCAGAAAGGCATACGTTTCAGTGAACCAGGCATGCATGCACAGGATTGGTCTTTCAGCCTCCTTTCCTTTGCCCCCTTACACAATATAAGTTCCATTGACTATAATGGTTTTGAGTGGACACAACCGAGGTTGGAGGCTTAAAAGAGCCAGGACTTATCCCCACCATCCCTACCCTGAGAAGGTTGCCAAATTTACACCCAGTCCCTGCTCCTCTGCTTTGACAACAGCTCGATGAAAGGCCCCACAACATGAGCAACTCAAGACCATTGTGAATTACATGGGTTTTTATTCAAAGTATTTTAACATATCCCACATTTTTGGGTGCCCTACATTTTTTTAACGTGTCAGGAATTTTGCTGGGATGTCAGGAATTTAATCGTCTGAGTTTCCATTATTTCCTATGGAAATAATGCTTCACTTAAAGAGCGTTTCACTTAAAGAGCATGCCTCCGGAACAAATTAAGCTCTTTATGCGAGGCACCACTGTACAAGTGTTTTGGAGGGCAGTGCAACCTCTGAAAGTGTGTATTAGGCTGCAATCCTCAAGACACTTTCCTGGGAGTAAGACCCATTGAACACAATGGGGCTTACTTTTGAGTAGACATGGTTTGGATTATGTTCTTAGTATCCTGTAACAAAAGACATCCTCTTCAATTCAAAAGTCCTCCTGATGGGTAGACTAAAGGTACAATCCTATGCTTGTCTTCTTAGAAGTAAGATCCATTATATTCAACGGGGCTTACTCCCAGGAAAGGGTGTTTAGGATTTCAGTCTAAGAGCCCAATCCTAACCGTGTCTCCTCAAAAGTAAGCCCTATTCTGTTCAATCGTTCTTACGCCCAGGAAAATGTCTTTAGGATTGCAGCCTTGGGCTACAATCCAGAGTAACTAAAGGAACTTTTACACCAACATAGTTACAGTGCCACCTATGGAAAACGTATGGGAAATGCATAAAGCAATCCAGAGTAAGTGCCTCATGTCTCCCCGTAGTTACTCTGGATTCCTTGGATCACCTTGGAAGCTAAGGAACCTTGCAAACTCTCAGTCAGCTTCATGGGGGAGGCTGGCACAAGCCCTGGCACATGGCCAATGCTGGACTGGTGGGGTCACAAAAGTGACTTCCGTTCCACTCCGGGTTGGGGGGGAGCTGGACCAGAGCGCCAACACACACCATCTTCCCCACCCACTGCGGGAACAGGGCCATGTGTAAGTTGTGCTGGCCTCAGCCGGGGATTCCTGTGCCCCAGTGTGATGAAGACCTTGAAGCGTGGTTTAAAAGAGGGAATTTGGGCAGGTGCAGCTTCACGTGGAAGAGTTTAGAAAGAGGCGCCTGCCAAGGTTTCCTCTGCTGGCTTCAACGGATCGGAACTTTGTCCATAGGTCTATCTATCTACACTATTTATATACCGCTTTTCAACTGAAAAGTTCACAAAGCGGTTTACAAGAAAATGAAAAGTTAATAGCTAATTAATAGCTAACGGGTCCCGGTTCTAAAAGGGCTCACAATCTAAAATGCCAAAAAAATAAAAAATAAAAAAACCCACCACTTAAACAGACATTGCTGGGGTGTGTAGGGCCAGTTACTCCCCCTGGCAACCCCATTTAAAGGTCCACAAGTGATGCGCTGCCTGCTGCTCATGTCACAGTTGACTGGGACAGTCTGTCTGAGACAGAGTCTCTTGAGAGTCTGGGTCTCCCGCTCTCTGTGTCTGTCTGTCTGGGACGGAGTCTGGTGGGAGTCTGAGTCTCTTTCTGTGTCTGTCTATCTGTCTGCAGCAAACCCTGAAGATGTCTGCAGACCATCCCAAGAAGCGCTCGGAGGTAAGTCTTCACCAGCAGCTCCGTCTTAGAGGCCGATGTGGGGAGTTGATGTGGGGAGAGTTTCACTTTTCGCAGCAGTTTGAGGCAGGCGAGATGGTCTTTGATGTACAAGGAGGTTGACGCACACCTGTGGCCTGCAAGGTCCATGGAGGGAAAATGGAGAAGGAGACCACAAAATGGAGAAGGAAACTGGCAGTCTTTTTGAGTGTGGAGTTTTGTGCAGGACAGAGGCTAAACAAAGAGGATACGTCCTGGAAAGAGATGATATGGTCACACTGTGCTCTCTGTTGCATATTCTTTGACCCTGTCAACTAAGAACGGTTGGAACAGGGCTATCCATGACAGAGGAGGAGGGAGATCTTGGGGTACGAGAGGAGAGCGCAATGAAAATGTCCGCCCAATGTGTGGTGGCAGAGAAGAAGGCAAATTCCATGTTTGGGGTCATTAGAAAAGGGATTGAGAATAAAATGGCAAAAATGATGATGCCGTTGTACCAATGGATGGTGAGGCCACATTTGGAGAACTGTGTCCAGTTCTGGTTGCCACATCTCAGAAAGGATCTCTAGAGTAAATGGAGAAGGTTCAGAGGAGAGCAACCAGAATGATTGATGGTCTGGGACACCTTCCGGATGAGGAGAGGCTACAAGCTTTTGGGGCTCTAGAAAAGAGAGAAAAGAGGGATTTGAGGGGGGACATGATTGAGACCTACAAAATTGTGTCAGGGATGGATAGAATGGATGGAGAGATGCTCTTTTCCCTTTCACGTAACCCCAGAGCTAGGAGACATCTCCATAAATTGAATGTTGGGAGAGTTAGGACAGACGAAAGAAAATATTTCTTTCTGTGGAACTCACTGCCACAGGATGTGGTGATGGCATTTAAAGTTTAAAGAACTGACAGCCTGCGCTTGTTGCCTGAATTGAATGGGTCAGGCAACCGCAGGTCTGCCCCTCTGGGGGGTGGGGGGTGCTTGGGGGAACTGGGGGGCCTTTTGGGGGGTGAGAGATTGCATCCCCCTAAGTGTCTTTAGGATTGCAGCCTCCTAAGTGTCTTTAGGATTGTGCCTTTAGGATTGCAGCCTCCTAAGTGTCTTTAGGATTACAGCCTTCTATGTGTCTTTAGGATTGCAACCTAAGTAGACTTCATAAGATCATGCAGGAGCCCTAAAGGGGAAAGTTTGCCCAGTCCTGGAGGAGGAAGGACGGGATCAACATTTGATGGCCGTCAGCAGAGAGGGAAATACAGTGGTGCCTCACATAAAGAGCTTAATTCGTTCCGGAGGCACGCTCTTTAAGTGAAACGCTCTTTAAGTGAAGCTGATTTTCCCATAGGAAACACTGGAAACTCAGACGCCTGATTCCACAACCCCCCAAATATTCATATAAAAATATTAACTGGATGTAAAAATGATGACAAAACACTGGAATTGAATTCAAAACATGCATTCAATGTGCATGATCCTATGAAGTCTACTTGGGCTGCAATCCTAAAGACACCTTCCTGGGAGTAAGCCCCATTTAACATAATGGGGCTTACTTCTGGGTAGACATGGTTAAGAGGCTGCAATCAAAGACGCTTTCCTGGGAGTAAGACCCATTTAACACAATGGGACGTACTTCTGAGTAGGCATAGTAAGGAGACTGCAAACAAAGACACTTTCCTGGGAGGCTTACCTGGGCTGCTGCTGGAGGTTCAAGGTGGTCAGCGGGGGCACTTGTGGGAAGTTAGGGGCAGCTGCCTCTGGCACCCCCAGGCAACTGCCCCCAACTTCCCCAGCAGCCCTTTTAAAGCCCCTCCATGCGGAGTGTCAGGGCTGCATAGCAAGCGTGCCCATAGCGGGCTTGCTTGTTAAGTGAAGTAGAACTTGTTATGTGAAGCAAGATTTCTTAGAAAATTTTATGTTATGTGAAGCGCTTGTTGAGCGAGGTACCACTATACAAGGAGGTCCCATGTCAAAGGTCAAGGTGGTCCTGAGTTTGGCCGTCCAAAGGAAGTCCAACCCCTTTGGCACCCAAATTGGGGTTGGAAAAATGGTCCCCACAGGTAGGATCTGGTGGGGAGGCAACGGTTGAGCCGGGACACAAGACCCAGCCAGCCAGAGTAGAACTTCCTTCCGAGGAAAAGGACGCCAAAGCCAGCAGGTTTCCAGGCTCCATCCAACTAGGAACCCCTTCCTCTGGAACAGCCCATCCGAAGGCCACTAATTCCCTCTCATTCTCTCTGCAGAAGACGCCGGAGATGACGGAAAGTGATCCGCAGAGAACTTCAGAGGTGGGTTTCCTTCTGCAGATCTTTCCTTTGAGAGGCAGGTGGTTCTTCCAGCACTTTCTGACCCCAGCAATGAACAGGCTGCTCTGGAGCTGGTTCTTCCACTTCCAGTTGCAGACCTGAGGGCTGGTGGAGCTGGGTCGGTCCCAGGAATGCTGTGATCCCAGGCAGCGCTTGGTGGGGGTGGCAATGCTGTGTCCACCAGGCTTGTACCACCCCTGCTCACCCAGGCCCCCTCCCAAAAACACTGGAACATGCGTTCCAGTTTCCCAGTTCCAAGGAGAGTCCAGCTGTGACTGGGTCTGACTGGGGAGGTGGCATGGAGTGCTAAGAGTGCCCTGGGCTGGCGCAAGACACTTGCGCTGGCCCAGGAGTGCCACCAAAGTGCCGCAAAGCACTCATGCGCCACTCCAAGGATGGACAGGGAGGTGCGTGGATGCGCACAGGCCTCTTTCTGCTGATGTGGGTCCCGGACCGGGTGCATTTGCGTTGGCTGACCTTGGCCGATGCAGGGTTTGGGTGGGGTGGGAGGTGGGCAGGTTTGGAGACAGGCATTTGGGGGCAGGAGGAGTCTGGGCACTGGGCAGTAGCACAGGTGGGCAGGAAGTGGAGACAGGGCCAGTATCCGGTTCTAACCTCTTTCCTTGCCACTCTGGGCCAGTTCGGACAGGTGGGATTTGCAGTGTCATTGGAGGGTGTGCGAAGCTCTAGAGCCCCACTGGGGCCATTGCGGTTCTCCCCGGTGTCAGGGAAAATGCTCCCCCTTGCCTCGGGCTCACCCAGCAGCAGCCCATAACTTGTTCTGGATGCAGCACAGGACTGACAGTCTGCCTGTTCCAGCACAAGTTCGGATTGTGATGCGCTCCATCAAAAGAGATGCAACAGTGGAATCGTTTGCCGTATCCTTTCCTTGACCACGTTTTGGCATCACCCGGCCTCCAGGAGGCTCTGCGTGGTTGTCACGCCTCTGAGGGGCTCAGGGTTTGGAAGCTGAGTGCAGTGGCCTCCCAAGTGCTGCCCCTGGACTTGGACGGCTCCAGGGTTGACGGCTGATTTCACCAAGACCCGTCCTACTCAGTTCATCAAACAGTCTCTTTTTGACCACAGGTTCGGAGTTCGTCACGCCCTCATGTGTCCGTACGTGTTAGTCAGTCCCGCTGGGCATACAGCCTTGTCCCTAATGTGGTAGGTTGAGAGTGGGGGGTTTGCAGTTCCAGAAGGGATCCTCAGCCACGTCTCCTCTGCTTCTCATTCTGGGTCCTTTTCTCGTTGACAGGGAGATGAGCTGAAGGAGAAGGAGGAGAAGGTGAAGAAGGAGAAGATGGAGGAGAAGACGGAGGAGGAGAAGGTGAAGGAGGAGAAGATGGAGGAGAAGACGAAGGAGGAGAAGGTGAAGAAGGAGAAGACGGAGGAGAAGACGGAGGAGGAGAAGGTGAAGAAGGAGAAAGAGGAGAAGACGGAGGAGGAGAAGGTGAAGAAGGAGAAGACGGAGGAGAAGATGAAGGTGAAGAAGAAGAAGTTGGTGAAGAAGAGGAAGTTGGTGAAGAAGGAGAAGACGGAGGAGAAGACGGAGGCGGAGAAGGTGAAGAAGGAGAAGACGGAGGAGAAGACGAAGGAGGACACGGCCGTGGGGGCCGTGAGCGAGAGGTAGGGTCTGGGCCTTTCCTTGCCATCTTCCCTGTGCCCAGCCAGATATGGCATTTCCAAGGCCGGACTTTGGAGAAGGCCTTGCAATGAAGGCAAATCCCAAGAAGGGATGGATGGCGTCTCTGGCTCAGCTCTGAGCAGCTGGGCTCCCTTTCTGGAGACAGTTCAGTCCTCCATCTTCACTCCCGCTTTGGGCTGTGAGCAGCCCTGATCTCTGGCGTCCTTCCCCAACCATTAGGGTTCCCACCCAGAAGGAGGTCCCTGGAAACCACCCTGAGCAATGCAGGTGAATTAACTTTTTGTTCAAAGCGGTATATAAATCCTGTTGATTGATTGACTGCTATTGATTGAAACAGCCTGGAGCTTCCGGCACTTATCCATCTGCTGACCCAAGAACCAGTGCTGAAGATCCAAGGCCTGGAAAAACTGTCCTGGAAGCTTCAGGAAATGTCCGAGGAGGTGAGTTCTTGGGGAGGGATGACCAAAGGCAGACCTTCCTGAGTGCCCTTTCCAGGTCTAACGTGCAGCCTCCCAACATGCAGTGCATGATCCCAAAGCTGGATGTTTCCATCAGTGATGTCCAGGCGGGAAGGCAGAGCCTCACAAGGTCTAACCAGTTCTTAAGGGGAAAAAGCCAACCCAGCCCAGTAAATTAAGCAGGACAGACACATCAGAAATCACAGAGGCAGCCAGCAGAGCCCCTTCAGCCAGTGAGGTTGCAAGCCTGAAAAGGCCGGCTGTCTTCCTAAGGAAAGTCCGGACGGGAGAGGCAGCAGGCGGCACAGCCTCAGTCGTATTTGGCTGCAGTCATGTGGCCTTCCCGTGAAAAGGCAGGACTCCTGTGTCAGCAGTCACAGGAGAGGCAGGGAGTAGCGCTGCCTCCTCTCATGTCCCGAGAAGGGAAAGCAGCAGGGAGCCTTCTGCTGGAGAGTGCACCAGGGAGGCTGCTGTGGAGCTGCCGCCTGGAGGAAACGGCCTTCTATCCCTGCTCTCCATAGCTCTGGAGTGGGGGAAGACGAGGTGGATATTTTTATCAATTGATTTCTGGGGAGGCTGGAATGAGAGGGAGAGAGGTGGAGAGAGAGTATCCATGTGTGTCCCCAGACCTCCCCGCATGTCACTGCTTTGAATAACACAGCGCACACTCTATGCACCCCAGCAGCTGACAACACAACTGCCAACAAAAGGGAGAATTCTGATCCCTGCATGGCAGGTTGTGGGTCTGGCCCTGAGAGGAGCTTCCCAAAGTCTGCCAGAGGAGTTCACAGTCAAGAGGAGACCTGCCTGAGCACAGGGAGTGTCTTCCCAAGCCAAACTCCCAGGCCCAAGACAAGATCTGGAGGCACCTCATGGTGCCCTCCTTGTGTGCACGCATCTGAACACACAGGCTCCTCTAAGGATGGTGGCTGCTGAGCCTTCACACCACTTCCTTGTCTGGGCAACTTGCCCCTCTTGGAGAAGACCCAGCCTCAGGTCCCCTTTTCCTGCCTGCAGGACTTCAGTTGAACTTCCTTCTCAGTGCCATTCGCAGTGCGATCCGTGAAGGCCGACATCAGTCTGATCTCAGTCTTTCTTTCCCACCGCCCACTTCCCAAGTCTACCCTCTCGGAGCTCCCGAAGATCAGGGCAGAGTCCCATCCTTGGAGACGAGGAGCTTTTCCCCAAAATAACTTCTGTTTTGCTTTTCAGCCTTCTGCAATGCTGCCCCTCACGGAGCTCGGTCGTCTGGTGGCCGCCACTTGCCTGTGCGCCTTGGACAGTCAGTGCGGCCAGAAGGGAGCGGAGACCCTCTGTCAGCTCCTTCCCATCCTGCGCCGGAGGAAGGGTAAGTCTGAAAGGAAACTGGTCTCAAAAATGCTATGCATCTTCCCCCGCCCCACCCCCAAAAATAGTTACCCAAAGCAATTGGATTCTCTCAAGCTTCAGGGACAATCACTTGAAAGGAACCGGCAAGGAAAAGGGTCCACTGGCTTCCTCGATGCGTTCCTTTGGGCCACATGCGTTTCCTGAGTGGCGTGTAGAGCTCTAGAACAGTGATTTTCAATCTTTTTCATCTCATGGCACACCATCAGTTGTTTTTACCATTGACAAGACACACCATGCTGTTCAAATCCCCACGTTTTCCTGTTAAGAAATCCCTCCCCAAATTCCCGCGGCACACCTGAGAACTATCCGTGGGACAGACTGGTTGAAAATCACTGTTTTATAAGGAGGCAGAAAGTTGGGAATTCTTAGTGTAAGATGTGCCTCCTGGATAGGCCTCGAATGGCCGTTACAGTCGGAGCCCTGGGGTGAGAACGTGGTTTAAGTGCTTGTCTGAAGCCTCTTTCTGCCCGCAGAAATGAGAGAGCGCTTTCTCCTAAACCAGGTTCCCATCTTTTGCTCACAGACCACTGAGGCAGAAATGGGAATTGTCACGACCCCCACTCACTGTGGGTGGGCCGTTCTCCCCCCTCTCTGGTGGTCAGTGAGCGAAGGCTTCCTTGGCAAGTCCCTGGAAGCGCCCATGACTGCGGATCGTTCCCAGTAATCGTTCTCTGCCTCTCTGGCGATTAGTGGGGAAGCATCTCCCGCAACTGATTGATTGATGAATGAATGAAATTCGTATCCTGCCTTTCTCCAGAATGGATGCAAGGTGGCTAACAATACAATAAAACAGTCAACATACAGTTAAAATGTTAAAAAACTTTTAAAAACTAATACAAACATTAAGAATATTAAAAACATTACATGAAATAACGTGGGAACAACCCACACTCCCCACATTTGACAAAAGCTTTGGTGAATAGAAATGTCTTGAGGCCCCATCAAAAACTCAGCATGGAGGGAGCAGTTCTTAGTTCTAGGGGAAGGTAGTTCCAGAGCTGGGGTGCAACCACCGAGAAGGTCCTACTCCTGGCTGCCACACCCCTCACTTTCCTGAATGGCGGCACATTAGGTGACGGGTTGCATTTTATGGACAAAGGCAGTCCCTCAGGTACCCCGAGGCCGTAGAGGGCGTTAAAGGCCGTAGAGGACGTAGAGGCCGTAGAGGACGTAGAGGCCGTGGAGGGCATTGCATTTTATGGACCAAGGCAGTCCCTCGGGTACCCTGAGGCCGTAGAGGGCGTTAAAGGCCGTAGAGGCCATAGAGGGCGTTGCATTTTATGGACCAAGGCAGTTCCTCAGGTACCCTGAGGCCGTAGAGGGCATTAAAGGCTGTAGAGGCCGTAGAGGGCGTTGCATTTTATGGACCAAGGCAGTCCCTCAGGTACCCTGAGGCCGTAGAGGGCGTTAAAGGCCGTAGAGGCCATAGAGGGCGTTGCATTTTATGGACCAAGGCAGTCCCTCAGGTACCCTGAGGCCGTAGAGGGCGTTAAAGGCCGTAGAGGCCATAGAGGGCGTTGCATTTTATGGACCAAGGCAGTCCCTCAGGTACCCTGAGGCCGTAGAGGGCATTAAAGGCTGTAGAGGCCGTAGAGGGCGTTGCATTTTATGGACCAAGGCAGTCCCTCAGGTACCCTGAGGCTGTAGAGGGCGTTAAAGGCCGTAGAGGCCGTAGAGGGCTTTGCATTTTATGGACCAAGGCAGTCCCTCAGGTACCCTGAGGCCGTAGAGGGCCTTTAAGGCCATAGAGCAGGAGTCCTCATACTTTTTAAACAGGGGGCCGGTTCATTGTCCCTCAGACACTGTCGGGGGCAGTACTATGGTTAATTTTTTAATTAATTAAATTAAGTAATAAGGAACAAATTATTTTGCAAACAGTGTGTTACTTTCATGTAAAAATGCTACTCAACATATATTGAAGTTGATGGAAAGATGAAAACATTTTATGAATTATGCCACAAAAAACCCCCAAAAGTGAGGCTAGGATTGCAGTCTCAGAGCTGCGTTCTAAGCATTCCTACACAGAAGTCCCATGATAGTCAATGGGCGTACTCACAGAAAAGTCTGGCTAGCATTGCAGCCTCAAAGCCCCATCCTAAGCATTCCTACACAGGATTCCTACACTGAAGTAATGGGCTTACTCATAGGAAAGTGTGGCAGGTTTGCAGCATCAGAGCCCCATCCTAAGCATACCTACACAGAAGTAATAGGCTTACTCATTAAGCAAGCGGGAAGCAGGAAGCCGGCGACTGAGGGAAGGGCACACGAGCGACTGAGCGGGAAGCTCACAGGCCTGTTGCCACTTCCCTGCAGCACCAGAGGTTCCTGGGAAGCAGCGACTGAGTGGGAAGGGTGCGCGCACCGGCCAGGAATCCCTGGCGCTGCGGAGAAGCGGCAACGGGCATGCGCGCTTCCCACTCAGTCGCTCATGAGCCTGGCATCGAGGCCCCTGGGGTTCCCCCAACCCCCGGCGGGAGGAGATGCGGGGGGGTTCTGAAAATGCCCACGGGCCGGATTGAGGGCCCTGGTGGGCCGTATCCGGCCCACGGGCCGTAGTTTGAGGATCCCTGCCATAGAGGGTGTAGAGGCAGTAGAGGGCGTTGTATTTTATGGACCGAGGCAGTCCCTCAGGTACCCTGAGGCCGCAGAGGGCGTAGAGGCCGTAGAGGGCGTTGCATTTTATGGACCAAGGCCGTCCCTCAGGTACCCTGAGGCCGCAGAGGGCGTTAAAGGTCAAGACCAGCACTTGGAATTCAGCCCAGAAACAAATGAGCAGCCAGTGTAGTCGCTGAAGCAGCGGCCCAACCGAGAGGAGCTCTGAGCTCTCCTGAGCTCTCCTTGACCACTTCTTGGGAACCTGGGAACCTGGGATGGGAACCAGTGTTCTAAACCAGCAGCAGTCTCTTCTACCACACCATCAAGTCCAGATCGTGTTCTGGATCCACCCCAGATTTGTCAGTTTGCTTTAAGCTCTTCCTGGAGGACTCTCATAGATTGCCAGTGCCAAGACTCATGTAGTGCAAAGACCCCCATGTCTGTGAGGGATCCGATCCCTCCATGTCTCCAGACGTGGGTCCAGGGGACACTCTAAAATAAGCCTCCCTTGATTTCCATTGCAGACGAACTCAGCTCCACCAACCACGGCAAGCGTGCTATAGAAAGGGCAGAGGAGCTGACTTTGCAGGGAGAAAGCCCCAAGTTGTTTGGAGGCAACTGCTTCAACCAGGCCAGGGTAAGGAAGCATCCAGAGTCCTGCAGGTGTCCTCCATCCCCTTCCTCTCTCCACTCCCCTATTTGCACACTGATGTCTGCAGAGGCTGGCTGAGGTCTCCAGCCCCTGATTTTCAAATCACCATCAGGAGCAACGGTGCAGTTCGATCGGCTTGTCTGCTGCAGCCTCTGGTTGCCGGTTCAAAGGAGGAGACTGACCAGGCGGGTGTTGGATGTGACCCAGCCAGAACAGTTGCCTCTCCAGACAGTCTCGGAGAGGAAAAAGGCTGTCTTGTAGAAAGCCGTCCGGTCTGTTGGGACCACCAGAAGGAGCCTCCCTCCTTTGCCTAGGCTCTTCCTGGGCTCTTTCAGACCCTTTGATTTCAGAGGCAAGCAGACATTTTTCTCCTCTCATTTCAGGTCTTTGGGGCTTTCCTGCCCAAAAAACAGCTGCTGGAAGCCATCCGATTCCTGAGCGGGGAAGTGGGGATATTCAACTCCCTGGATGTCTCCCACTTCCTCAGGGCGCTGGTGTTACACTTCGTGGGGAGAAAAGTGACGGTGAGGAGCTGCTCAGATCCTATAGACAAGATCCTGGGTCTTGAACCAGATCCTTGAACGACGGACAGCTGAGTTTGCCCAGAGTGTTGATGACCAAATGGGGATCTGCGGTGCCCCTGAATCCACTCTGCTCAGGCTGGAAAAATCCCTTGCCTACCCCTTAAGCTGGGCTTTCTTCCTAGGACTTCGTAAAGAAGGAACCCCATTTGTTATTTTGCAGGTGGAGGAGGTCCTTGACAACACCCTCTTTCTGCAGGGGAAGAACGAAAGCAGGAGGTCCTCCATCCTCCTCATCATGCCAGTGCTCGCCCGGCATGATGTGGGAGCGGTGGTGGAATTCCTCTTGAGGCACCCCTTCTGGTAAGGTTTAGCTTAGCTTGGAAAAGATCTTTCTCCCCAATAGGGAAGCCACTTGCAGTGCTGTGGAGAGGCTGGTGCATGTCTGCTAGAATCATGCCCGCAAGATGCTCTGCTGATGAAGGGATCTGACATGTTCTCCTCTTCCTCTTCCTTTAAAGCGACTGCCGAGACTGCTGGAGGCTCCTCTTAGCCGCAACATCCCTAAGGGACGTTCTCATCGCTGTGTCGGGCGCAATGGCGGACAACAATCTAGAGGCGGTAAGGCAAAGAGGTTCCCTTCTTCCCTGCTTTGGTCCCCCCCCCCACCACCGAGATCACTCATGGAAATCTCTCTTTCCTCTAGGAATGTGCGACGCTGGTGCTGAAGGAGTACCTGGAGTTGGCTGGGCCTGCCTGCCTGTGCTTCAACCGGGAGATCTTCCCCCTGATGTTCCTCAGCCTTTTGGGGCAAATCCATGCCTGTGGGAACGAGCACCAGGAGTTGAGGAGGTGAGTTGTGAAAGGAGGGGCTGGAATGGTTGCTTTTCCAAGAGGAACCTTCTGGCTCCTCCTCAGGAGTTTCCCTCTCCCGAGGCACATCATGACCCTAGGAGCCCAGTTTGGTCGAGGCCTCTGGCCTTCTGGTCTCTCCTCAGGGCAAACAAGGGTCCCATGTGGCCTGTCACACAAACAGATGGCGTGCTCCCTCCAGTCACGCTATCCCTCCTTTCCTTTCAGCCTGGCCCAGCACGTCCTGGTGCAGCTCTATGGGGCTGCCGGCATATGTGGGGTTGATGTGGCCATGCAAGATCTGGCTGCAGAAGACTCCTTCCAGCATGGACTGTCCACCATGCTGAGGTGAGAACCGGGTTTGCGGAAGAGGAGGAGATGGACAGCTGGTCGGGGGAGTGAGGAGACCTTCCTACATTGCAGCCTCTTTCACTCATGTTCTTGTCTTCTCCTCTTGCAGGCAACTCATCACTCACGAGCCCTTCATCGCGAAGGACTTATTTATTCATATTATGGGGGTTTTCTTTCTGAAAATCTCCAACAAGCTCCCTGAAGTGGCCATGATTGTGTACCTCGAGGTAAGGCTAGGGGTGTTTGGGGAGGAGTTTGCTGGACGGCTTGATCCAGCGGTCCTGCGATGGGTTCTGCAATGGGTTCTCCAAGGAAAAGAGAGTCAGTTGACCCTCCTGTTTCCGAGGTATTGGCTGAGCTTTTTTGGCTCTGCCTTTCCATTGGACTAATTCAGTGGCGTAGAGAGGGGGGATTTGCTGCTTGGGTAACAGCCTATCCTCCATAACAATCTAACCCAGGCTTTCGTGCTTCGCATGCAGCGTATGCAGCGCCGAGCACGATACCATAGTCTCTCAAGACCGACGGAGGCCTGCTTTCTGATTCAGTGTCCCAGGCATCAGGTTCCTGGTAGGAAACAGAGAACTTGCCTCAGTTTCCCTTGTGTTTTGTGTGATACAGTAACTTTGCTTCCTTCAGCTGCTGCACTGCAAGTACGGCCTGGAGGACCGCGCGACCGTGCCCTGCCTTCTCAAGGGGCTGGAACACCGCAACACCCGAGTGCGGAGGCTCAGCTTCGAGGGACTCATTCTCCTGATCCAGTCAGATGTGGTAAGTGGGCCTGGGAGAAAGTCCAGGAACTGGTTCACTCTCCCGACCTCTGTCAAGGGGGCCTCACCAACTTCTAGGGTGAGAAGGGAAGAGTTGATCTCCTGGGCTTTAAGACATGTTGAAGGAAGCCCCTCTTTCTTGCAGGACACTACAATGCTGAAGAACACCTTCTTGACAGCCCTGAATGCAGCCTCACCAATTCGTGCTGAGGTCATCCCGGACCTGCTAGACCTCCTGCTGAATTTCCTTCCCACACAGAAAGGGACTGAGCAACGTTCATTTGCTCAGCAGTTGGCTGAAATCTATCTCCAGCACATGGACCATGTGAGTAGACCATCCCTGCAAGGACAATTGCAGTGAGAATAGATAGTTTGGGGGTTCATCACCCCAAGACAGTGGGTTCCCTTCCAAACCAACCAACACCTTCTGTTCATGTTGTCAGAAGAACTGCAGAGATCTTGGGAAGGGCTTTTGCCAGCCTCAGCAAGGGCTGGGAAATAGGCTGAGCCTTTAGGGCTGGCCTCAAGCTGGCTGGACCCATTGCTCCCCAAAAGGTCCCTGCACCGAAGGGAGCCCCAAACTAGTGCAGCTTCGTCTGGTCTGCAATCTGGCATTAAAATCTGCTGAGATCCATTGGGTCATTAACCCACAAGCACTTTGTGCTTCTCTTTTTTTCCCGCATGCAGAATGAAGCTGCGGTCAGAGCGGCAGCCATAAAGAACATCGGCCTTTTGAGGACCAGCTACAGGAAGCGGCGGACCCCCCAAATTCTCCTCCTGGAGGAATTTGTGGGGGTCCTGATCCATTTGAATGACGAGGAGGAGGTGGCTGAGGTGAGTGAAAAGCAGTTTAGAATTACTTTGATTGATTTTCAGCAGGGACCCCCAGGGAGGAATCCGTGCCAGGCCAGTATGTCTCCAAGTGCCCTTCTCTGCCTCCATTCTAGGCAGCAAGGGCTGCGCTCAAGAAACTGGCCCCTGGGGGAAGATGGAAAGTGGCCCCCGAGGAGTTCAACCTGGAGAAGATACTCAACCAGGCTGCAAAATATGTGGTAAGGAGATCCAGGGGCTTTGCTTCCTCCCTCACCTTTCCTCCTGGTCACTGAGTGAGCCTCTCCTCAGCAGAGATGAAGGGAACCTCCTGGGGTTCATGCTCTTTCATCTTCAGAAGGACCCCAGGAGGGGAGCTTAGAGGCAGGTGACATTCCCAAGGTGACCCACTGAGTTCAGTGGCGCATCTCCTTCCTCCAGAAGAAGCACCACTTGCTCACTCTGTTGGAAGCAGAGCCGGGGGGTTGAGAGGATTGAAATCAATGCGCCAACTGGCCTGATGCCTCTTCTTTCTATTTTCCAACCACAGATCAGAAAGTACAGCCGAGATCACCTGCCGCATGCCGTGGCCCAGAGTGTCAAACCGAGGACTCTGTCATCAGTCACCAGGGCTGCAGCACTTTTTGTGGGTAAGGAAGGTCTTGTCCCCATGGTTAGTGATGGAATTCAGCCTCCATCCGTCCCCAGCTGGGGCTCACCCACACCCACAGTGTTCCTCAGAAGGTGTTCCTTCAGCCGTCTTTGCCTCCGGGGATGTTCCAGCGCTTGTTGGCCCCTCCAGGGCACTCCTCCCCTCCCGACTCTGGTTCCAGGGGCTTTCCTGTGATCCTGTTTCTTCCTCTGTCTCTCTAGCATACCTAGTCCAGCAGAAGCCCAGCTGCGTGCCATTGGAGAATGTGAGCTCTGTCTGTGAATGTGAGTGACCAAGGCCGTGGGATGGGTCTGGGGAAGGAGGAAGGAAGGGGCTTCTCCCAAGCGGGGTGTTGGGCGCAGGCCGGCAAGAGACTCGGCTGAGCTTGGGCGTCCTCTGGGCACAGCAGGGGTTCCGCCTGGACTCCAGCCCCTCTCTTCAGCAGACCCAGGGTCCCTGGAGTCCAGTCCAGACAAGTGCAGAGCCTTCAGTTTGGCTTGGTGTGGGTCTTTGGAGCACCTGCTCACAGCTTGAGGAACAGGACTGGCTTTGCATGGAAAGAGAGAGTCTCTGCAGGCTCCGCAGGCACCTGGGGCTGACCGGTCTGTCCTCTCCTGCTTCTTCAGGGCTTCAGCAGATGTTGGGCGTTGAAGACAGAGAGCTGCAAGTGGCAGCCAGGTCGCGCTTGGAGGCTGTGAACAAGGCCTCCATGGTCCACCGGGAAGGAAGGTCCATCTTGGAGAGGATCCGGAGGGCCCTCTTGAGCTGTTGCGGTAAGAGGCTCTGGGTGGCTGAGAGGCTTTTGAGGAGTGCAGAGCCACCTACCACTGTTGGTTGTGTCCCATTCCTGGTTTTGCTGCCTGGCTGCAAGACCACCTGACCTTCAGAAAACTTCTCTTGAGATGCCGTAACCCAGAACTGGAGAAATGCATTGCTCGATGGGGTCTGAACTTTTGATTTGGGAGGATTGTTTGAGGCCTTTGATCAGTTATCTTTTCATACATATGTATGTTTCATGTGCCCATAAAGGTTGTGAGCCTGCCGGACCCCAGATCCACACAGATTAGTCCCAGGCGAAGGATGACGTCCCCCAAAAGAAGACCGGATGTGACTCAGCTGACGGGATCTAGAATTTTCATATGGCAACCTTGAATTTTGGACCTTGACGAAACACCAAGAAGTGCAACAAGAATCTGGAAAGTCCCATTTCCGGCCATGGCAAGAGCTCTGCAGCAAAGGGCTTCAGTCCCCACCACACTTTCCGCAGAGTAACCCTCAGGGTGTATCATGGGGATTAATTCTGAGCAGACCTGCATAGGATTGTGTGCAAGAGCTTAAGTCCTCCCTTAAGTCCTCCCCACACTTTCCTGGGAGTTAGCCTCATGGAGTGTCATGGGACTTAATTCTGAGCAGACCTGCATAGGATTGTGTGCAAGGGCTTAAGTCCTCCCTTAAGTCCTCCCCACACTTTCCTGGGAGTTAGCATCATGGAGTATCATGGGACTTAATTCTGAGCAGACCTGCATAGGATTGTGTGCAAGGGCTTAAGTCCTCCCTTAAGTCCTTCCCACACTTTCCTGGGAGTTAGCCTCATGGAGTGTCATGGGACTTAATTCTGAGCAGACCTGCATAGGATTGTGTCCAAGGGCTTCAGTCCTCCCCACACTTTCCTGGGAGTTAGCCTCATGGACTGTCGTGGGACTTAATTCTGAGCAGACCTGCATAGGATTGTGTGCAAGGGCTTAAGTCCTCCCTTAAGTCCTCTCCACACTTTCCTGGGAGTTAGCCTCATGGAGTGTCATGGGACTTAATTCTGAGCAGACCTGCATAGGATTGTGTGTAAGGGCTTAAGTCCTCCCTTAAGTCCTCTCCACACTTTCCTGGGAGTTAGCCTCACGGAGGGTCATGGGACTTAATTCTGAGCAGACCTGCATAGGATTGTGTGCAAGGGCTTAAGACCTCCCTTAAGTCCTCTCCACACTTTCCTGGGAGTTAGCCTCATGGAGTGTCATGGGACTTAATTCTGAGCAGGCCTGCATAGGATTGTGTGTAAGGGCTTAAGTCCTCCCTTAAGTCCTCTCCACAGTTTCCTGGGAGTTAGCCTCACGGAGTGTCATGGGACTTAATTCTGAGCAGACCTGCATAGCATTGTGTGCAAGGGCTTAAGACCTCCCTTAAGTCCTCTCCACACTTTCCTGGGAGTTAGCCTCATGGAGTGTCATGGGACTTAATTCTGAGCAGACCTGCATAGGATTGTGTCCGAGGGCTTAAGTCCTCCCCACACTTTCCTGGGAGTTAGCCTCACGGAGTGTCATGGGACTACCAAGTGCTTTGCTCATTGAAAGCTCTATTGACATGTGAAGCCATCACAGCAAGTCTTTGAATCTATGGCTAAAATCTTAACCGAGGCCAGCACTTCTCATCAGTCTTCCCGCTGCTGTTGTGATGCAAGGAGGCAAGTGTATGTCTGTGCCTACCTCTCACCCAGGAGTCTTCCGGCACTTTTGTGACACCCCCAGTTCAGCACAGGACTTATGCCAGGGCTTAGGCCGGCCGAAGTGGACGTCAGGATTGCAACCTTAGTCTTGTTTCAAAGAATGATGACATAAGGCCATAAGCCAGTGTCAACCCTACCCACCGCTTAAGGTTAGTCTGGGCTTTGCTGGTTGCCTTTGGAGCCGAGTAGGAATTTTTGGCTGCTATCCTGATTGGCTGTTGGATGGCAGTTTTTTCGCCTACTCCAGACTATCCTCTCTTTGGCCACTTTATGGCAGGGGGATGCGGGTGAACAGGTCTATAAAAGGGTCTATTTTACCGTGCAGTCATGGTCAACTGAGGCACAGTGGGGTGTCCCCTAATATCCGCACTCAGTCCCAGGCAGGGCGAGGGCTGGGGGGGTCACCCCTGTGCCGCCAGTGGGCCGCTTTCAATCCCATGCGGGGTGGGAGCGGCCTACAAGGCGTCAGTTGGGCCAGACCCGCATCCCCCCTTTGTGGGGAGGGGTATTAGGGGTGGAACCCTATGAGTAGGGTAGGGCCCGAGTTTGTGCACGCCGACCCTGGTACCCAGGTTTACCTAGGGGACCAAAAGATCCTGTCAACGCTTTCACCCTTAGCCACATAGCAGATGTTGGGGGGCTAAATTTAGCCCAAGTTCAAGTTCTGCCGATTTATCATTAACATTACTGATTATTGATCTCATTAATAATCATTAATAAAGTGGCCAATCTCCTCCGTACTTGTTGTCGGTGTGTTCAATTGACAGTATCTTGCTCTCCTTCCATCTTTTACAGAAGAACAAGTCCTGCTGGTTCTCCAGCTTCATCAATGGAGGCTCAGTAGCGATTTGGACTAGCACAAAGATTTCCCAGCAATTACATTTAGGGCTGTGGAAGAAGGTTTTGACGTGTCATGAAACCCTTGTCATCTATGGCCTGCATGTGTGGAGGGAAGACACTATGTATCATCATCAGGGCCTATGAGAGGGGGGTCCAGCAGGTATATCGTTCCGGGGCCCAGGAGCTACAGAGGGGCCCATGGCTGAAGGACCCTTTGGTTGTTTGTTACTAACAAATTAATACGGTATATGCGCACACACACATATACATACACACATACACACGTATACATACATATATAAACATGCGTCCACACATACATACTGTATTTGCTGGCTTATAAGATGCACTTTTTTCTCCCCAAGGGGGGAAATGTCTGTGCATCTAATAGAGCGAAAGGTCCCATCCTGGAGCACCTTCTGCAGCTGTGCTCTGCTCCCTTGGGCAGAGAAAGCCTAGAAGAAGGCAAGGTAAAGGTGTGGAGGTGAGACAGAGACTTCTCCACAGACTCCTCTCCCAAAGAAACAAGAGCCGGAGGATCAGAGGAATAGCAAAGCAGGCAGGCAGGCAGGCAGGCAGGCAGGCAAGAAGAATGGGGCACAAGTGGGAAAGGGTGGAGGAAGCAGCCCAGGAGAGAGAGGTCCCTGCTGCTGCATGCGTGTGCATCCATCCCTGGATTGGAGACTTGCTCCAAAGTAGACATGCACAGTTGCAATCCGAAGCAGCCTTCCCTGAGTTGGAGACTTGCTCCAAAGTAGACATGCACAAGACCTGGTTCCTGCTGCTGCATGGCTGTGCATCCCTCCCTGAGTTGGAGATTTGCTCCAAAGTAGGCACGCACAGTTGCAATCCTAAGCAGCCTTCCCTGGGTTGGAGACTTGCTCCAAAGTAGACATGCACAGTTGCAATCCTAAGAGTAATCCTAAGATGCCTGTACATCCCTCACCCTTCCCTATCTACCTAGATTTCCTCACCTTTCCCTACCTGCCTGGATCCCCCCACCCCCAAAACTTACCTGCCTTCCTGGACCATTTGCAGTGAGATTTGTGCAAAAGTCACAAATCACTGACACTAGCGATGATGGGTTTTGGGGGTTTCCAGAAAATTAGAAGAGTGTTTAAAGCTTTAAGTCTTCCTCATTTGTTAATGACAGTAATAATGGTTCTTAATACCACTGCTTACTTTACATGGTTGAAATATTATTCTGCTATATTTTATTAAATATATGTGGCCTGTGGGTGGCGCAAGCGGTTAAGACGCTGTGCCTGTTAACCAGCAGGCCAGGGTTCGAGACCCGGGTCAGCCCAACAAGACAGGGTTAGCTCCTGTCCTTAGCCCAGGTCTGCAACGCAGCTGGAACCAATCGTATTGGCTCTGCCTTTCCATTGGACTAATTCAGTGGCGTGGAGAGGGGGGTTTTACCATCCTCCATAACAATCCAACCCAGGCTTTCAGGCTTCGCGTGCAGCGTATGCAGCGCCGAGCACGATACCATAGCCTTTCCAGACTGACGGAGGCCTGCTTTATTAGTACATAATTTGGTTCAGAATGTTTTTTTACTTGTTTTCCTCCTCTAAAATTGGGTACGTCTTATGGCTCGGTGTGTGTAATAAGCCGGGAAATACGGTACATACATACACACGCAGACATACCTACAATTTTAACAAACTTAAGTTTGTTTTTTTACTTTTGGTTTACAGTAAAACAACCCATTGAGCATGTATCCTCACAAGTCAGGATGGCAGAAACAACAAGAAAGGATAGCAAGAGCTGTCCATTTCTTTACACCAGCAATTTCCAACCTTTTAAAATCTCACACCACGCCAAAACTGTTAAGGGATACCATCAGTTTTCAGGCAAGATGCACCACAATGCCAGCAGGAGGTGCTCCCCCCAAATGGTCCTGCTGTGACTCTCTCCAAACTGGTGTTTCACAACTGTGGCCATAACCAATGCGCTGCTGCATATTCAGCGGTTGAAAAACTACTGTTCTACATATTCCCAGTACAGTATTTTTAGAACTTCTGAAAGATGAAACCCACTTCCAATTACAAGAAATTGAAGGTAGACTGTACTCTTTAATGTGAGAAAGATCACTGGGACATTGTAACCTTGTTTTTTAAGTAAAAAATGACATGCTCCAGCACACTAAGGAAGCACTGCGGAATTTGCTTCCTAAACTTATGTCAACTCTTGAAAACATTGTCGGAAGATGAATGTCTGCCCATGTTCTCTCCTGCTGTTGGTCCAGTAGAGACGGGGTAGCGTATTTAGAACACATTTGGCAGATACTGACCTTTTTTTAGTGGAGGAAATGCCTCTCCCACCACCCTGCAATATGACACACTCACACACGCACACTTTTAATTTCATACATTTTCTTTTCTCCAACAAGTTTCAAGCAGCTGGAAGATAAGTCATGAAGACATGTACTCTGTGAAGGAGAAGCAGATGATGATCAATACACCGCTTGCGCTGGGATGTGCTCTGCAATACTGTAGCAGAAAATCATGAGCTCTGCTCAGAACACAGTTGACTGTTTTTCGTATGGCCTATTAGTACAGCTGGTGATGTGGGAGCTCCTTGCATTACCTGAAGGCGGTACAGCAAGACAAGCTGTACTCTATAATCTGTTATGCAGATATTTCATACAGTAAAACCTTGGATTGAGAGTGTTTTGCAAGACAAGCAAACATGTCTAATAGGTTTTAATTTGATATACAAGCGATGTCTTGATAAACAAGCGAAAAATAGTCATGACCAGGAGATGGCTGGTTTCAATGCTCCGCCAGCATCTGCTCAGCATCTCTGAGAGACCACCCAATGCATCGCTACTCTGAAGTAATCCTATTACAGTCAATGACTCCTAAGGGGGGGGGGTGGATCCTGAGAGACCTAGCCTTGCTTATTTTGGAAATAACCTTTGGGTCTACACTTCCTAGGGAAGCATCTATTCCCCACCTGCATCGTTTCCAAGACACCATCTAGGAGTGAATTCCTGCACATTGACGCTTCTACTCAGCCGATCCCACCAATGATTTTTGACTATACTAAGTCTGTGTGTGCTGAATCGGATACTCCCCCTATTGCGGAACAACCACCTCTTAGGCATCCTGTAGCGGATAATTCACCTTCCCCAGCTGCATTGGATGATTCCTTAAGGATCTCGCCGCCTGATCGAACTTCTCCCCTTCCCTCCTGACCCTCGACCTCTCCCCTCCCTGTCCCTATCCCCACAGTCCCTCTAAAAATTCTTTCATGGAATATTGCCGGTTTGGGGAAGAAGCCTTCCAATTATGACATTATTTCCTTTCTGTCTTCCTTTGATCTAATATTTTTACAAGAGACCTGGTCTCAATCTCCTCCTTCCCTCCCAGGTTTCACAACACTTTCTCTCCCTGCTTTTAAACTGAATCCGAAGGGCCGCCCCCAAGTAGGATTATGCTGCTTCTCTAGAATTTCAGCTCAGTTGTCCCTAACCCCTCTTTATTCTTTATCTTCCTACTTTCAGTCTTTTCTACTCCAGAACCAAAATATTCAAGTACTGCTGATCAATGTTTACCTCCCGCCATCAGATACTTCAGCAGTACATATTTGGGCCGAGATCAAGCCTTAAGAACCTCGCTCTGCAGCCCCCCACTCCCCTTATTATTTTTTGGGATTTTAACACTAGACTTGGTCCTAGCAACTCTGCTTTGGCAACTCACTTTTTACAGCTGGACATGGATGACACTGTCTCCCCTTGGTTCTTAGATCCCCGCCATTCCTCTGACTTGATGTTTAACAACTATGCATCTCATTTTATTGATTTATGTATTGCTCTCAATCTTATAATTTTGAATGGTTACATGGAGACTGATCTTCCTGGAGCCTTTACTCACTTTGCACCAAGAGGATCTAGTGTTATTGATTTCATCCTTGCTTCCCCACCTTTACTTCCTCTTCTTTCCGACTTCCAAATTATCCCCTTCCATGAAAGCGACCGTCTCCCTCTTCAAGTTTCTATAGCAATTCCCTCCGCTAACAATAATCCAAATCACTCTTCTTCTTTTGCCCTCCCGTCCCTTAAATGGTCCCATAGACTTGAGAGGACTGACTGCCTGGTTTACCTCAGAAAAAAACGACTACTCTCCAACAATCTTTGGTAGCTACCAACTCCCCTCAGGAGGCTGTCTCTAATTACTCTTCTCTTATATCTTCTCTGTCTTCTTTTCTTGTCTCATGTAATCAACTCTCAAAATCGAACAGCCGCGCCTCTTGGTTTGACCGAGAATGTTGGCTGGCCAAGAACCCAGTTAGGCGAACATTTCTTCTGATTCGCCATAACCCTTCACCAGCAATTCTACAATCATATTTTCAGCTGAGGTCCTACTGCAATGACCTATTAGAGACTAAAAAACATGACTATGCCCAGAACAAATGGAGGCAACTCCTCTCTGCGATCCTCTCTAACAATCATAAGGGCTTCTGGTCCTTAGTCTCTCCTTCCTTCCGTCACCCCAACTTAATACCTTCATCAGTCCCTCCCTCTTCCTGGGTATTACATTTCTCAAGAATTTTTTCGATCACAACCCAGAATGACACCCCTCCCCTTTTGCCCCCCCTCCCAGATCCCAGAATGGCCTCCAGTCTCACCAAATGAGATTATACCACTAATTGCTTCCCTTAAATTGGGTAAGGCCCCCGGACCTGATGGTGTGCTCAGCGAGATCCTTACCAGTCAGTCAGCATGGTTGGCTCCCCCCTAGCTAATTTGTTCACTCTTATGAATTGCTCAGGTCATATCCCAGCATCATGGTTGACAGCTACCATTGTCCCTATCTATAAGAAAGGCGACCCCGCTTCCCCTGAGAATTATAGGCCGATTAGTTTACTTTCTATTATTGGCAAGCTTTATGCTAAATTTCTTCTTTCAAGACTATCTGATTGGGCAGAATCAATGGCTCTTCCTAATAGGGAACAAATTGGCTTTCGATCTGGCACCTCCACATGTGACCATACCTTTTTACTTTCATTTCTCGCTGAAAAATACCTTGTCCATCACGGCAGGAAACTTTATGTCGCATTTGTCGACCTTAAAGGTGCATTTGATTCAGTCAACAGAACTCGCCTCTGGGATAAGCTGACCTCCAGAGACATTGATCCCCGTCTCCTCTTCCTGATACGTCAGTTACACCAAGGCAAGTCATGTAGAGTTCGATCTGATATCTCTGGCCTTCTATCTGAAAGTATCTCTATTGACAAAGGTGTCCGCCAGGGCTGCATTCTTGCTCCCCTACTATTCAATCTTTTCTTATCCGATCTCCCTTCTCATTATTTCAATCAACCAGTCGCCCCCCCCCCTTCCCTCAATGGAACCCCAATTCATTTTTTTCTCTATGCCGATGATGCGGCTTTCCTCTCCTTAACTAAATCTGGCCTTCGTCGTTCTCTTTCCATTTTCCAGGATTATTGCTCATCTAACAATTTGATTATCAATGCCAATAAAACCAAAATCTTAGTTTTTTCCAAATCTAGGTCACCATCCGTCTGGAAGATTGGCCATTCAACTTATGAACAGGAGTACCTTTAAATACTTAGGCCTGCTCTTCCATTTCCGAATAAATTGGTCAGCCCACAGGAAGTTGGCTATCTCTATCTCCCACCACCACCTTAAAGCGATAGCCTGTTTCCACTACGGCAATGGTAACCAGTTTGTGCCTGCAGTCCTGCAAATTTTCAGGGCTAAGATTATTACCCAACTGTTATATGGTGTTCTTACATGGATTCTGGCAGTAGATAATTCCCTGGATCAAGTGGCAGCCGTCTTCTTTAGGAGGATACTTGGCGTGCCTAACCTTATTCGTCTTGCAACATGAGCTTTGGAGTTGGGAGTTCACCTCCCTTCTACGATAGCGTGGTCAATAACATTCAAGTTTTGGCTTCGATTACACTTAAACCTTCCACCCAATTCTCTTCTGAACGATTTGCTAAGAGACCCTTTCTGGTCCACTCGGTTCCAAAAAATCAACTCCAAGCTCGATTCCTTAGGCATTTCGTTAGAAACACTTGCTGATCTTGATTTCGGTAAAGCTTTCAAGCTAATTCAAGACAGACTCTGGGAAACAGAATTTACTACTCTTTTCGTTGGCTTAAATCCACTGTGTTCCCCTCTGTCTTTTGGTTATTGTCCAGTTCAAGGTCAGCCCCCCAAATATTTTACCACTCTGATAAATCCATCTCTCAGAAGGGCATTTATGTTGGCACGCCTTAACAACTTCCCCTCCTCACTTCATCGCGGTAGATTTTCCCGCACCCCTCGGAATTTAAGACTCTGCCCCTTTCGCCTGCATGAACCAGACACCCTCGAGCATATCCTGATTAGATGCCCAACACCTTGCTCACTTCGTAGTCTTTATTTGGACCCCATTTTGTGGTGCCCTCCTGGCCCTTTCATAGACCCCATCTTTGCCCTGTTGAGCGATAACTCACCAGAAATTACTATTGCTGTTGCCAGTTTTTTAAATCAAATCATTAAATTATCTTTTTCTTCTTAGTCCCCTTCCTCCCCCTCCTTCCTTCCTTTATCCCCTTCTTTTATCCTCCTTCTGAATCAATTTCTTTATTTTCATTTTCTTTCTCTCTACTCTCTCTGTCTACACTATTACTACACTACACTATTACTACACGACACTCCTTTCACTTGATATTGCTCTTTTGCCTTTTTGTTTTTTGTTTGGTTGTAACTTTTAATGCCAATAAAGGTATTCGTAATCGAAATAACCTTTGATAGGAAGGAGCTATTCCTTCCTGATTTTTGCATTGGATTCTTGCATTGGATTCCCATTTTGCATTGGATTTTTGCATTGGATGCCCATCAATACGAATCCGTATATGGCATGATGGGGTTGGATGCTCCATCACTAATTTGCAATTTTTAGGTCCCCCTGTGTGTGTCACCCCCCTTGGGCGCGTCACCCAGTGTGGACCGCACCACCCTTCTGACACCACTGCATGGGTGCAATCCTATTCATTTTTGCAATTGGCAATGGGTGCAGTCTTTGCAATGGGTGCACCCCTTGGGTGCGTCACCCAGTGTGGACCGCACCACCCTTGTGACACTACTGCATGGGTGCAATCCTATTCATGTCTACTCATAAGTAAGTCCCCTTGTATTCTATGGAACTTACTCTCAGGAAAGTGTATTAATGATTGCAGCCTAAGTGCAGGTTAATTTGTTTTATTTTTCTTTATATTTTGTATTTTTTATTATTTTGTATAATACTACAGCAAGGCTTATTTACTGAGGGTCTTGGAACTCATTGCTGGAACCTGTCTCCAACTCCCCCCACCCCCCCCCCAGTAGCTAATCATATGGGGATGCCTAGCTTCACCACTATGGTGAATACTGGCACCTTTTCCCCAGAAAAAGCACTGTATTACAGTATTGTACTAATTTTTATATGTATGCTGTTTGATTGTGGAATGAATTGTCTGTGTTTCCATTATTTCTTATGGAAAAATTTGCTTTGATATACAGTGATACCTCACTTAACAAGCATTTCACATAACAAGCAAAAATTTCCAAGAAATTTTGCTTCACATAACAAGTTCCTCTTCACCTAACAAGCAAGCACGCTATGGGCACGCGTGCTATGCAGCCCTGATGCTCCGCATGGAGGCTCTTTAAAAGGGCTGCCGGCCAGTGCTGCTGCCTCTAACGGCCTCTAACTACAATTTCCCATGTAAGTCGATGCCAGGAAAACTGCTTGGGGCAGACGGATTTTTTTGACAGTGTCATAATGCTGACTTATCGGTGAATTTAGACTCTGGCCAATTTGGGGTCAATGTGGCTGCCTGTCACCAACTCTCAAGGCTTCTTTGTGCAGAGTAGCAGCACAGCCTGCTGGTACTACGAGAGTTCAAGGTCATGTATGCAGAATGAGGGGAGGAGGAGTCAAATTTAAATCTACAGCTACATCAGAAACTTTCTGATTCAAAAAAGGGGGTTGTGGAAAACTATGGTTTTCACAGACACTGGTTTCTTAGCACCAGCGTTCCAGTTTCATTTAATCACTAGCAAAAACGTACCCATGTTGCGGGAGTAAAATTCCCCCATATGCCATCCCCCCACTGTGCATCAACCCCCCAAGTGCATCAACACCCATGCACAACATTCCCCCATGCTAAAAACACTTGTATTGCTTTTCAACACTATATTACTTACTAGCAAAAAGCGTACCCGAGTTGCGGGAGTAATATTTCCCCATATGACATCACCCCATGACGCATGTTCCCCCATGCGCAACTTCCCCCATGCGCATGACTCCCCCATCCGCATCATCCCCCCATGCACAAATTTTCCTATGCACAACTTCCCCACATGGGCAACTCACCCCATGCACATCATCCACCCATGCACATCATCCCCCATGCACATCATCCCCCCATGCTCATCATCCCCCATGTGCAACTTTCCCCATGCACACCTTCCCCCATGCGCAACTTCCCCCATGAGCAACTTCCCTCTTTGCGCAACTTTCCCCATGCTCAACTTCCCCCCATGCTCAACTTCCCCCATGCTCAAGTTCCCCGCATGTGCAACTTCCCCCATGCGCAACTTTCCCCCATGCGCATCATTCCCCATGCGCACCATCCCCCATGCGCACCTTCCCCCCATGTGCACCATCCCCCCATGCGCACCATCCCCCCATGCGCACCATCCCCCATGCGCACCATCCCCCATGCGCGTCTTCCCCCATGCGCATCTTCCCCCATGCGCCTCATCCCCCATGCGCAACTTCCCCCATCCGCATGATCCCTCATCCGCATGATTCCCCCATCCGCATCATCCCCCCATGCACTACTTTTCCTATGCGCAACTTCCTCCCATGGGCAACTCCCCCCATGCACATCATCCCCCATGCACATCATTCTCCCATGCTCATCATCCCCCATGTGCAACTTTCCCCATGTTCACAATCCCCCCATGCTCAACTTCCTCCTATGCTCAACTTCCCCCATGCGCAACTTCCTCCATGCGCAACTTCCCCCCATGCGCAACTTCCCCCCATGCTCAACCTCACCCCATGCTCACCTTCCCCCCATGCGCACCTTCTCCCCATGCGCACCTTCCCCCATGCACACCTTTCCCCCCATGTGCACCTTTCCCCCATGCGCTCCATCCCCCCATGCGCACCATCCCCCCATGCACAACTTCCCCCCATGCGCAGCATCCTCGCCAGTGCAACCTCTTCCTCCAAACAACATTCCCACTGCACCCGGCACCGAGCACCGAATTGGCTGGATGTTATTCAGTTTCCCATGTTAAGTGTAGGACAGAAACATGTTGCCCACTTTTCAGCCCCTGAAGGGTTAAATTTCTCCAGATGGTTCTTGGTGGGAGTTCAGGTGACAGAAGGATCCCTCCTAGAATTCCATGCTTCAGGCCCAGCAGTTGGGGCGGAATGTTGATGAGTCAGCAATTCTCAATGCAAAGTATAGGGAGGAAAACACGTTGTGCCCCTTTTCACCCCCTTCCGGTTGGAATTTCCGAAAACCTGTTCGTAGTGTACCCCTCCCTCACGGAAGGAACACCCCACCCAAATTTCACACTGCTAGGCCCACTGGTTTTTGCAGGGCGTTGATGAGTGAGTGAGTGAGTGAGTCAGTGACTTTTCTCTTTTATATATATAGATTATTAGCACCTTCATTGCAAGACCTGTTTCCCAAATCAGAAAGGCATACGTTTCAGTGAACCAGGCATGCATGCACAGGATTGGTCTTTCAGCCTCCTTTCCTTTGCCCCCTTACACAAGTTCCATTGACTATAATGGTTTTGAGTGGACACAACCGAGGTTGGAGGCTTAAAACTTAAAGAGCCAGGACTTATCCCCACCATCCCTACCCTGAGAAGGTTGCCAAATTTACACCCAGTCCCTGCTCCTCTGCTTTGACAACAGCTCGATGAAAGGCCCCACAACATGAGCAACTCAAGACCATTGTGAATTACATGGGTTTTTATTCAAAGTATTTTAACATATCCCACATTTTTGGGTGCCCTACATTTTTTTAACGTGTCAGGAATTTTGCTGGGATGTCAGGAATTTAATCGTCTGAGTTTCCATTATTTCCTATGGAAATAATGCTTCACTTAAAGAGCGTTTCACTTAAAGAGCATGCCTCCGGAACAAATTAAGCTCTTTATGCGAGGCACCACTGTACAAGTGTTTTGGAGGGCAGTGCAACCTCTGAAAGTGTGTATTAGGCTGCAATCCTCAAGACACTTTCCTGGGAGTAAGACCCATTGAACACAATGGGGCTTACTTTTGAGTAGACATGGTTTGGATTATGTTCTTAGTATCCTGTAACAAAAGACATCCTCTTCAATTCAAAAGTCCTCCTGATGGGTAGACTAAAGGTACAATCCTATGCTTGTCTTCTTAGAAGTAAGATCCATTATATTCAACGGGGCTTACTCCCAGGAAAGGGTGTTTAGGATTTCAGTCTAAGAGCCCAATCCTAACCGTCTCTACTCAAAAGTAAGCCCTATTCTGTTCAATCGTTCTTACGCCCAGGAAAATGTCTTTAGGATTGCAGCCTTGGGCTACAATCCAGAGTAACTAAAGGAACTTTTACACCAACATAGTTACAGTGCCACCTATGGAAAACGTATGGGAAATGCATAAAGCAATCCAGAGTAAGTGCCTCATGTCTCCCCGTAGTTACTCTGGATTCCTTGGATCACCTTGGAAGCTAAGGAACCTTGCAAACTCTCAGTCAGCTTCATGGGGGAGGCTGGCACAAGTCCTGGCACATGGCCAATGCTGGACTGGTGGGGTCACAAAAGTGACTTCCGTTCCACTCCGGGTTGGGGGGGAGCTGGACCAGAGCGCCAACACACACCATCTTCCCCACCCACTGCGGGAACAGGGCCATGTGTAAGTTGTGCTGGCCTCAGCCGGGGATTCCTGTGCCCCAGTGTGATGAAGACCTTGAAGCGTGGTTTAAAAGAGGGAATTTGGGCAGGTGCAGCTTCACGTGGAAGACTTTAGAAAGAGGCGCCTGCCAAGGTTTCCTCTGCTGGCTTCAACGGATCGGAACTTTGTCCATAGGTCTATCTATCTACACTATTTATATACCGCTTTTCAACTGAAAAGTTCACAAAGCGGTTTACAAGAAAATGAAAAGTTAATAGCTAAGTAATAGCTAATGGGTCCCGGTTCTAAAAGGGCTCACAATCTAAAATGCCAAAAAAATAAAAAATAAAAAAACCACCACTTAAACAGACATTGCTGGGGTGTGTAGGGCCAGTGACTCACCCTGGCAACCCCATTTAAAGGTCCACAAGTGATGCGCTGCCTGCTGCTCATGTCACAGTTGACTGGGACAGTCTGTCTGAGACAGAGTCTCTTGAGAGTCTGAGTCTCCCGCTCTCTGTGTCTGTCTGTCTGGGACGGAGTCTGGTGGGAGTCTGAGTCTCTTTCTGTGTCTGTCTATCTGTCTGCAGCAAACCCTGAAGATGTCTGCAGACCATCCCAAGAAGCGCTCGGAGGTAAGTCTTCACCAGCAGCTCCGTCTTAGAGGCCGATGTGGGGAGTTGATGTGGGGAGAGTTTCACTTTTCGCAGCAGTTTGAGGCAGGCGAGATGGTCTTTGATGTACAAGGAGGTTGACGCACACCTGTGGCCTGCAAGGTCCATGGAGGGAAAATGGAGAAGGAGACCACAAAATGGAGAAGGAAACTGGCAGTCTTTTTGAGTGTGGAGTTTTGTGCAGGACAGAGGCTAAACCAAGAGGATACGTCCTGGAAAGAGATGATATGGTCACACTGTGCTCTCTGTTGCATATTCTTTGACCCTGTCAACTAAGAACGGTTGGAACAGGGCTATCCATGACAGAGGAGGAGGGAGATCTTGGGGTACGAGAGGAGAGCGCAATGAAAATGTCCGCCCAATGTGTGGTGGCAGAGAAGAAGGCAAATTCCATGTTTGGGGTCATTAGAAAAGGGATTGAGAATAAAACGGCAAAAATGATGATGCCGTTGTACCAATGGATGGTGAGGCCACATTTGGAGAACTGTGTCCAGTTCTGGTTGCCACATCTCAGAAAGGATCTCTAGAGTAAATGGAGAAGGTTCAGAGGAGAGCAACCAGAATGATAGATGGTCTGGGACACCTTCCGGATGAGGAGAGGCTACAAGCTTTTGGGGCTCTAGAAAAGAGAGAAAAGAGGGATTTGAGGGGGGACATGATTGAGACCTACAAAATTGTGTCAGGGATGGATAGAATGGATGGAGAGATGCTCTTTTCCCTTTCACGTAACCCCAGAGCTAGGAGACATCTCCATAAATTGAATGTTGGGAGAGTTAGGACAGACGAAAGAAAATATTTCTTTCTGTGGAACTCACTGCCACAGGATGTGGTGATGGCATTTAAAGTTTAAAGAACTGACAGCCTGCACTTGTTGCCTGAATTGAATGGGTCAGGCAACCGCAGGTCTGCCCCTCTGGGGGGTGGGGGGTGCTTGGGGGAACTGGGGGGCCTTTTGGGGGGTGAGAGATTGCATCCCCCTAAGTGTCTTTAGGATTGCAGCCTCCTAAGTGTCTTTAGGATTGTGCCTTTAGGATTGCAGCCTCCTAAGTGTCTTTAGGATTACAGCCTTCTATGTGTCTTTAGGATTGCAACCTAAGTAGACTTCATAGGATCATGCAGGAGCCCTAAAGGGGAAAGTTTGCCCAGTCCTGGAGGAGGAAGGACGGGATCAACATTTGATGGCCGTCAGCAGAGAGGGAAATACAGTGGTGCCTCACATAAAGAGCTTAATTCGTTCCGGAGGCACGCTCTTTAAGTGAAACGCTCTTTAAGTGAAGCTGATTTTCCCATAGGAAACACTGGAAACTCAGACGCCTGATTCCACAACCCCCCAAATATTCATATAAAAATATTAACTGGATGTAAAAATGATGACAAAACACTGGAATTGAATTCAAAACATGCATTCAATGTGCATGATCCTATGAAGTCTACTTGGGCTGCAATCCTAAAGACACCTTCCTGGGAGTAAGCTCCATTTAACATAATGGGGCTTACTTCTGGGTAGACATGGTTAAGAGGCTGCAATCAAAGACACTTTCGTGGGAGTAAGACCCATTTAACACAATGGGACGTACTTCTGAGTAGGCATAGTAAGGAGACTGCAAACAAAGACACTTTCCTGGGAGGCTTACCTGGGCTGCTGCTGGAGGTTCAAGGTGGTCAGCGGGGGCACTTGCGGGAAGTTAGGGGCAGCTGCCTCTGGCACCCCCAGGCAACTGCCCCCAACTTCCCCAGCAGCCCTTTTAAAGCCCCTCCATGCGGAGTGTCAGGGCTGCATAGCAAGCGTGCCCATAGCGGGCTTGCTTGTTAAGTGAAGTAGAACTTGTTATGTGAAGCAAGATTTCTTAGAAAATTTTATGTTATGTGAAGCGCTTGTTGAGCGAGGTACCACTATACAAGGAGGTCCCATGTCAAAGGTCAAGGTGGTCCTGAGTTTGGCCGTCCAAAGGAAGTCCAACCCCTTTGGCACCCAAATTGGGGTTGGAAAAATGGTCCCCACAGGTAGGATCTGGTGGGGAGGCAACGGTTGAGCCTGGACACAAGACCCAGCCAGCCAGAGTAGAACTTCCTTCCGAGGAAAAGGACGCCAAAGCCAGCAGGTTTCCAGGCTCCATCCAACTAGGAACCCCTTCCTCTGGAACAGCCCATCCGAAGGCCACTAATTCCCTCTCATTCTCTCTGCAGAAGACGCCGGAGATGACGGAAAGTGATCCGCAGAGAACTTCAGAGGTGGGTTTCCTTCTGCAGATCTTTCCTTTGAGAGGCAGGTGGTTCTTCCAGCACTTTCTGACCCCAGCAATGAACAGGCTGCTCTGGAGCTGGTTCTTCCACTTCCAGTTGCAGACCTGAGGGCTGGTGGAGCTGGGTCGGTCGCAGGAATGCTGTGATCCCAGGCAGCGCTTGGTGGGGGTGGCAATGCTGTGTCCACCAGCTTGTACCACCCCTGCTCACCCAGGCCCCCTCCCAAAAACATTGGAACATCTGTTCCAGTTTCTCAGTTCCAAGGAGAGTCCAGCTGTGACTGGGTCTGACTGGGGAGGTGGCATGGAGTGCTAAGAGTGCCCTGGGCTGGCGCAAGACACTTGCGCTGGCCCAGGAGTGCCACCAAAGTGCCACAAAGCACTCATGCGCCACTCCAAGGATGGACAGGGAGGTGCGTGGATGCGCACAGGCCTCTTTCTGCTGATGTGGGTCCCGGACCGGGTGCATTTGCGTTGGCTGACCTTGGCCGATGCAGGGTTTGGGTGGGGTGGGAGGTGGGCAGGTTTGGAGACAGGCATTTGGGGGCAGGAGGAGTCTGGGCACTGGGCAGTAGCACAGGTGGGCAGGAAGTGGAGACAGGGCCAGTATCCGGTTCTAACCTCTTTCCTTGCCACTCTGGGCCAGTTCGGACAGGTGGGATTTGCAGTGTCATTGGAGGGTGTGCGGAGCTCTAGAGCCCCACTGGGGCCATTGCGGTTCTCCCCGGTGTCAGGGAAAATGCTCCCCCTTGCCTCAGGCTCACCCAGCAGCAGCCCATAACTTGTTCTGGATGCAGCACAGGACTGACAGTCTGCCTGTTCCAGCACAAGTTCGGATTGTGATGCGCTCCATCAAAAGAGATGCAACCGTGGAATCGTTTGCCGTATCCTTTTCTTGACCACGTTTTGGCATCACCCGGCCTCCAGGAGGCTCTGCGTGGTTGTCACGCCTCTGAGGGGCTCAGGGTTTGGAAGCTGAGTGCAGTGGCCTCCCAAGTGCTGCCCCTGGACTTGGACGGCTCCAGGGTTAACGGCTGATTTCACCAAGACCCGTCCTACTCAGTTCATCAAACAGTCTCTTTTTGACCACAGGTTCGGAGTTCGTCACGCCCTCATGTGTCTGTACGTGTTAGTCAGTCCCGCTGGGCATACAGCCTTGTCCCTAATGTGGTAGGTTGAGAGTGGGGGGTTTGCAGTTCCAGAAGGGATCCTCAGCCACGTCTCCTCTGCTTCTCATTCTGGGTCCTTTTCTCGTTGACAGGGAGATGAGCTGAAGGAGAAGGAGGAGAAGGTGAAGAAGGAGAAGATGGAGGAGAAGACGGAGGAGGAGAAGGTGAAGGAGGAGAAGATGGAGGAGAAGACGAAGGATGAGAAGGTGAAGAAGGAGAAGACAGAGGAGAAGACGGAGGAGGAGGAGAAGGTGAAGAAGGAGAAGACGGAGGAGAAGGTGAAGAAGGAGAAGACGGAGGAGAAGATGAAGGAGGAGAAGGTGAAGAAGAAGAAGTTGGTGAAGAAGAGGAAGTTGGTGAAGAAGGAGAAGACGGAGGAGAAGACGGAGGCGGAGAAGGTGAAGAAGGAGAAGACGGAGGAGAAGACGAAGGAGGACACGGCTGTGGGGGCCGTGAGCGAGAGGTAGGGTCTGGGCCTTTCCTTGCCATCTTCCCTGTGCCCAGCCAGATATGGCATTTCCAAGGCCGGACTTTGGAGAAGGCCTTGCAATGAAGGCAAATCCCAAGAAGGGATGGATGGCGTCTCTGGCTCAGCTCTGAGCAGCTGGGCTCCCTTTCTGGAGACAGTTCAGTCCTCCATCTTCACTCCCGCTTTGGGCTGTGAGCAGCCCTGATCTCTGGCGTCCTTCCCCAACCATTAGGGTTCGCACCCAGAAGGAGGTCCCTGGAAACCACCCTGAGCAATGCAGGTGAATTAACTTTTTGTTAAAAGCGGTATATAAATCCTGTTGATTGATTGACTGCTGTTGATTGAAACAGCCTGGAGCTTCCGGCACTTATCCATCTGCTGACCCAAGAACCAGTGCTGAAGATCCAAGGCCTGGAAAAACTGTCCTGGAAGCTTCAGGAAATGTCCGAGGAGGTGAGTTCTTGGGGAGGGATGACCAAAGGCAGACCTTCCTGAGTGCCCTTTCCAGGTCCAACGTGCAGCCTCCCAACATGCAGTGCATGATCCCAAAGCTGGATGTTTCCATCAGTGATGTCCAGGCGGGAAGGCAGAGCCTCACAAGGTCTAACCAGTTCTTAAGGGGAAAAAGCCAACCCAGCCCAGTAAATTAAGCAGGACAGACACATCAGAAATCACAGAGGCAGCCAGCAGAGCCCCTTCAGCCAGTGAGGTTGCAAGCCTGAAAAGGCCGGCTGTCTTCCTAAGGAAAGTCCGGACGGGAGAGGCAGCAGGCGGCACAGCCTCAGTCGTATTTGGCTGCAGTCATGTGGCCTTCCCGTGAAAAGGCAGGACTCCTGTGTCAGCAGTCACAGGAGAGGCAGGGAGTAGCGCTGCCTCCTCTCATGTCCCGAGAAGGGAAAGCAGCAGGGAGCCTTCTGCTGGAGAGTGCACCAGGGAGGCTGCTGTGGAGCTGCCGCCTGGAGGAAACGGCCTTCTATCCCTGCTCTCCATAGCTCTGGAGTGGGGGAAGACGAGGTAGATATTTTTATCAGTTGATTTCTGGGGAGGGTGGAATGAGAGGGAGAGAGGTGGAGAGAGAGTATCCATGTGTGTCCCCAGACCTCCCCGCATGTCACTGCTTTGAATAACACAGCGCACACTCTATGCACCCCAGCAGCTGACAACACAACTGCCAACAAAAGGGAGAATTCTGATCCCTGCATGGCAGGTTGTGGGTCTGGCCCTGAGAGGAGCTTCCCAAAGTCTGCCAGAGGAGTTCACAGTCAAGAGGAGACCTGCCTGAGCACAGGGAGTGTCTTCCCAAGCCAAACTCCCAGGCCCAAGACAAGATCTGGAGGCACCTCATGGTGCCCTCCTTGTGTGCACGCATCTGAACACACAGGCTCCTCTAAGGATGGTGGCTGCTGAGCCTTCACACCACTTCCTTGTCTGGGCAACTCGCCCCTCTTGGAGAAGACCCAGCCTCAGGTCCCCTTTTCCTGCCTGCAGGACTTCAGTTGAACTTCCTTCTCAGTGCCATTTGCAGTGCGATCTGTGAAGGCCAACGTCAGTCTGATCTCAGTCTTTCTTTCCCACCGCCCACTTCCCAAGTCTACCCTCTCGGAGCTCCCAAAGATCAGGGCAGAGTCCCATCCTTGGAGACGAGGAGCTTTTCCCCAAAATAACTTCTGTTTTGCTTTTCAGCCTTCTGCAAAGCTGCCCCTCACGGAGCTCGGTCGTCTGGTGGCCGCCACTTGCCTGTGCGCCTTGGACAGTCAGTGCGGCCAGAAGGGAGCGGAGACCCTCTGTCAGCTCCTTCCCATCCTGCGCCGGAGGAAGGGTAAGTCTGAAAGGAAACTGGTCTCAAAAATGCTATGCATCTTCCCCCGCCCAACCCCAAAAATAGTTACCCAAAGCAATTGGATTCTCTCAAGCGTCAGGGACAATCACTTGAAAGGAACCGGCAAGGAAAAGGGTCCACTGGCTTCCTCGATGCGTTCCTTTGGGCCACATCCGTTTCCTGAGTGGCGTGTAGAGCTCTAGAACAGTGATTTTCAATCTTTTTCATCTCATGGCACACCATCAGTTGTTTTTACCATTGACAAGACACACCATGCTGTTCAAATCCCCACGTTTTCCTGTTAAGAAATCCCTCCCCAAATTCCCGCGGCACACCTGAGAACTATCCGTGGGACAGACTGGTTGAAAATCACTGTTTTATAAGGAGGCAGAAAGTTGGGAATTCTTAGTGTAAGATGTGCCTCCTGGATAGGCCTCGAATGGCCGTTACAGTCGGAGCCCTGGGGTGAGAACGTGGTTTAAGTGCTTGTCTGAAGCCTCTTCCTGCCCGCAGAAATGAGAGAGCGCTTTCTCCTAAACCAGGTTCCCATCTTTTGCTCACAGACCACTGAGGCAGAAATGGGAATTGTCACGACCCCCACTCACTGTGGGTGGGCCGTTCTCCCCCCTCTCTGGTGGTCAGTCAGCGAAGGCTTCCTTGGCAAGTCCCTGGAAGCGCCCATGACTGCGGATCGTTCCCAGTAATCGTTCTCTGCCTCTCTGGCGATTAGTGGGGAAGCATCTCCCGCAACTGATTGATTGATGAATGAATGAAATTCGTATCCTGCCTTTCTCCAGAATGGATGCAAGGTGGCTAACAATACAATAAAACAGTCAACATACAGTTAAAATGTTAAAAAACTTTTAAAAACTAATACAAACATTAAGAATATTAAAAACATTACATGAAATAACGTGGGAACAACCCACACTCCCCACATTTGACAAAAGCTTTGGTGAATAGAAATGTCTTGAGGCCCCATCAAAAACTCAGCATGGAGGGAGCAGTTCTTAGTTCTAGGGGAAGGTAGTTCCAGAGCTGGGGTGCAACCACCAAGAAGGTCCTACTCCTGGCTGCCACACCCCTCACTTTCCTGAATGGCGGCACATTAGGTGACGGGTTGCATTTTATGGACAAAGGCAGTCCCTCAGGTACCCCGAGGCCGTAGAGGGCGTTAAAGGCCGTAGAGGACGTAGAGGCCGTAGAGGACGTAGAGGCCGTAGAGGGCATTGCATTTTATGGACCAAGGCAGTCCCTCGGGTACCCTGAGGCCGTAGAGGGCGTTAAAGGCCGTAGAGGCCATAGAGGGCGTTGCATTTTATGGACCAAGGCAGTCCCTCAGGTACCCTGAGGCCGTAGAGGGCGTTAAAGGCCGTAGAGGCCATAGAGGGCGTTGCATTTTATGGACCAAGGCAGTCCCTCAGGTACCCTGAGGCCGTAGAGGGCATTAAAGGCTGTAGAGGCCGTAGAGGGCGTTGCATTTTATGGACCAAGGCAGTCCCTCAGGTACCCTGAGGCCGTAGAGGGCGTTAAAGGCCGTAGAGGCCGTAGAGGGCTTTGCATTTTATGGACCAAGGCAGTCCCTCAGGTACCCTGAGGCCGTAGAGGGCCTTTAAGGCCATAGAGCAGGAGTCCTCATACTTTTTAAACAGGGGGCCGGTTCATTGTCCCTCAGACACTGTCGGGGGCAGTACTATGGTTAATTTTTTAATTAATTAAATTAAGTAATAAGGAACAAATTATTTTGCAAACAGTGTGTTACTTTCATGTAAAAATGCTACTCAACATATATTGAAGTTGATGGAAAGATGAAAACATTTTATGAATTATGCCACAAAAAAACCCCAAAAGTGAGGCTAGGATTGCAGTCTCAGAGCTGCGTTCTAAGCATTCCTACACAGAAGTCCCATGATAGTCAATGGGCGTACTCACAGAAAAGTCTGGCTAGCATTGCAGCCTCAGAGCCCCATCCTAAGCATTCCTACACAGGATTCCTACACTGAAGTAATGGGCTTACTCATAGGAAAGTGTGGCAGGTTTGCAGCATCAGAGCCCCATCCTAAGCATACCTACACAGAAGTAATAGGCTTACTCATTAAGCAAGCGGGAAGCAGGAAGCCGGCGACTGAGGGAAGGGCACACGAGCGACTGAGCGGGAAGCTCACAGGCCTGTTGCCACTTCCCTGCAGCACCAGAGGTTCCTGGGAAGCAGCGACTGAGTGGGAAGGGTGCGCGCACCGGCCAGGAATCCCTGGCGCTGCGGAGAAGCGGCAACGGGCATGCGCGCTTCCCACTCAGTCGCTCATGAGCCTGGCATCGAGGCCCCTGGGATTCCCCCAACCCCCGGCGGGAGGAGATGCGGGGGGGTTCTGAAAATGCCCACGGGCCGGATTGAGGGCCCTGGTGGGCCGTATCCGGCCCACGGGCCGTAGTTTGAGGATCCCTGCCATAGAGGGTGTAGAGGCAGTAGAGGGCGTTGTATTTTATGGACCGAGGCAGTCCCTCAGGTACCCTGAGGCCGCAGAGGGCGTAGAGGCCATAGAGGGCGTTGCATTTTATGGACCAAGGCCGTCCCTCAGGTACCCTGAGGCCGCAGAGGGCGTTAAAGGTCAAGACCAGCACTTGGAATTCAGCCCAGAAACAAATGAGCAGCCAGTGTAGTCGCTGAAGCAGCGGCCCAACCGAGAGGAGCTCTGAGCTCTCCTGAGCTCTCCTTGACCACTTCTTGGGAACCTGGGAACCTGGGATGGGAACCAGTGTTCTAAACCAGCAGCAGTCTCTTCTACCACACCATCAAGTCCAGATCGTGTTCTGGATCCACCCCAGATTTGTCGGTTTGCTTTAAGCTCTTTCTGGAGGACTCTCATAGATTGCCAGTGCCAAGACTCATGTAGTGCAAAGACCCCCATGTCTGTGAGGGATGCGATCCCTCCATGTCTCCAGACGTGGGTCCAGGGGACATTCTAAAATAAGCCTCCCTTGATTTCCATTGCAGACGAACTCAGCTCCACCAACCACGGCAAGCGTGCTATAGAAAGGGCAGAGGAGCTGACTTTGCAGGGAGAAAGCCCCAAGTTGTTTGGAGGCAACTGCTTCAACCAGGCCAGGGTAAGGAAGCATCCAGAGTCCTGCAGGTGTCCTCCATCCCCTTCCTCTCTCCACTCCCCTATTTGCACACTGATGTCTGCAGAGGCTGGCTGAGGTCTCCAGCCCCTGATTTTCAAATCACCATCAGGAGCAACGGTGCAGTTCGATCGGCTTGTCTGCTGCAGCCTCTGGTTGCCGGTTCAAAGGAGGAGACTGACCAGGCAGGTGTTGGATGTGACCCAGCCAGAACAGTTGCCTCTCCAGACAGTCTCGGAGAGGAAAAAGGCTGTCTTGTAGAAAGCCGTCCGGTCTGTTGGGACCACCAGAAGGAGCCTCCCTCCTTTGCCTAGGCTCTTCCTGGGCTCTTTCAGACCCTTTGATTTCAGAGGCAAGCAGACATTTTTCTCCTCTCATTTCAGGTCTTTGGGGCTTTCCTGCCCAAAAAACAGCTGCTGGAAGCCATCCGATTCCTGAGCGGGGAAGTGGGGATATTCAACTCCCTGGATGTCTCCCACTTCCTCAGGGCGCTGGTGTTACACTTCGTGGGGAGAAAAGTGACGGTGAGGAGCTGCTCAGATCCTATAGACAAGATCCTGGGTCTTGAACCAGATCCTTGAACGACGGACAGCTGAGTTTGCCCAGAGTGTTGATGACCAAATGGGGATCTGCGGTGCCCCTGAATCCACTCTGCTCAGGCTGGAAAAATCCCTTGCCTACCCCTTAAGCTGGGCTTTCTTCCTAGGACTTCGTAAAGAAGGAACCCCATTTGTTATTTTGCAGGTGGAGGAGGTCCTTGACAACACCCTCTTTCTGCAGGGGAAGAACGAAAGCAGGAGGTCCTCCATCCTCCTCATCATGCCAGTGCTCGCCCGGCATGATGTGGGAGCGGTGGTGGAATTCCTCTTGAGGCACCCCTTCTGGTAAGGTTTAGCTTAGCTTGGAAAAGATCTTTCTCCCCAATAGGGAAGCCACTTGCAGTGCTGTGGAGAGGCTGGTGCATGTCTGCTAGAATCATGCCCGCAAGATGCTCTGCTGATGAAGGGATCTGACATGTTCTCCTCTTCCTCTTCCTTTAAAGCGACTGCCGAGACTGCTGGAGGCTCCTCTTAGCCGCAACATCCCTAAGGGACGTTCTCATCGCTGTGTCGGGCGCAATGGCGGACAACAATCTAGAGGCGGTAAGGCAAAGAGGTTCCCTTCTTCCCTGCTTTGGTCCCCCCCCACCACCACCGAGATCACTCATGGAAATCTCTCTTTCCTCTAGGAATGTGCGACGCTGGTGCTGAAGGAGTACCTGGAGTTGGCTGGGCCTGCCTGCCTGTGCTTCAACCGGGAGATCTTCCCCCTGATGTTCCTCAGCCTTTTGGGGCAAATCCATGCCTGTGGGAACGAGCACCAGGAGTTGAGGAGGTGAGTTGTGAAAGGAGGGGCTGGAATGGTTGCTTTTCCAAGAGGAACCTTCTGGCTCCTCCTCAGGAGTTTCCCTCTCCCGAGGCACATCATGACCCTAGGAGCCCAGTTTGGTCGAGGCCTCTGGCCTTCTGGTCTCTCCTCAGGGCAAACAAGGGTCCCATGTGGCCTGTCACACAAACAGATGGCGTGCTCCCTCCAGTCACGCTATCCCTCCTTTCCTTTCAGCCTGGCCCAGCACGTCCTGGTGCAGCTCTATGGGGCTGCCGGCATATGTGGGGTTGATGTGGCCATGCAAGATCTGGCTGCAGAAGACTCCTTCCAGCATGGACTGTCCACCATGCTGAGGTGAGAACCGGGTTTGCGGAAGAGGAGGAGATGGACAGCTGGTCGGGGGAGTGAGGAGACCTTCCTACATTGCAGCCTCTTTCACTCATGTTCTTGTCTTCTCCTCTTGCAGGCAACTCATCACTCACGAGCCCTTCATCGCGAAGGACTTATTTATTCATATTATGGGGGTTTTCTTTCTGAAAATCTCCAACAAGCTCCCTGAAGTGGCCATGATTGTGTACCTCGAGGTAAGGCTAGGGGTGTTTGGGGAGGAGTTTGCTGGACGGCTTGATCCAGCGGTCCTGCGATGGGTTCTGCAATGGGTTCTCCAAGGAAAAGAGAGTCAGTTGACCCTCCTGTTTCCGAGGTATTGGCTGAGCTTTTTTGGCTCTGCCTTTCCATTGGACTAATTCAGTGGCGTAGAGAGGGGGGATTTGCTGCTTGGGTAACAGCCTATCCTCCATAACAATCTAACCCAGGCTTTCGTGCTTCGCATGCAGCGTATGCAGCGCCGAGCACGATACCATAGTCTCTCAAGACCGACGGAGGCCTGCTTTCTGATTCAGTGTCCCAGGCATCAGGTTCCTGGTAGGAAACAGAGAACTTGCCTCAGTTTCCCTTGTGTTTTGTGTGATACAGTAACTTTGCTTCCTTCAGCTGCTGCACTGCAAGTACGGCCTGGAGGACCGCGCGACCGTGCCCTGCCTTCTCAAGGGGCTGGAACACCGCAACACCCGAGTGCGGAGGCTCAGCTTCGAGGGACTCATTCTCCTGATCCAGTCAGATGTGGTAAGTGGGCCTGGGAGAAAGTCCAGGAACTGGTTTACTCTCCCGACCTCTGTCAAGGGGGCCTCACCAACTTCTAGGGTGAGAAGGGAAGAGTTGATCTCCTGGGCTTTAAGACATGTTGAAGGAAGCCCCTCTTTCTTGCAGGACACTACAATGCTGAAGAACACCTTCTTGACAGCCCTGAATGCAGCCTCACCAATTCGTGCTGAGGTCATCCCGGACCTGCTAGACCTCCTGCTGAATTTCCTTCCCACACAGAAAGGGACTGAGCAACGTTCATTTGCTCAGCAGTTGGCTGAAATCTACCTCCAGCACATGGACCATGTGAGTAGACCATCCCTGCAAGGACAATTGCAGTGAGAATAGATAGTTTGGGGGTTCATCACCCCAAGACAGTGGGTTCCCTTCCAAACCAACCAACACCTTCTGTTCATGTTGTCAGAAGAACTGCAGAGATCTTGGGAAGGGCTTTTGCCAGCCTCAGCAAGGGCTGGGAAATAGGCTGAGCCTTTAGGGCTGGCCTCAAGCTGGCTGGACCCATTGCTCCCCAAAAGGTCCCTGCACCGAAGGGAGCCCCAAACTAGTGCAGCTTCGTCTGGTCTGCAATCTGGCATTAAAATCTGCTGAGATCCATTGGGTCATTAACCCACAAGCACTTTGTGCTTCTCTTTTTTTCCCGCATGCAGAATGAAGCTGCGGTCAGAGCGGCAGCCATAAAGAACATCGGCCTTTTGAGGACCAGCTACAGGAAGCGGCGGACCCCCCAAATTCTCCTCCTGGAGGAATTTGTGGGGGTCCTGATCCATTTGAATGACGAGGAGGAGGTGGCTGAGGTGAGTGAAAAGCAGTTTAGAATTACTTTGATTGATTTTCAGCAGGGACCCCCAGGGAGGAATCCGTGCCAGGCCAGTATGTCTCCAAGTGCCCTTCTCTGCCTCCATTCTAGGCAGCAAGGGCTGCGCTCAAGAAACTGGCCCCTGGGGGAAGATGGAAAGTGGCCCCCGAGGAGTTCAACCTGGAGAAGATACTCAACCAGGCTGCAAAATATGTGGTAAGGAGATCCAGGGGCTTTGCTTCCTCCCTCACCTTTCCTCCTGGTCACTGAGTGAGCCTCTCCTCAGCAGAGATGAAGGGAACCTCCTGGGGTTCATGCTCTTTCATCTTCAGAAGGACCCCAGGAGGGGAGCTTAGAGGCAGGTGACATTCCCAAGGTGACCCACTGAGTTCAGTGGCGCATCTCCTTCCTCCAGAAGAAGCACCACTTGCTCACTCTGTTGGAAGCAGAGCCGGGGGGTTGAGAGGATTGAAATCAATGCGCCAACTGGCCTGATGCCTCTTCTTTCTATTTTCCAACCACAGATCAGAAAGTACAGCCGAGATCACCTGCCGCATGCCGTGGCCCAGAGTGTCAAACCGAGGACTCTGTCATCAGTCACCAGGGCTGCAGCACTTTTTGTGGGTAAGGAAGGTCTTGTCCCCATGGTTAGTGATGGAATTCAGCCTCCATCCGTCCCCAGCTGGGGCTCACCCACACCCACAGTGTTCCTCAGAAGGTGTTCCTTCAGCCGTCTTTGCCTCCGGGGATGTTCCAGCGCTTGTTGGCCCCTCCAGGGCACTCCTCCCCTCCCGACTCTGGTTCCAGGGGCTTTCCTGTGATCCTGTTTCTTCCTCTGTCTCTCTAGCATACCTAGTCCAGCAGAAGCCCAGCTGCGTGCCATTGGAGAATGTGAGCTCTGTCTGTGAATGTGAGTGACCAAGGCCGTGGGATGGGTCTGGGGAAGGAGGAAGGAAGGGGCTTCTCCCAAGCGGGGTGTTGGGCGCAGGCCGGCAAGAGACTCGGCTGAGCTTGGGCGTCCTCTGGGCACAGCAGGGGTTCCGCCTGGACTCCAGCCCCTCTCTTCAGCAGACCCAGGGTCCCTGGAGTCCAGTCCAGACAAGTGCAGAGCCTTCAGTTTGGCTTGGTGTGGGTCTTTGGAGCACCTGCTCACAGCTTGAGGAACAGGACTGGCTTTGCATGGAAAGAGAGAGTCTCTGCAGGCTCCGCAGGCACCTGGGGCTGACCGGTCTGTCCTCTCCTGCTTCTTCAGGGCTTCAGCAGATGTTGGGCGTTGAAGACAGAGAGCTGCAAGTGGCAGCCAGGTCGCGCTTGGAGGCTGTGAACAAGGCCTCCACGGTCCACCGGGAAGGAAGGTCCATCTTGGAGAGGATCCGGAGGGCCCTCTTGAGCTGTTGCGGTAAGAGGCTCTGGGTGGCTGAGAGGCTTTTGAGGAGTGCAGAGCCACCTACCACTGTTGGTTGTGTCCCATTCCTGGTTTTGCTGCCTGGCTGCAAGACCACCTGACCTTCAGAAAACTTCTCTTGAGATGCCATAACCCAGAACTGGAGAAATGCATTGCTCGATGGGGTCTGAACTTTTGATTTGGGAGGATTGTTTGAGGCCTTTGATCAGTTATCTTTTCATACATATGTATGTTTAATGTGCCCATAAAGGTTGTGAGCCTGCCGGACCCCAGATCCACACAGATTAGTCCCAGGCGAAGGATGACGTCCCCAAAAAGAAGACCGGATGTGACTCAGCTGACGGGATCTAGAATTTTCATATGGCAACCTTGAATTTTGGACCTTGACGGAACACCAAGAAGTGCAACAAGAATCTGGAAAGTCCCATTTCCGGCCATGGCAAGAGCTCTGCAGCAAAGGGCTTCAGTCCCCACCACACTTTCCGCAGAGTAACCCTCAGGGTGTATCATGGGGATTAATTCTGAGCAGACCTGCATAGGATTGTGTGCAAGAGCTTAAGTCCTCCCTTAAGTCCTCCCCACACTTTCCTGGGAGTTAGCCTCATGGAGTGTCATGGGACTTAATTCTGAGCAGACCTGCATAGGATTGTGTGCAAGGGCTTAAGTCCTCCCTTAAGTCCTCCCCACACTTTCCTGGGAGTTAGCATCATGGAGTATCATGGGACTTAATTCTGAGCAGACCTGCATAGGATTGTGTGCAAGGGCTTAAGTCCTCCCTTAAGTCCTTCCCACACTTTCCTGGGAGTTAGCCTCATGGAGTGTCATGGGACTTAATTCTGAGCAGACCTGCATAGGATTGTGTCCAAGGGCTTCAGTCCTCCCCACACTTTCCTGGGAGTTAGCCTCATGGACTGTCGTGGGACTTAACTCTGAGCAGACCTGCATAGGATTGTGTGCAAGGGCTTAAGTCCTCCCTTAAGTCCTCTCCACACTTTCCTGGGAGTTAGCCTCATGGAGTGTCATGGGACTTAATTCTGAGCAGACCTGCATAGGATTGTGTGTAAGGGCTTAAGTCCTCCCTTAAGTCCTCTCCACACTTTCCTGGGAGTTAGCCTCACGGAGGGTCATGGGACTTAATTCTGAGCAGACCTGCATAGGATTGTGTGCAAGGGCTTAAGACCTCCCTTAAGTCCTCTCCACACTTTCCTGGGAGTTAGCCTCATGGAGTGTCATGGGACTTAATTCTGAGCAGGCCTGCATAGGATTGTGTGTAAGGGCTTAAGTCCTCCCTTAAGTCCTCTCCACAGTTTCCTGGGAGTTAGCCTCACGGAGTGTCATGGGACTTAATTCTGAGCAGACCTGCATAGCATTGTGTGCAAGGGCTTAAGACCTCCCTTAAGTCCTCTCCACACTTTCCTGGGAGTTAGCCTCATGGAGTGTCATGGGACTTAATTCTGAGCAGACCTGCATAGGATTGTGTCCGAGGGCTTAAGTCCTCCCCACACTTTCCTGGGAGTTAGCCTCACGGAGTGTCATGGGACTACCAAGTGCTTTGCTCATTGAAAGCTCTATTGACATGTGAAGCCATCACAGCAAGTCTTTGAATCTATGGCTAAAATCTTAACCGAGGCCAGCACTTCTCATCAGTCTTCCCGCTGCTGTTGTGATGCAAGGAGGCAAGTGTATGTCTGTGCCTACCTCTCACCCAGGAGTCTTCCGGCACTTTTGTGACACCCCCAGTTCAGCACAGGACTTATGCCAGGGCTTAGGCCGGCCGAAGTGGACGTCAGGATTGCAACCTTAGTCTTGTTTCAAAGAATGATGACATAAGGCCATAAGCCAGTGTCAACCCTACCCACCGCTTAAGGTTAGTCTGGGCTTTGCTGGTTGCCTTTGGAGCCGAGTAGGAATTTTTGGCTGCTATCCTGATTGGCTGTTGGATGGCAGTTTTTTCGCCTACTCCAGACTATCCTCTCTTTGGCCACTTTATGGCAGGGGGATGCGGGTGAACAGGTCTATAAAAGGGTCTATTTTACCGTGCAGTCATGGTCAACTGAGGCACAGTGGGGTGTCCCCTAATATCCGCACTCAGTCCCAGGCAGGGCGAGGGCTGGGGGGGTCACCCCTGTGCCGCCAGTGGGCCGCTTTCAATCCCATGCGGGGTGGGAGCGGCCTACAAGGCGTCAGTTGGGCCAGACCCGCATCCCCCCTTTGTGGGGAGGGGTATTAGGGGTGGAACCCTATGAGTAGGGTAGGGCCCGAGTTTGTGCACGCCGACCCTGGTACCCAGGTTTACCTAGGGGACCAAAAGATCCTGTCAACGCTTTCACCCTTAGCCACATAGCAGATGTTGGGGGGCTAAATTTAGCCCAAGTTCAAGTTCTGCCGATTTATCATTAACATTACTGATTATTGATCTCATTAATAATCATTAATAAAGTGGCCAATCTCCTCCGTACTTGTTGTCGGTGTGTTCAATTGACAGTATCTTGCTCTCCTTCCATCTTTTACAGAAGAACAAGTCCTGCTGGTTCTCCAGCTTCATCAATGGAGGCTCAGTAGCGATTTGGACTAGCACAAAGATTTCCCAGCAATTACATTTAGGGCTGTGGAAGAAGGTTTTGACGTGTCATGAAACCCTTGTCATCTATGGCCTGCATGTGTGGAGGGAAGACACTATGTATCATCATCAGGGCCTATGAGAGGGGGGTCCAGCAGGTATATCGTTCCGGGGCCCAGGAGCTACAGAGGGGCCCATGGCTGAAGGACCCTTTGGTTGTTTGTTACTAACAAATTAATACGGTATATGCGCACACACACATATACATACACACATACACACGTATACATACATATATAAACATGCGTCCACACATACATACTGTATTTGCTGGCTTATAAGATGCACTTTTTTCTCCCCAAGGGGGGAAATGTCTGTGCATCTAATAGAGCGAAAGGTCCCATCCTGGAGCACCTTCTGCAGCTGTGCTCTGCTCCCTTGGGCAGAGAAAGCCTAGAAGAAGGCAAGGTAAAGGTGTGGAGGTGAGACAGAGACTTCTCCACAGACTCCTCTCCCAAAGAAACAAGAGCCGGAGGATCAGAGGAATAGCAAAGCAGGCAGGCAGGCAGGCAGGCAGGCAGGCAAGAAGAATGGGGCACAAGTGGGAAAGGGTGGAGGAAGCAGCCCAGGAGAGAGAGGTCCCTGCTGCTGCATGCGTGTGCATCCATCCCTGGATTGGAGACTTGCTCCAAAGTAGACATGCACAGTTGCAATCCGAAGCAGCCTTCCCTGAGTTGGAGACTTGCTCCAAAGTAGACATGCACAAGACCTGGTTCCTGCTGCTGCATGGCTGTGCATCCCTCCCTGAGTTGGAGATTTGCTCCAAAGTAGGCACGCACAGTTGCAATCCTAAGCAGCCTTCCCTGGGTTGGAGACTTGCTCCAAAGTAGACATGCACAGTTGCAATCCTAAGAGTAATCCTAAGATGCCTGTACATCCCTCACCCTTCCCTATCTACCTAGATTTCCTCACCTTTCCCTACCTGCCTGGATCCCCCCACCCCCAAAACTTACCTGCCTTCCTGGACCATTTGCAGTGAGATTTGTGCAAAAGTCACAAATCACTGACACTAGCGATGATGGGTTTTGGGGGTTTCCAGAAAATTAGAAGAGTGTTTAAAGCTTTAAGTCTTCCTCATTTGTTAATGACAGTAATAATGGTTCTTAATACCACTGCTTACTTTACATGGTTGAAATATTATTCTGCTATATTTTATTAAATATATGTGGCCTGTGGGTGGCGCAAGCGGTTAAGACGCTGTGCCTGTTAACCAGCAGGCCAGGGTTCGAGACCCGGGTCAGCCCAACAAGACAGGGTTAGCTCCTGTCCTTAGCCCAGGTCTGCAACGCAGCTGGAACCAATCGTATTGGCTCTGCCTTTCCATTGGACTAATTCAGTGGCGTGGAGAGGGGGGTTTTACCATCCTCCATAACAATCCAACCCAGGCTTTCAGGCTTCGCGTGCAGCGTATGCAGCGCCGAGCACGATACCATAGCCTTTCCAGACTGACGGAGGCCTGCTTTATTAGTACATAATTTGGTTCAGAATGTTTTTTTACTTGTTTTCCTCCTCTAAAATTGGGTACGTCTTATGGCTCGGTGTGTGTAATAAGCCGGGAAATACGGTACATACATACACACGCAGACATACCTACAATTTTAACAAACTTAAGTTTGTTTTTTTACTTTTGGTTTACAGTAAAACAACCCATTGAGCATGTATCCTCACAAGTCAGGATGGCAGAAACAACAAGAAAGGATAGCAAGAGCTGTCCATTTCTTTACACCAGCAATTTCCAACCTTTTAAAATCTCACACCACGCCAAAACTGTTAAGGGATACCATCAGTTTTCAGGCAAGATGCACCACAATGCCAGCAGGAGGTGCTCCCCCCAAATGGTCCTGCTGTGACTCTCTCCAAACTGGTGTTTCACAACTGTGGCCATAACCAATGCGCTGCTGCATATTCAGCGGTTGAAAAACTACTGTTCTACATATTCCCAGTACAGTATTTTTAGAACTTCTGAAAGATGAAACCCACTTCCAATTACAAGAAATTGAAGGTAGACTGTACTCTTTAATGTGAGAAAGATCACTGGGACATTGTAACCTTGTTTTTTAAGTAAAAAATGACATGCTCCAGCACACTAAGGAAGCACTGAGGAATTTGCTTCCTAAACTTATGTCAACTCTTGAAAACATTGTCGGAAGATGAATGTCTGCCCATGTTCTCTCCTGCTGTTGGTCCAGTAGAGACGGGGTAGCGTATTTAGAACACATTTGGCAGATACTGACCTTTTTTAGTGGAGGAAATGCCTCTCCCACCACCCTGCAATATGACACACTCACACACGCACACTTTTAATTTCATACATTTTCTTTTCTCCAACAAGTTTCAAGCAGCTGGAAGATAAGTCATGAAGACATGTACTCTGTGAAGGAGAAGCAGATGATGATCAATACACCGCTTGCGCTGGGATGTGCTCTGCAATACTGTAGCAGAAAATCATGAGCTCTGCTCAGAACACAGTTGACTGTTTTTCGTATGGCCTATTAGTACAGCTGGTGATGTGGGAGCTCCTTGCATTACCTGAAGGCGGTACAGCAAGACAAGCTGTACTCTATAATCTGTTATGCAGATATTTCATACAGTAAAACCTTGGATTGAGAGTGTTTTGCAAGACAAGCAAACATGTCTAATAGGTTTTAATTTGATATACAAGCGATGTCTTGATAAACAAGCGAAAAATAGTCATGACCAGGAGATGGCTGGTTTCAATGCTCCGCCAGCATCTGCTCAGCATCTCTGAGAGACCACCCAATGCATCGCTACTCTGAAGTAATCCTATTACAGTCAATGACTCCTAAGGGGGGGGGGTGGATCCTGAGAGACCTAGCCTTGCTTATTTTGGAAATAACCTTTGGGTCTACACTTCCTAGGGAAGCATCTATTCCCCACCTGCATCGTTTCCAAGACACCATCTAGGAGTGAATTCCTGCACATTGACGCTTCTACTCAGCCGATCCCACCAATGATTTTTGACTATACTAAGTCTGTGTGTGCTGAATCGGATACTCCCCCTATTGCGGAACAACCACCTCTTAGGCATCCTGTAGCGGATAATTCACCTTCCCCAGCTGCATTGGATGATTCCTTAAGGATCTCGCCGCCTGATCGAACTTCTCCCCTTCCCTCCTGACCCTCGACCTCTCCCCTCCCTGTCCCTATCCCCACAGTCCCTCTAAAAATTCTTTCATGGAATATTGCCGGTTTGGGGAAGAAGCCTTCCAATTATGACATTATTTCCTTTCTGTCTTCCTTTGATCTAATATTTTTACAAGAGACCTGGTCTCAATCTCCTCCTTCCCTCCCAGGTTTCACAACACTTTCTCTCCCTGCTTTTAAACTGAATCCGAAGGGCCGCCCCCAAGTAGGATTATGCTGCTTCTCTAGAATTTCAGCTCAGTTGTCCCTAACCCCTCTTTATTCTTTATCTTCCTACTTTCAGTCTTTTCTACTCCAGAACCAAAATATTCAAGTACTGCTGATCAATGTTTACCTCCCGCCATCAGATACTTCAGCAGTACATATTTGGGCCGAGATCAAGCCTTAAGAACCTCGCTCTGCAGCCCCCCACTCCCCTTATTATTTTTTGGGATTTTAACACTAGACTTGGTCCTAGCAACTCTGCTTTGGCAACTCACTTTTTACAGCTGGACATGGATGACACTGTCTCCCCTTGGTTCTTAGATCCCCGCCATTCCTCTGACTTGATGTTTAACAACTATGCATCTCATTTTATTGATTTATGTATTGCTCTCAATCTTATAATTTTGAATGGTTACATGGAGACTGATCTTCCTGGAGCCTTTACTCACTTTGCACCAAGAGGATCTAGTGTTATTGATTTCATCCTTGCTTCCCCACCTTTACTTCCTCTTCTTTCCGACTTCCAAATTATCCCCTTCCATGAAAGCGACCGTCTCCCTCTTCAAGTTTCTATAGCAATTCCCTCCGCTAACAATAATCCAAATCACTCTTCTTCTTTTGCCCTCCCGTCCCTTAAATGGTCCCATAGACTTGAGAGGACTGACTGCCTGGTTTACCTCAGAAAAAAACGACTACTCTCCAACAATCTTTGGTAGCTACCAACTCCCCTCAGGAGGCTGTCTCTAATTACTCTTCTCTTATATCTTCTCTGTCTTCTTTTCTTGTCTCATGTAATCAACTCTCAAAATCGAACAGCCGCGCCTCTTGGTTTGACCGAGAATGTTGGCTGGCCAAGAACCCAGTTAGGCGAACATTTCTTCTGATTCGCCATAACCCTTCACCAGCAATTCTACAATCATATTTTCAGCTGAGGTCCTACTGCAATGACCTATTAGAGACTAAAAAACATGACTATGCCCAGAACAAATGGAGGCAACTCCTCTCTGCGATCCTCTCTAACAATCATAAGGGCTTCTGGTCCTTAGTCTCTCCTTCCTTCCGTCACCCCAACTTAATACCTTCATCAGTCCCTCCCTCTTCCTGGGTATTACATTTCTCAAGAATTTTTTCGATCACAACCCAGAATGACACCCCTCCCCTTTTGCCCCCCCTCCCAGATCCCAGAATGGCCTCCAGTCTCACCAAATGAGATTATACCACTAATTGCTTCCCTTAAATTGGGTAAGGCCCCCGGACCTGATGGTGTGCTCAGCGAGATCCTTACCAGTCAGTCAGCATGGTTGGCTCCCCCCTAGCTAATTTGTTCACTCTTATGAATTGCTCAGGTCATATCCCAGCATCATGGTTGACAGCTACCATTGTCCCTATCTATAAGAAAGGCGACCCCGCTTCCCCTGAGAATTATAGGCCGATTAGTTTACTTTCTATTATTGGCAAGCTTTATGCTAAATTTCTTCTTTCAAGACTATCTGATTGGGCAGAATCAATGGCTCTTCCTAATAGGGAACAAATTGGCTTTCGATCTGGCACCTCCACATGTGACCATACCTTTTTACTTTCATTTCTCGCTGAAAAATACCTTGTCCATCACGGCAGGAAACTTTATGTCGCATTTGTCGACCTTAAAGGTGCATTTGATTCAGTCAACAGAACTCGCCTCTGGGATAAGCTGACCTCCAGAGACATTGATCCCCGTCTCCTCTTCCTGATACGTCAGTTACACCAAGGCAAGTCATGTAGAGTTCGATCTGATATCTCTGGCCTTCTATCTGAAAGTATCTCTATTGACAAAGGTGTCCGCCAGGGCTGCATTCTTGCTCCCCTACTATTCAATCTTTTCTTATCCGATCTCCCTTCTCATTATTTCAATCAACCAGTCGCCCCCCCCCCCTTCCCTCAATGGAACCCCAATTCATTTTTTTCTCTATGCCGATGATGCGGCTTTCCTCTCCTTAACTAAATCTGGCCTTCGTCGTTCTCTTTCCATTTTCCAGGATTATTGCTCATCTAACAATTTGATTATCAATGCCAATAAAACCAAAATCTTAGTTTTTTCCAAATCTAGGTCACCATCCGTCTGGAAGATTGGCCATTCAACTTATGAACAGGAGTACCTTTAAATACTTAGGCCTGCTCTTCCATTTCCGAATAAATTGGTCAGCCCACAGGAAGTTGGCTATCTCTATCTCCCACCACCACCTTAAAGCGATAGCCTGTTTCCACTACGGCAATGGTAACCAGTTTGTGCCTGGTTACCATTGTACCACTCTGATAAATCCATCTCTCAGAAGGGCATTTATGTTGGCACTCCTTAACAACTTCCCCTCCTCACTTCATCGCGGTAGATTTTCCCGCACCCCTCGGAATTTAAGACTCTGCCCCTTTCGCCTGCATGAACCAGACACCCTCGAGCATATCCTGATTAGATGCCCAACACCTTGCTCACTTCGTAGTCTTTATTTGGACCCCATTTTGTGGTGCCCTCCTGGCCCTTTCATAGACCCCATCTTTGCCCTGTTGAGCGATAACTCACCAGAAATTACTATTGCTGTTGCCAGTTTTTTAAATCAAATCATTAAATTATCTTTTTCTTCTTAGTCCCCTTCCTCCCCCTCCTTCCTTCCTTTATCCCCTTCTTTTATCCTCCTTCTGAATCAATTTCTTTATTTTCATTTTCTTTCTCTCTACTCTCTCTGTCTACACTATTACTACACTACACTATTACTACACGACACTCCTTTCACTTGATATTGCTCTTTTCCCTTTTTGTTTTTTGTTTGGTTGTAACTTTTAATGCCAATAAAGGTATTCGTAATCGAAATAACCTTTGATAGGAAGGAGCTATTCCAAAACTGATTTTTGCATTGGATCCTTGCATTGGATTCCCATTTTGCATTGGATTTTTGCATTGGATGCCCATCAATAGGAATCCGTATATGGCATGATGGGGTTGGATGCTCCATCACTAATTTGCAATTTTTAGGTCCCCCTGTGTGTGTCACCCCCCCTTGGGTGCGTCACCCAGTGTGGACCGCACCACCCTTCTGACACCACTGCATGGGTGCAATCCTATTCATTTTTGCAATTTGCAATGGGTGCAGTCCTATTTGCCATTTTTAGGTCCCCCTGTGTGTGTCACCCCCCTTGGGTGCGTCACCCAGTGTGGACCGCACCACCCTTGTGACACTACTGCATGGGTGCAATCCTATTCATGTCTACTCATAAGTAAGTCCCCTTGTATTCTATGGAACTTACTCTCAGGAAAGTGTATTAATGATTGCAGCCTAAGTGCAGGTTAATTTCCAAGAAATTTTGCTTCACATAACAAGTTCCTCTTCACCTAACAAGCAAGCGCGCTATGGGCACGCGTGCTATGCAGCCCTGATGCTCCGCATGGAGGCTCTTTAAAAGGGCTGTCGGCCAGTGCTGCCGCCTCTAACGGCCTCTAACTACAATTTCCCATGTAAGTCGATGCCAGGAAAACTGCTTGGGGCAGACGGATTTTTTTGACAGTGTCATAATGCTGACTTATCGGTGAATTTAGACTCTGGCCAATTTGGGGTCAATGTGGCTGCCTGTCACCAACTCTCAAGGCTTCTTTGTGCAGAGTAGCAGCACAGCCTGCTGGTACTACGAGAGTTCAAGGTCATGTATGCAGAATGAGGGGAGGAGGAGTCAAATTTAAATCTACAGCTACATCAGAAACTTTCTGATTCAAAAAAGGGGGTTGTGGAAAACTATGGTTTCCACAGACACTGGTTTCTTGGCACCAGCGTTCCAGTTTCATTTAATCACTAGCAAAAACGTACCCATGTTGCGGGAGTAAAATTCCCCCATATGCCATCCCCCCACTGTGCATCAACCCCCCAAGTGCATCAACACCCATGCACAACATTCCCCCATGCTAAAAACACTTGTATTGCTTTTCAACACTATATTACTTACTAGCAAAAAGCGTACCCGAGTTGCGGGAGTAATATTTCCCCATATGACACCACCCCACGACGCATATTCCCCCATGCGCAACTTCCCCCATGCGCATGACCCCCCCATCCGCATCATTCCCCCATGCACAAATTTTCCTATGCACAACTTCCCCACATGGGCAACTCACCCCATGCACATCATCCACCCATGCACCTCATCCCCCATGCACATCATCCCCCCATGCTCATCATCCCCCATGTGCAACTTTCCCCATGCACACCTTCCCCCATGCGCAACTTCCCCCATGAGCAACTTCCCTCTTTGCGCAACTTTCCCCATGCTCAACTTCCCCCCATGCTCAACTTCCCCCATGCTCAAGTTCCCCGCATGTGCAACTTCCCCCATGCGCAACTTTCCCCCATGCGCATCATTCCCCATGCGCACCATCCCCCATGCGCACCTTCCCCCCATGTGCACCATCCCCCCATGCGCACCATCCCCCCATGCGCATCTTCCGCCATGCGCCTCATCCCCCATGCGCAACTTCCCCCATCCGCATGATCTCTCATTCGCATGATTCCCCCATCCGCATCATCCCCCCATGCACTACTTTTCCTATGCGCAACTTCCTCCTATGGGCAACTCCCCCCATGCACATCATCCCCCATGCACATCATTCTCCCATGCTCATCATCCCCCATGTGCAACTTTCCCCATGTGCACAATCCCCCCATGCTCAACTTCCTCCTATGCTCAACTTCCCCCATGCGCAACTTCCCCCCATGCTCAACCTCACCCCATGCTCACCTTCCCCCCATGCGCACCTTCTCCCCATGCGCACCTTCCCCCATGCGCATCTTCCCCCCATGCGCACCTTCCCCCCATGCACACCTTTCCCCCCATGTGCACCTTTCCCCCATGCGCTCCATCCCCCCATGCGCACCATCCCCCCATGCACAACTTCCCCCCATGCGCAGCATCCTCGCCAGTGCAACCTCTTCCTCCAAGCTACATTCCCACTGCACCAGGCACCAAGCACCGAATTGGCTGGATGTTATTCAGTTTCCCATGTTAAGTGTAGGACAGAAACATGTTGCCCCCTTTCCAGCCCCTGAAGGGTTAAATTTCTCCAGATGGTTCTTGGTGGGAGTTCAGGTGACAGAAGGATCCCTCCCAGAATTCCATGCTTCAGGCCCAGCAGTTGGGGCGGAATGTTGATGAGTCAGCAATTCTCAGTGCAAAGTATAGGGAGGAAAACACGTTGTGCCCCTTTTCACCCCCTTCCGGTTGGAATTTCCGAAAACCTGTTCGTAGTGTACCCCTCCCTCACGGAAGGAACACCCCACCCAAATTTCACACTGCTAGGCCCACTGGTTTTTGCAGGGCGTTGATGAGTGAGTGAGTGAGTGAGTCAGTCAGACAGTCAGTCAGTGACTTTTCTCTTTTATATATATAGATTATTAGCACCTTCATTGCAAGACCTGTTTCCCAAATCAGAAAGGCATACGTTTCAGTGAACCAGGCATGCATGCACAGGATTGGTCTTTCAGCCTCCTTTCCTTTGCCCCCTTACACAATATAAGTTCCATTGACTATAATGGTTTTGAGTGGACACAACCGAGGTTGGAGGCTTAAAAGAGCCAGGACTTATCCCCACCATCCCTACCCTGAGAAGGTTGCCAAATTTACACCCAGTCCCTGCTCCTCTGCTTTGACAACAGCTCGATGAAAGGCCCCACAACATGAGCAACTCAAGACCATTGTGAATTACATGGGTTTTTATTCAAAGTATTTTAACATATCCCACATTTTTGGGTGCCCTACATTTTTTTAACGTGTCAGGAATTTTGCTGGGATGTCAGGAATTTAATCGTCTGAGTTTCCATTATTTCCTATGGAAATAATGCTTCACTTAAAGAGTGTTTCACTTAAAGAGCATGCCTCCGGAACAAATTAAGCTCTTTATGCGAGGCACCACTGTACAAGTGTTTTGGAGGGCAGTGCAACCTCTGAAAGTGTGTATTAGGCTGCAATCCTCAAGACACTTTCCTGGGAGTAAGACCCATTGAACACAATGGGGCTTACTTTTGAGTAGACATGGTTTGGATTATGTTCTTAGTATCCTGTAACAAAAGACATCCTCTTCAATTCAAAAGTCCTCCTGATGGGTAGACTAAAGGTACAATCCTATGCTTGTCTTCTTAGAAGTAAGATCCATTATATTCAACGGGGCTTACTCCCAGGAAAGGGTGTTTAGGATTTCAGTCTAAGAGCCCAATCCTAACCGTGTCTACTCAAAAGTAAGTCCTATTCTGTTCAATCGTTCTTACGCCCAGGAAAATGTCTTTAGGATTGCAGCCTTGGGCTACAATCCAGAGTAACTAAAGGAACTTTTACACCAACATAGTTACAGTGCCACCTATGGAAAACGTATGGGAAATGCATAAAGCAATCCAGAGTAAGTGCCTCATGTCTCCCCGTAGTTACTCTGGATTCCTTGGATCACCTTGGAAGCTAAGGAACCTTGCAAACTCTCAGTCAGCTTCATGGGGGAGGCTGGCACAAGTCCTGGCACATGGCCAATGCTGGACTGGTGGGGTCACAAAAGTGACTTCCGTTCCACTCCGGGTTGGGGGGGAGCTGGACCAGAGCGCCAACACACACCATCTTCCCCACCCACTGCGGGAACAGGGCCATGTGTAAGTTGTGCTGGCCTCAGCCGGGGATTCCTGTGCCCCAGTGTGATGAAGACCTTGAAGCGTGGTTTAAAAGAGGGAATTTGGGCAGGTGCAGCTTCACCTGGAAGAGTTTAGAAAGAGGCGCCTGCCAAGGTTTCCTCTGCTGGCTTCAACGGATCGGAACTTTGTCCATAGGTCTATCTATCTACACTATTTATATACCGCTTTTCAACTGAAAAGTTCACAAAGCGGTTTACAAGAAAATGAAAAGTTAATAGCTAATTAATAGCTAACGGGTCCCGGTTCTAAAAGGGCTCACAATCTAAAATGCCAAAAAAATAAAAAATAAAAAAACCACCACTTAAACAGACGTTGCTGGGGTGTGTAGGGCCAGTTACTCACCCTGGCAACCCCATTTAAAGGTCCACAAGTGATGCGCTGCCTGCTGCTCATGTCACAGTTGACTGGGACAGTCTGTCTGAGACAGAGTCTCTTGAGAGTCTGAGTCTCCCGCTCTCTGTGTCTGTCTGTCTTGGACGGAGTCTGGTGGGAGTCTGAGTCTCTTTCTGTGTCTGTCTATCTGTCTGCAGCAAACCCTGAAGATGTCTGCAGACCATCCCAAGAAGCGCTCGGAGGTAAGTCTTCACCAGCAGCTCCGTCTTAGAGGCCGATGTGGGGAGTTGATGTGGGGAGAGTTTCACTTTTCGCAGCAGTTTGAGGCAGGCGAGATGGTCTTTGATGTACAAGGAGGTTGACGCACACCTGTGGCCTGCAAGGTCCATGGAGGGAAAATGGAGAAGGAGACCACAAAATGGAGAAGGAAACTGGCAGTCTTTTTGAGTGTGGAGTTTTGTGCAGGACAGAGGCTAAACAAAGAGGATACGTCCTGGAAAGAGATGATATGGTCACACTGTGCTCTCTGTTGCATATTCTTTGACCCTGTCAACTAAGAACGGTTGGAACAGGGCTATCTGTGACAGAGGAGGAGGGAGATCTTGGGGTACGAGAGGAGAGCGCAATGAAAATGTCCGCCCAATGTGTGGTGGCAGAGAAGAAGGCAAATTCCATGTTTGGGGTCATTAGAAAAGGGATTGAGAATAAAACGGCAAAAATGATGATGCCGTTGTACCAATGGATGGTGAGGCCACATTTGGAGAACTGTGTCCAGTTCTGGTTGCCACATCTCAGAAAGGATCTCTAGAGTAAATGGAGAAGGTTCGGAGGAGAGCAACCAGAATGATAGATGGTCTGGGACACCTTCCGGATGAGGAGAGGCTACAAGCTTTTGGGGCTCTAGAAAAGAGAGAAAAGAGGGATTTGAGGGGGGACATGATTGAGACCTACAAAATTGTGTCAGGGATGAATGGATGGAGAGATGCTCTTTTCCCTTTCACGTAACACCAGAGCTAGGAGACATCTCCATAAATTGAATGTTGGGAGAGTTAGGACAGACGAAAGAAAATATTTCTTTCTGTGGAACTCACTGCCACAGGATGTGGTGATGGCATTTAAAGTTTAAAGAACTGACAGCCTGCGCTTGTTGCCTGAATTCAATGGGTCAGGCAACCGCAGGTCTGCCCCTCTGGGGGGTGGGGGGTGCTTGGGGGAACTGGGGGGCCTTTTGGGGGGTGAGAGATTGCATCCCCCTAAGTGTCTTTAGGATTGCAGCCTCCTAAGTGTCTTTAGGATTACAGCCTTCTATGTGTCTTTAGGATTGCAACCTAAGTAGACTTCATAGGATCATGCAGGAGCCTTAAAGGGGAAAGTTTGCCCAGTCCTGGAGGAGGAAGGACGGGATCAACATTTGATGGCCCAGCCAGGTCAGCAGAGAGGGAAATACAGTGGTGCCTCACATAAAGAGCTTAATTTGTTCCGGAGGCACGCTCTTTAAGTGAAACGCTCTTTAAGTGAAGCTGATTTTCCCATAGGAAACACTGGAAACTCAGACGCCTGATTCCACAACCCCCCAAATATTCATATAAAAATATTAACTGGATGTAAAAATGATGACAAAACACTGGAATTGAATTCAAAACATGCATTCAATGTGCATGATCCTATGAAGTCTACTTGGGCTGCAATCCTAAAGACACCTTCCTGGGAGTAAGCCCCATTTAACATAATGGGGCTTACTTCTGGGTAGACATGGTTAAGAGGCTGCAATCAAAGACGCTTTCCTGGGAGTAAGACCCATTTAACACAATGGGACGTATTTCTGAGTAGGCATAGTAAGGAGACTGCAAACAAAGACACTTTCCTGGGAGGCTTACCTGGGCTGCTGCTGGAGGTTCAAGGTGGTCAGCGGGGGCACTTGCGGGAAGTTAGGGGCAGCTGCCTCTGGCACCCCCAGGCAACTGCCCCCAACTTCCCCAGCAGCCCTTTTAAAGCCCCTCCATGCGGAGTGTCAGGGCTGCATAGCAAGCGTGCCCATAGCGGGCTTGCTTGTTAAGTGAAGTAGAACTTGTTATGTGAAGCAAGATTTCTTAGAAAATTTTATGTTATGTGAAGCGCTTGTTGAGCGAGGTACCACTATACAAGGAGGTCCCATGTCAAAGGTCAAGGTGGTCCTGAGTTTGGCCGTCCAAAGGAAGTCCAACCCCTTTGGCACCCAAATTGGGGTTGGAAAAATGGTCCCCACAGGTAGGATCTGGTGGGGAGGCAACGGTTGAGCCTGGACACAAGACCCAGCCAGCCAGAGTAGAACTTCCTTCCGAGGAAAAGGACGCCAAAGCCAGCAGGTTTCCAGGCTCCATCCAACTAGGAACCCCTTCCTCTGGAACAGCCCATCTGAAGGCCACTAATTCCCTCTCATTCTCTCTGCAGAAGACGCCGGAGATGACGGAAAGTGATCCGCAGAGAACTTCAGAGGTGGGTTTCCTTCTGCAGATCTTTCCTTTGAGAGGCAGGTGGTTCTTCCAGCACTTTCTGACCCCAGCAATGAACAGGCTGCTCTGGAGCTGGTTCTTCCACTTCCAGTTGCAGACCTGAGGGCTGGTGGAGCTGGGTCAGTCCCAGGAATGCTGTGATCCCAGGCAGCGCTTGGTGGGGGTGGCAATGCTGTGTCCACCAGGCTTGTACCACCCCTGCTCACCCAGGCCCCCTCCCAAAAACACTGGAACATGCGTTCCAGTTTCCCAGTTCCAAGGAGAGTCCAGCTGTGACTGGGTCTGACTGGGGAGGTGGCATGGAGTGCTAAGAGTGCCCTGGGCTGGCGCAAGACACTTGCGCTGGCCCAGGAGTGCCACCAAAGTGCCGCAAAGCACTCATGCGCCACTCCAAGGATGGACAGGGAGGTGCGTGGATGCGCACAGGCCTCTTTCTGCTGATGTGGGTCCCGGACTGGGTGCATTTGCGTTGGCTGACCTTGGCCGATGCAGGGTTTGGGTGGGGTGGGAGGTGGGCAGGTTTGGAGACAGGCATTTGGGGGCAGGAGCAGTCTGGGCACTGGGCAGTAGCACAGGTGGGCAGGAAGTGGAGACAGGGCCAGTATCCGGTTCTAACCTCTTTCCTTGCCACTCTGGGCCAGTTCGGACAGGTGGGATTTGCAGTGTCATTGGAGGGTGTGCGGAGCTCTAGAGCCCCACTGGGGCCATTGCGGTTCTCCCCGGTGTCAGGGAAAATGCTCCCCCTTGCCTCAGGCTCACCCAGCAGCAGCCCATAACTTGTTCTGGATGCAGCACAGGACTGACAGTCTGCCTGTTCCAGCACAAGTTCGGATTGTGATGCGCTCCATCAAAAGAGATGCAACAGTGGAATCATTTGCCGTATCCTTTTCTTGACCACGTTTTGGCATCACCCGGCCTCCAGGAGGCTCTGCGTGGTTGTCACGCCTCTGAGGGGCTCAGGGTTTGGAAGCTGAGTGCAGTGGCCTCCCAAGTGCTGCCCCTGGACTTGGAGGGCTCCAGGGTTGACGGCTGATTTCACCAAGACCCGTCCTACTCAGTTCATCAAAGAGTCTCTTTTTGACCACAGGTTCGGAGTTCATCACGCCCTCATGTGTCCGTACGTGTTAGTCAGTCCCGCTGGGCATACAGCCTTGTCCCTAATGTGGTAGGTTGAGAGTGGGGGGTTTGCAGTTCCAGAAGGGATCCTCAGCCACGTCTCCTCTGCTTCTCATTCTGGGTCCTTTTCTCGTTGACAGGGAGATGAGCTGAAGGAGAAGGAGGAGAAGGTGAAGAAGGAGAAGACGGAGGAGAAGACGGAGGAGGAGAAGGTGAAGAAGGAGAAGACAGAGGAGAAGACGGAGGAGGAGGAGAAGGTGAAGAAGGAGAAGACGGAGGAGAAGATGAAGGAGGAGAAGGTGAAGAAGAAGAAGTTGGTGAAGAAGAGGAAGTTGGTGAAGAAGGAGAAGACGGAGGAGAAGACGGAGGCAGAGAAGGTGAAGAAGGAGAAGACGGAGGAGAAGACGAAGGAGGACACGGCCGTGGGGGCCGTGAGCGAGAGGTAGGGTCTGGGCCTTTCCTTGCCATCTTCCCTGTGCCCAGCCAGATATGGCATTTCCAAGGCCGGACTTTGGAGAAGGCCTTGCAATGAAGGCAAATCCCAAGAAGGGATGGATGGCGTCTCTGGCTCAGCTCTGAGCAGCTGGGCTCCCTTTCTGGAGACAGTTCAGTCCTCCATCTTCACTCCCGCTTTGGGCTGTGAGCAGCCCTGATCTCTGGCGTCCTTCCCCAACCATTAGGGTTCCCACCCAGAAGGAGGTCCCTGGAAACCACCCTGAGCAATGCAGGTGAATTAACTTTTTGTTCAAAGCGGTATATAAATCCTGTTGATTGATTGACTGCTATTGATTGAAACAGCCTGGAGCTTCCGGCACTTATCCATCTGCTGACCCAAGAACCAGTGCTGAAGATCCAAGGCCTGGAAAAACTGTCCTGGAAGCTTCAGGAAATGTCCGAGGAGGTGAGTTCTTGGGGAGGGATGACCAAAGGCAGACCTTCCTGAGTGCCCTTTCCAGGTCCAACGTGCAGCCTCCCAACATGCTGTGCATGATCCCAAAGCTGGATGTTTCCATCAGTGATGTCCAGGCGGGAAGGCAGAGCCTCACAAGGTCTAACCAGTTCTTAAGGGGAAAAAGCCAACCCAGCCCAGTAAATTAAGCAGGACAGACACATCAGAAATCACAGAGGCAGCCAGCAGAGCCCCTTCAGCCAGTGAGGTTGCAAGCCTGAAAAGGCCGGCTGTCTTCCTAAGGAAAGTCCGGACGGGAGAGGCAGCAGGCGGCACAGCCTCAGTCGTATTTGGCTGCAGACATGTGGCCTTCCCGTGAAAAGGCAGGACTCCTGTGTCAGCAGTCACAGGAGAGGCAGGGAGTAGCGCTGCCTCCTCTCATGTCCCGAGAAGGGAAAGCAGCAGGGAGCCTTCTGCTGGAGAGTGCACCAGGGAGGCTGCTGTGGAGCTGCCGCCTGGAGGAAACGGCCTTCTATCCCTGCTCTCCATAGCTCTGGAGTGGGGGAAGACGAGGTGGATATTTTTATCAATTGATTTCTGGGGAGGCTGGAATGAGAGGGAGAGAGGTGGAGAGAGAGTATCCATGTGTGTCCCCAGACCTCCCCGCATGTCACTGCTTTGAATAACACAGCGCACACTCTATGCACCCCAGCAGCTGACAACACAACTGCCAACAAAAGGGAGAATTCTGATCCCTGCATGGCAGGTTGTGGGTCTGGCCCTGAGAGGAGCTTCCCAAAGTCTGCCAGAGGAGTTCACAGTCAAGAGGAGACCTGCCTGAGCACAGGGAGTGTCTTCCCAAGCCAAACTCCCAGGCCCAAGACAAGATCTGGAGGCACCTCATGGTGCCCTCCTTGTGTGCACGCATCTGAACACACAGGCTCCTCTAAGGATGGTGGCTGCTGAGCCTTCACACCACTTCCTTGTCTGGGCAACTCGCCCCTCTTGGAGAAGACCCAGCCTCAGGTCCCCTTTTCCTGCCTGCAGGACTTCAGTTGAACTTCCTTCTCAGTGCCATTTGCAGTGCGATCTGTGAAGGCCAACGTCAGTCTGATCTCAGTCTTTCTTTCCCACCGCCCACTTCCCAAGTCTACCCTCTCGGAGCTCCCGAAGATCAGGGCAGAGTCCCATCCTTGGAGACGAGGAGCTTTTCCCCAAAATAACTTCTGTTTTGCTTTTCAGCCTTCTGCAAAGCTGCCCCTCACGGAGCTCGGTCGTCTGGTGGCCGCCACTTGCCTGTGCGCCTTGGACAGTCAGTGCGGCCAGAAGGGAGCGGAGACCCTCTGTCAGCTCCTTCCCATCCTGCGCCGGAGGAAGGGTAAGTCTGAAAGGAAACTGGTCTCAAAAATGCTATGCATCTTCCCCCGCCCCACCCCCAAAAATAGTTACCCAAAGCAATTGGATTCTCTCAAGCTTCAGGGACAATCACTTGAAAGGAACCGGCAAGGAAAAGGGTCCACTGGCTTCCTCGATGCGTTCCTTTTGGCCACATCCGTTTCCTGAGTGGCGTGTAGAGCTCTAGAACAGTGATTTTCAATCTTTTTCATCTCATGGCACACCATCAGTTGTTTTTACCATTGACAAGACACACCATGCTGTTCAAATCCCCACGTTTTCCTGTTAAGAAATCCCTCCCCAAATTCCCGCGGCACACCTGAGAACTATCCGTGGGACAGACTGGTTGAAAATCACTGTTTTATAAGGAGGCAGAAAGTTGGGAATTCTTAGTGTAAGATGTGCCTCCTGGATAGGCCTCGAATGGCCGTTACAGTCGGAGCCCTGGGGTGAGAACGTGGTTTAAGTGCTTGTCTGAAGCCTCTTCCTGCCCGCAGAAATGAGAGAGCGCTTTCTCCTAAACCAGGTTCCCATCTTTTGCTCACAGACCACTGAGGCAGAAATGGGAATTGTCACGACCCCCACTCACTGTGGGTGGGCCGTTCTCCCCCCTCTCTGGTGGTCAGTCAGCGAAGGCTTCCTTGGCAAGTCCCCGGAAGCGTCCATGACTGCGGATCGTTCACAGTAATCATTCTCTGCCTCTCTGGCGATTAGTGGGGAAGCATCTCCCGCAACTGATTGATTGATGAATGAATGAAATTCGTATCCTGCCTTTCTCCAGAATGGATGCAAGGTGGCTAACAATACAATAAAACAGTCAACATACAGTTAAAATGTTAAAAAACTTTTAAAAACTAATACAAACATTAAGAATATTAAAAACATTACATGAAATAACGTGGGAACAACCCACACTCCCCACATTTGACAAAAGCTTTGGTGAATAGAAATGTCTTGAGGCCCCATCAAAAACTCAGCATGGGGGGAGCAGTTCTTAGTTCTAGGGGAAGGTAGTTCCAGAGCTGGGGTGCAACCACCGAGAAGGTCCTACTCCTGGCTGCCACACCCCTCACTTTCCTGAATGGCGGCACATTAGGTGACGGGTTGCATTTTATGGACAAAGGCAGTCCCTCAGGTACCCCGAGGCCGTAGAGGGCGTAGAGGCCGTAGAGGGCATTGCATTTTATGGACCAAGGCAGTCCCTCGGGTACCCTGAGGCTGTAGAGGGCATTAAAGGCCGTAGAGGCCGTAGAGGGCGTTGCATTTTATGGACCAAGGCAGTCCCTCAGGTACCCTGAGGCCGTAGAGGGCATTAAAGGCTGTAGAGGCCGTAGAGGGCGTTGCATTTTATGGACCAAGGCAGTCCCTCAGGTACCCTGAGGCCGTAGAGGGCGTTAAAGGCCGTAGAAGGCGTTGCATTTTATGGACCAAGGCAGTCCCTCAGGTACCCTGAGGCCGTAGAGGGCGTTAAAGGCCGTAGAGGCCGTAGAGGGCTTTGCATTTTATGGACCAAGGCAGTCCCTCAGGTACCCTGAGGCCGTAGAGGGCCTTTAAGGCCATAGAGCAGGAGTCCTCATACTTTTTAAACAGGGGGCCGGTTCATTGTCCTTCAGACACTGTCGGGGGCCGTACTATGGTTATTTTTTTAATTAATCAAATTAAGTAATAAGGAACAAATTATTTTGCAAACAGTGTGTTACTTTCATGTAAAAATGCTACTCAACATATATTGAAGTTGATGGAAAGATGAAAACATTTTATGAATTATGCCACAAAGAAACCCCAAAAGTGAGGCTAGGATTGCAGTCTCAGAGCTGCGTTCTAAGCATTCCTACACAGAAGTCCCATGATAGTCAATGGGCGTACTCACAGAAAAGTCTGGCTAGCATTGCAGCCTCAGAGCCCCATCCTAAGCATTCCTACACAGGATTCCTACACTGAAGTAATGGGCTTACTCATAGGAAAGTGTGGCAGGTTTGCAGCATCAGAGCCCCATCCTAAGCATACCTACACAGAAGTAATAGGCTTACTCATTAAGCAAGCGGGAAGCAGGAAGCCGGCGACTGAGGGAAGGGCACGCGAGCGACTGAGCAGGAAGTTCACAGGCCTGTTGCCACTTCCCTGCAGCACCAGAGGTTCCTGGGAAGCAGCGACTGAGTGGGAAGGGTGCGCGCACCGGCCAGGAATCCCTGGCGCTGCGGAGAAGCGGCAACGGGCATGCGCGCTTCCCACTCAGTCGCTCATGAGCCTGGCATCGAGGCCCCTGGGGTTCCCCCAACCCCCGGCGGGAGGAGATGCGGGGGGGTTCTGAAAATGCCCACGGGCCGGATTGAGGGCCCTGGTGGGCCGTATCCGGCCCACGGGCCGTAGTTTGAGGATCCCTGCCATAGAGGGTGTAGAGGCAGTAGAGGGCGTTGTATTTTATGGACCAAGGCAGTCCCTCAGGTACCCTGAGGCCGTAGAGGGCGTAGAGGCCGTAGAGGGCGTTGCATTTTATGGACCAAGGCCGTCCCTCAGGTACCCTGAGGCCGCAGAGGGCGTTAAAGGTCAAGACCAGCACTTGGAATTCAGCCCAGAAACAAATGAGCAGCCAGTGTAGTCGCTGAAGCAGCGGCCCAACCGAGAGGAGCTCTGAGCTCTCCTGAGCTCTCCTTGACCACTTCTTGGGAACCTGGGAACCTGGGATGGGAACCAGTGTTCTAAACCAGCAGCAGTCTCTTCTACCACACCATCAAGTCCAGATCGTGTTCTGGATCCACCCCAGATTTGTCGGTTTGCTTTAAGCTCTTTCTGGAGGACTCTCATAGATTGCCAGTGCCAAGACTCATGTAGTGCAAAGACCCCCATGTCTGTGAGGGATGCGATCCCTCCATGTCTCCAGACGTGGGTCCAGGGGACATTCTAAAATAAGCCTCCCTTGATTTCCATTGCAGACGAACTCAGCTCCACCAACCACGGCAAGCGTGCTATAGAAAGGGCAGAGGAGCTGACTTTGCAGGGAGAAAGCCCCAAGTTGTTTGGAGGCAACTGCTTCAACCAGGCCAGGGTAAGGAAGCATCCAGAGTCCTGCAGGTGTCCTCCATCCCCTTCCTCTCTCCACTCCCCTATTTGCACACTGATGTCTGCAGAGGCTGGCTGAGGTCTCCAGCCCCGGATTTTCAAATCACCATCAGGAGCAACGGTGCAGTTCGATCAGCTTGTCTGCTGCAGCCTCTGGTTGCCGGTTCAAAGGAGGAGACTGACCAGGCGGGTGTTGGATGTGACCCAGCCAGAACAGTTGCCTCTCCAGACAGTCTCGGAGAGGAAAAAGGCTGTCTTGTAGAAAGCCGTCCGGTCTGTTGGGACCACCAGAAGGAGCCTCCCTCCTTTGCCTAGGCTCTTCCTGGGCTCTTTCAGACCCTTTGATTTCAGAGGCAAGCAGACATTTTTCTCCTCTCATTTCAGGTCTTTGGGGCTTTCCTGCCCAAAAAACAGCTGCTGGAAGCCATCCGATTCCTGAGCGGGGAAGTGGGGATATTCAACTCCCTGGATGTCTCCCACTTCCTCAGGGCGCTGGTGTTACACTTCGTGGGGAGAAAAGTGACGGTGAGGAGCTGCTCAGATCCTATAGACAAGATCCTGGGTCTTGAACCAGATCCTTGAACGACGGACAGCTGAGTTTGCCCAGAGTGTTGATGACCAAATGGGGATCTGCGGTGCCCCTGAATCCACTCTGCTCAGGCTGGAAAAATCCCTTGCCTACCCCTTAAGCTGGGCTTTCTTCCTAGGACTTCGTAAAGAAGGAACCCCATTTGTTATTTTGCAGGTGGAGGAGGTCCTTGACAACACCCTCTTTCTGCAGGGGAAGAACGAAAGCAGGAGGTCCTCCATCCTCCTCATCATGCCAGTGCTCGCCCGGCATGATGTGGGAGCGGTGGTGGAATTCCTCTTGAGGCACCCCTTCTGGTAAGGTTTAGCTTAGCTTGGAAAAGATCTTTCTCCCCAATAGGGAAGCCACTTGCAGTGCTGTGGAGAGGCTGGTGCATGTCTGCTAGAATCATGCCCGCAAGATGCTCTGCTGATGAAGGGATCTGACATGTTCTCCTCTTCCTCTTCCTTTAAAGCGACTGCCGAGACTGCTGGAGGCTCCTCTTAGCCGCAACATCCCTAAGGGACGTTCTCATCGCTGTGTCGGGCGCAATGGCGGACAACAATCTAGAGGCGGTAAGGCAAAGAGGTTCCCTTCTTCCCTGCTTTGGTCCCCCCCACCACCGAGATCACTCATGGAAATCTCTCTTTCCTCTAGGAATGTGCGACGCTGGTGCTGAAGGAGTACCTGGAGTTGGCTGGGCCTGCCTGCCTGTGCTTCAACCGGGAGATCTTCCCCCTGATGTTCCTCAGCCTTTTGGGGCAAATCCATGCCTGTGGGAACGAGCACCAGGAGTTGAGGAGGTGAGTTGTGAAAGGAGGGGCTGGAATGGTTGCTTTTCCAAGAGGAACCTTCTGGCTCCTCCTCAGGAGTTTCCCTCTCCCGAGGCACATCATGACCCTAGGAGCCCAGTTTGGTCGAGGCCTCTGGCCTTCTGGTCTCTCCTCAGGGCAACCAAGGGTCCCATGTGGCCTGTCACACAAACAGATGGCGTGCTCCCTCCAGTCACGCTATCCCTCCTTTCCTTTCAGCCTGGCCCAGCACGTCCTGGGGCAGCTCTATGGGGCTGCCGGCATATGTGGGGTTGATGTGGCCATGCAAGATCTGGCTGCAGAAGACTCCTTCCAGCATGGACTGTCCACCATGCTGAGGTGAGAACCGGGTTTGCGGAAGAGGAGGAGATGGACAGCTGGTCGGGGGAGTGAGGAGACCTTCCTACATTGCAGCCTCTTTCACTCATGTTCTTGTCTTCTCCTCTTGCAGGCAACTCATCACTCACGAGCCCTTCATCGCGAAGGACTTGTTTATTCATATTATGGGGGTTTTCTTTCTGAAAATCTCCAACAAGCTCCCTGAAGTGGCCATGATTGTGTACCTCGAGGTAAGGCTAGGGGTGTTTGGGGAGGAGTTTGCTGGACGGCTTGATCCAGCGGTCCTGCGATGGGTTCTGCAATGGGTTCTCCAAGGAAAAGAGAGTCAGTTGACCCTCCTGTTTCCGAGGTATTGGCTGAGCTTTTTTGGCTCTGCCTTTCCATTGGACTAATTCAGTGGCGTAGAGAGGGGGAATTTGCTGCTTGGGTAACAGCCTATCCTCCATAACAATCTAACCCAGGCTTTCGTGCTTCGCATGCAGCGTATGCAGCGCCGAGCACGATACCATAGTCTCTCAAGACCGACGGAGGCCTGCTTTCTGATTCAGTGTCCCAGGCATCAGGTTCCTGGTAGGAAACAGAGAACTTGCCTCAGTTTCCCTTGTGTTTTGTGTGATACAGTAACTTTGCTTCCTTCAGCTGCTGCACTGCAAGTACGGCCTGGAGGACCGCGCGACCGTGCCCTGCCTTCTCAAGGGGCTGGAACACCGCAACACCCGAGTGCGGAGGCTCAGCTTCGAGGGACTCATTCTCCTGATCCAGTCAGATGTGGTAAGTGGGCCTGGGAGAAAGTCCAGGAACTGGTTCACTCTCCCGACCTCTGTCAAGGGGGCCTCACCAACTTCTAGGGTGAGAAGGGAAGAGTTGATCTCCTGGGCTTTAAGACATGTTGAAGGAAGCCCCTCTTTCTTGCAGGACACTACAATGCTGAAGAACACCTTCTTGACAGCCCTGAATGCAGCCTCACCAATTCGTGCTGAGGTCATCCCGGACCTGCTAGACCTCCTGCTGAATTTCCTTTCCACACAGAAAGGGACTGAGCAACGTTCATTTGCTCAGCAGTTGGCTGAAATCTACCTCCAGCACATGGACCATGTGAGTAGACCATCCCTGCAAGGACAATTGCAGTGAGAATAGATAGTTTGGGGGTTCATCACCCCAAGACAGTGGGTTCCCTTCCAAACCAACCAACACCTTCTGTTCATGTTGTCAGAAGAACTGCAGAGATCTTGGGAAGGGCTTTTGCCAGCCTCAGCAAGGGCTGGGAAATAGGCTGAGCCTTTAGGGCTGGCCTCAAGCTGGCTGGACCCATTGCTCCCCAAAAGGTCCCTGCACCGAAGGGAGCCCCAAACTAGTGCAGCTTCGTCTGGTCTGCAATCTGGCATTAAAATCTGCTGAGATCCATTGGGTCATTAACCCACAAGCACTTTGTGCTTCTCTTTTTTTCCCGCATGCAGAATGAAGCTGCGGTCAGAGCGGCAGCCATAAAGAACATCGGCCTTTTGAGGACCAGCTACAGGAAGCGGCGGACCCCCCAAATTCTCCTCCTGGAGGAATTTGTGGGGGTCCTGATCCATTTGAATGACGAGGAGGAGGTGGCTGAGGTGAGTGAAAAGCAGTTTAGAATTACTTTGATTGATTTTCAGCAGGGACCCCCAGGGAGGAATCCGTGCCAGGCCAGTATGTCTCCAAGTGCCCTTCTCTGCCTCCATTCTAGGCAGCAAGGGCTGCGCTCAAGAAACTGGCCCCTGGGGGAAGATGGAAAGTGGCCCCCGAGGAGTTCAACCTGGAGAAGATACTCAACCAGGCTGCAAAATATGTGGTAAGGAGATCCAGGGGCTTTGCTTCCTCCCTCACCTTTCCTCCTGGTCACTGAGTGAGCCTCTCCTCAGCAGAGATGAAGGGAACCTCCTGGGGTTCATGCTCTTTCATCTTCAGAAGGACCCCAGGAGGGGAGCTTAGAGGCAGGTGACATTCCCAAGGTGACCCACTGAGTTCAGTGGCGCATCTCCTTCCTCCAGAAGAAGCACCACTTGCTCACTCTGTTGGAAGCAGAGCCGGGGGGTTGAGAGGATTGATATCAATGCACCAACTGGCCTGATGCCTCTTCTTTCTATTTTCCAACTACAGATCAGAAAGTACAGCCGAGATCACCTGCCGCATGCCGTGGCCCAGAGTGTCAAACCGAGGACTCTGTCATCAGTCACCAGGGCTGCAGCACTTTTTGTGGGTAAGAAAGGTCTTGTCCCCATGGTTAGTGATGGAATTCAGCCTCCATCCGTCCCCAGCTGGGGCTCACCCACACCCACAGTGTTCCTCAGAAGGTGTTCCTTCAGCCGTCTTTGCCTCCGGGGATGTTCCAGCGCTTGTTGGCCCCTCCAGGGCACTCCTCCCCTCCCGACTCTGGTTCCAGGGGCTTTCCTGTGATCCTGTTTCTTCCTCTGTCTCTCTAGCATACCTAGTCCAGCAGAAGCCCAGCTGCGTGCCATTGGAGAATGTGAGCTCTGTCTGTGAATGTGAGTGACCAAGGCCGTGGGATGGGTCTGGGGAAGGAGGAAGGAAGGGGCTTCTCCCAAGCGGGGTGTTGGGCGCAGGCCGGCAAGAGACTCGGCTGAGCTTGGGCGTCCTCTGGGCACAGCAGGGGTTCCGCCTGGACTCCAGCCCCTCTCTTCAGCAGACCCAGGGTCCCTGGAGTCCAGTCCAGACAAGTGCAGAGCCTTCAGTTTGGCTTGGTGTGGGTCTTTGGAGCACCTGCTCACAGCTTGAGGAACAGGACTGGCTTTGCATGGAAAGAGAGAGTCTCTGCAGGCTCCGCAGGCACCTGGGGCTGACCGGTCTGTCCTCTCCTGCTTCTTCAGGGCTTCAGCAGATGTTGGGCGTTGAAGACAGAGAGCTGCAAGTGGCAGCCAGGTCGCGCTTGGAGGCTGTGAACAAGGCCTCCATGGTCCACCGGGAAGGAAGGTCCATCTTGGAGAGGATCCGGAGGGCCCTCTTGAGCTGTTGCGGTAAGAGGCTCTGGGTGGCTGAGAGGCTTTTGAGGAGTGCAGAGCCACCTACCACTGTTGGTTGTGTCCCATTCCTGGTTTTGCTGCCTGGCTGAAAGACCACCTGACCTTCAGAAAACTTCTCTTGAGATGCCGTAACCCAGAACTGGAGAAATGCATTGCTCGATGGGGTCTGAACTTTTGATTTGGGAGGATTGTTTGAGGCCTTTGATCAGTTATCTTTTCATACATATGTATGTTTCATGTGCCCATAAAGGTTGTGAGCCTGCCGGACCCCAGATCCACACAGATTAGTCCCAGGCGAAGGATGACGTCCCCCAAAAGAAGACCGGATGTGACTCAGCTGACGGGATCTAGAATTTTCATATGGCAACCTTGAATTTTGGACCTTGACGAAACACCAAGAAGTGCAACAAGAATCTGGAAAGTCCCATTTCCGGCCATGGCAAGAGCTCTGCAGCAAAGGGCTTCAGTCCCCACCACACTTTCCGCAGAGTAACCCTCAGGGTGTATCATGGGGATTAATTCTGAGCAGACCTGCATAGGATTGTGTGCAAGAGCTTAAGTCCTCCCTTAAGTCCTCCCCACACTTTCCTGGGAGTTAGCCTCATGGAGTGTCATGGGACTTAATTCTGAGCAGACCTGCACAGGATTGTGTGCAAGGGCTTAAGTCCTCCCTTAAGTCCTCCCCACACTTTCCTGGGAGTTAGCATCATGGAGTATCATGGGACTTAATTCTGAGCAGACCTGCATAGGATTGTGTGCAAGGGCTTAAGTCCTCCCTTAAGTCCTTCCCACACTTTCCTGGGAGTTAGCCTCATGGAGTGTCATGGGACTTAATTCTGAGCAGACCTGCATAGGATTGTGTCCAAGGGCTTCAGTCCTCCCCACACTTTCCTGGGAGTTAGCCTCATGGACTGTCGTGGGACTTAATTCTGAGCAGACCTGCATAGGATTGTGTGTAAGGGCTTAAGTCCTCCCTTAAGTCCTCTCCACACTTTCCTGGGAGTTAGCCTCATGGAGTGTCATGGGACTTAATTCTGAGCAGACCTGCATAGGATTGTGTGTAAGGGCTTAAGTCCTCCCTTAAGTCCTCTCCACACTTTCCTGGGAGTTAGCCTCACGGAGGGTCATGGGACTTAATTCTGAGCAGACCTGCATAGGATTGTGTGCAAGGGCTTAAGACCTCCCTTAAGTCCTCTCCACACTTTCCTGGGAGTTAGCCTCATGGAGTGTCATGGGACTTAATTCTGAGCAGGCCTGCATAGGATTGTGTGTAAGGGCTTAAGTCCTCCCTTAAGTCCTCTCCACAGTTTCCTGGGAGTTAGCCTCACGGAGTGTCATGGGACTTAATTCTGAGCAGACCTGCATAGCATTGTGTGCAAGGGCTTAAGACCTCCCTTAAGTCCTCTCCACACTTTCCTGGGAGTTAGCCTCATGGAGTGTCATGGGACTTAATTCTGAGCAGACCTGCATAGGATTGTGTCCGAGGGCTTAAGTCCTCCCCACACTTTCCTGGGAGTTAGCCTCACGGAGTGTCATGGGACTACCAAGTGCTTTGCTCATTGAAAGCTCTATTGACATGTGAAGCCATCACAGCAAGTCTTTGAATCTATGGCTAAAATCTTAACCGAGGCCAGCACTTCTCATCAGTCTTCCCGCTGCTGTTGTGATGCAAGGAGGCAAGTGTATGTCTGTGCCTACCTCTCACCCAGGAGTCTTCCGGCACTTTTGTGACACCCCCAGTTCAGCACAGGACTTATGCCAGGGCTTAGGCCGGCCGAAGTGGACGTCAGGATTGCAACCTTAGTCTTGTTTCAAAGAATGATGACATAAGGCCCTAAGCCAGTGTCAACCCTACCCACCGCTTAAGGTTAGTCTGGGCTTTGCTGGTTGCCTTTGGAGCCGAGTAGGAATTTTTGGCTGCTATCCTGATTGGCTGTTGGATGGCAGTTTTTTCGCCTACTCCAGACTATCCTCTCTTTGGCCACTTTATGGCAGGGGGATGCGGGTGAACAGGTCTATAAAAGGGTCTATTTTACCGTGCAGTCATGGTCAACTGAGGCACAGTGGGGTGTCCCCTAATATCCGCACTCAGTCCCAGGCAGGGCGAGGGCTGGGGGGGTCACCCCTGTGCCGCCAGCGGGCCGCTTTCAATCCCATGCGGGGTGGGAGCGGCCTACAAGGCGTCAGTTGGGCCAGACCCGCATCCCCCCTTTGTGGGGAGGGGTGTTAGGGGTGGAACCCTATGAGTAGGGTAGGGCCCGAGTTTGTGCACGCCGACCCTGGTACCCAGGTTTACCTAGGGGACCAAAAGATCCTGTCAACGCTTTCACCCTTAGCCACATAGCAGATGTTGGGGGGCTAAATTTAGCCCAAGTTCAAGTTCTGCCGATTTATCATTAACATTACTGATTATTGATATCATTAATAATCATTAATAAAGTGGCCAATCTCCTCCGTACTTGTTGTCGGTGTGTTCAGTTGACAGTATCTTGCTCTCCTTCCATCTTTTACAGAAGAACAAGTCCTGCTGGTTCTCCAGCTTCATCAATGGAGGCTCAGTAGCGATTTGGACTAGCACAAAGATTTCCCAGCAATTACATTTAGGGCTGTGGAAGAAGGTTTTGACGTGTCATGAAACCCTTGTCATCTATGGCCTGCATGTGTGGAGGGAAGACACTATGTATCATCATCAGGGCCTATGAGAGGGGGGTCCAGCAGGTATATCGTTCCGGGGCCCAGGAGCTACAGAGGGGCCCATGGCTGAAGGACCCTTTGGTTGTTTGTTACTAACAAATTAATACGGTATATGCGCACACACACATATACATACACACATACACACGTATACATACATATATAAACATGCGTCCACACATACATACTGTATTTGCTGGCTTATAAGATGCACTTTTTTCTCCCCAAGGGGGGAAATGTCTGTGCATCTAATAGAGCGAAAGGTCCCATCCTGGAGCACCTTCTGCAGCTGTGCTCTGCTCCCTTGGGCAGAGAAAGCCTAGAAGAAGGCAAGGTAAAGGTGTGGAGGTGAGACAGAGATTTCTCCACAGACTCCTCTCCCAAAGAAACAAGAGCCGGAGGATCAGAGGAATAGCAAAGCAGGCAGGCAGGCAGGCAGGCAGGCAAGAAGAATGGGGCACAAGTGGGAAAGGGTGGAGGAAGCAGCCCAGGAGAGAGAGGTCCCTGCTGCTGCATGCGTGTGCATCCATCCCTGGATTGGAGACTTGCTCCAAAGTAGACATGCACAGTTGCAATCCGAAGCAGCCTTCCCTGAGTTGGAGACTTGCTCCAAAGTAGACATGCACAAGACCTGGTTCCTGCTGCTGCATGGTTGTGCATCCCTCCCTGAGTTGGAGATTTGCTCCAAAGTAGGCACGCACAGTTGCAATCCTAAGCAGCCTTCCCTGGGTTGGAGACTTGCTCCAAAGTAGACATGCACAGTTGCAATCCTAAGAGTAATCCTAAGATGCCTGTACATCCCTCACCCTTCCCTATCTACCTAGATTTCCTCACCTTTCCCTACCTGCCTGGATCCCCCCACCCCCAAAACTTACCTGCCTTCCTGGACCATTTGCAGTGAGATTTGTGCAAAAGTCACAAATCACTGACACTAGCGATGATGGGTTTTTGGGGTTTCCAGAAAATGAGAAGAGTGTTTAAAGCTTTAAGTCTTCCTCATTTGTTAATGACAGTAATAATGGTTCTTAATACCACTGCTTACTTTACATGGTTGAAATATTATTCTGCTATATTTTATTAAATATATGTGGCCTGTGGGTGGCGCAAGCGGTTAAGACGCTGTGCCTGTTAACCAGCAGGCCAGGGTTCGAGACCCGGGTCAGCCCAACAAGACAGGGTTAGCTCCTGTCCTTAGCCCAGGTCTGCAACGCAGCTGGAACCAATCGTATTGGCTCTGCCTTTCCATTGGACTAATTCAGTGGCGTGGAGAGGGGGGTTTTACCATCCTCCATAACAATCCAACCCAGGCTTTCGGGCTTCGCGTGCAGCGTATGCAGCGCCGAGCACGATACCATAGCCTTTCCAGACTGACGGAGGCCTGCTTTATTAGTACATCATTTGGTTCAGAATGTTTTTTTACTTGTTTTCCTCCTCTAAAATTGGGTACGTCTTATGGCTCGGTGTGTGTAATAAGCCGGGAAATACGGTACATACATACACACGCAGACATACCTACAATTTTAAACTTAAGTTTGTTTTTTTACTTTTGGTTTACAGTAAAACAACCCATTGAGCATGTGTCCTCACAAGTCAGGATGGCAGAAACAACAAGAAAGGATAGCAAGAGCTGTCCATTTCTTTACACCAGCAATTTCCAACCTTTTAAAATCTCACACCACGCCAAAACTGTTAAGGGATACCATCAGTTTTCAGGCAAGATGCACCACAATGCCAGCAGGAGGTGCTCCCCCCAAATGGTCCTGCTGTGACTCTCTCCAAACTGGTGTTTCACAACTGTGGCCATAACCAATGCGCTGCTGCATATTCAGCGGTTGAAAAACTACTGTTCTACATATTCCCAGTACAGTATTTTTAGAACTTCTGAAAGATGAAACCCACTTCCAATTACAAGAAATTGAAGGTAGACTGTACTCTTTAATGTGAGAAAGATCACTGGGACATTGTAACCTTGTTTTTGAAGTAAAAAATGACATGCTCCAGCACACTAAGGAAGCACTGCGGAATTTGCTTCCTAAACTTATGTCAACTCTTGAAAACATTGTCGGAAGATGAATGTCTGCCCATGTTCTCTCCTGCTGTTGGTCCAGTAGAGACGGGGTAGCGTATTTAGAACACATTTGGCAGATACTGACCTTTTTTTAGTGGAGGAAATGCCTCTCCCACCACCCTGCAATATGACACACTCACACACGCACACTTTTAATTTCATACATTTTCTTTTCTCCAACAAGTTTCAAGCAGCTGGAAGATAAGTCATGAAGACATGTACTCTGTGAAGGAGAAGCAGATGATGATCAATACACCGCTTGCGCTGGGATGTGCTCTGCAATACTGTAGCAGAAAATCATGAGCTCTGCTCAGAACACAGTTGACTGTTTTTCGTATGGCCTATTAGTACAGCCGGTGATGTGGGAGCTCCTTGCATTACCTGAAGGCGGTACAGCAAGACAAGCTGTACTCTATAATCTGTTATGCAGATATTTCATACAGTAAAACCTTGGATTGAGAGTGTTTTGCAAGACAAGCAAACATGTCTAATAGGTTTTAATTTGATATACAAGCGATGTCTTGATAAACAAGCGAAAAATAGTCATGACCAGGAGATGGCTGGTTTCAATGCTCCGCCAGCATCTGCTCAGCATCTCTGAGAGACCACCCAATGCATCGCTACTCTGAAGTAATCCTATTACAGTCAATGACTCCTAAGGGGGGGGGGTGGATCCTGAGAGACCTAGCCTTGCTTATTTTGGAAATAACCTTTGGGTCTACACTTCCTAGGGAAGCATCTATTCCCCACCTGCATCGTTTCCAAGACACCATCTAGGAGTGAATTCCTGCACATTGACGCTTCTACTCAGCCGATCCCACCAATGATTTTTGACTATACTAAGTCTGTGTGTGCTGAATCGGATACTCCCCCTATTGCGGAACAACCACCTCTTAGGCATCCTGTAGCGGATAATTCACCTTGCCCAGCTGCATTGGATGATTCCTTAAGGATCTCGCCGCCTGATCGAACTTCTCCCCTTCCCTCCTGACCCTCGACCTCTCCCCTCCCTGTCCCTATCCCCACAGTCCCTCTAAAAATTCTTTCATGGAATATTGCCGGTTGGGGGAAGAAGCCTTCCAATTATGACATTATTTCCTTTCTGTCTTCCTTTGATCTAATATTTTTACAAGAGACCTGGTCTCAATCTCCTCCTTCCCTCCCAGGTTTCACAACACTTTCTCTCCCTGCTTTTAAACTGAATCCGAAGGGCCGCCCCCAAGTAGGATTATGCTGCTTCTCTAGAATTTCAGCTCAGTTGTCCCTAACCCCTCTTTATTCTTTATCTTCCTACTTTCAGTCTTTTCTACTCCAGAACCAAAATATTCAAGTACTGCTGATCAATGTTTACCTCCCGCCATCAGATACTTCAGCAGTACATATTTGGGCTGAGATCAAGCCTTAAGAACCTCGCTCTGCAGCCCCCCACTCCCCTTATTATTTTTTGGGATTTTAACACTAGACTTGGTCCTAGCAACTCTGCTTTGGCAACTCACTTTTTACAGCTGGACATGGATGACACTGTCTCCCCTTGGTTCTTAGATCCCCGCCATTCCTCTGACTTGATGTTTAACAACTATGCATCTCATTTTATTGATTTATGTATTGCTCTCAATCTTATAATTTTGAATGGTTACATGGAGACTGATCTTCCTGGAGCCTTTACTCACTTTGCACCAAGAGGATCTAGTGTTATTGATTTCATCCTTGCTTCCCCACCTTTACTTCCTCTTCTTTCCGACTTCCAAATTATCCCCTTCCATGAAAGCGACCGTCTCCCTCTTCAAGTTTCTATAGCAATTCCCTCCGCTAACAATAACCCAAATCACTCTTCTTCTTTTGCCCTCCCGTCCCTTAAATGGTCCCATAGACTTGAGAGGACTTTGACTGCCTGGTTTACCTCAGAAAAAACGACTACTCTCCAACAATCTTCGGTAGCTACCAACTCCCCTCAGGAGGCTGTCTCTAATTACTCTTCTCTTATATCTTCTCTGTCTTCTTTTCTTGTCTCATGTAATCAACTCTCAAAATCGAACAGCCGCGCCCCTTGGTTTGACAGAGATTGTTGGCTGGCCAAGAACCTAGTTAGGCGAACATTTCTTCTGATTCGCCATAACCCTTCACCAGCAATTCTACAATCATATTTTCAGCTGAGGTCCTACTGCAATGACCTATTAGAGACTAAAAAACATGACTATGCCCAGAACAAATGGAGGCAACTCCTCTCTGCGATCCTCTCTAACAATCATAAGGGCTTCTGGTCCTTAGTCTCTCCTTCCTTCCGTCACCCCAACTTAATACCTTCATCAGTCCCTCCCTCTTCCTGGGTATTACATTTCTCAAGAATTTTTTCGATCACAACCCAGAATGACACCCCTCCCCTTTTGCCCCCCCTCCCAGATCCCAGAATGGCCTCCAGTCTCACCAAATGAGATTTTACCACTAATTGCTTCCCTTAAATTGGGTAAGGCCCCCGGACCTGATGGTGTGCTCAGCGAGATCCTTACCAGTCAGTCAGCATGGTGGGCTCCCCCCTAGCTAATTTGTTCACTCTTATGAATTGCTCAGGTCATATCCCAGCATCATGGTTGACAGCTACCATTGTCCCTATCTATAAGAAAGGCCACCCCGCTTCCCCTGAGAATTATAGGCCGATTAGTTTACTTTCTATTATTGGCAAGCTTTATGCTAAATTTCTTCTTTCAAGACTATCTGATTGGGCAGAATCAATGGCTCTTCCTAATAGGGAACAAATTGGCTTTCGATCTGGCACCTCCACATGTGACCATACCTTTTTACTTTCATTTCTCGCTGAAAAATACCTTGTCCATCACGGCAGGAAACTTTATGTCGCATTTGTCGACCTTAAAGGTGCATTTGATTCAGTCAACAGAACTCGCCTCTGGGATAAGCTGACCTCCAGAGACATTGATCCCCGTCTCCTCTTCCTGATACGTCAGTTACACCAAGGCAAGTCATGTAGAGTTCGATCTGATATCTCTGGCCTTCTATCTGAAAGTATCTCTATTGACAAAGGTGTCCGCCAGGGCTGCATTCTTGCTCCCCTACTATTCAATCTTTTCTTATCCGATCTCCCTTCTCATTATTTCAATCAACCAGTCGCCCCCCCCCCTTCCCTCAATGGAACCCCAATTCATTTTTTTCTCTATGCCGATGATGCGGCTTTCCTCTCCTTAACTAAATCTGGCCTTCGTCGTTCTCTTTCCATTTTCCAGGATTATTGCTCATCTAACAATTTGATTATCAATGCCAATAAAACCAAAATCTTAGTTTTTTCCAAATCTAGGTCACCATCCGTCTGGAAGATTGGCCATTCAACTTATGAACAGGAGTACCTTTAAATACTTAGGCCTGCTCTTCCATTTCCGATTAAATTGGTCAGCCCACAGGAAGTTGGCTATCTCTATCTCCCACCACCACCTTAAAGCGATAGCCTGTTTCCACTACGGCAATGGTAACCAGTTTGTGCCTGCAGTCCTGCAAATTTTCAGGGCTAAGATTATTACCCAACTGTTATATGGTGTTCTTACATGGATTCTGGCAGTAGATAATTCCCTGGATCAAGTGGCAGCCGTCTTCTTTAGGAGGATACTTGGCGTGCCTAACCTTATTCGTCTTGCAACATGAGCTTTGGAGTTGGGAGTTCACCTCCCTTCTACGATAGCGTGGTCAATAACATTCAAGTTTTGGCTTCGATTACACTTAAACCTTCCACCCAATTCTCTTCTGAACGATTTGCTAAGAGACCCTTTCTGGTCCACTCGGTTCCAAAAAATCAACTCCAAGCTCGATTCCTTAGGCATTTCGTTAGAAACACTTGCTGATCTTGATTTCGGTAAAGCTTTCAAGCTAATTCAAGACAGACTCTGGGAAACAGAATTTACTACTCTTTTCATTGGCTTAAATCCACTGTGTTCCCCTCTGTCTTTTGGTTATTGTCCAGTTCAAGGTCAGCCCCCCAAATATTTTACCACTCTGATAAATCCATCTCTCAGAAGGGCATTTATGTTGGCACGCCTTAACAACTTCCCCTCCTCACTTCATCGCGGTAGATTTTCCCGCACCCCTCGGAATTTAAGACTCTGCCCCTTTCGCCTGCATGAACCAGACACCCTCGAGCATATCCTGATTAGATGCCCAACACATTGCTCACTTCGTAGTCTTTATTTGGACCCCATTTTGTGGTGCCCTCCTGGCCCTTTCATAGACCCCATCTTTGCCCTGTTGAGCGATAACTCACCAGAAATTACTATTGCTGTTGCCAGTTTTTTAAATCAAATCATTAAATTATCTTTTTCTTCTTAGTCCCCTTCCTCCCCCTCCTTCCTTCCTTTATCCCCTTCTTTTATCCTCCTTCTGAATCAATTTCTTTATTTTCATTTTCTTTCTCTCTACTCTCTCTGTCTACACTATTACTACACTACACTATTACTACACGACACTCCTTTCACTTGATATTGCTCTTTTGCCTTTTTGTTTTTTGTTTGGTTGTAACTTTTAATGCCAATAAAGGTATTCGTAATCGAAATAACCTTTGATAGGAAGGAGCTATTCCAAAACTGATTTTTGCATTGGATCCTTGCATTGGATTCCCATTTTGCATTGGATTTTTGCATTGGATGCCCATCAATAGGAATCCGTATATGGCATGATGGGGTTGGATGCTCCATCACTAATTTGCAATTTTTAGGTCCCCCTGTGTGTGTCACCCCCCTTGGGCGCGTCACCCAGTGTGGACCGCACCACCCTTCTGACACCACTGCATGGGTGCAATCCTATTCATTTTTGCAGTTGGCAATGGGTGCAGTCCTATTTGCCATTTTTAGGTCCCCCTGTGTGTGTCACCCCCCTTGGGTGCGTCACCCAGTGTGGACCGCACCACCCTTGTGACACTACTGCATGGGTGCAATCCTATTCATGTCTACTCATAAGTAAGTCCCCTTGTATTCTATGGAACTTACTCTCAGGAAAGTGTATTAATGATTGCAGCCTAAGTGCAGGTTAATTTGTTTTATTTTTCTTTATATTTTGTATTTTTTATTATTTTGTATAATACTACAGCAAGGCTTATTTACTGAGGGTCTTGGAACTCATTGCTGGAACCTGTCTCCAACTCCCCCCACCCCCCCCCCAGTAGCTAATCATATGGGGATGCCTAGCTTCACCACTATGGTGAATACTGGCACCTTTTCCCCAGAAAAAGCACTGTATTACAGTATTGTACTAATTTTTATATGTATGCTGTTTGATTGTGGAATGAATTGTCTGTGTTTCCATTATTTCTTATGGAAAAATTTGCTTTGATATACAGTGATACCTCACTTAACAAGCATTTCACATAACAAGCAAAAATTTCCAAGAAATTTTGCTTCACATAACAAGTTCCTCTTCACCTAACAAGCAAGCGCGCGATGGGCACGCGTGCTATGCAGCCCTGATGCTCCGCATGGAGGCTCTTTAAAAGGGCTGCCGGCCAGTGCTGCCGCCTCTAACGGCCTCTAACTACAATTTCCCATGTAAGTCGATGCCAGGAAAACTGCTTGGGGCAGACGGATTTTTTTGACAGTGTCATAATGCTGACTTATCGGTGAATTTAGACTCTGGCCAATTTGGGGTCAATGTGGCTGCCTGTCACCAACTCTCAAGGCTTCTTTGTGCAGAGTAGCAGCACAGCCTGCTGGTACTACGAGAGTTCAAGGTCATGTATGCAGAATGAGGGGAGGAGGAGTCAAATTTAAATCTACAGCTACATCAGAAACTTTCTGATTCAAAAAAGGGGGTTGTGGAAAACTATGGTTTCCACAGACACTGGTTTCTTGGCACCAGCGTTCCAGTTTCATTTAATCACTAGCAAAAACGTACCCATGTTGCGGGAGTAAAATTCCCCCATATGCCATCCCCCCACTGTGCATCAACCCCCCAAGTGCATCAACACCCATGCACAACATTCCCCCATGCTAAAAACACTTGTATTGCTTTTCAACACTATATTACTTACTAGCAAAAAGCGTACCCGAGTTGCGGGAGTAATATTTCCCCATATGACATCACCCCACGGCGCATATTCCCCCATGCGCAACTTCCCCCATGCGCATGACTCCCCCATCCGCATCATCCCCCCATGCACAAATTTTCCTATGCACAACTTCCCCACATGGGCAACTCACCCCATGCACATCATCCACCCATGCACCTCATCCCCCATGCACATCATCCCCCCATGCTCATCATCCCCCATGTGCAACTTTCCCCATGCACACCTTCCCCCATGCGCAACTTCCCCCATGAGCAACTTCCCTCTTTGCGCAACTTTCCCCATGCTCAACTTCCCCCCATGCTCAACTTCCCCCCATGCTCAAGTTCCCCGCATGTGCAACTTCCCCCCATGCGCAACTTTCCCCCATGCGCATCATTCCCCATGCGCACCATCCCCCATGCGCACCTTCCCCCCATGTGCACCTTCCCCCCATGCGCACCATCCCCCCATGCGCATCTTCCCCCATGAGCCTCATCCCCCATGCGCAACTTCCCCCATCCGCATGATCCCTCATCCGCATGATTCCCCCATCCGCATCATCCCCCCATGCACTACTTTTCCTATGTGCAACTTCCTCCCATGGGCAACTCCCCCCATGCACATCATCCCCCATGCACATCATTCTCCCATGCTCATCATCCCCCATGTGCAACTTTCCCCATGTGCACAGTCCCCCCATGCTCAACTTCCTCCTATGCTCAACTTCCCCCATGCGCAACTTCCCCCCATGCGCAACTTCCCCCCATGCGCAACTTCCCCCCATGCTCAACCTCACCCCATGCTCACCTTCCCCCCATGCGCACCTTCTCCCCATGCGCACCATCCCCCCATGCACAACTTCCCCCCATGCGCAGCATCCTCGCCAGTGCAACCTCTTCCTCCAAACAACATTCCCACTGCACCCGGCACCGAGCCACCGAATTGGCTGGATGTTATTCAGTTTCCCATGTTAAGTGTAGGACAGAAACATGTTGCCCCCTTTCCAGTCCCTGAAGGGTTAAATTTCTCCAGATGGTTCTTGGTGGGAGTTCAGGTGACAGAAGGATCCCTCCCAGAATTCCATGCTTCAGGCCCAGCAGTTGGGGCGGAATGTTGATGAGTCAGCAATTCTCAGTGCAAAGTATAGGGAGGAAAACACGTTGTGCCCCTTTTCACCCCCTTCCGGTTGGAATTTCCGAAAACCTGTTCGTAGTGTACCCCTCCCTCACGGAAGGAACACCCCACCCAAATTTCACACTGCTAGGCCCACTGGTTTTTGCAGGGCGTTGATGAGTGAGTGAGTCAGTGACTTTTCTCTTTTATATATATAGATTATTAGCACCTTCATTGCAAGACCTGTTTCCCAAATCAGAAAGGCATACGTTTCAGTGAACCAGGCATGCATGCACAGGATTGGTCTTTCAGCCTCCTTTCCTTTGCCCCCTTACACAATATAAGTTCCATTGACTATAATGGTTTTGAGTGGACACAACCGAGGTTGGAGGCTTAAAAGAGCCAGGACTTATCCCCACCATCCCTACCCTGAGAAGGTTGCCAAATTTACACCCAGTCCCTGCTCCTCTGCTTTGACAACAGCTCGATGAAAGGCCCCACAACATGAGCAACTCAAGACCATTGTGAATTACATGGGTTTTTATTCAAAGTATTTTAACATATCCCACATTTTTGGGTGCCCTACATTTTTTTAACGTGTCAGGAATTTTGCTGGGATGTCAGGAATTTAATCGTCTGAGTTTCCATTATTTCCTATGGAAATAATGCTTCACTTAAAGAGCGTTTCACTTAAAGAGCATGCCTCCGGAACAAATTAAGCTCTTTATGCGAGGCACCACTGTACAAGTGTTTTGGAGGGCAGTGCAACCTCTGAAAGTGTGTATTAGGCTGCAATCCTCAAGACACTTTCCTGGGAGTAAGACCCATTGAACACAATGGGGCTTACTTTTGAGTAGACATGGTTTGGATTATGTTCTTAGTATCCTGTAACAAAAGACATCCTCTTCAATTCAAAAGTCCTCCTGATGGGTAGACTAAAGGTACAATCCTATGCTTGTCTTCTTAGAAGTAAGATCCATTATATTCAACGGGGCTTACTCCCAGGAAAGGGTGTTTAGGATTTCAGTCTAAGAGCCCAATCCTAACCGTGTCTCCTCAAAAGTAAGCCCTATTCTGTTCAATCGTTCTTACGCCCAGGAAAATGTCTTTAGGATTGCAGCCTTGGGCTACAATCCAGAGTAACTAAAGGAACTTTTACACCAACATAGTTACAGTGCCACCTATGGAAAACGTATGGGAAATGCATAAAGCAATCCAGAGTAAGTGCCTCATGTCTCCCTGTAGTTACTCTGGATTCCTTGGATCACCTTGGAAGCTAAGGAACCTTGCAAACTCTCAGTCAGCTTCATGGGGGAGGCTGGCACAAGTCCTGGCACATGGCCAATGCTGGACTGGTGGGGTCACAAAAGTGACTTCCGTTCCACTCCGGGTTGGGGGGGAGCTGGACCAGAGCGCCAACACACACCATCTTCCCCACCCACTGCGGGAACAGGGCCATGTGTAAGTTGTGCTGGCCTCAGCCGGGGATTCCTGTGCCCCAGTGTGATGAAGACCTTGAAGCGTGGTTTAAAAGAGGGAATTTGGGCAGGTGCAGCTTCACGTGGAAGAGTTTAGAAAGAGGCGCCTGCCAAGGTTTCCTCTGCTGGCTTCAACGGATCGGAACTTTGTCCATAGGTCTATCTATCTACACTATTTATATACCGCTTTTCAACTGAAAAGTTCACAAAGCGGTTTACAAGAAAATGAAAAGTTAATAGCTAAGTAATAGCTAATGGGTCCCGGTTCTAAAAGGGCTCACAATCTAAAATGCCAAAAAAATAAAAAATAAAAAACCACCACTTAAACAGACATTGCTGGGGTGTGTAGGGCCAGTTACTCACCCTGGCAACCCCATTTAAAGGTCCACAAGTGATGCGCTGCCTGCTGCTCATGTCACAGTTGACTGGGACAGTCTGTCTGAGACAGAGTCTCTTGAGAGTCTGGGTCTCCCGCTCTCTGTGTCTGTCTGTCTGGGACGGAGTCTGGTGGGAGTCTGAGTCTCTTTCTGTGTCTGTCTATCTGTCTGCAGCAAACCCTGAAGATGTCTGCAGACCATCCCAAGAAGCGCTCGGAGGTAAGTCTTCACCAGCAGCTCCGTCTTAGAGGCCGATGTGGGGAGTTGATGTGGGGAGAGTTTCACTTTTCGCAGCAGTTTGAGGCAGGCGAGATGGTCTTTGATGTACAAGGAGGTTGACGCACACCTGTGGCCTGCAAGGTCCATGGAGGGAAAATGGAGAAGGAGACCACAAAATGGAGAAGGAAACTGGCAGTCTTTTTGAGTGTGGAGTTTTGTGCAGGACAGAGGCTAAACAAAGAGGATACGTCCTGGAAAGAGATGATATGGTCACACTGTGCTCTCTGTTGCATATTCTTTGACCCTGTCAACTAAGAACGGTTGGAACAGGGCTATCTGTGACAGAGGAGGAGGGAGATCTTGGGGTACGAGAGGAGAGCGCAATGAAAATGTCCGCCCAATGTGTGGTGGCAGAGAAGAAGGCAAATTCCATGTTTGGGGTCATTAGAAAAGGGATTGAGAATAAAACGGCAAAAATGATGATGCCGTTGTACCAATGGATGGTGAGGCCACATTTGGAGAACTGTGTCCAGTTCTGGTTGCCACATCTCAGAAAGGATCTCTAGAGTAAATGGAGAAGGTTCAGAGGAGAGCAACCAGAATGATAGATGGTCTGGGACACCTTCCGGATGAGGAGAGGCTACAAGCTTTTGGGGCTCTAGAAAAGAGAGAAAAGAGGGATTTGAGGGGGGACATGATTGAGACCTACAAAATTGTGTCAGGGATGGATAGAATGGATGGAGAGATGCTCTTTTCCCTTTCACGTAACACCAGAGCTAGGAGACATCTCCATAAATTGAATGTTGGGAGAGTTAGGACAGACGAAAGAAAATATTTCTTTCTGTGGAACTCACTGCCACAGGATGTGGTGATGGCATTTAAAGTTTAAAGAACTGACAGCCTGCACTTGTTGCCTGAATTGAATGGGTCAGGCAACCGCAGGTCTGCCCCTCTGGGGGGTGGGGGGTGCTTGGGGGAACTGGGGGGCCTTTTGGGGGGTGAGAGATTGCATCCCCCTAAGTGTCTTTAGGATTGCAGCCTCCTAAGTGTCTTTAGGATTGTGCCTTTAGGATTGCAGCCTCCTAAGTGTCTTTAGGATTACAGCCTTCTATGTGTCTTTAGGATTGCAACCTAAGTAGACTTCATAAGATCATGCAGGAGCCCTAAAGGGGAAAGTTTGCCCAGTCCTGGAGGAGGAAGGGCGGGATCAACATTTGATGGCCCAGCCAGGTCAGCAGAGAGGAAAATACAGTGGTGCCTCACATAAAGAGCTTAATTCGTTCCGGAGGCATGCTCTTTAAGTGAAACGCTCTTTAAGTGAAGCTGATTTTCCCATAGGAAACACTGGAAACTCAGACGCCTGATTCCACAACCCCCCAAATATTCATATAAAAATATTAACTGGATGTAAAAATGATGACAAAACACTGGAATTGAATTCAAAACATGCATTCAATGTGCATGATCCTATGAAGTCTACTTGGGCTGCAATCCTAAAGACACCTTCCTGGGAGTAAGCCCCATTTAACATAATGGGGCTTACTTCTGGGTAGACATGGTTAAGAGGCTGCAATCAAAGACGCTTTCCTGGGAGTAAGACCCATTTAACACAATGGGACGTACTTCTGAGTAGGCATAGTAAGGAGACTGCAAACAAAGACACTTTCCTGGGAGGCTTACCTGGGCTGCTGCTGGAGGTTCAAGGTGGTCAGCGGGGGCACTTGCGGGAAGTTAGGGGCAGCTGCCTCTGGCACCCCCAGGCAACTGCCCCCAACTTCCCCAGCAGCCCTTTTAAAGCCCCTCCATGCGGAGTGTCAGGGCTGCATAGCAAGCGTGCCCATAGCGGGCTTGCTTGTTAAGTGAAGTAGAACTTGTTATGTGAAGCAAGATTTCTTAGAAAATTTTATGTTATGTGAAGCGCTTGTTGAGCGAGGTACCACTATACAAGGAGGTCCCGTGTCAAAGGTCAAGGTGGTCCTGAGTTTGGCCGTCCAAAGGAAGTCCAACCCCTTTGGCACCCAAATTGGGGTTGGAAAAATGGTCCCCACAGGTAGGATCTGGTGGGGAGGCAACGGTTGAGCCTGGACACAAGACCCAGCCAGCCAGAGTAGAACTTCCTTCCGAGGAAAAGGACGCCAAAGCCAGCAGGTTTCCAGGCTCCATCCAACTAGGAACCCCTTCCTCTGGAACAGCCCATCCGAAGGCCACTAATTCCCTCTCATTCTCTCTGCAGAAGACGCCGGAGATGACGGAAAGTGATCCGCAGAGAACTTCAGAGGTGGGTTTCCTTCTGCAGATCTTTCCTTTGAGAGGCAGGTGGTTCTTCCAGCACTTTCTGACCCCAGCAATGAACAGGCTGCTCTGGAGCTGGTTCTTCCACTTCCAGTTGCAGACCTGAGGGCTGGTGGAGCTGGGTCGGTCCCAGGAATGCTGTGATCCCAGGCAGCGCTTGGTGGGGGTGGCAATGCTGTGTCCACCAGGCTTGTACCACCCCTGCTCACCCAGGCCCCCTCCCAAAAACACTGGAACATGCGTTCCAGTTTCCCAGTTCCAAGGAGAGTCCAGCTGTGACTGGGTCTGACTGGGGAGGTGGCATGGAGTGCTGAGTGCCCTGGGCTGGCGCAAGACACTTGCGCTGGCCCAGGAGTGCCACCAAAGTGCCGCAAAGCACTCATGCGCCACTCCAAGGATGGACAGGGAGGTGCGTGGATGCGCACAGGCCTCTTTCTGCTGATGTGGGTCCCGGACCGGGTGCATTTGCGTTGGCTGACCTTGGCCGATGCAGGGTTTGGGTGGGGTGGGAGGTGGGCAGGTTTGGAGACAGGCATTTGGGGGCAGGAGGAGTCTGGGCACTGGGCAGTAGCACAGGTGAGCAGGAAGTGGAGACAGGGCCAGTATCCGGTTCTAACCTCTTTCCTTGCCACTCTGGGCCAGTTCGGACAGGTGGGATTTGCAGTGTCATTGGAGGGTGTGCGGAGCTCTAGAGCCCCACTGGGGCCATTGCGGTTCTCCCCGGTGTCAGGGAAAATGCTCCCCCTTGCCTCAGGCTCACCCAGCAGCAGCCCATAACTTGTTCTGGATGCAGCACAGGACTGACAGTCTGCCTGTTCCAGCACAAGTTCGGATTGTGATGCGCTCCATCAAAAGAGATGCAACAGTGGAATCGTTTGCCGTATCCTTTTCTTGACCACGTTTTGGCATCACCCGGCCTCCAGGAGGCTCTGCGTGGTTGTCACGCCTCTGAGGGGCTCAGGGTTTGGAAGCTGAGTGCAGTGGCCTCCCAAGTGCTGCCCCTGGACTTGGACGGCTCCAGGGTTAACGGCTGATTTCACCAAGACCCATCCTACTCAGTTCATCAAACAGTCTCTTTTTGACCACAGGTTCGGAGTTCGTCACGCCCTCATGTGTCCGTACGTGTTAGTCAGTCCCGCTGGGCATACAGCCTTGTCCCTAATGTGGTAGGTTGAGAGTGGGGGGTTTGCAGTTCCAGAAGGGATCCTCAGCCACGTCTCCTCTGCTTCTCATTCTGGGTCCTTTTCTCGTTGACAGGGAGATGAGCTGAAGGAGAAGGAGGAGAAGGTGAAGAAGGAGAAGATGGAGGAGAAGACGGAGGAGGAGAAGGTGAAGGAGGAGAAGATGGAGGAGAAGACGAAGGAGGAGAAGGTGAAGAAGGAGAAGACGGAGGAGAAGACGGAGGAGAAGACGGAGGAGGAGAAGGTGAAGAAGGAGAAAGAGGAGAAGACGGAGGAGGAGAAGGTGAAGAAGGAGAAGACGGAGGAGAAGATGAAGGTGAAGAAGAAGAAGTTGGTGAAGAAGAGGAAGTTGGTGAAGAAGGAGAAGACGGAGGAGAAGACGGAGGCGGAGAAGGTGAAGAAGGAGAAGACGGAGGAGAAGACGAAGGAGGACACGGCCGTGGGGGCCGTGAGCGAGAGGTAGGGTCTGGGCCTTTCCTTGCCATCTTCCCTGTGCCCAGCCAGATATGGCATTTCCAAGGCCGGACTTTGGAGAAGGCCTTGCAATGAAGGCAAATCCCAAGAAGGGATGGATGGCGTCTCTGGCTCAGCTCTGAGCAGCTGGGCTCCCTTTCTGGAGACAGTTCAGTCCTCCATCTTCACTCCCGCTTTGGGCTGTGAGCAGCCCTGATCTCTGGCGTCCTTCCCCAACCATTAGGGTTCCCACCCAGAAGGAGGTCCCTGGAAACCACCCTGAGCAATGCAGGTGAATTAACTTTTTGTTCAAAGCGGTATATAAATCCTGTTGATTGATTGACTGCTATTGATTGAAACAGCCTGGAGCTTCCGGCACTTATCCATCTGCTGACCCAAGAACCAGTGCTGAAGATCCAAGGCCTGGAAAAACTGTCCTGGAAGCTTCAGGAAATGTCCGAGGAGGTGAGTTCTTGGGGAGGGATGACCAAAGGCAGACCTTCCTGAGTGCCCTTTCCAGGTCCAACGTGCAGCCTCCCAACATGCAGTGCATGATCCCAAAGCTGGATGTTTCCATCAGTGATGTCCAGGCGGGAAGGCAGAGCCTCACAAGGTCTAACCAGTTCTTAAGGGGAAAAAGCCAACCCAGCCCAGTAAATTAAGCAGGACAGACACATCAGAAATCACAGAGGCAGCCAGCAGAGCCCCTTCAGCCAGTGAGGTTGCAAGCCTGAAAAGGCCGGCTGTCTTCCTAAGGAAAGTCCGGACGGGAGAGGCAGCAGGCGGCACAGCCTCAGTCGTATTTGGCTGCAGTCATGTGGCCTTCCCGTGAAAAGGCAGGACTCCTGTGTCAGCAGTCACAGGAGAGGCAGGGAGTAGCGCTGCCTCCTCTCATGTCCCGAGAAGGGAAAGCAGCAGGGAGCCTTCTGCTGGAGAGTGCACCAGGGAGGCTGCTGTGGAGCTGCCGCCTGGAGGAAACGGCCTTCTATCCCTGCTCTCCATAGCTCTGGAGTGGGGGAAGACGAGGTGGATATTTTTATCAATTGATTTCTGGGGAGGCTGGAATGAGAGGGAGAGAGGTGGAGAGAGAGTATCCATGTGTGTCCCCAGACCTCCCCGCATGTCACTGCTTTGAATAACACAGCGCACACTCTATGCACCCCAGCAGCTGACAACACAACTGCCAACAAAAGGGAGAATTCTGATCCCTGCATGGCAGGTTGTGGGTCTGGCCCTGAGAGGAGCTTCCCAAAGTCTGCCAGAGGAGTTCACAGTCAAGAGGAGACCTGCCTGAGCACAGGGAGTGTCTTCCCAAGCCAAACTCCCAGGCCCAAGACAAGATCTGGAGGCACCTCATGGTGCCCTCCTTGTGTGCACGCATCTGAACACACAGGCTCCTCTAAGGATGGTGGCTGCTGAGCCTTCACACCACTTCCTTGTCTGGGCAACTCGCCCCTCTTGGAGAAGACCCAGCCTCAGGTCCCCTTTTCCTGCCTGCAGGACTTCAGTTGAACTTCCTTCTCAGTGCCATTTGCAGTGCGATCTGTGAAGGCCAACGTCAGTCTGATCTCAGTCTTTCTTTCCCACCGCCCACTTCCCAAGTCTACCCTCTCGGAGCTCCCGAAGATCAGGGCAGAGTCCCATCCTTGGAGACGAGGAGCTTTTCCCCAAAATAACTTCTGTTTTGCTTTTCAGCCTTCTGCAAAGCTGCCCCTCACGGAGCTCGGTCGTCTGGTGGCCGCCACTTGCCTGTGTGCCTTGGACAGTCAGTGCGGCCAGAAGGGAGCGGAGACCCTCTGTCAGCTCCTTCCCATCCTGCGCCGGAGGAAGGGTAAGTCTGAAAGGAAACTGGTCTCAAAAATGCTATGCATCTTCCCCCGCCCCACCCCCAAAAATAGTTACCCAAAGCAATTGGATTCTCTCAAGCTTCAGGGACAATCACTTGAAAGGAACCGGCAAGGAAAAGGGTCCACTGGCTTCCTCGATGCGTTCCTTTGGGCCACATCCGTTTCCTGAGTGGCGTGTAGAGCTCTAGAACAGTGATTTTCAATCTTTTTCATCTCATGGCACACCATCAGTTGTTTTTACCATTGACAAGACACACCATGCTGTTCAAATCCCCACGTTTTCCTGTTAAGAAATCCCTCCCCAAATTCCCGCGGCACACCTGAGAACTATCCGTGGGACAGACTGGTTGAAAATCACTGTTTTATAAGGAGGCAGAAAGTTGGGAATTCTTAGTGTAAGATGTGCCTCCTGGATAGGCCTCGAATGGCCGTTACAGTTGGAGCCCTGGGGTGAGAACGTGGTTTAAGTGCTAGTCTGAAGCCTCTTCCTGCCCGCAGAAATGAGAGAGCGCTTTCTCCTAAACCAGGTTCCCATCTTTTGCTCACAGACCACTGAGGCAGAAATGGGAATTGTCACGACCCCCACTCACTGTGGGTGGGCCGTTCTCCCCCCTCTCTGATGGTCAGTGAGCGAAGGCTTCCTTGGCAAGTCCCTGGAAGCGCCCATGACTGCGGATCGTTCCCAGTAATCGTTCTCTGCCTCTCTGGCGATTAGTGGGGAAGCATCTCCCGCAACTGATTGATTGATGAATGAATGAAATTCGTATCCTGCCTTTCTCCAGAATGGATGCAAGGTGGCTAACAATACAATAAAACAGTCAACATACAGTTAAAATGTTGAAAAACTTTTAAAAACTAATACAAACATTAAGAATAATAAAAACATTACATGAAATAACGTGGGAACAACCCACACTCCCCACATTTGACAAAAGCTTTGGTGAATAGAAATGTCTTGAGGCCCCATCAAAAACTCAGCATGGGGGGAGCAGTTCTTAGTTCTAGGGGAAGGTAGTTCCAGAGCTGGGGTGCAACCACCGAGAAGGTCCTACTCCTGGCTGCCACACCCCTCACTTTCCTGAATGGCGGCACATTAGGTGACGGGTTGCATTTTATGGACAAAGGCAGTCCCTCAGGTACCCCGAGGCCGTAGAGGGCGTTAAAAGCCGTAGAGGGCGTAGAGGCCGTAGAGGGCATTGCATTTTATGGACCAAGGCAGTCCCTCGGGTACCCTGAGGCCGTAGAGGGCGTTAAAGGCCGTAGAGGCCGTAGAGGGCGTTGCATTTTATGGACCAAGGCAGTCCCTCCGGTACCCTGAGGCCGTATAGGGCCTTTAAGGCCATAGAGCAGGAGTCCTCATACTTTTTAAACAGGGGGCCGGTTCATTGTCCCTCAGACACTGTCGGGGGCAGTACTATGGTTAATTTTTTAATTAATTAAATTAAGTAATAAGGAACAAATTATTTTGCAAACAGTGTGTTACTTTCATGTAAAAATGCTACTCAACATATACTGAAGTTGATGGAAAGATGAAAACATTTTATGAATTATGCCACAAAAAAACCCCAAAAGTGAGGCTAGGATTGCAGTCTCAGAGCTGCGTTCTAAGCATTCCTACACAGAAGTCCCATGATAGTCAATGGGCGTACTCACAGAAAAGTCTGGCTAGCATTGCAGCCTCAGAGCCCCATCCTAAGCATTCCTACACAGGATTCCTACACTGAAGTAATGGGCTTACTCATAGGAAAGTGTGGCAGGTTTGCAGCATCAGAGCCCCATCCTAAGCATACCTACACAGAAGTAATAGGCTTACTCATTAAGCAAGCGGGAAGCAGGAAGCCGGCGACTGAGGGAAGGGCACACGAGCAACTGAGCGGGAAGTTCACAGGCCTGTTGCCACTTCCCTGCAGCACCAGAGGTTCCTGGGAAGCAGCGACTGAGTGGGAAGGGTGCGCGCACCGGCCAGGAATCCATGGCGCTGCGGAGAAGCGGCAACAGGCATGCGCGCTTCCCACTCAGTCGCTCATGAGCCTGGCATCGAGGCCCCTGGGGTTCCCCCAACCCCCGGCGGGAGGAGATGCGGGGGGGGGTTCTGAAAATGCCCACGGGCCGGATTGAGGGCCCTGGTGGGCCGTATCCGGCCCACGGGCTGTAGTTTGAGGATCCCTGCCATAGAGGGTGTAGAGGCAGTAGAGGGCGTTGTATTTTATGGACCGAGGCAGTCCCTCAGGTACCCTGAGGCCGCAGAGGGCGTAGAGGCCGTAGAGGGCGTTGCATTTTATGGACCAAGGCCGTCCCTCAGGTACCCTGAGGCCGCAGAGGGCGTTAAAGGTCAAGACCAGCACTTGGAATTCAGCCCAGAAACAAATGAGCAGCCAGTGTAGTCGCTGAAGCAGCGGCCCAACCGAGAGGAGCTCTGAGCTCTCCTGAGCTCTCCTTGACCACTTCTTGGGAACCTGGGAACCTGGGATGGGAACCAGTGTTCTAAACCAGCAGCAGTCTCTTCTACCACACCATCAAGTCCAGATCGTGTTCTGGATCCACCCCAGATTTGTCGGTTTGCTTTAAGCTCTTTCTGGAGGACTCTCATAGATTGCCAGTGCCAAGACTCATGTAGTGCAAAGACCCCCATGTCTGTGAGGGATCCGATCCCTCCATGTCTCCAGACGTGGGTCCAGGGGACATTCTAAAATAAGCCTCCCTTGATTTCCATTGCAGACGAACTCAGCTCCACCAACCACGGCAAGCGTGCTATAGAAAGGGCAGAGGAGCTGACTTTGCAGGGAGAAAGCCCCAAGTTGTTTGGAGGCAACTGCTTCAACCAGGCCAGGGTAAGGAAGCATCCAGAGTCCTGCAGGTGTCCTCCATCCCCTTCCTCTCTCCACTCCCCTATTTGCACACTGATGTCTGCAGAGGCTGGCTGAGGTCTCCAGCCCCTGATTTTCAAATCACCATCAGGAGCAACGGTGCAGTTCGATCGGCTTGTCTGCTGCAGCCTCTGGTTGCCGGTTCAAAGGAGGAGACTGACCAGGCGGGTGTTGGATGTGACCCAGCCAGAACAGTTGCCTCTCCAGACAGTCTCGGAGAGGAAAAAGGCTGTCTTGTAGAAAGCCGTCCGGTCTGTTGGGACCACCAGAAGGAGCCTCCCTCCTTTGCCTAGGCTCTTCCTGGGCTCTTTCAGACCCTTTGATTTCAGAGGCAAGCAGACATTTTTCTCCTCTCATTTCAGGTCTTTGGGGCTTTCCTGCCCAAAAAACAGCTGCTGGAAGCCATCCGATTCCTGAGCGGGGAAGTGGGGATATTCAACTCCCTGGATGTCTCCCACTTCCTCAGGGCGCTGGTGTTACACTTCGTGGGGAGAAAAGTGACGGTGAGGAGCTGCTCAGATCCTATAGACAAGATCCTGGGTCTTGAACCAGATCCTTGAACGACGGACAGCTGAGTTTGCCCAGAGTGTTGATGACCAAATGGGGATCTGCGGTGCCCCTGAATCCACTCTGCTCAGGCTGGAAAAATCCCTTGCCTACCCCTTAAGCTGGGCTTTCTTCCTAGGACTTCGTAAAGAAGGAACCCCATTTGTTATTTTGCAGGTGGAGGAGGTCCTTGACAACACCCTCTTTCTGCAGGGGAAGAACGAAAGCAGGAGGTCCTCCATCCTCCTCATCATGCCAGTGCTCGCCCGGCATGATGTGGGAGCGGTGGTGGAATTCCTCTTGAGGCACCCCTTCTGGTAAGGTTTAGCTTAGCTTGGAAAAGATCTTTCTCCCCAATAGGGAAGCCACTTGCAGTGCTGTGGAGAGGCTGGTGCATGTCTGCTAGAATCATGCCCGCAAGATGCTCTGCTGATGAAGGGATCTGACATGTTCTCCTCTTCCTCTTCCTTTAAAGCGACTGCCGAGACTGCTGGAGGCTCCTCTTAGCCGCAACATCCCTAAGGGACGTTCTCATCGCTGTGTCGGGCGCAATGGCGGACAACAATCTAGAGGCGGTAAGGCAAAGAGGTTCCCTTCTTCCCTGCTTTGGTCCCCCCCACCACCGAGATCACTCATGGAAATCTCTCTTTCCTCTAGGAATGTGCGACGCTGGTGCTGAAGGAGTACCTGGAGTTGGCTGGGCCTGCCTGCCTGTGCTTCAACCGGGAGATCTTCCCCCTGATGTTCCTCAGCCTTTTGGGGCAAATCCATGCCTGTGGGAACGAGCACCAGGAGTTGAGGAGGTGAGTTGTGAAAGGAGGGGCTGGAATGGTTGCTTTTCCAAGAGGAACCTTCTGGCTCCTCCTCAGGAGTTTCCCTCTCCCGAGGCACATCATGACCCTAGGAGCCCAGTTTGGTCGAGGCCTCTGGCCTTCTGGTCTCTCCTCAGGGCAAACAAGGGTCCCATGTGGCCTGTCACACAAACAGATGGCGTGCTCCCTCCAGTCACGCTATCCCTCCTTTCCTTTCAGCCTGGCCCAGCACGTCCTGGGGCAGCTCTATGGGGCTGCCGGCATATGTGGGGTTGATGTGGCCATGCAAGATCTGGCTGCAGAAGACTCCTTCCAGCATGGACTGTCCACCATGCTGAGGTGAGAACCGGGTTTGCGGAAGAGGAGGAGATGGACAGCTGGTCGGGGGAGTGAGGAGACCTTCCTACATTGCAGCCTCTTTCACTCATGTTCTTGTCTTCTCCTCTTGCAGGCAACTCATCACTCACGAGCCCTTCATCGCGAAGGACTTATTTATTCATATTATGGGGGTTTTCTTTCTGAAAATCTCCAACAAGCTCCCTGAAGTGGCCATGATTGTGTACCTCGAGGTAAGGCTAGGGGTGTTTGGGGAGGAGTTTGCTGGACGGCTTGATCCAGCGGTCCTGCGATGGGTTCTGCAATGGGTTCTCCAAGGAAAAGAGAGTCAGTTGACCCTCCTGTTTCCGAGGTATTGGCTGAGCTTTTTTGGCTCTGCCTTTCCATTGGACTAATTCAGTGGCGTAGAGAGGGGGGATTTGCTGCTTGGGTAACAGCCTATCCTCCATAACAATCTAACCCAGGCTTTCGTGCTTCGCATGCAGCGTATGCAGCGCCGAGCACGATACCATAGTCTCTCAAGACCGACGGAGGCCTGCTTTCTGATTCAGTGTCCCAGGCATCAGGTTCCTGGTAGGAAACAGAGAACTTGCCTCAGTTTCCCTTGTGTTTTGTGTGATACAGTAACTTTGCTTCCTTCAGCTGCTGCACTGCAAGTACGGCCTGGAGGACCGCGCGACCGTGCCCTGCCTTCTCAAGGGGCTGGAACACCGCAACACCCGAGTGCGGAGGCTCAGCTTCGAGGGACTCATTCTCCTGATCCAGTCAGATGTGGTAAGTGGGCCTGGGAGAAAGTCCAGGAAGTGAACTGGTTCACTCTCCCGACCTCTGTCAAGGGGGCCTCACCAACTTCTAGGGTGAGAAGGGAAGAGTTGATCTCCTGGGCTTTAAGACATGTTGAAGGAAGCCCCTCTTTCTTGCAGGACACTACAATGCTGAAGAACACCTTCTTGACAGCCCTGAATGCAGCCTCACCAATTCGTGCTGAGGTCATCCCGGACCTGCTAGACCTCCTGCTGAATTTCCTTCCCACACAGAAAGGGACTGAGCAACGTTCATTTGCTCAGCAGTTGGCTGAAATCTATCTCCAGCACATGGACCATGTGAGTAGACCATCCCTGCAAGGACAATGGCAGTGAGAATAGATAGTTTGGGGGTTCGTCACCCCAAGACAGTGGGTTCCCTTCCAAACCAACCAACACCTTCTGTTCATGTTGTCAGAAGAACTGCAGAGATCTTGGGAAGGGCTTTTGCCAGCCTCAGCAAGGGCTGGGAAATAGGCTGAGCCTTTAGGGCTGGCCTCAAGCTGGCTGGACCCATTGCTCCCCAAAAGGTCCCTGCACCGAAGGGAGCCCCAAACTAGTGCAGCTTCGTCTGGTCTGCAATCTGGCATTAAAATCTGCTGAGATCCATTGGGTCATTAACCCACAAGCACTTTGTGCTTCTCTTTTTTTCCCGCATGCAGAATGAAGCTGCGGTCAGAGCGGCAGCCATAAAGAACATCGGCCTTTTGAGGACCAGCTACAGGAAGCGGCGGACCCCCCAAATTCTCCTCCTGGAGGAATTTGTGGGGGTCCTGATCCATTTGAATGACGAGGAGGAGGTGGCTGAGGTGAGTGAAAAGCAGTTTAGAATTACTTTGATTGATTTTCAGCAGGGACCCCCAGGGAGGAATCCGTGCCAGGCCAGTATGTCTCCAAGTGCCCTTCTCTGCCTCCATTCTAGGCAGCAAGGGCTGCGCTCAAGAAACTGGCCCCTGGGGGAAGATGGAAAGTGGCCCCCGAGGAGTTCAACCTGGAGAAGATACTCAACCAGGCTGCAAAATATGTGGTAAGGAGATCCAGGGGCTTTGCTTCCTCCCTCACCTTTCCTCCTGGTCACTGAGTGAGCCTCTCCTCAGCAGAGATGAAGGGAACCTCCTGGGGTTCATGCTCTTTCATCTTCAGAAGGACCCCAGGAGGGGAGCTTAGAGGCAGGTGACATTCCCAAGGTGACCCACTGAGTTCAGTGGCGCATCTCCTTCCTCCAGAAGAAGCACCACTTGCTCACTCTGTTGGAAGCAGAGTCGGGGGGTGGGGGGGTTGAGAGGATTGAAATCAATGCGCCAACTGGCCTGATGCCTCTTCTTTCTATTTTCCAACCACAGATCAGAAAGTACAGCCGAGATCACCTGCCGCATGCCGTGGCCCAGAGTGTCAAACCGAGGACTCTGTCATCAGTCACCAGGGCTGCAGCACTTTTTGTGGGTAAGGAAGGTCTTGTCCCCATGGTTAGTGATGGAATTCAGCCTCCATCCGTCCCCAGCTGGGGCTCACCCACACCCACAGTGTTCCTCAGAAGGTGTTCCTTCAGCCGTCTTTGCCTCCGGGGATGTTCCAGCGCTTGTTGGCCCCTCCAGGGCACTCCTCCCCTCCCGACTCTGGTTCCAGGGGCTTTCCTGTGATCCTGTTTCTTCCTCTGTCTCTCTAGCATACCTAGTCCAGCAGAAGCCCAGCTGCGTGCCATTGGAGAATGTGAGCTCTGTCTGTGAATGTGAGTGACCAAGGCCGTGGGATGGGTCTGGGGAAGGAGGAAGGAAGGGGCTTCTCCCAAGCGGGGTGTTGGGCGCAGGCCGGCAAGAGACTCGGCTGAGCTTGGGCGTCCTCTGGGCACAGCAGGGGTTCCGCCTGGACTCCAGCCCCTCTCTTCAGCAGACCCAGGGTCCCTGGAGTCCAGTCCAGACAAGTGCAGAGCCTTCAGTTTGGCTTGGTGTGGGTCTTTGGAGCACCTGCTCACAGCTTGAGGAACAGGACTGGCTTTGCATGGAAAGAGAGAGTCTCTGCAGGCTCCGCAGGCACCTGGGGCTGACCGGTCTGTCCTCTCCTGCTTCTTCAGGGCTTCAGCAGATGTTGGGCGTTGAAGACAGAGAGCTGCAAGTGGCAGCCAGGTCGCGCTTGGAGGCTGTGAACAAGGCCTCCATGGTCCACCGGGAAGGAAGGTCCATCTTGGAGAGGATCCGGAGGGCCCTCTTGAGCTGTTGCGGTAAGAGGCTCTGGGTGGCTGAGAGGCTTTTGAGGAGTGCAGAGCCACCTACCACTGTTGGTTGTGTCCCATTCCTGGTTTTGCTGCCTGGCTGCAAGACCACCTGACCTTCAGAAAACTTCTCTTGAGATGCCGTAACCCAGAACTGGAGAAATGCATTGCTCGATGGGGTCTGAACTTTTGATTTGGGAGGATTGTGTGAGGCCTTTGATCAGTTATCTTTTCATACATATGTATGTTTCATGTGCCCATAAAGGTTGTGAGCCTGCCGGACCCCAGATCCACACAGATTAGTCCCAGGCGAAGGATGACGTCCCCCAAAAGAAGACCGGATGTGACTCAGCTGACGGGATCTAGAATTTTCGTATGGCAACCTTGAATTTTGGACCTTGACGAAACACCAAGAAGTGCAACAAGAATCTGGAAAGTCCCATTTCCGGCCATGGCAAGAGCTCTGCAGCAAAGGGCTTCAGTCCCCACCACACTTTCCGCAGAGTAACCCTCAGGGTGTATCATGGGGATTAATTCTGAGCAGACCTGCATAGGATTGTGTGCAAGAGCTTAAGTCCTCCCTTAAGTCCTCCCCACACTTTCCTGGGAGTTAGCCTCATGGAGTGTCATGGGACTTAATTCTGAGCAGACCTGCATAGGATTGTGTGCAAGGGCTTAAGTCCTCCCTTAAGTCCTCCCCACACTTTCCTGGGAGTTAGCATCATGGAGTATCATGGGACTTAATTCTGAGCAGACCTGCATAGGATTGTGTGCAAGGGCTTAAGTCCTCCCTTAAGTCCTTCCCACACTTTCCTGGGAGTTAGCCTCATGGAGTGTCATGGGACTTAATTCTGAGCAGACCTGCATAGGATTGTGTCCAAGGGCTTCAGTCCTCCCCACACTTTCCTGGGAGTTAGCCTCATGGACTGTCGTGGGACTTAATTCTGAGCAGACCTGCATAGGATTGTGTGCAAGGGCTTAAGTCCTCCCTTAAGTCCTCTCCACACTTTCCTGGGAGTTAGCCTCATGGAGTGTCATGGGACTTAATTCTGAGCAGACCTGCATAGGATTGTGTGTAAGGGCTTAAGTCCTCCCTTAAGTCCTCTCCACACTTTCCTGGGAGTTAGCCTCACGGAGGGTCATGGGACTTAATTCTGAGCAGACCTGCATAGGATTGTGTGCAAGGGCTTAAGACCTCCCTTAAGTCCTCTCCACACTTTCCTGGGAGTTAGCCTCATGGAGTGTCATGGGACTTAATTCTGAGCAGGCCTGCATAGGATTGTGTGTAAGGGCTTAAGTCCTCCCTTAAGTCCTCTCCACAGTTTCCTGGGAGTTAGCCTCACGGAGTGTCATGGGACTTAATTCTGAGCAGACCTGCATAGCATTGTGTGCAAGGGCTTAAGACCTCCCTTAAGTCCTCTCCACACTTTCCTGGGAGTTAGCCTCATGGAGTGTCATGGGACTTAATTCTGAGCAGACCTGCATAGGATTGTGTCCGAGGGCTTAAGTCCTCCCCACACTTTCCTGGGAGTTAGCCTCACGGAGTGTCATGGGACTACCAAGTGCTTTGCTCATTGAAAGCTCTATTGACATGTGAAGCCATCACAGCAAGTCTTTGAATCTATGGCTAAAATCTTAACCGAGGCCAGCACTTCTCATCAGTCTTCCCGCTGCTGTTGTGATGCAAGGAGGCAAGTGTATGTCTGTGCCTACCTCTCACCCAGGAGTCTTCCGGCACTTTTGTGACACCCCCAGTTCAGCACAGGACTTATGCCAGGGCTTAGGCCGGCCGAAGTGGACGTCAGGATTGCAACCTTAGTCTTGTTTCAAAGAATGATGACATAAGGCCATAAGCCAGTGTCAACCCTACCCACTGCTTAAGGTTAGTCTGGGCGTTGCTGGTTGCCTTTGGAGCCGAGTAGGAATTTTTGGCTGCTATCCTGATTGGCTGTTGGATGGCAGTTTTTTCGCCTACTCCAGACTATCCTCTCTTTGGCCACTTTATGGCAGGGGGATGCGGGTGAACAGGTCTATAAAAGGGTCTATTTTACCGTGCAGTCATGGTCAACTGAGGCACAGTGGGGTGTCCCCTAATATCCGCACTCAGTCCCAGGCAGGGCGAGGGCTGGGGGGGTCACCCCTGTGCCGCCAGTGGGCCGCTTTCAATCCCATGCGGGATGGGAGCGGCCTACAAGGCGTCAGTTGGGCCAGACCCGCATCCCCCCTTTGTGGGGAGGGGTATTAGGGGTGGAACCCTATGAGTAGGGTAGGGCCCGAGTTTGTGCACGCCGACCCTGGTACCCAGGTTTACCTAGGGGACCAAAAGATCCTGTCAACGCTTTCACCCTTAGCCACATAGCAGATGTTGGGGGGCTAAATTTAGCCCAAGTTCAAGTTCTGCCGATTTATCATTAACATTACTGATTATTGATCTCATTAATAATCATTAATAAAGTGGCCAATCTCCTCCGTACTTGTTGTCGGTGTGTTCAATTGACAGTATCTTGCTCTCCTTCCATCTTTTACAGAAGAACAAGTCCTGCTGGTTCTCCAGCTTAATCAATGGAGGCTCAGTAGCGATTTGGACTAGCACAAAGATTTCCCAGCAATTACATTTAGGGCTGTGGAAGAAGGTTTTGACGTGTCATGAAACCCTTGTCATCTATGGCCTGCATGTGTGGAGGGAAGACACTATGTATCATCATCAGGGCCTATGAGAGGGGGGTCCAGCAGGTATATCGTTCCGGGGCCCAGGAGCTACAGAGGGGCCCATGGCTGAAGGACCCTTTGGTTGTTTGTTACTAACAAATTAATACGGTATATGCGCACACACACATATACATACACACGTATACATACATATATAAACATGCGTCCACACATACATACTGTATTTGCTGGCTTATAAGATGCACTTTTTTCTCCCCAAGGGGGGAAATGTCTGTGCATCTAATAGAGCGAAAAGTCCCATCCTGGAGCACTTTCTGCAGCTGTGCTCTGCTCCCTTGGGCAGAGAAAGCCTAGAAGAAGGCAAGGTAAAGGTGTGGAGGTGAGACAGAGACTTCTCCACAGACTCCTCTCCCAAAGAAACAAGAGCCGGAGGATCAGAGGAATAGCAAAGCAGGCAGGCAGGCAGGCAGGCAAGAAGAATGGGGCACAAGTGGGAAAGGGTGGAGGAAGCAGCCCAGGAGAGAGAGGTCCCTGCTGCTGCATGTGTGTGCATCCATCCCTGGATTGGAGACTTGCTCCAAAGTAGACATGCACAGTTGCAATCCGAAGCAGCCTTCCCTGAGTTGGAGACTTGCTCCAAAGTAGACATGCACAAGACCTGGTTCCTGCTGCTGCATGGCTGTGCATCCCTCCCTGAGTTGGAGATTTGCTCCAAAGTAGGCACGCACAGTTGCAATCCTAAGCAGCCTTCCCTGGGTTGGAGACTTGCTCCAAAGTAGACATGCACAGTTGCAATCCTAAGAGTAATCCTAAGATGCCTGTACATCCCTCACCCTTCCCTATCTACCTAGATTTCCTCACCTTTCCCTACCTGCCTGGATCCCCCCACCCCCAAAACTTACCTGCCTTCCTGGACCATTTGCAGTGAGATTTGTGCAAAAGTCACAAATCACTGACACTAGCGATGATGGGTTTTGGGGGTTTCCAGAAAATTAGAAGAGTGTTTAAAGCTTTAAGTCTTCCTCATTTGTTAATGACAGTAATAATGGTTCTTAATACCACTGCTTACTTTACATGGTTGAAATATTATTCTGCTATATTTTATTAAATATATGTGGCCTGTGGGTGGCGCAAGCGGTTAAGACGCTGTGCCTGTTAACCAGCAGGCCAGGGTTCGAGACCCGGGTCAGCCCAACAAGACAGGGTTAGCTCCTGTCCTTAGCCCAGGTCTGCAACGCAGCTGGAACCAATCGTATTGGCTCTGCCTTTCCATTGGACTAATTCAGTGGCGTGGAGAGGGGGGTTTTAACATCCTCCATAACAATCCAACCCAGGCTTTCGGGCTTCGCATGCAGCGTATGCAGCGCCGAGCACGATACCATAGCCTTTCCAGACTGACGGAGGCCTGCTTTATTAGTACATCATTTGGTTCAGAATGTTTTTTTACTTGTTTTCCTCCTCTAAAATTGGGTACGTCTTATGGCTCGGTGTGTGTAATAAGCCGGGAAATACGGTACATACATACACACGCAGACATACCTACAATTTTAAACTTAAGTTTGTTTTTTTACTTTGGGTTTACAGTAAAACAACCCATTGAGCATGTATCCTCACAAGTCAGGATGGCAGAAACAACAAGAAAGGATAGCAAGAGCTGTCCATTTCTTTACACCAGCAATTTCCAACCTTTTAAAATCTCACACCACGCCAAAACTGTTAAGGGATACCATCAGTTTTCAGGCAAGATGCACCACAATGCCAGCAGGAGGTGCTCCCCCCAAATGGTCCTGCTGTGACTCTCTCCAAACTGGTGTTTCACAACTGTGGCCATAACCAATGCGCTGCTGCATATTCAGCGGTTGAAAAACTACTGTTCTACATATTCCCAGTACAGTATTTTTAGAACTTCTGAAAGATGAAACCCACTTCCAATTACAAGAAATTGAAGGTAGACTGTACTCTTTAATGTGAGAAAGATCACTGGGACATTGTAACCTTGTTTTTTAAGTAAAAAATGACATGCTCCAGCACACTAAGGAAGCACTGAGGAATTTGCTTCCTAAACTTATGTCAACTCTTGAAAACATTGTCGGAAGATGAATGTCTGCCCATGTTCTCTCCTGCTGTTGGTCCAGTAGAGACGGGGTAGCGTATTTAGAACACATTTGGCAGATACTGACCTTTTTCAGTGGAGGAAATGCCTCTCCCACCACCCTGCAATATGACACACTCACACACGCACACTTTTAATTTCATACATTTTCTTTTCTCCAACAAGTTTCAAGCAGCTGGAAGATAAGTCATGAAGACATGTACTCTGTGAAGGAGAAGCAGATGATGATCAATACACCGCTTGCGCTGGGATGTGCTCTGCAATACTGTAGCAGAAAATCATGAGCTCTGCTCAGAACACAGTTGACTGTTTTTCGTATGGCCTATTAGTACAGCCGGTGATGTGGGAGCTCCTTGCATTACCTGAAGGCGGTACAGCAAGACAAGCTGTACTCTATAATCTGTTATGCAGATATTTCATACAGTAAAACCTTGGATTGAGAGTGTTTTGCAAGACAAGCAAACATGTCTAATAGGTTTTAATTTGATATACAAGCGATGTCTTGATAAACAAGCGAAAAATAGTCATGACCAGGAGATGGCTGGTTTCAATGCTCCGCCAGCATCTGCTCAGCATCTCTGAGAGACCACCCAATGCATCGCTACTCTGAAGTAATCCTATTACAGTCAATGACTCCTAAGGGGGGGGGGTGGATCCTGAGAGACCTAGCCTTGCTTATTTTGGAAATAACCTTTGGGTCTACACTTCCTAGGGAAGCATCTATTCCCCACCTGCATCGTTTCCAAGACACCATCTAGGAGTGAATTCCTGCACATTGACGCTTCTACTCAGCCGATCCCACCAATGATTTTTGACTATACTAAGTCTGTGTGTGCTGAATCGGATACTCCCCCTATTGCGGAACAACCACCTCTTAGGCATCCTGTAGCGGATAATTCACCTTCCCCAGCTGCATTGGATGATTCCTTAAGGATCTCGCCGCCTGATCGAACTTCTCCCCTTCCCTCCTGACCCTCGACCTCTCCCCTCCCTGTCCCTATCCCCACAGTCCCTCTAAAAATTCTTTCATGGAATATTGCCGGTTGGGGGAAGAAGCCTTCCAATTATGACATTATTTCCTTTCTGTCTTCCTTTGATCTAAGATTTTTACAAGAGACCTGGTCTCAATCTCCTCCTTCCCTCCCAGGTTTCACAACACTTTCTCTCCCTGCTTTTAAACTGAATCCGAAGGGCCGCCCCCAAGTAGGATTATGCTGCTTCTCTAGAATTTCAGCTCAGTTGTCCCTAACCCCTCTTTATTCTTTATCTTCCTACTTTCAGTCTTTTCTACTCCAGAACCAAAATATTCAAGTACTGCTGATCAATGTTTACCTCCCGCCATCAGATACTTCAGCAGTACATATTTGGGCCGAGATCAAGCCTTAAGAACCTCGCTCTGCAGCCCCCCACTCCCCTTATTATTTTTTGGGATTTTAACACTAGACTTGGTCCTAGCAACTCTGCTTTGGCAACTCACTTTTTACAGCTGGACATGGATGACACTGTCTCCCCTTGGTTCTTAGATCCCCGCCATTCCTCTGACTTGATGTTTAACAACTATGCATCTCATTTTATTGATTTATGTATTGCTCTCAATCTTATAATTTTGAATGGTTACATGGAGACTGATCTTCCTGGAGCCTTTACTCACTTTGCACCAAGAGGATCTAGTGTTATTGATTTCATCCTTGCTTCCCCACCTTTACTTCCTCTTCTTTCCGACTTCCAAATTATCCCCTTCCATGAAAGCGACCGTCTCCCTCTTCAAGTTTCTATAGCAATTCCCTCCGCTAACAATAATCCAAATCACTCTTCTTCTTTTGCCCTCCCGTCCCTTAAATGGTCCCATAGACTTGAGAGGACTTTGACTGCCTGGTTTACCTCAGAAAAAAACGACTACTCTCCAACAATCTTTGGTAGCTACCAACTCCCCTCAGGAGGCTGTCTCTAATTACTCTTCTCTTATATCTTCTCTGTCTTCTTTTCTTGTCTCATGTAATCAACTCTCAAAATCGAACAGCCGCGCCCCTTGGTTTGACCGAGAATGTTGGCTGGCCAAGAACCCAGTTAGGCGAACATTTCTTCTGATTCGCCATAACCCTTCACCAGCAATTCTACAATCATATTTTCAGCTGAGGTCCTACTGCAATGACCTATTAGAGACTAAAAAACATGACTATGCCCAGAACAAATGGAGGCAACTCCTCTCTGCGATCCTCTCTAACAATCATAAGGGCTTCTGGTCCTTAGTCTCTCCTTCCTTCCGTCACCCCAACTTAATACCTTCATCAGTCCCTCCCTCTTCCTGGGTATTACATTTCTCAAGAATTTTTTCGATCACAACCCAGAATGACACCCCTCCCCTTTTGCCCCCCCCCCCCAGATCCCAGAATGGCCTCCAGTCTCACCAAATGAGATTATACCACTAATTGCTTCCCTTAAATTGGGTAAGGCCCCCGGACCTGATGGTGTGCTCAGCGAGATCCTTACCAGTCAGTCAGCATGGTGGGCTCCCCCCTAGCTAATTTGTTCACTCTTATGAATTGCTCAGGTCATATCCCAGCATCATGGTTGACAGCTACCATTGTCCCTATCTATAAGAAAGGCGACCCCGCTTCCCCTGAGAATTATAGGCCGATTAGTTTACTTTCTATTATTGGCAAGCTTTATGCTAAATTTCTTCTTTCAAGACTATCTGATTGGGCAGAATCAATGGCTCTTCCTAATAGGGAACAAATTGGCTTTCGATCTGGCACCTCCACATGTGACCATACCTTTTTACTTTCATTTCTCGCTGAAAAATACCTTGTCCATCACGGCAGGAAACTTTATGTCGCATTTGTCGACCTTAAGGGTGCATTTGATTCAGTCAACAGAACTCGCCTCTGGGATAAGCTGACCTCCAGAGACATTGATCCCCGTCTCCTCTTCCTGATACGTCAGTTACACCAAGGCAAGTCATATAGAGTTCGATCTGATATCTCTGGCCTTCTATCTGAAAGTATCTCTATTGACAAAGGTGTCCGCCAGGGCTGCATTCTTGCTCCCCTACTATTCAATCTTTTCTTATCCGATCTCCCTTCTCATTATTTCAATCAACCAGTCGCCCCCCCTTCCCTCAATGGAACCCCAATTCATTTTTTTCTCTATGCCGATGATGCGGCTTTCCTCTCCTTAACTAAATCTGGCCTTCGTCGTTCTCTTTCCATTTTCCAGGATTATTGCTCATCTAACAATTTGATTATCAATGCCAATAAAACCAAAATCTTAGTTTTTTCCAAATCTAGGTCACCATCCGTCTGGAAGATTGGCCATTCAACTTATGAACAGGAGTACCTTTAAATACTTAGGCCTGCTCTTCCATTTCCGATTAAATTGGTCAGCCCACAGGAAGTTGGCTATCTCTATCTCCCACCACCACCTTAAAGCGATAGCCTGTTTCCACTACAGCAATGGTAACCAGTTTGTGCCTGCAGTCCTGCAAATTTTCAGGGCTAAGATTATTACCCAACTGTTATATGGTGTTCTTACATGGATTCTGGCAGTAGATAATTCCCTGGATCAAGTGGCAGCCGTCTTCTTGAGGAGGATACTTGGCGTGCCTAACCTTATTCGTCTTGCAACATGAGCTTTGGAGTTGGGAGTTCACCTCCCTTCTACGATAGCGTGGTCAATAACATTCAAGTTTTGGCTTCGATTACACTTAAACCTTCCACCCAATTCTCTTCTGAACGATTTGCTAAGAGACCCTTTCTGGTCCACTCGGTTCCAAAAAATCAACTCCAAGCTCGATTCCTTAGGCATTTCGTTAGAAACACTTGCTGATCTTGATTTCGGTAAAGCTTTCAAGCTAATTCAAGACAGACTCTGGGAAACAGAATTTACTACTCTTTTCGTTGGCTTAAATCCACTGTGTTCCCCTCTGTCTTTTGGTTATTGTCCAGTTCAAGGTCAGCCCCCCAAATATTTTACCACTCTGATAAATCCATCTCTCAGAAGGGCATTTATGTTGGCACGCCTTAACAACTTCCCCTCCTCACTTCATCGCGGTAGATTTTCCCGCACCCCTCGGAATTTAAGACTCTGCCCCTTTCGCCTGCATGAACCAGACACCCTCGAGCATATCCTGATTAGATGCCCAACACCTTGCTCACTTCGTAGTCTTTATTTGGACCCCATTTTGTGGTGCCCTCCTGGCCCTTTCATAGACCCCATCTTTGCCCTGTTGAGCGATAACTCACCAGAAATTACTATTGCTGTTGCCAGTTTTTTAAATCAAATCATTAAATTATCTTTTTCTTCTTAGTCCCCTTCCTCCCCCTCCTTCCTTCCTTTATCCCCTTCTTTTATCCTCCTTCTGAATCAATTTCTTTATTTTCATTTTCTTTCTCTCTACTCTCTCTGTCTACACTATTACTACACTACACTATTACTACACGACCCTCCTTTCACTTGATATTGCTCTTTTGCCTTTTTGTTTTTTGTTTGGTTGTAACTTTTAATGCCAATAAAGGTATTCGTAATCGAAATAACCTTTGATAGGAAGGAGCTATTCCAAAACTGATTTTTGCATTGGATTCTTGCATTGGATTCCCATTTTACATTGGATTTTTGCATTGGATGCCCATCAATACGAATCCGTATATGGCATGATGGGGTTGGATGCTCCATCACTAATTTGCCATTTTTAGGTCCCCCTGTGTGTGTCACCCCCCTTGGGCGCGTCACCCAGTGTGGACCGCACCACCCTTCTGACACCACTGCATGGGTGCAATCCTATTCATTTTTGCAATTGGCAATGGGTGCAGTCCTATTTGCCATTTTTAGGTCCCCCTGTGTGTGTCACCCCCCTTGGGTGCGTCACCCAGTGTGGACCGCACCACCCTTGTGACACTACTGCATGGGTGCAATCCTATTCATGTCTACTCATAAGTAAGTCCCCTTGTATTCTATGGAACTTACTCTCAGGAAAGTGTATTAATGATTGCAGCCTAAGTGCAGGTTAATTTGTTTTATTTTTCTTTATATTTTGTATTTTTTATTATTTTGTATAATACTACAGCAAGGCTTATTTACTGAGGGTCTTGGAACTCATTGCTGGAACCTGTCTCCAACTCCCCCCACCCCCCCCAGTAGCTAATCATATGGGGATGCCTAGCTTCACCACTATGGTGAATACTGGCACCTTTTCCCCAGAAAAAGCACTGTATTACAGTATTGTACTAATTTTTATATGTATGCTGTTTGATTGTGGAATGAATTGTCTGTGTTTCCATTATTTCTTATGGAAAAATTTGCTTTGATATACAGTGATACCTCACTTAACAAGCATTTCACATAACAAGCAAAAATTTCCAAGAAATTTTGCTTCACATAACAAGTTCCTCTTCACCTAACAAGCAAGCACGCTATGGGCACGCGTGCTATGCAGCCCTGATGCTCCGCATGGAGGCTCTTTAAAAGGGCTGCCGGCCAGTGCTGCCGCCTCTAACGGCCTCTAACTACAATTTCCCATGTAAGTCGATGCCAGGAAAACTGCTTGGGGCAGACGGATTTTTTTGACAGTGTCATAATGCTGACTTATCGGTGAATTTAGACTCTGGCCAATTTGGGGTCAATGTGGCTGCCTGTCACCAACTCTCAAGGCTTCTTTGTGCAGAGTAGCAGCACAGCCTGCTGGTACTACGAGAGTTCAAGGTCATGTATGCAGAATGAGGGGAGGAGGAGTCAAATTTAAATCTACAGCTACATCAGAAACTTTCTGATTCAAAAAAGGGGGTTGTGGAAAACTATGGTTTCCACAGACACTGGTTTCTTGGCACCAGCGTTCCAGTTTCATTTAATCACTAGCAAAAACGTACCCATGTTGCGGGAGTAAAATTCCCCCATATGCCATCCCCCCACTGTGCATCAACCCCCCAAGTGCATCAACACCCATGCACAACATTCCCCCATGCTAAAAACACTTGTATTGCTTTTCAACACTATATTACTTACTAGCAAAAAGCGTACCCGAGTTGCGGGAGTAATATTTCCCCGTATGACATCACCCCATGACGCATGTTCCCCCATGCGCAACTTCCCCCATGCGCATGACTCCCCCATCCGCATCATCCCCCCATGCACAAATTTTCCTATGCACAACTTCCCCACATGGGCAACTCACCCCATGCACATCATCCACCCATGCACATCATCCCCCATGCACATCATCCCCCCATGCTCATCATCCCCCATGTGCAACTTTCCCCATGCACACCTTCCCCCATGCGCAACTTCCCCCATGAGCAACTTCCCTCTTTGCGCAACTTTCCCCATGCTCAACTTCCCCCCATGCTCAACTTCCCCCATGCTCAAGTTCCCCGCATGTGCAACTTCCCCCATGCGCAACTTTCCCCCATGCGCATCATTCCCCATGCGCACCATCCCCCATGCGCACCTTCCCCCCATGTGCACCATCCCCCCATGCGCACCATCCCCCCATGCGCACCATCCCCCATGCGCACCGTCCCCCATGCGCACCATCCCCCATGCGCGTCTTCCCCCATGCGCCTCATCCCCCATGCGCAACTTCCCCCATCCGCATGATCCCTCATCCGCATGATTCCCCCATCCGCATCATCCCCCCATGCACTACTTTTCCTATGCGCAACTTCCTCCCATGGGCAACTCCCCCCATGCACATCATCCCCCATGCACATCATTCTCCCATGCTCATCATCCCCCATGTGCAACTTTCCCCATGTGCACAATCCCCCCATGCTCAACTTCCTCCTATGCTCAACTTCCCCCATGCGCAACTTCCCCCCATGCGCAACTTCCCCCATGTGCACCTTCCCCCCATGCGCACCATCCCCCCATGCGCAACTTCCCCCATGCGCCTCATCCCCCATGCGCAACTTCCCCCATCCGCATGATCCCTCATCCACATGATTCCCCCATCCGCATCATCCCCCCATGCACTACTTTTCCTATGCGCAACTTCCTCACATGGGCAACTCCCCCCATGCATATCATCCCCCATGCACATCATTCTCCCATGCTCATCATCCCCCATGTGCAACTTTCCCCATGTGCACAGTCCCCCCATGCTCAACTTCCTCCTATGCTCAACTTCCCCCCATGCGCAACTTCCCCCCATGCGCAACTTCCCCCCATGCGCAACTTCCCCCCATGCTCAACCTCACCCCATGCTCACCTTCCCCCCATGCGCACCTTCTCCCCATGCGCACCTTCCCCCCATGCACACCTTTCCCCCCATGTGCACCTTTCCCCCATGCGCTCCATCCCCCCATGCGCACCATCCCCCCATGCACAACTTCCCCCCATGCGCAGCATCCTCGCCAGTGCAACCTCTTCCTCCAAACAACATTCCCACTGCACCAGGCACCAAGCACCGAATTGGCTGGATGTTATTCAGTTTCCCATGTTAAGTGTAGGACAGAAACATGTTGCCCCCTTTCCAGCCCCTGAAGGGTTAAATTTCTCCAGATGGTTCTTGGTGGGAGTTCAGGTGACAGAAGGATCCCTCCCAGAATTCCATGCTTCAGGCCCAGCAGTTGGGGCGGAATGTTGATGAGTCAGCAATTCTCAGTGCAAAGTATAGGGAGGAAAACACGTTGTGCCCCTTTTCACCCCCTTCCGGTTGGAATTTCCGAAAACCTGTTCGTAGTGTACCCCTCCCTCACGGAAGGAACACCCCACCCAAATTTCACACTGCTAGGCCCACTGGTTTTTGCAGGGCGTTGATGAGTGAGTGAGTGAGTGAGTCAGTGACTTTTCTCTTTTATATATATAGATTATTAGCACCTTCATTGCAAGACCTGTTTCCCAAATCAGAAAGGCATACGTTTCAGTGAACCAGGCATGCATGCACAGGATTGGTCTTTCAGCCTCCTTTCCTTTGCCCCCTTACACAAGTTCCATTGACTATAATGGTTTTGAGTGGACACAGCCGAGGTTGGAGGCTTAAAACTTAAAGAGCCAGGACTTATCCCCACCATCCCTACCCTGAGAAGGTTGCCAAATTTACACCCAGTCCCTGCTCCTCTGCTTTGACAACAGCTCGATGAAAGGCCCCACAACATGAGCAACTCAAGACCATTGTGAATTACATGGGTTTTTATTCAAAGTATTTTAACATATCCCACATTTTTGGGTGCCCTACATTTTTTTAACGTGTCAGGAATTTTGCTGGGATGTCAGGAATTTAATCGTCTGAGTTTCCATTATTTCCTATGGAAATAATGCTTCACTTAAAGAGCGTTTCACTTAAAGAGCATGCCTCCGGAACAAATTAAGCTCTTTATGCGAGGCACCACTGTACAAGTGTTTTGGAGGGCAGTGCAACCTCTGAAAGTGTGTATTAGGCTGCAATCCTCAAGACACTTTCCTGGGAGTAAGACCCATTGAACACAATGGGGCTTACTTTTGAGTAGACATGGTTTGGATTATGTTCTTAGTATCCTGTAACAAAAGACATCCTCTTCAATTCAAAAGTCCTCCTGATGGGTAGACTAAAGGTACAATCCTATGCTTGTCTTCTTAGAAGTAAGATCCATTATATTCAACGGGGCTTACTCCCAGGAAAGGGTGTTTAGGATTTCAGTCTAAGAGCCCAATCCTAACCGTGTCTCCTCAAAAGTAAGCCCTATTCTGTTCAATCGTTCTTACGCCCAGGAAAATGTCTTTAGGATTGCAGCCTTGGGCTACAATCCAGAGTAACTAAAGGAACTTTTACACCAACATAGTTACAGTGCCACCTATGGAAAACGTATGGGAAATGCATAAAGCAATCCAGAGTAAGTGCCTCATGTCTTCCCGTAGTTACTCTGGATTCCTTGGATCACCTTGGAAGCTAAGGAACCTTGCAAACTCTCAGTCAGCTTCATGGGGGAGGCTGGCACAAGTCCTGGCACATGGCCAATGCTGGACTGGTGGGGTCACATAAGTGACTTCCGTTCCACTCCGGGTTGGGGGGGAGCTGGACCAGAGCGCCAACACACACCATCTGCCCCACCCACTGCGGGAACAGGGCCATGTGTAAGTTGTGCTGGCCTCAGCCGGGGATTCCTGTGCCCCAGTGTGATGAAGACCTTGAAGCGTGGTTTAAAAGAGGGAATTTGGGCAGGTGCAGCTTCACGTGGAAGAGTTTAGAAAGAGGCGCCTGCCAAGGTTTCCTCTGCTGGCTTCAACGGATCGGAACTTTGTCCATAGGTCTATCTATCTACACTATTTATATACCGCTTTTCAACTGAAAAGTTCACAAAGCGGTTTACAAGAAAATGAAAAGTTAATAGCTAAGTAATAGCTAATGGGTCCCGGTTCTAAAAGGGCTCACAATCTAAAATGCCAAAAAAATAAAAAATAAAAAACCACCACTTAAACAGACATTGCTGGGGTGTGTAGGGCCAGTTACTCACCCTGGCAACCCCATTTAAAGGTCCACAAGTGATGCGCTGCCTGCTGCTCATGTCACAGTTGACTGGGACAGTCTGTCTGAGACAGAGTCTCTTGAGAGTCTGGGTCTCCCGCTCTCTGTGTCTGTCTGTCTGGGACGGAGTCTGGTGGGAGTCTGAGTCTCTTTCTGTGTCTGTCTATCTGTCTGCAGCAAACCCTGAAGATGTCTGCAGACCATCCCAAGAAGCGCTCGGAGGTAAGTCTTCACCAGCAGCTCCGTCTTAGAGGCCGATGTGGGGAGTTGATGTGGGGAGAGTTTCACTTTTCGCAGCAGTTTGAGGCAGGCGAGATGGTCTTTGATGTACAAGGAGGTTGACGCACACCTGTGGCCTGCAAGGTCCATGGAGGGAAAATGGAGAAGGAGACCACAAAATGGAGAAGGAAACTGGCAGTCTTTTTGAGTGTTGAGTTTTGTGCAGGACAGAGGCTAAACAAAGAGGATACGTCCTGGAAAGAGATGATATGGTCACACTGTGCTCTCTGTTGCATATTCTTTGACCCTGTCAACTAAGAACGGTTGGAACAGGGCTATCTGTGACAGAGGAGGAGGGAGATCTTGGGGTACGAGAGGAGAGCGCAATGAAAATGTCCGCCCAATGTGTGGTGGCAGAGAAGAAGGCAAATTCCATGTTTGGGGTCATTAGAAAAGGGATTGAGAATAAAACGGCAAAAATGATGATGCCGTTGTACCAATGGATGGTGAGGCCACATTTGGAGAACTGTGTCCAGTTCTGGTTGCCACATCTCAGAAAGGATCTCTAGAGTAAATGGAGAAGGTTCAGAGGAGAGCAACCAGAATGATAGATGGTCTGGGACACCTTCCGGATGAGGAGAGGCTACAAGCTTTTGGGGCTCTAGAAAAGAGAGAAAAGAGGGATTTGAGGGGGGACATGATTGAGACCTACAAAATTGTGTCAGGGATGGATAGAATGGATGGAGAGATGCTCTTTTCCCTTTCACGTAACCCCAGAGCTAGGAGACATCTCCATAAATTGAATGTTGGGAGAGTTAGGACAGACGAAAGAAAATATTTCTTTCTGTGGAACTCACTGCCACAGGATGTGGTGATGGCATTTAAAGTTTAAAGAACTGACAGCCTGCGCTTGTTGCCTGAATTGAATGGGTCAGGCAACCGCAGGTCTGCCCCTCTGGGGGGTGGGGGGTGCTTGGGGGAACTGGGGGGCCTTTTGGGGGGTGAGAGATTGCATCCCCCTAAGTGTCTTTAGGATTGCAGCCTCCTAAGTGTCTTTAGGATTGTGCCTTTAGGATTGCAGCCTCCTAAGTGTCTTTAGGATTACAGCCTTCTATGTGTCTTTAGGATTGCAACCTAAGTAGACTTCATAGGATCATGCAGGAGCCCTAAAGGGGAAAGTTTGCCCAGTCCTGGAGGAGGAAGGACGGGATCAACATTTGATGGCCCAGCCAGGTCAGCAGAGAGGGAAATACAGTGGTGCCTCACATAAAGAGCTTAATTCGTTCCGGAGGCACGCTCTTTAAGTGAAACGCTCTTTAAGTGAAGCTGATTTTCCCATAGGAAACACTGGAAACTCAGACGCCTGATTCCACAACCCCCCAAATATTCATATAAAAATATTAACTGGATGTAAAAATGATGACAAAACACTGGAATTGAATTCAAAACATGCATTCAATGTGCATGATCCTATGAAGTCTACTTGGGCTGCAATCCTAAAGACACCTTCCTGGGAGTAAGCCCCATTTAACATAATGGGGCTTACTTCTGGGTAGACATGGTTAAGAGGCTGCAATCAAAGACGCTTTCCTGGGAGTAAGACCCATTTAACACAATGGGACGTACTTCTGAGTAGGCATAGTAAGGAGACTGCAAACAAAGACACTTTCCTGGGAGGCTTACCTGGGCTGCTGCTGGAGGTTCAAGGTGGTCAGCGGGGGCACTTGCGGGAAGTTAGGGGCAGCTGCCTCTGGCACCCCCAGGCAACTGCCCCCAACTTCCCCAGCAGCCCTTTTAAAGCCCCTCCATGCGGAGTGTCAGGGCTGCATAGCAAGCGTGCCCATAGCGGGCTTGCTTGTTAAGTGAAGTAGAACTTGTTATGTGAAGCAAGATTTCTTAGAAAATTTTATGTTATGTGAAGCGCTTGTTGAGCGAGGTACCACTATACAAGGAGGTCCCATGTCAAAGGTCAAGGTGGTCCTGAGTTTGGCCGTCCAAAGGAAGTCCAACCCCTTTGGCACCCAAATTGGGGTTGGAAAAATGGTCCCCACAGGTAGGATCTGGTGGGGAGGCAACGGTTGAGCCTGGACACAAGACCCAGCCAGCCAGAGTAGAACTTCCTTCCGAGGAAAAGGACGCCAAAGCCAGCAGGTTTCCAGGCTCCATCCAACTAGGAACCCCTTCCTCTGGAACAGCCCATCCGAAGGCCACTAATTCCCTCTCATTCTCTCTGCAGAAGACGCCGGAGATGACGGAAAGTGATCCGCAGAGAACTTCAGAGGTGGGTTTCCTTCTGCAGATCTTTCCTTTGAGAGGCAGGTGGTTCTTCCAGCACTTTCTGACCCCAGCAATGAACAGGCTGCTCTGGAGCTGGTTCTTCCACTTCCAGTTGCAGACCTGAGGGCTGGTGGAGCTGGGTCGGTCCCAGGAATGCTGTGATCCCAGGCAGCGCTTGGTGGGGGTGGCAATGCTGTGTCCACCAGGCTTGTACCACCCCTGCTCACCCAGGCCCCCTCCCAAAAACACTGGAACATCCGTTCCAGTTTCCCAGTTCCAAGGAGAGTCCAGCTGTGACTGGGTCTGACTGGGGAGGTGGCATGGAGTGCTAAGAGTGCCCTGGGCTGGCACAAGACACTTGCGCTGGCCCAGGAGTGCCACCAAAGTGCCGCAAAGCACTCATGCGCCACTCCAAGGATGGACAGGGAGGTGCGTGGATGCGCACAGGCCTCTTTCTGCTGATGTGGGTCCCGGACCGGGTGCATTTGCGTTGGCTGACCTTGGCCGATGCAGGGTTTGGGTGGGGTGGGAGGTGGGCAGGTTTGGAGACAGGCATTTGGGGGCAGGAGGAGTCTGGGCACTGGGCAGTAGCACAGGTGGGCAGGAAGTGGAGACAGGGCCAGTATCCGGTTCTAACCTCTTTCCTTGCCACTCTGGGCCAGTTCGGACAGGTGGGATTTGCAGTGTCATTGGAGGGTGTGCGGAGCTCTAGAGCCCCATTGGGGCCATTGCGGTTCTCCCCGGTGTCAGGGAAAATGCTCACCCTTGCCTCAGGCTCACCCAGCAGCAGCCCATAACTTGTTCTGGATGCAGCACAGGACTGACAGTCTGCCTGTTCCAGCACAAGTTCGGATTGTGATGCGCTCCATCAAAAGAGATGCAACAGTGGAATCGTTTGCCGTATCCTTTCCTTGACCACGTTTTGGCATCACCCGGCCTCCAGGAGGCTCTGCGTGGTTGTCACGCCTCTGAGGGGCTCAGGGTTTGGAAGCTGAGTGCAGTGGCCTCCCAAGTGCTGCCCCTGGACTTGGACGGCTCCAGGGTTGACGGCTGATTTCACCAAGACCCGTCCTACTCAGTTCATCAAACAGTCTCTTTTTGACCACAGGTTCGGAGTTCGTCACGCCCTCATGTGTCCGTACGTGTTAGTCAGTCCCGCTGGGCATACAGCCTTGTCCCTAATGTGGTAGGTTGAGAGTGGGGGGTTTGCAGTTCCAGAAGGGATCCTCAGCCACGTCTCCTCTGCTTCTCATTCTGGGTCCTTTTCTCGTTGACAGGGAGATGAGCTGAAGGAGAAGGAGGAGAAGGTGAAGAAGGAGAAGATGGAGGAGAAGACGGAGGAGGAGAAGGTGAAGGAGGAGAAGATGGAGGAGAAGACGAAGGAGGAGAAGATGGAGGAGAAGACGAAGGAGGAGAAGGTGAAGAAGGAGGAGAAGACGGAGGAGAAGACGGAGGAGGAGAAGGTGAAGAAGGAGAAAGAGGAGAAGACGGAGGAGGAGAAGGTGAAGAAGGAGAAGACGGAGGAGAAGATGAAGGTGAAGAAGAAGAAGTTGGTGAAGAAGAGGAAGTTGGTGAAGAAGGAGAAGACGGAGGAGAAGACGGAGGCGGAGAAGGTGAAGAAGGAGAAGACGGAGGAGAAGACGAAGGAGGACACGGCCGTGGGGGCCGTGAGCGAGAGGTAGGGTCTGGGCCTTTCCTTGCCATCTTCCCTGTGCCCAGCCAGATATGGCATTTCCAAGGCCGGACTTTGGAGAAGGCCTTGCAATGAAGGCAAATCCCAAGAAGGGATGGATGGCGTCTCTGGCTCAGCTCTGAGCAGCTGGGCTCCCTTTCTGGAGACAGTTCAGTCCTCCATCTTCACTCCCGCTTTGGGCTGTGAGCAGCCCTGATCTCTGGCGTCCTTCCCCAACCATTAGGGTTCCCACCCAGAAGGAGGTCCCTGGAAACCACCCTGAGCAATGCAGGTGAATTAACTTTTTGTTCAAAGCGGTATATAAATCCTGTTGATTGATTGACTGCTATTGATTGAAACAGCCTGGAGCTTCCGGCACTTATCCATCTGCTGACCCAAGAACCAGTGCTGAAGATCCAAGGCCTGGAAAAACTGTCCTGGAAGCTTCAGGAAATGTCCGAGGAGGTGAGTTCTTGGGGAGGGATGACCAAAGGCAGACCTTCCTGAGTGCCCTTTCCAGGTCCAACGTGCAGCCTCCCAACATGCAGTGCATGATCCCAAAGCTGGATGTTTCCATCAGTGATGTCCAGGCGGGAAGGCAGAGCCTCACAAGGTCTAACCAGTTCTTAAGGGGAAAAAGCCAACCCAGCCCAGTAAATTAAGCAGGACAGACACATCAGAAATCACAGAGGCAGCCAGCAGAGCCCCTTCAGCCAGTGAGGTTGCAAGCCTGAAAAGGCCGGCTGTCTTCCTAAGGAAAGTCCGGACGGGAGAGGCAGCAGGCGGCACAGCCTCAGTCGTATTTGGCTGCAGTCATGTGGCCTTCCCGTGAAAAGGCAGGACTCCTGTGTCAGCAGTCACAGGAGAGGCAGGGAGTAGCGCTGCCTCCTCTCATGTCCCGAGAAGGGAAAGCAGCAGGGAGCCTTCTGCTGGAGAGTGCACCAGGGAGGCTGCTGTGGAGCTGCCGCCTGGAGGAAACGGCCTTCTATCCCTGCTCTCCATAGCTCTGGAGTGGGGGAAGACGAGGTGGATATTTTTATCAATTGATTTCTGGGGAGGCTGGAATGAGAGGGAGAGAGGTGGAGAGAGAGTATCCATGTGTGTCCCCAGACCTCCCCGCATGTCACTGCTTTGAATAACACAGCGCACACTCTATGCACCCCAGCAGCTGACAACACAACTGCCAACAAAAGGGAGAATTCTGATCCCTGCATGGCAGGTTGTGGGTCTGGCCCTGAGAGGAGCTTCCCAAAGTCTGCCAGAGGAGTTCACAGTCAAGAGGAGACCTGCCTGAGCACAGGGAGTGTCTTCCCAAGCCAAACTCCCAGGCCCAAGACAAGATCTGGAGGCACCTCATGGTGCCCTCCTTGTGTGCACGCATCTGAACACACAGGCTCCTCTAAGGATGGTGGCTGCTGAGCCTTCACACCACTTCATTGTCTAGGCAACTCGCCCCTCTTGGAGAAGTCCCAGCCTCAGGTCCCCTTTTCCTGCCTGCAGGACTTCAGTTGAACTTCCTTCTCAGTGCCATTTGCAGTGCAATCTGTGAAGGCCAACATCAGTCTGATCTCAGTCTTTCTTTCCCACCGCCAACTTCCCAAGTCTACCCTCTCGGAGCTCCCGAAGATCAGGGCAGAGTCCCATCCTTGGAGACGAGGAGCTTTTCCCCAAAATAACTTCTGTTTTGCTTTTCAGCCTTCTGCAAAGCTGCCCCTCACGGAGCTCGGTCGTCTGGTGGCCGCCACTTGCCTGTGCGCCTTGGACAGTCAGTGCGGCCAGAAGGGAGCGGAGACCCTCTGTCAGCTCCTTCCCATCCTGCGCCGGAGGAAGGGTAAGTCTGAAAGGAAACTGGTCTCAAAAATGCTATGCATCTTCCCCCGCCCCACCCCCAAAAATAGTTACCCAAAGCAATTGGATTCTCTCAAGCTTCAGGGACAATCACTTGAAAGGAACCGGCAAGGAAAAGGGTCCACTGGCTTCCTCGATGCGTTCCTTTGGGCCACATCCGTTTCCTGAGTGGCGTGTAGAGCTCTAGAACAGTGATTTTCAATCTTTTTCATCTCATGGCACACCATCAGTTGTTTTTACCATTGACAAGACACACCATGCTGTTCAAATCCCCACGTTTTCCTGTTAAGAAATCCCTCCCCAAATTCCCGCGGCACACCTGAGAACTATCCGTGGGACAGACTGGTTGAAAATCACTGTTTTATAAGGAGGCAGAAAGTTGGGAATTCTTAGTGTAAGATGTGCCTCCTGGATAGGCCTCGAATGGCCGTTACAGTCGGAGCCCTGGGGTGAGAACGTGGTTTAAGTGCTTGTCTGAAGCCTCTTCCTGCCCGCAGAAATGAGAGAGCGCTTTCTCCTAAACCAGGTTCCCATCTTTTGCTCACAGACCACTGAGGCAGAAATGGGAATTGTCACGACCCCCACTCACTGTGGGTGGGCCATTCTCCCCCCTCTCTGGTGGTCAGTGAGCGAAGGCTTCCTTGGCAAGTCCCTGGAAGCGCCCATGACTGCGGATCGTTCCCAGTAATCGTTCTCTGCCTCTCTGGCGATTAGTGGGGAAGCATCTCCCGCAACTGATTGATTGATGAATGAATGAAATTCGTATCCTGCCTTTCTCCAGAATGGATGCAAGGTGGCTAACAATACAATAAAACAGTCAACATACAGTTTAAATGTTAAAAAACTTTTAAAAACTAATACAAACATTAAGAATATTAAAAACATTACATGAAATAACGTGGGAACAACCCACACTCCCCACATTTGACAAAAGCTTTGGTGAATAGAAATGTCTTGAGGCCCCATCAAAAACTCAGCATGGAGGGAGCAGTTCTTAGTTCTAGGGGAAGGTAGTTCCAGAGCTGGGGTGCAACCACCGAGAAGGTCCTACTCCTGGCTGCCAGACCCCTCACTTTCCTGAATGGCGGCACATTAGGTGACGGGTTGCATTTTATGGACAAAGGCAGTCCCTCAGGTACCCCGAGGCCGTAGAAGGCGTTAAAGGCCGTAGAGGACGTAGAGGCCGTAGAGGACGTAGAGGCCGTAGAGGGCATTGCATTTTATGGACCAAGGCAGTCCCTCGGGTACCCTGAGGCCATAGAGGGCATTAAAGGCCGTAGAGGCCATAGAGGGCGTTGCATTTTATGGACCAAGGCAGTTCCTCAGGTACCCTGAGGCCGTAGAGGGCATTAAAGGCTGTAGAGGCCGTAGAGGGCGTTGCATTTTATGGACCAAGGCAGTCCCTCAGGTACCCTGAGGCCGTAGAGGGCGTTAAAGGCCGTAGAGGCCATAGAGGGCGTTGCATTTTATGGACCAAGGCAGTCCCTCAGGTACCCTGAGGCCGTAGAGGGCGTTAAAGGCCGTAGAGGCCATAGAGGGCGTTGCATTTTATGGACCAAGGCAGTTCCTCAGGTACCCTGAGGCCGTAGAGGGCGTTAAAGGCTGTAGTGGCCGTAGAGGGCGTTGCATTTTATGGACCAAGGCAGTCCCTCAGGTACCCTGAGGCCGTAGAGGGCGTTAAAGGCCGTAGAGGCCGTAGAGGGCTTTGCATTTTATGGACCAAGGCAGTCCCTCAGGTACCCTGAGGCCGTAGAGGGCGTTAAAGGCCGTAGAGGACGTAGAGGCCGTAGAGGACGTAGAGGCCGTAGAGGGCATTGCATTTTATGGACCAAGGCAGTCCCTCAGGTACCCTGAGGCCGTAGAGGGCGTTAAAGGCCGTAGAGGCCATAGAGGGCGTTGCATTTTATGGACCAAGGCAGTCCCTCAGGTACCCTGAGGCCGTAGAGGGCCTTTAAGGCCATAGAGCAGGAGTCCTCATACTTTTTAAACAGGGGGCCGGTTCATTGTCCCTCAGACACTGTCGGGGGCAGTACTATGGTTAATTTTTTAATTAATTAAATTAAGTAATAAGGAACAAATTATTTTGCAAACAGTGTGTTACTTTCATGTAAAAATGGTACTCAACATATATTGAAGTTGATGGAAAGATGAAAACATTTTATGAATTATGCCACAAAAAAACCCCAAAAGTGAGGCTAGGATTGCAGTCTCAGAGCTGCGTTCTAAGCATTCCTACACAGAAGTCCCATGATAGTCAATGGGCGTACTCACAGAAAAGTCTGGCTAGCATTGCAGCCTCAAAGCCCCATCCTAAGCATTCCTACACAGGATTCCTACACTGAAGTAATGGGCTTACTCATAGGAAAGTGTGGCAGGTTTGCAGCATCAGAGCCCCATCCTAAGCATACCTACACAGAAGTAATAGGCTTACTCATTAAGCAAGCGGGAAGCAGGAAGCCGGCGACTGAGGGAAGGGCACACGAGCGACTGAGCGGGAAGCTCACAGGCCTGTTGCCACTTCCCTGCAGCACCAGAGGTTCCTGGGAAGCAGCAACTGAGTGGGAAGGGTGCGCGCACCAGCCAGGAATCCCTGGCGCTGCGGAGAAGCGGCAACGGGCATGCGCGCTTCCCACTCAGTCGCTCATGAGCCTGGCATCGAGGCCCCTGGGGTTCCCCCAACCCCCGGCGGGAGGAGATGCGGGGGGGTTCTGAAAATGCCCACGGGCCGGATTGAGGGCCCTGGTGGGCCGTATCCGGCCCACGGGCCGTAGTTTGAGGATCCCTGCCATAGAGGGTGTAGAGGCAGTAGAGGGCGTTGTATTTTATGGACCGAGGCAGTCCCTCAGGTACCCTGAGGCCGTAGAGGGCGTAGAGGCCGTAGAGGGCGTTGCATTTTATGGACCAAGGCCGTCCCTCAGGTACCCTGAGGCCGCAGAGGGCGTTAAAGGTCAAGACCAGCACTTGGAATTCAGCCCAGAAACAAATGAGCAGCCAGTGTAGTCGCTGAAGCAGCGGCCCAACCGAGAGGAGCTCTGAGCTCTCCTGAGCTCTCCTTGACCACTTCTTGGGAACCTGGGAACCTGGGATGGGAACCAGTGTTCTAAACCAGCAGCAGTCTCTTCTACCACACCATCAAGTCCAGATCGTGTTCTGGATCCACCCCAGATTTGTCGGTTTGCTTTAAGCTCTTTCTGGAGGACTCTCATAGATTGCCAGTGCCAAGACTCATGTAGTGCAAAGACCCCCATGTCTGTGAGGGATGCGATCCCTCCATGTCTCCAGACGTGGGTCCAGGGGACATTCTAAAATAAGCCTCCCTTGATTTCCATTGCAGACGAACTCAGCTCCACCAACCACGGCAAGCATGCTATAGAAAGGGCAGAGGAGCTGACTTTGCAGGGAGAAAGCCCCAAGTTGTTTGGAGGCAACTGCTTCAACCAGGCCAGGGTAAGGAAGCATCCAGAGTCCTGCAGGTGTCCTCCATCCCCTTCCTCTCTCCACTCCCCTATTTGCACACTGATGTCTGCAGAGGCTGGCTGAGGTCTCCAGCCCCTGATTTTCAAATCACCATCAGGAGCAACGGTGCAGTTCGATCGGCTTGTCTGCTGCAGCCTCTGGTTGCCGGTTCAAAGGAGGAGACTGACCAGGCGGGTGTTGGATGTGACCCAGCCAGAACAGTTGCCTCTCCAGACAGTCTCGGAGAGGAAAAAGGCTGTCTTGTAGAAAGCCGTCCGGTCTGTTGGGACCACCAGAAGGAGCCTCCCTCCTTTGCCTAGGCTCTTCCTGGGCTCTTTCAGACCCTTTGATTTCAGAGGCAGGCAGACATTTTTCTCCTCTCATTTCAGGTCTTTGGGGCTTTCCTGCCCAAAAAACAGCTGCTGGAAGCCATCCGATTCCTGAGCGGGGAAGTGGGGATATTCAACTCCCTGGATGTCTCCCACTTCCTCAGGGCGCTGGTGTTACACTTCGTGGGGAGAAAAGTGACGGTGAGGAGCTGCTCAGATCCTATAGACAAGATCCTGGGTCTTGAACCAGATCCTTGAACGACGGACAGCTGAGTTTGCCCAGAGTGTTGATGACCAAATGGGGATCTGCGGTGCCCCTGAATCCACTCTGCTCAGGCTGGAAAAATCCCTTGCCTACCCCTTAAGCTGGGCTTTCTTCCTAGGACTTCGTAAAGAAGGAACCCCATTTGTTATTTTGCAGGTGGAGGAGGTCCTTGACAACACCCTCTTTCTGCAGGGGAAGAACGAAAGCAGGAGGTCCTCCATCCTCCTCATCATGCCAGTGCTCGCCCGGCATGATGTGGGAGCGGTGGTGGAATTCCTCTTGAGGCACCCCTTCTGGTAAGGTTTAGCTTAGCTTGGAAAAGATCTTTCTCCCCAATAGGGAAGCCACTTGCAGTGCTGTGGAGAGGCTGGTGCATGTCTGCTAGAATCATGCCCGCAAGATGCTCTGCTGATGAAGGGATCTGACATGTTCTCCTCTTCCTCTTCCTTTAAAGCGACTGCCGAGACTGCTGGAGGCTCCTCTTAGCCGCAACATCCCTAAGGGACGTTCTCATCGCTGTGTCGGGCGCAATGGCGGACAACAATCTAGAGGCGGTAAGGCAAAGAGGTTCCCTTCTTCCCTGCTTTGGTCCCCCCCCCCACCACCACCGAGATCACTCATGGAAATCTCTCTTTCCTCTAGGAATGTGCGACGCTGGTGCTGAAGGAGTACCTGGAGTTGGCTGGGCCTGCCTGCCTGTGCTTCAACCGGGAGATCTTCCCCCTGATGTTCCTCAGCCTTTTGGGGCAAATCCATGCCTGTGGGAACGAGCACCAGGAGTTGAGGAGGTGAGTTGTGAAAGGAGGGGCTGGAATGGTTGCTTTTCCAAGAGGAACCTTCTGGCTCCTCCTCAGGAGTTTCCCTCTCCCGAGGCACATCATGACCCTAGGAGCCCAGTTTGGTCGAGGCCTCTGGCCTTCTGGTCTCTCCTCAGGGCAAACAAGGGTCCCATGTGGCCTGTCACACAAACAGATGGCGTGCTCCCTCCAGTCACGCTATCCCTCCTTTCCTTTCAGCCTGGCCCAGCACGTCCTGGTGCAGCTCTATGGGGCTGCCGGCATATGTGGGGTTGATGTGGCCATGCAAGATCTGGCTGCAGAAGACTCCTTCCAGCATGGACTGTCCACCATGCTGAGGTGAGAACCGGGTTTGCGGAAGAGGAGGAGATGGACAGCTGGTCGGGGGAGTGAGGAGACCTTCCTACATTGCAGCCTCTTTCACTCATGTTCTTGTCTTCTCCTCTTGCAGGCAACTCATCACTCACGAGCCCTTCATCGCGAAGGACTTATTTATTCATATTATGGGGGTTTTCTTTCTGAAAATCTCCAACAAGCTCCCTGAAGTGGCCATGATTGTGTACCTCGAGGTAAGGCTAGGGGTGTTTGGGGAGGAGTTTGCTGGACGGCTTGATCCAGCGGTCCTGCGATGGGTTCTGCAATGGGTTCTCCAAGGAAAAGAGAGTCAGTTGACCCTCCTGTTTCCGAGGTATTGGCTGAGCTTTTTTGGCTCTGCCTTTCCATTGGACTAATTCAGTGGCGTAGAGAGGGGGGATTTGCTGCTTGGGTAACAGCCTATCCTCCATAACAATCTAACCCAGGCTTTCGTGCTTCGCATGCAGCGTATGCAGCGCCGAGCACGATACCATAGTCTCTCAAGACCGACGGAGGCCTGCTTTCTGATTCAGTGTCCCAGGCATCAGGTTCCTGGTAGGAAACAGAGAACTTGCCTCAGTTTCCCTTGTGTTTTGTGTGATACAGTAACTTTGCTTCCTTCAGCTGCTGCACTGCAAGTACGGCCTGGAGGACCGCGCGACCGTGCCCTGCCTTCTCAAGGGGCTGGAACACCGCAACACCCGAGTGCGGAGGCTCAGCTTCGAGGGACTCATTCTCCTGATCCAGTCAGATGTGGTAAGTGGGCCTGGGAGAAAGTCCAGGAACTGGTTCACTCTCCCGACCTCTGTCAAGGGGGCCTCACCAACTTCTAGGGTGAGAAGGGAAGAGTTGATCTCCTGGGCTTTAAGACATGTTGAAGGAAGCCCCTCTTTCTTGCAGGACACTACAATGCTGAAGAACACCTTCTTGACAGCCCTGAATGCAGCCTCACCAATTCGTGCTGAGGTCATCCCGGACCTGCTAGACCTCCTGCTGAATTTCCTTCCCACACAGAAAGGGACTGAGCAACGTTCATTTGCTCAGCAGTTGGCTGAAATCTATCTCCAGCACATGGACCATGTGAGTAGACCATCCCTGCAAGGACAATTGCAGTGAGAATAGATAGTTTGGGGGTTCATCACCCCAAGACAGTGGGTTCCCTTCCAAACCAACCAACACCTTCTGTTCATGTTGTCAGAAGAACTGCAGAGATCTTGGGAAGGGCTTTTGCCAGCCTCAGCAAGGGCTGGGAAATAGGCTGAGCCTTTAGGGCTGGCCTCAAGCTGGCTGGACCCATTGCTCCCCAAAAGGTCCCTGCACCGAAGGGAGCCCCAAACTAGTGCAGCTTCGTCTGGTCTGCAATCTGGCATTAAAATCTGCTGAGATCCATTGGGTCATTAACCCACAAGCACTTTGTGCTTCTCTTTTTTTCCCGCATGCAGAATGAAGCTGCGGTCAGAGCGGCAGCCATAAAGAACATCGGCCTTTTGAGGACCAGCTACAGGAAGCGGCGGACCCCCCAAATTCTCCTCCTGGAGGAATTTGTGGGGGTCCTGATCCATTTGAATGACGAGGAGGAGGTGGCTGAGGTGAGTGAAAAGCAGTTTAGAATTACTTTGATTGATTTTCAGCAGGGACCCCCAGGGAGGAATCCGTGCCAGGCCAGTATGTCTCCAAGTGCCCTTCTCTGCCTCCATTCTAGGCAGCAAGGGCTGCGCTCAAGAAACTGGCCCCTGGGGGAAGATGGAAAGTGGCCCCCGAGGAGTTCAACCTGGAGAAGATACTCAACCAGGCTGCAAAATATGTGGTAAGGAGATCCAGGGGCTTTGCTTCCTCCCTCACCTTTCCTCCTGGTCACTGAGTGAGCCTCTCCTCAGCAGAGATGAAGGGAACCTCCTGGGGTTCATGCTCTTTCATCTTCAGAAGGACCCCAGGAGGGGAGCTTAGAGGCAGGTGACATTCCCAAGGTGACCCACTGAGTTCAGTGGCGCATCTCCTTCCTCCAGAAGAAGCACCACTTGCTCACTCTGTTGGAAGCAGAGCCGGGGGGTTGAGAGGATTGAAATCAATGCGCCAACTGGCCTGATGCCTCTTCTTTCTATTTTCCAACCACAGATCAGAAAGTACAGCCGAGATCACCTGCCGCATGCCGTGGCCCAGAGTGTCAAACCGAGGACTCTGTCATCAGTCACCAGGGCTGCAGCACTTTTTGTGGGTAAGGAAGGTCTTGTCCCCATGGTTAGTGATGGAATTCAGCCTCCATCCGTCCCCAGCTGGGGCTCACCCACACCCACAGTGTTCCTCAGAAGGTGTTCCTTCAGCCGTCTTTGCCTCCGGGGATGTTCCAGCGCTTGTTGGCCCCTCCAGGGCACTCCTCCCCTCCCGACTCTGGTTCCAGGGGCTTTCCTGTGATCCTGTTTCTTCCTCTGTCTCTCTAGCATACCTAGTCCAGCAGAAGCCCAGCTGCGTGCCATTGGAGAATGTGAGCTCTGTCTGTGAATGTGAGTGACCAAGGCCGTGGGATGGGTCTGGGGAAGGAGGAAGGAAGGGGCTTCTCCCAAGCGGGGTGTTGGGCGCAGGCCGGCAAGAGACTCGGCTGAGCTTGGGCGTCCTCTGGGCACAGCAGGGGTTCCGCCTGGACTCCAGCCCCTCTCTTCAGCAGACCCAGGGTCCCTGGAGTCCAGTCCAGACAAGTGCAGAGCCTTCAGTTTGGCTTGGTGTGGGTCTTTGGAGCACCTGCTCACAGCTTGAGGAACAGGACTGGCTTTGCATGGAAAGAGAGAGTCTCTGCAGGCTCCGCAGGCACCTGGGGCTGACCGGTCTGTCCTCTCCTGCTTCTTCAGGGCTTCAGCAGATGTTGGGCGTTGAAGACAGAGAGCTGCAAGTGGCAGCCAGGTCGCGCTTGGAGGCTGTGAACAAGGCCTCCATGGTCCACCGGGAAGGAAGGTCCATCTTGGAGAGGATCCGGAGGGCCCTCTTGAGCTGTTGCGGTAAGAGGCTCTGGGTGGCTGAGAGGCTTTTGAGGAGTGCAGAGCCACCTACCACTGTTGGTTGTGTCCCATTCCTGGTTTTGCTGCCTGGCTGCAAGACCACCTGACCTTCAGAAAACTTCTCTTGAGATGCCGTAACCCAGAACTGGAGAAATGCATTGCTCGATGGGGTCTGAACTTTTGATTTGGGAGGATTGTTTGAGGCCTTTGATCAGTTATCTTTTCATACATATGTATGTTTCATGTGCCCATAAAGGTTGTGAGCCTGCCGGACCCCAGATCCACACAGATTAGTCCCAGGCGAAGGATGACGTCCCCCAAAAGAAGACCGGATGTGACTCAGCTGACGGGATCTAGAATTTTCATATGGCAACCTTGAATTTTGGACCTTGACGAAACACCAAGAAGTGCAACAAGAATCTGGAAAGTCCCATTTCCGGCCATGGCAAGAGCTCTGCAGCAAAGGGCTTCAGTCCCCACCACACTTTCCGCAGAGTAACCCTCAGGGTGTATCATGGGGATTAATTCTGAGCAGACCTGCATAGGATTGTGTGCAAGAGCTTAAGTCCTCCCTTAAGTCCTCCCCACACTTTCCTGGGAGTTAGCCTCATGGAGTGTCATGGGACTTAATTCTGAGCAGACCTGCATAGGATTGTGTGCAAGGGCTTAAGTCCTCCCTTAAGTCCTCCCCACACTTTCCTGGGAGTTAGCATCATGGAGTATCATGGGACTTAATTCTGAGCAGACCTGCATAGGATTGTGTGCAAGGGCTTAAGTCCTCCCTTAAGTCCTTCCCACACTTTCCTGGGAGTTAGCCTCATGGAGTGTCATGGGACTTAATTCTGAGCAGACCTGCATAGGATTGTGTCCAAGGGCTTCAGTCCTCCCCACACTTTCCTGGGAGTTAGCCTCATGGACTGTCGTGGGACTTAACTCTGAGCAGACCTGCATAGGATTGTGTGCAAGGGCTTAAGTCCTCCCTTAAGTCCTCTCCACACTTTCCTGGGAGTTAGCCTCATGGAGTGTCATGGGACTTAATTCTGAGCAGACCTGCATAGGATTGTGTGTAAGGGCTTAAGTCCTCCCTTAAGTCCTCTCCACACTTTCCTGGGAGTTAGCCTCACGGAGGGTCATGGGACTTAATTCTGAGCAGACCTGCATAGGATTGTGTGCAAGGGCTTAAGACCTCCCTTAAGTCCTCTCCACACTTTCCTGGGAGTTAGCCTCATGGAGTGTCATGGGACTTAATTCTGAGCAGGCCTGCATAGGATTGTGTGTAAGGGCTTAAGTCCTCCCTTAAGTCCTCTCCACAGTTTCCTGGGAGTTAGCCTCACGGAGTGTCATGGGACTTAATTCTGAGCAGACCTGCATAGCATTGTGTGCAAGGGCTTAAGACCTCCCTTAAGTCCTCTCCACACTTTCCTGGGAGTTAGCCTCATGGAGTGTCATGGGACTTAATTCTGAGCAGACCTGCATAGGATTGTGTCCGAGGGCTTAAGTCCTCCCCACACTTTCCTGGGAGTTAGCCTCACGGAGTGTCATGGGACTACCAAGTGCTTTGCTCATTGAAAGCTCTATTGACATGTGAAGCCATCACAGCAAGTCTTTGAATCTATGGCTAAAATCTTAACCGAGGCCAGCACTTCTCATCAGTCTTCCCGCTGCTGTTGTGATGCAAGGAGGCAAGTGTATGTCTGTGCCTACCTCTCACCCAGGAGTCTTCCGGCACTTTTGTGACACCCCCAGTTCAGCACAGGACTTATGCCAGGGCTTAGGCCGGCCGAAGTGGACGTCAGGATTGCAACCTTAGTCTTGTTTCAAAGAATGATGACATAAGGCCATAAGCCAGTGTCAACCCTACCCACCGCTTAAGGTTAGTCTGGGCTTTGCTGGTTGCCTTTGGAGCCGAGTAGGAATTTTTGGCTGCTATCCTGATTGGCTGTTGGATGGCAGTTTTTTCGCCTACTCCAGACTATCCTCTCTTTGGCCACTTTATGGCAGGGGGATGCGGGTGAACAGGTCTATAAAAGGGTCTATTTTACCGTGCAGTCATGGTCAACTGAGGCACAGTGGGGTGTCCCCTAATATCCGCACTCAGTCCCAGGCAGGGCGAGGGCTGGGGGGGTCACCCCTGTGCCGCCAGTGGGCCGCTTTCAATCCCATGCGGGGTGGGAGCGGCCTACAAGGCGTCAGTTGGGCCAGACCCGCATCCCCCCTTTGTGGGGAGGGGTATTAGGGGTGGAACCCTATGAGTAGGGTAGGGCCCGAGTTTGTGCACGCCGACCCTGGTACCCAGGTTTACCTAGGGGACCAAAAGATCCTGTCAACGCTTTCACCCTTAGCCACATAGCAGATGTTGGGGGGCTAAATTTAGCCCAAGTTCAAGTTCTGCCGATTTATCATTAACATTACTGATTATTGATCTCATTAATAATCATTAATAAAGTGGCCAATCTCCTCCGTACTTGTTGTCGGTGTGTTCAGTTGACAGTATCTTGCTCTCCTTCCATCTTTTACAGAAGAACAAGTCCTGCTGGTTCTCCAGCTTAATCAATGGAGGCTCAGTAGCGATTTGGACTAGCACAAAGATTTCCCAGCAATTACATTTAGGGCTGTGGAAGAAGGTTTTGACGTGTCATGAAACCCTTGTCATCTATGGCCTGCATGTGTGGAGGGAAGACACTATGTATCATCATCAGGGCCTATGAGAGGGGGGTCCAGCAGGTATATCGTTCCGGGGCCCAGGAGCTACAGAGGGGCCCATGGCTGAAGGACCCTTTGGTTGTTTGTTACTAACAAATTAATACGGTATATGCGCACACACACATATACATACACACATACACACGTATACATACATATATAAACATGCGTCCACACATACATACTGTATTTGCTGGCTTATAAGATGCACTTTTTTCTCCCCAAGGGGGGAAATGTCTGTGCATCTAATAGAGCGAAAGGTCCCATCCTGGAGCACCTTCTGCAGCTGTGCTCTGCTCCCTTGGGCAGAGAAAGCCTAGAAGAAGGCAAGGTAAAGGTGTGGAGGTGAGACAGAGATTTCTCCACAGACTCCTCTCCCAAAGAAACAAGAGCCGGAGGATCAGAGGAATAGCAAAGCAGGCAGGCAGGCAGGCAGGCAAGAAGAATGGGGCACAAGTGGGAAAGGGTGGAGGAAGCAGCCCAGGAGAGAGAGGTCCCTGCTGCTGCATGCGTGTGCATCCATCCCTGGATTGGAGACTTGCTCCAAAGTAGACATGCACAGTTGCAATCCGAAGCAGCCTTCCCTGAGTTGGAGACTTGCTCCAAAGTAGACATGCACAAGACCTGGTTCCTGCTGCTGCATGGCTGTGCATCCCTCCTTGAGTTGGAGATTTGCTCCAAAGTAGGCACGCACAGTTGCAATCCTAAGCAGCCTTCCCTGGGTTGGAGACTTGCTCCAAAGTAGACATGCACAGTTGCAATCCTAAGAGTAATCCTAAGATGCCTGTACATCCCTCACCCTTCCCTATCTACCTAGATTTCCTCACCTTTCCCTACCTGCCTGGATCCCCCCACCCCCAAAACTTACCTGCCTTCCTGGACCATTTGCAGTGAGATTTGTGCAAAAGTCACAAATCACTGACACTAGCGATGATGGGTTTTTGGGGTTTCCAGAAAATTAGAAGAGTGTTTAAAGCTTTAAGTCTTCCTCATTTGTTAATGACAGTAATAATGGTTCTTAATACCACTGCTTACTTTACATGGTTGAAATATTATTCTGCTATATTTTATTAAATATATGTGGCCTGTGGGTGGCGCAAGCGGTTAAGACGCTGTGCCTGTTAACCAGCAGGCCAGGGTTCGAGACCCGGGTCAGCCCAACAAGACAGGGTTAGCTCCTGTCCTTAGCCCAGGTCTGCAACGCAGCTGGAACCAATCGTATTGGCTCTGCCTTTCCATTGGACTAATTCAGTGGCGTGGAGAGGGGGGTTTTACCATCCTCCATAACAATCCAACCCAGGCTTTCGGGCTTCGCGTGCAGCGTATGCAGCGCCGAGCACGATACCATAGCCTTTCCAGACTGACAGAGGCCTGCTTTATTAGTACATCATTTGGTTCAGAATGTTTTTTTACTTGTTTTCCTCCTCTAAAATTGGGTACGTCTTATGGCTCGGTGTGTGTAATAAGCCGGGAAATACGGTACATACATACACACGCAGACATACCTACAATTTTAAACTTAAGTTTGTTTTTTTACTTTTGGTTTACAGTAAAACAACCCATTGAGCATGTATCCTCACAAGTCAGGATGGCAGAAACAACAAGAAAGGATAGCAAGAGCTGTCCATTTCTTTACACCAGCAATTTCCAACCTTTTAAAATCTCACACCACGCCAAAACTGTTAAGGGATACCATCAGTTTTCAGGCAAGATGCACCACAATGCCAGCAGGAGGTGCTCCCCCCAAATGGTCCTGCTGTGACTCTCTCCAAACTGGTGTTTCACAACTGTGGCCATAACCAATACGCTGCTGCATATTCAGCGGTTGAAAAACTACTGTTCTACATATTCCCAGTACAGTATTTTTAGAACTTCTGAAAGATGAAACCCACTTCCAATTACAAGAAATTGAAGGTAGACTGTACTCTTTAATGTGAGAAAGATCACTGGGACACTGTAACCTTGTTTTTTAAGTAAAAAATGACATGCTCCAGCACACTAAGGAAGCACTGCGGAATTTGCTTCCTAAACTTATGTCAACTCTTGAAAACATTGTCGGAAGATGAATGTCTGCCCATGTTCTCTCCTGCTGTTGGTCCAGTAGAGAAGGGGTAGCGTATTAAGAACACATTTGGCAGATACTGACCTTTTTTTAGTGGAGGAAATGCCTCTCCCACCACCCTGCAATATGACACACTCACACACGCACACTTTTAATTTCATACATTTTCTTTTCTCCAACAAGTTTCAAGCAGCTGGAAGATAAGTCATGAAGACATGTACTCTGTGAAGGAGAAGCAGATGATGATCAATACACCGCTTGCGCTGGGATGTGCTCTGCAATACTGTAGCAGAAAATCATGAGCTCTGCTCAGAACACAGTTGACTGTTTTTCGTATGGCCTATTAGTACAGCCGGTGATGTGGGAGCTCCTTGCATTACCTGAAGGCGGTACAGCAAGACAAGCTGTACTCTATAATCTGTTATGCAGATATTTCATACAGTAAAACCTTGGATTGAGAGTGTTTTGCAAGACAAGCAAACATGTCTAATAGGTTTTAATTTGATATACAAGCGATGTCTTGATCAACAAGCGAAAAATAGTCATGACCAGGAGATGGCTGGTTTCAATGCTCCGCCAGCATCTGCTCAGCATCTCTGAGAGACCACCCAATGCATCGCTACTCTGAAGTAATCCTATTACAGTCAATGACTCCTAAGGGGGGGGGTGGATCCTGAGAGACCTAACCTTGCTTATTTTGGAAATAACCTTTGGGTCTACACTTCCTAGGGAAGCATCTATTCCCCACCTGCATCGTTTCCAAGACACCATCTAGGAGTGAATTCCTGCACATTGACGCTTCTACTCAGCCGATCCCACCAATGATTTTTGACTATACTAAGTCTGTGTGTGCTGAATCGGATACTCCCCCTATTGCGGAACAACCACCTCTTAGGCATCCTGTAGCGGATAATTCACCTTCCCCAGCTGCATTGGATGATTCCTTAAGGATCTCGCCGCCTGATCGAACTTCTCCCCTTCCCTCCTGACCCTCGACCTCTCCCCTCCCTGTCCCTATCCCCACAGTCCCTCTAAAAATTCTTTCATGGAATATTGCCGGTTGGGGGAAGAAGCCTTCCAATTATGACATTATTTCCTTTCTGTCTTCCTTTGATCTAAGATTTTTACAAGAGACCTGGTCTCAATCTCCTCCTTCCCTCCCAGGTTTCACAACACTTTCTCTCCCTGCTTTTAAACTGAATCCGAAGGGCCGCCCCCAAGTAGGATTATGCTGCTTCTCTAGAATTTCAGCTCAGTTGTCCCTAACCCCTCTTTATTCTTTATCTTCCTACTTTCAGTCTTTTCTACTCCAGAACCAAAATATTCAAGTACTGCTGATCAATGTTTACCTCCCGCCATCAGATACTTCAGCAGTACATATTTGGGCCGAGATCAAGCCTTAAGAACCTCGCTCTGCAGCCCCCCACTCCCCTTATTATTTTTTGGGATTTTAACACTAGACTTGGTCCTAGCAACTCTGCTTTGGCAACTCACTTTTTACAGCTGGACATGGATGACACTGTCTCCCCTTGGTTCTTAGATCCCCGCCATTCCTCTGACTTGATGTTTAACAACTATGCATCTCATTTTATTGATTTATGTATTGCTCTCAATCTTATAATTTTGAATGGTTACATGGAGACTGATCTTCCTGGAGCCTTTACTCACTTTGCACCAAGAGGATCTAGTGTTATTGATTTCATCCTTGCTTCCCCACCTTTACTTCCTCTTCTTTCCGACTTCCAAATTATCCCCTTCCATGAAAGCGACCGTCTCCCTCTTCAAGTTTCTATAGCAATTCCCTCCGCTAACAATAATCCAAATCACTCTTCTTCTTTTGCCCTCCCGTCCCTTAAATGGTCCCATAGACTTGAGAGGACTTTGACTGCCTGGTTTACCTCAGAAAAAAACGACTACTCTCCAACAATCTTTGGTAGCTACCAACTCCCCTCAGGAGGCTGTCTCTAATTACTCTTCTCTTATATCTTCTCTGTCTTCTTTTCTTGTCTCATGTAATCAACTCTCAAAATCGAACAGCCGCGCCCCTTGGTTTGACCGAGAATGTTGGCTGGCCAAGAACCCAGTTAGGCGAACATTTCTTCTGATTCGCCATAACCCTTCACCAGCAATTCTACAATCATATTTTCAGCTGAGGTCCTACTGCAATGACCTATTAGAGACTAAAAAACATGACTATGCCCAGAACAAATGGAGGCAACTCCTCTCTGCGATCCTCTCTAACAATCATAAGGGCTTCTGGTCCTTAGTCTCTCCTTCCTTCCGTCACCCCAACTTAATACCTTCATCAGTCCCTCCCTCTTCCTGGGTATTACATTTCTCAAGAATTTTTTCGATCACAACCCAGAATGACACCCCTCCCCTTTTGCCCCCCCTCCCAGATCCCAGAATGGCCTCCAGTCTCACCAAATGAGATTATACCACTAATTGCTTCCCTTAAATTGGGTAAGGCCCCCGGACCTGATGGTGTGCTCAGCGAGATCCTTACCAGTCAGTCAGCATGGTGGGCTCCCCCCTAGCTAATTTGTTCACTCTTATGAATTGCTCAGGTCATATCCCAGCATCATGGTTGACAGCTACCATTGTCCCTATCTATAAGAAAGGCGACCCCGCTTCCCCTGAGAATTATAGGCCGATTAGTTTACTTTCTATTATTGGCAAGCTTTATGCTAAATTTCTTCTTTCAAGACTATCTGATTGGGCAGAATCAATGGCTCTTCCTAATAGGGAACAAATTGGCTTTCGATCTGGCACCTCCACATGTGACCATACCTTTTTACTTTCATTTCTCGCTGAAAAATACCTTGTCCATCACGGCAGGAAACTTTATGTCGCATTTGTCGACCTTAAGGGTGCATTTGATTCAGTCAACAGAACTCGCCTCTGGGATAAGCTGACCTCCAGAGACATTGATCCCCGTCTCCTCTTCCTGATACGTCAGTTACACCAAGGCAAGTCATGTAGAGTTCGATCTGATATCTCTGGCCTTCTATCTGAAAGTATCTCTATTGACAAAGGTGTCCGCCAGGGCTGCATTCTTGCTCCCCTACTATTCAATCTTTTCTTATCCGATCTCCCTTCTCATTATTTCAATCAACCAGTCGCCCCCCCCCCCTTCCCTCAATGGAACCCCAATTCATTTTTTTCTCTATGCCGATGATGCGGCTTTCCTCTCCTTAACTAAATCTGGCCTTCGTCGTTCTCTTTCCATTTTCCAGGATTATTGCTCATCTAACAATTTGATTATCAATGCCAATAAAACCAAAATCTTAGTTTTTTCCAAATCTAGGTCACCATCCGTCTGGAAGATTGGCCATTCAACTTATGAACAGGAGTACCTTTAAATACTTAGGCCTGCTCTTCCATTTCCGATTAAATTGGTCAGCCCACAGGAAGTTGGCTATCTCTATCTCCCACCACCACCTTAAAGCGATAGCCTGTTTCCACTACAGCAATGGTAACCAGTTTGTGCCTGCAGTCCTGCAAATTTTCAGGGCTAAGATTATTACCCAACTGTTATATGGTGTTCTTACATGGATTCTGGCAGTAGATAATTCCCTGGATCAAGTGGCAGCCGTCTTCTTTAGGAGGATACTTGGCGTGCCTAACCTTATTCGTCTTGCAACATGAGCTTTGGAGTTGGGAGTTCACCTCCCTTCTACGATAGCGTGGTCAATAACATTCAAGTTTTGGCTTCGATTACACTTAAACCTTCCACCCAATTCTCTTCTGAACGATTTGCTAAGAGACCCTTTCTGGTCCACTCGGTTCCAAAAAATCAACTCCAAGCTCGATTCCTTAGGCATTTCGTTAGAAACACTTGCTGATCTTGATTTCGGTAAAGCTTTCAAGCTAATTCAAGACAGACTCTGGGAAACAGAATTTACTACTCTTTTCGTTGGCTTAAATCCACTGTGTTCCCCTCTGTCTTTTGGTTATTGTCCAGTTCAAGGTCAGCCCCCCAAATATTTTACCACTCTGATAAATCCATCTCTCAGAAGGGCATTTATGTTGGCACTCCTTAACAACTTCCCCTCCTCACTTCATCGCGGTAGATTTTCCCGCACCCCTCGGAATTTAAGACTCTGCCCCTTTCGCCTGCATGAACCAGACACCCTCGAGCATATCCTGATTAGATGCCCAACACCTTGCTCACTTCGTAGTCTTTATTTGGACCCCATTTTGTGGTGCCCTCCTGGCCCTTTCATAAACCCCATCTTTGCCCTGTTGAGCGATAACTCACCAGAAATTACTATTGCTGTTGCCAGTTTTTTAAATCAAATCATTAAATTATCTTTTTCTTCTTAGTCCCCTTCCTCCCCCTCCTTCCTTCCTTTATCCCCTTCTTTTATCCTCCTTCTGAATCAATTTCTTTATTTTCATTTTCTTTCTCTCTACTCTCTCTGTCTACACTATTACTACACTACACTATTACTACACGACACTCCTTTCACTTGATATTGCTCTTTTGCCTTTTTGTTTTTTGTTTGGTTGTAACTTTTAATGCCAATAAAGGTATTCGTAATCGAAATAACCTTTGATAGGAAGGAGCTATTCCAAAACTGATTTTTGCATTGGATTCTTGCATTGGATTCCCATTTTACATTGGATTTTTGCATTGGATGCCCATCAATACGAATCCGTATATGGCATGATGGGGTTGGATGCTCCATCACTAATTTGCCATTTTTAGGTCCCCCTGTGTGTGTCACCCCCCTTGGGCGCGTCACCCAGTGTGGACCGCACCACCCTTCTGACACCACTGCATGGGTGCAATCCTATTCATTTTTGCAATTGGCAATGGGTGCAGTCCTATTTGCCATTTTTAGGTCCCCCTGTGTGTGTCACCCCCCTTGGGTGCGTCACCCAGTGTGGACCGCACCACCCTTGTGACACTACTGCATGGGTGCAATCCTATTCATGTCTACTCATAAGTAAGTCCCCTTGTATTCTATGGAACTTACTCTCAGGAAAGTGTATTAATGATTGCAGCCTAAGTGCAGGTTAATTTGTTTTATTTTTCTTTATATTTTGTATTTTTTATTATTTTGTATAATACTACAGCAAGGCTTATTTACTGAGGGTCTTGGAACTCATTGCTGGAACCTGTCTCCAACTCCCCCCACCCCCCCCCCCCAGTAGCTAATCATATGGGGATGCCTAGCTTCACCACTATGGTGAATACTGGCACCTTTTCCCCAGAAAAAGCACTGTATTACAGTATTGTACTAATTTTTATATGTATGCTGTTTGATTGTGGAATGAATTGTCTGTGTTTCCATTATTTCTTATGGAAAAATTTGCTTTGATATACAGTGATACCTCACTTAACAAGCATTTCACATAACAAGCAAAAATTTCCAAGAAATTTTGCTTCACATAACAAGTTCCTCTTCACCTAACAAGCAAGCACGCTATGGGCACGCGTGCTATGCAGCCCTGATGCTCCGCATGGAGGCTCTTTAAAAGGGCTGCCGGCCAGTGCTGCCGCCTCTAACGGCCTCTAATTACAATTTCCCATGTAAGTCGATGCCAGGAAAACTGCTTGGGGCAGACGGATTTTTTTGACAGTGTCATAATGCTGACTTATCGGTGAATTTAGACTCTGGCCAATTTGGGGTCAATGTGGCTGCCTGTCACCAACTCTCAAGGCTTCTTTGTGCAGAGTAGCAGCACAGCCTGCTGGTACTACGAGAGTTCAAGGTCATGTATGCAGAATGAGGGGAGGAGGAGTCAAATTTAAATCTACAGCTACATCAGAAACTTTCTGATTCAAAAAAGGGGGTTGTGGAAAACTATGGTTTTCACAGACACTGGTTTCTTAGCACCAGCGTTCCAGTTTCATTTAATCACTAGCAAAAACGTACCCATGTTGCGGGAGTAAAATTCCCCCATATGCCATCCCCCCACTGTGCATCAACCCCCCAAGTGCATCAACACCCATGCACAACATTCCCCCATGCTAAAAACACTTGTATTGCTTTTCAACACTATATTACTTACTAGCAAAAAGCGTACCCGAGTTGCGGGAGTAATATTTCCCCATATGACATCACCCCATGACGCATGTTCCCCCATGCGCAACTTCCCCCATGCGCATGACTCCCCCATCCGCATCATCCCCCCATGCACAAATTTTCCTATGCACAACTTCCCCACATGGGCAACTCACCCCATGCACATCATCCACCCATGCACATCATCCCCCATGCACATCATCCCCCCATGCTCATCATCCCCCATGTGCAACTTTCCCCATGCACACCTTCCCCCATGCGCAACTTCCCCCATGAGCAACTTCCCTCTTTGCGCAACTTTCCCCATGCTCAACTTCCCCCCATGCTCAACTTCCCCCATGCTCAAGTTCCCCGCATGTGCAACTTCCCCCATGCGCAACTTTCCCCCATGCGCATCATTCCCCATGCGCACCATCCCCCATGCGCACCTTCCCCCCATGTGCACCATCCCCCCATGCGCACCTTCCCCCCATGTGCACCATCCCCCATGCGCGTCTTCCCCCATGTGCATCTTCCCCCATGCGCCTCATCCCCCATGCGCAACTTCCCCCATCCGCATGATCCCTCATCCGCATGATTCCCCCATCCGCATCATCCCCCCATGCACTACTTTTCCTATGCGCAACTTCCTCCCATGGGCAACTCCCCCCATGCACATCATCCCCCATGCACATCATTCTCCCATGCTCATCATCCCCCATGTGCAACTTTCCCCATGTTCACAATCCCCCCATGCTCAACTTCCTCCTATGCTCAACTTCCCCCATGCGCAACTTCCCCCATGCGCAACTTCCCCCCATGCGCAACTTCCCCCCATGCTCAACCTCACCCCATGCTCACCTTCACCCCATGCGCACCTTCTCCCCATGCGCATCTTCCCCCATGCACACCTTTCCCCCCATGTGCACCTTTCCCCCATGCGCTCCATCCCCCCATGCGCACCATCCCCCCATGCACAACTTCCCCCCATGCGCAGCATCCTCGCCAGTGCAACCTCTTCCTCCAAACAACATTCCCACTGCACCCGGCACCGAGCACCGAATTGGCTGGATGTTATTCAGTTTCCCATGTTAAGTGTAGGACAGAAACATGTTGCCCCCTTTCCAGTCCCTGAAGGGTTAAATTTCTCCAGATGGTTCTTGGTGGGAGTTCAGGTGACAGAAGGATCCCTCCCAGAATTCCATGCTTCAGGCCCAGCAGTTGGGGCGGAATGTTGATGAGTCAGCAATTCTCAATGCAAAGTATAGGGAGGAAAACACGTTGTGCCCCTTTTCACCCCCTTCCGGTTGGAATTTCCGAAAACCTGTTCGTAGTGTACCCCTCCCTCACGGAAGGAACACCCCACCCAAATTTCACACTGCTAGGCCCACTGGTTTTTGCAGGGTGTTGATGAGTGAGTGAGTGAGTGAGTCAGTGACTTTTCTCTTTTATATATATAGATTATTAGCACCTTCATTGCAAGACCTGTTTCCCAAATCAGAAAGGCATACGTTTCAGTGAACCAGGCATGCATGCACAGGATTGGTCTTTCAGCCTCCTTTCCTTTGCCCCCTTACACAATATAAGTTCCATTGACTATAATGGTTTTGAGTGGACACAACCGAGGTTGGAGGCTTAAAACTTAAAGAGCCAGGACTTATCCCCACCATCCCTACCCTGAGAAGGTTGCCAAATTTACACCCAGTCCCTGCTCCTCTGCTTTGACAACAGCTCGATGAAAGGCCCCACAACATGAGCAACTCAAGACCATTGTGAATTACATGGGTTTTTATTCAAAGTATTTTAACATATCCCACATTTTTGGGTGTCCTACATTTTTTTAACGTGTCAGGAATTTTGCTGGGATGTCAGGAATTTAATCGTCTGAGTTTCCATTATTTCCTATGGAAATAATGCTTCCCTTAAAGAGCGTTTCACTTAAAGAGCATGCCTCCGGAACAAATTAAGCTCTTTATGCGAGGCACCACTGTACAAGTGTTTTGGAGGGCAGTGCAACCTCTGAAAGTGTGTATTAGGCTGCAATCCTCAAGACACTTTCCTGGGAGTAAGACCCATTGAACACAATGGGGCTTACTTTTGAGTAGACATGGTTTGGATTATGTTCTTAGTATCCTGTAACAAAAGACATCCTCTTCAATTCAAAAGTCCTCCTGATGGGTAGACTAAAGGTACAATCCTATGCTTGTCTTCTTAGAAGTAAGATCCATTATATTCAACGGGGCTTACTCCCAGGAAAGGGTGTTTAGGATTTCAGTCTAAGAGCCCAATCCTAACCGTGTCTCCTCAAAAGTAAGCCCTATTCTGTTCAATCGTTCTTACGCCCAGGAAAATGTCTTTAGGATTGCAGCCTTGGGCTACAATCCAGAGTAACTAAAGGAACTTTTACACCAACATAGTTACAGTGCCACCTATGGAAAACGTATGGGAAATGCATAAAGCAATCCAGAGTAAGTGCCTCATGTCTTCCCGTAGTTACTCTGGATTCCTTGGATCACCTTGGAAGCTAAGGAACCTTGCAAACTCTCAGTCAGCTTCATGGGGGAGGCTGGCACAAGTCCTGGCACATGGCCAATGCTGGACTGGTGGGGTCACATAAGTGACTTCCGTTCCACTCCGGGTTGGGGGGGAGCTGGACCAGAGCGCCAACACACACCATCTGCCCCACCCACTGCGGGAACAGGGCCATGTGTAAGTTGTGCTGGCCTCAGCCGGGGATTCCTGTGCCCCAGTGTGATGAAGACCTTGAAGCGTGGTTTAAAAGAGGGAATTTGGGCAGGTGCAGCTTCACGTGGAAGAGTTTAGAAAGAGGCGCCTGCCAAGGTTTCCTCTGCTGGCTTCAACGGATCGGAACTTTGTCCATAGGTCTATCTATCTACACTATTTATATACCGCTTTTCAACTGAAAAGTTCACAAAGCGGTTTACAAGAAAATGAAAAGTTAATAGCTAAGTAATAGCTAATGGGTCCCGGTTCTAAAAGGGCTCACAATCTAAAATGCCAAAAAAATAAAAAATAAAAAACCACCACTTAAACAGACATTGCTGGGGTGTGTAGGGCCAGTTACTCACCCTGGCAACCCCATTTAAAGGTCCACAAGTGATGCGCTGCCTGCTGCTCATGTCACAGTTGACTGGGACAGTCTGTCTGAGACAGAGTCTCTTGAGAGTCTGGGTCTCCCGCTCTCTGTGTCTGTCTGTCTGGGACGGAGTCTGGTGGGAGTCTGAGTCTCTTTCTGTGTCTGTCTATCTGTCTGCAGCAAACCCTGAAGATGTCTGCAGACCATCCCAAGAAGCGCTCGGAGGTAAGTCTTCACCAGCAGCTCCGTCTTAGAGGCCGATGTGGGGAGTTGATGTGGGGAGAGTTTCACTTTTCGCAGCAGTTTGAGGCAGGCGAGATGGTCTTTGATGTACAAGGAGGTTGACGCACACCTGTGGCCTGCAAGGTCCATGGAGGGAAAATGGAGAAGGAGACCACAAAATGGAGAAGGAAACTGGCAGTCTTTTTGAGTGTTGAGTTTTGTGCAGGACAGAGGCTAAACAAAGAGGATACGTCCTGGAAAGAGATGATATGGTCACACTGTGCTCTCTGTTGCATATTCTTTGACCCTGTCAACTAAGAACGGTTGGAACAGGGCTATCTGTGACAGAGGAGGAGGGAGATCTTGGGGTACGAGAGGAGAGCGCAATGAAAATGTCCGCCCAATGTGTGGTGGCAGAGAAGAAGGCAAATTCCATGTTTGGGGTCATTAGAAAAGGGATTGAGAATAAAACGGCAAAAATGATGATGCCGTTGTACCAATGGATGGTGAGGCCACATTTGGAGAACTGTGTCCAGTTCTGGTTGCCACATCTCAGAAAGGATCTCTAGAGTAAATGGAGAAGGTTCAGAGGAGAGCAACCAGAATGATAGATGGTCTGGGACACCTTCCGGATGAGGAGAGGCTACAAGCTTTTGGGGCTCTAGAAAAGAGAGAAAAGAGGGATTTGAGGGGGGACATGATTGAGACCTACAAAATTGTGTCAGGGATGGATAGAATGGATGGAGAGATGCTCTTTTCCCTTTCACGTAACCCCAGAGCTAGGAGACATCTCCATAAATTGAATGTTGGGAGAGTTAGGACAGACGAAAGAAAATATTTCTTTCTGTGGAACTCACTGCCACAGGATGTGGTGATGGCATTTAAAGTTTAAAGAACTGACAGCCTGCGCTTGTTGCCTGAATTGAATGGGTCAGGCAACCGCAGGTCTGCCCCTCTGGGGGGTGGGGGGTGCTTGGGGGAACTGGGGGGCCTTTTGGGGGGTGAGAGATTGCATCCCCCTAAGTGTCTTTAGGATTGCAGCCTCCTAAGTGTCTTTAGGATTGTGCCTTTAGGATTGCAGCCTCCTAAGTGTCTTTAGGATTACAGCCTTCTATGTGTCTTTAGGATTGCAACCTAAGTAGACTTCATAGGATCATGCAGGAGCCCTAAAGGGGAAAGTTTGCCCAGTCCTGGAGGAGGAAGGACGGGATCAACATTTGATGGCCCAGCCAGGTCAGCAGAGAGGGAAATACAGTGGTGCCTCACATAAAGAGCTTAATTCGTTCCGGAGGCACGCTCTTTAAGTGAAACGCTCTTTAAGTGAAGCTGATTTTCCCATAGGAAACACTGGAAACTCAGACGCCTGATTCCACAACCCCCCAAATATTCATATAAAAATATTAACTGGATGTAAAAATGATGACAAAACACTGGAATTGAATTCAAAACATGCATTCAATGTGCATGATCCTATGAAGTCTACTTGGGCTGCAATCCTAAAGACACCTTCCTGGGAGTAAGCCCCATTTAACATAATGGGGCTTACTTCTGGGTAGACATGGTTAAGAGGCTGCAATCAAAGACGCTTTCCTGGGAGTAAGACCCATTTAACACAATGGGACGTACTTCTGAGTAGGCATAGTAAGGAGACTGCAAACAAAGACACTTTCCTGGGAGGCTTACCTGGGCTGCTGCTGGAGGTTCAAGGTGGTCAGCGGGGGCACTTGCGGGAAGTTAGGGGCAGCTGCCTCTGGCACCCCCAGGCAACTGCCCCCAACTTCCCCAGCAGCCCTTTTAAAGCCCCTCCATGCGGAGTGTCAGGGCTGCATAGCAAGCGTGCCCATAGCGGGCTTGCTTGTTAAGTGAAGTAGAACTTGTTATGTGAAGCAAGGTTTCTTAGAAAATTTTATGTTATGTGAAGCGCTTGTTGAGCGAGGTACCACTATACAAGGAGGTCCCATGTCAAAGGTCAAGGTGGTCCTGAGTTTGGCCGTCCAAAGGAAGTCCAACCCCTTTGGCACCCAAATTGGGGTTGGAAAAATGGTCCCCACAGGTAGGATCTGGTGGGGAGGCAACGGTTGAGCCTGGACACAAGACCCAGCCAGCCAGAGTAGAACTTCCTTCCGAGGAAAAGGACGCCAAAGCCAGCAGGTTTCCAGGCTCCATCCAACTAGGAACCCCTTCCTCTGGAACAGCCCATCCGAAGGCCACTAATTCCCTCTCATTCTCTCTGCAGAAGACGCCGGAGATGACGGAAAGTGATCCGCAGAGAACTTCAGAGGTGGGTTTCCTTCTGCAGATCTTTCCTTTGAGAGGCAGGTGGTTCTTCCAGCACTTTCTGACCCCAGCAATGAACAGGCTGCTCTGGAGCTGGTTCTTCCACTTCCAGTTGCAGACCTGAGGGCTGGTGGAGCTGGGTCGGTCCCAGGAATGCTGTGATCCCAGGCAGCGCTTGGTGGGGGTGGCAATGCTGTGTCCACCAGGCTTGTACCACCCCTGCTCACCCAGGCCCCCTCCCAAAAACACTGGAACATGCGTTCCAGTTTCCCAGTTCCAAGGAGAGTCCAGCTGTGACTGGGTCTGACTGGGGAGGTGGCATGGAGTGCTAAGAGTGCCCTGGGCTGGCACAAGACACTTGCGCTGGCCCAGGAGTGCCACCAAAGTGCCGCAAAGCACTCATGCGCCACTCCAAGGATGGACAGGGAGGTGCGTGGATGCGCACAGGCCTCTTTCTGCTGATGTGGGTCCCGGACCGGGTGCATTTGCGTTGGCTGACCTTGGCCGATGCAGGGTTTGGGTGGGGTGGGAGGTGGGCAGGTTTGGAGACAGGCATTTGGGGGCAGGAGGAGTCTGGGCACTGGGCAGTAGCACAGGTGGGCAGGAAGTGGAGACAGGGCCAGTATCCGGTTCTAACCTCTTTCCTTGCCACTCTGGGCCAGTTCGGACAGGTGGGATTTGCAGTGTCATTGGAGGGTGTGCGGAGCTCTAGAGCCCCATTGGGGCCATTGCGGTTCTCCCCGGTGTCAGGGAAAATGCTCACCCTTGCCTCAGGCTCACCCAGCAGCAGCCCATAACTTGTTCTGGATGCAGCACAGGACTGACAGTCTGCCTGTTCCAGCACAAGTTCGGATTGTGATGCGCTCCATCAAAAGAGATGCAACAGTGGAATCGTTTGCCGTATCCTTTCCTTGACCACGTTTTGGCATCACCCGGCCTCCAGGAGGCTCTGCGTGGTTGTCACGCCTCTGAGGGGCTCAGGGTTTGGAAGCTGAGTGCAGTGGCCTCCCAAGTGCTGCCCCTGGACTTGGACGGCTCCAGGGTTGACGGCTGATTTCACCAAGACCCGTCCTACTCAGTTCATCAAACAGTCTCTTTTTGACCACAGGTTCGGAGTTCGTCACGCCCTCATGTGTCCGTACGTGTTAGTCAGTCCCGCTGGGCATACAGCCTTGTCCCTAATGTGGTAGGTTGAGAGTGGGGGGTTTGCAGTTCCAGAAGGGATCCTCAGCCACGTCTCCTCTGCTTCTCATTCTGGGTCCTTTTCTCGTTGACAGGGAGATGAGCTGAAGGAGAAGGAGGAGAAGGTGAAGAAGGAGAAGATGGAGGAGAAGACGGAGGAGGAGAAGGTGAAGGAGGAGAAGATGGAGGAGAAGACGAAGGAGGAGAAGATGGAGGAGAAGACGAAGGAGGAGAAGGTGAAGAAGGAGGAGAAGACGGAGGAGAAGACGGAGGAGGAGAAGGTGAAGAAGGAGAAAGAGGAGAAGACGGAGGAGGAGAAGGTGAAGAAGGAGAAGACGGAGGAGAAGATGAAGGTGAAGAAGAAGAAGTTGGTGAAGAAGAGGAAGTTGGTGAAGAAGGAGAAGACGGAGGAGAAGACGGAGGCGGAGAAGGTGAAGAAGGAGAAGACGGAGGAGAAGACGAAGGAGGACACGGCCGTGGGGGCCGTGAGCGAGAGGTAGGGTCTGGGCCTTTCCTTGCCATCTTCCCTGTGCCCAGCCAGATATGGCATTTCCAAGGCCGGACTTTGGAGAAGGCCTTGCAATGAAGGCAAATCCCAAGAAGGGATGGATGGCGTCTCTGGCTCAGCTCTGAGCAGCTGGGCTCCCTTTCTGGAGACAGTTCAGTCCTCCATCTTCACTCCCGCTTTGGGCTGTGAGCAGCCCTGATCTCTGGCGTCCTTCCCCAACCATTAGGGTTCCCACCCAGAAGGAGGTCCCTGGAAACCACCCTGAGCAATGCAGGTGAATTAACTTTTTGTTCAAAGCGGTATATAAATCCTGTTGATTGATTGACTGCTATTGATTGAAACAGCCTGGAGCTTCCGGCACTTATCCATCTGCTGACCCAAGAACCAGTGCTGAAGATCCAAGGCCTGGAAAAACTGTCCTGGAAGCTTCAGGAAATGTCCGAGGAGGTGAGTTCTTGGGGAGGGATGACCAAAGGCAGACCTTCCTGAGTGCCCTTTCCAGGTCCAACGTGCAGCCTCCCAACATGCAGTGCATGATCCCAAAGCTGGATGTTTCCATCAGTGATGTCCAGGCGGGAAGGCAGAGCCTCACAAGGTCTAACCAGTTCTTAAGGGGAAAAAGCCAACCCAGCCCAGTAAATTAAGCAGGACAGACACATCAGAAATCACAGAGGCAGCCAGCAGAGCCCCTTCAGCCAGTGAGGTTGCAAGCCTGAAAAGGCCGGCTGTCTTCCTAAGGAAAGTCCGGACGGGAGAGGCAGCAGGCGGCACAGCCTCAGTCGTATTTGGCTGCAGTCATGTGGCCTTCCCGTGAAAAGGCAGGACTCCTGTGTCAGCAGTCACAGGAGAGGCAGGGAGTAGCGCTGCCTCCTCTCATGTCCCGAGAAGGGAAAGCAGCAGGGAGCCTTCTGCTGGAGAGTGCACCAGGGAGGCTGCTGTGGAGCTGCCGCCTGGAGGAAACGGCCTTCTATCCCTGCTCTCCATAGCTCTGGAGTGGGGGAAGACGAGGTGGATATTTTTATCAATTGATTTCTGGGGAGGCTGGAATGAGAGGGAGAGAGGTGGAGAGAGAGTATCCATGTGTGTCCCCAGACCTCCCCGCATGTCACTGCTTTGAATAACACAGCGCACACTCTATGCACCCCAGCAGCTGACAACACAACTGCCAACAAAAGGGAGAATTCTGATCCCTGCATGGCAGGTTGTGGGTCTGGCCCTGAGAGGAGCTTCCCAAAGTCTGCCAGAGGAGTTCACAGTCAAGAGGAGACCTGCCTGAGCACAGGGAGTGTCTTCCCAAGCCAAACTCCCAGGCCCAAGACAAGATCTGGAGGCACCTCATGGTGCCCTCCTTGTGTGCACGCATCTGAACACACAGGCTCCTCTAAGGATGGTGGCTGCTGAGCCTTCACACCACTTCCTTGTCTGGGCAACTCGCCCCTCTTGGAGAAGACCCAGCCTCAGGTCCCCTTTTCCTGCCTGCAGGACTTCAGTTGAACTTCCTTCTCAGTGCCATTTGCAGTGCGATCTGTGAAGGCCAACGTCAGTCTGATCTCAGTCTTTCTTTCCCACCGCCCACTTCCCAAGTCTACCCTCTCGGAGCTCCCGAAGATCAGGGCAGAGTCCCATCCTTGGAGACGAGGAGCTTTTCCCCAAAATAACTTCTGTTTTGCTTTTCAGCCTTCTGCAAAGCTGCCCCTCACGGAGCTCGGTCGTCTGGTGGCCGCCACTTGCCTGTGCGCCTTGGACAGTCAGTGCGGCCAGAAGGGAGCGGAGACCCTCTGTCAGCTCCTTCCCATCCTGCGCCGGAGGAAGGGTAAGTCTGAAAGGAAACTGGTCTCAAAAATGCTATGCATCTTCCCCCGCCCCACCCCCAAAAATAGTTACCCAAAGCAATTGGATTCTCTCAAGCTTCAGGGACAATCACTTGAAAGGAACCGGCAAGGAAAAGGGTCCACTGGCTTCCTCGATGCGTTCCTTTGGGCCACATCCGTTTCCTGAGTGGCGTGTAGAGCTCTAGAACAGTGATTTTCAATCTTTTTCATCTCATGGCACACCATCAGTTGTTTTTACCATTGACAAGACACACCATGCTGTTCAAATCCCCACGTTTTCCTGTTAAGAAATCCCTCCCCAAATTCCCGCGGCACACCTGAGAACTATCCGTGGGACAGACTGGTTGAAAATCACTGTTTTATAAGGAGGCAGAAAGTTGGGAATTCTTAGTGTAAGATGTGCCTCCTGGATAGGCCTCGAATGGCCGTTACAGTCGGAGCCCTGGGGTGAGAACGTGGTTTAAGTGCTTGTCTGAAGCCTCTTCCTGCCCGCAGAAATGAGAGAGCGCTTTCTCCTAAACCAGGTTCCCATCTTTTGCTCACAGACCACTGAGGCAGAAATGGGAATTGTCACGACCCCCACTCACTGTGGGTGGGCCGTTCTCCCCCCTCTCTGGTGGTCAGTGAGCGAAGGCTTCCTTGGCAAGTCCCTGGAAGCGCCCATGACTGCGGATCGTTCCCAGTAATCGTTCTCTGCCTCTCTGGCGATTAGTGGGGAAGCATCTCCCGCAACTGATTGATTGATGAATGAATGAAATTCGTATCCTGCCTTTCTCCAGAATGGATGCAAGGTGGCTAACAATACAATAAAACAGTCAACATACAGTTAAAATGTTAAAAAACTTTTAAAAACTAATACAAACATTAAGAATATTAAAAACATTACATGAAATAACGTGGGAACAACCCACACTCCCCACATTTGACAAAAGCTTTGGTGAATAGAAATGTCTTGAGGCCCCATCAAAAACTCAGCATGGAGGGAGCAGTTCTTAGTTCTAGGGGAAGGTAGTTCCAGAGCTGGGGTGCAACCACCGAGAAGGTCCTACTCCTGGCTGCCACACCCCTCACTTTCCTGAATGGCGGCACATTAGGTGACGGGTTGCATTTTATGGACAAAGGCAGTCCCTCAGGTACCCCGAGGCCGTAGAAGGCGTTAAAGGCCGTAGAGGACGTAGAGGCCGTAGAGGACGTAGAGGCCGTAGAGGGCATTGCATTTTATGGACCAAGGCAGTCCCTCGGGTACCCTGAGGCCATAGAGGGCATTAAAGGCCGTAGAGGCCATAGAGGGCGTTGCATTTTATGGACCAAGGCAGTTCCTCAGGTACCCTGAGGCCGTAGAGGGCATTAAAGGCTGTAGAGGCCGTAGAGGGCGTTGCATTTTATGGACCAAGGCAGTCCCTCAGGTACCCTGAGGCCGTAGAGGGCGTTAAAGGCCGTAGAGGCCATAGAGGGCGTTGCATTTTATGGACCAAGGCAGTCCCTCAGGTACCCTGAGGCCGTAGAGGGCGTTAAAGGCCGTAGAGGCCATAGAGGGCGTTGCATTTTATGGACCAAGGCAGTTCCTCAGGTACCCTGAGGCCGTAGAGGGCGTTAAAGGCTGTAGAGGCCGTAGAGGGCGTTGCATTTTATGGACCAAGGCAGTCCCTCAGGTACCCTGAGGCCGTAGAGGGCCTTTAAGGCCATAGAGCAGGAGTCCTCATACTTTTTAAACAGGGGGCCGGTTCATTGTCCCTCAGACACTGTCGGGGGCAGTACTATGGTTAATTTTTTAATTAATTAAATTAAGTAATAAGGAACAAATTATTTTGCAAACAGTGTGTTACTTTCATGTAAAAATGGTACTCAACATATATTGAAGTTGATGGAAAGATGAAAACATTTTATGAATTATGCCACAAAAAAACCCCAAAAGTGAGGCTAGGATTGCAGTCTCAGAGCTGCGTTCTAAGCATTCCTACACAGAAGTCCCATGATAGTCAATGGGCGTACTCACAGAAAAGTCTGGCTAGCATTGCAGCCTCAAAGCCCCATCCTAAGCATTCCTACACAGGATTCCTACACTGAAGTAATGGGCTTACTCATAGGAAAGTGTGGCAGGTTTGCAGCATCAGAGCCCCATCCTAAGCATACCTACACAGAAGTAATAGGCTTACTCATTAAGCAAGCGGGAAGCAGGAAGCCGGCGACTGAGGGAAGGGCACACGAGCGACTGAGCGGGAAGCTCACAGGCCTGTTGCCACTTCCCTGCAGCACCAGAGGTTCCTGGGAAGCAGCAACTGAGTGGGAAGGGTGCGCGCACCAGCCAGGAATCCCTGGCGCTGCGGAGAAGCGGCAACGGGCATGCGCGCTTCCCACTCAGTCGCTCATGAGCCTGGCATCGAGGCCCCTGGGGTTCCCCCAACCCCCGGCGGGAGGAGATGCGGGGGGGTTCTGAAAATGCCCACGGGCCGGATTGAGGGCCCTGGTGGGCCGTATCCGGCCCACGGGCCGTAGTTTGAGGATCCCTGCCATAGAGGGTGTAGAGGCAGTAGAGGGCGTTGTATTTTATGGACCGAGGCAGTCCCTCAGGTACCCTGAGGCCGCAGAGGGCGTAGAGGCCGTAGAGGGCGTTGCATTTTATGGACCAAGGCCGTCCCTCAGGTACCCTGAGGCCGCAGAGGGCGTTAAAGGTCAAGACCAGCACTTGGAATTCAGCCCAGAAACAAATGAGCAGCCAGTGTAGTCGCTGAAGCAGCGGCCCAACTGAGAGGAGCTCTGAGCTCTCCTGAGCTCTCCTTGACCACTTCTTGGGAACCTGGGAACCTGGGATGGGAACCAGTGTTCTAAACCAGCAGCAGTCTCTTCTACCACACCATCAAGTCCAGATCGTGTTCTGGATCCACCCCAGATTTGTCGGTTTGCTTTAAGCTCTTTCTGGAGGACTCTCATAGATTGCCAGTGCCAAGACTCATGTAGTGCAAAGACCCCCATGTCTGTGAGGGATGCGATCCCTCCATGTCTCCAGACGTGGGTCCAGGGGACATTCTAAAATAAGCCTCCCTTGATTTCCATTGCAGACGAACTCAGCTCCACCAACCACGGCAAGCATGCTATAGAAAGGGCAGAGGAGCTGACTTTGCAGGGAGAAAGCCCCAAGTTGTTTGGAGGCAACTGCTTCAACCAGGCCAGGGTAAGGAAGCATCCAGAGTCCTGCAGGTGTCCTCCATCCCCTTCCTCTCTCCACTCCCCTATTTGCACACTGATGTCTGCAGAGGCTGGCTGAGGTCTCCAGCCCCTGATTTTCAAATCACCATCAGGAGCAACGGTGCAGTTCGATCGGCTTGTCTGCTGCAGCCTCTGGTTGCCGGTTCAAAGGAGGAGACTGACCAGGCGGGTGTTGGATGTGACCCAGCCAGAACAGTTGCCTCTCCAGACAGTCTCGGAGAGGAAAAAGGCTGTCTTGTAGAAAGCCGTCCGGTCTGTTGGGACCACCAGAAGGAGCCTCCCTCCTTTGCCTAGGCTCTTCCTGGGCTCTTTCAGACCCTTTGATTTCAGAGGCAGGCAGACATTTTTCTCCTCTCATTTCAGGTCTTTGGGGCTTTCCTGCCCAAAAAACAGCTGCTGGAAGCCATCCGATTCCTGAGCGGGGAAGTGGGGATATTCAACTCCCTGGATGTCTCCCACTTCCTCAGGGCGCTGGTGTTACACTTCGTGGGGAGAAAAGTGACGGTGAGGAGCTGCTCAGATCCTATAGACAAGATCCTGGGTCTTGAACCAGATCCTTGAATGACGGACAGCTGAGTTTGCCCAGAGTGTTGATGACCAAATGGGGATCTGCGGTGCCCCTGAATCCACTCTGCTCAGGCTGGAAAAATCCCTTGCCTACCCCTTAAGCTGGGCTTTCTTCCTAGGACTTCGTAAAGAAGGAACCCCATTTGTTATTTTGCAGGTGGAGGAGGTCCTTGACAACACCCTCTTTCTGCAGGGGAAGAACGAAAGCAGGAGGTCCTCCATCCTCCTCATCATGCCAGTGCTCGCCCGGCATGATGTGGGAGCGGTGGTGGAATTCCTCTTGAGGCACCCCTTCTGGTAAGGTTTAGCTTAGCTTGGAAAAGATCTTTCTCCCCAATAGGGAAGCCACTTGCAGTGCTGTGGAGAGGCTGGTGCATGTCTGCTAGAATCATGCCCGCAAGATGCTCTGCTGATGAAGAGATCTGACATGTTCTCCTCTTCCTCTTCCTTTAAAGCGACTGCCGAGACTGCTGGAGGCTCCTCTTAGCCGCAACATCCCTAAGGGACGTTCTCATCGCTGTGTCGGGCGCAATGGCGGACAACAATCTAGAGGCGGTAAGGCAAAGAGGTTCCCTTCTTCCCTGCTTTGGTCCCCCCCCCCACCACCACCGAGATCACTCATGGAAATCTCTCTTTCCTCTAGGAATGTGCGACGCTGGTGCTGAAGGAGTACCTGGAGTTGGCTGGGCCTGCCTGCCTGTGCTTCAACCGGGAGATCTTCCCCCTGATGTTCCTCAGCCTTTTGGGGCAAATCCATGCCTGTGGGAACGAGCACCAGGAGTTGAGGAGGTGAGTTGTGAAAGGAGGGGCTGGAATGGTTGCTTTTCCAAGAGGAACCTTCTGGCTCCTCCTCAGGAGTTTCCCTCTCCCGAGGCACATCATGACCCTAGGAGCCCAGTTTGGTCGAGGCCTCTGGCGTTCTGGTCTCTCCTCAGGGCAAACAAGGGTCCCATGTGGCCTGTCACACAAACAGATGGCGTGCTCCCTCCAGTCACGCTATCCCTCCTTTCCTTTCAGCCTGGCCCAGCACGTCCTGGTGCAGCTCTATGGGGCTGCCGGCATATGTGGGGTTGATGTGGCCATGCAAGATCTGGCTGCAGAAGACTCCTTCCAGCATGGACTGTCCACCATGCTGAGGTGAGAACCGGGTTTGCGGAAGAGGAGGAGATGGACAGCTGGTCGGGGGAGTGAGGAGACCTTCCTACATTGCAGCCTCTTTCACTCATGTTCTTGTCTTCTCCTCTTGCAGGCAACTCATCACTCACGAGCCCTTCATCGCGAAGGACTTATTTATTCATATTATGGGGGTTTTCTTTCTGAAAATCTCCAACAAGCTCCCTGAAGTGGCCATGATTGTGTACCTCGAGGTAAGGCTAGGGGTGTTTGGGGAGGAGTTTGCTGGACGGCTTGATCCAGCGGTCCTGCGATGGGTTCTGCAATGGGTTCTCCAAGGAAAAGAGAGTCAGTTGACCCTCCTGTTTCCGAGGTATTGGCTGAGCTTTTTTGGCTCTGCCTTTCCATTGGACTAATTCAGTGGCGTAGAGAGGGGGGATTTGCTGCTTGGGTAACAGCCTATCCTCCATAACAATCTAACCCAGGCTTTCGTGCTTCGCATGCAGCGTATGCAGCGCCGAGCACGATACCATAGTCTCTCAAGACCGACGGAGGCCTGCTTTCTGATTCAGTGTCCCAGGCGTCAGGTTCCTGGTAGGAAACAGAGAACTTGCCTCAGTTTCCCTTGTGTTTTGTGTGATACAGTAACTTTGCTTCCTTCAGCTGCTGCACTGCAAGTACGGCCTGGAGGACCGCGCGACCGTGCCCTGCCTTCTCAAGGGGCTGGAACACCGCAACACCCGAGTGCGGAGGCTCAGCTTCGAGGGACTCATTCTCCTGATCCAGTCAGATGTGGTAAGTGGGCCTGGGAGAAAGTCCAGGAACTGGTTCACTCTCCCGACCTCTGTCAAGGGGGCCTCACCAACTTCTAGGGTGAGAAGGGAAGAGTTGATCTCCTGGGCTTTAAGACATGTTGAAGGAAGCCCCTCTTTCTTGCAGGACACTACAATGCTGAAGAACACCTTCTTGACAGCCCTGAATGCAGCCTCACCAATTCGTGCTGAGGTCATCCCGGACCTGCTAGACCTCCTGCTGAATTTCCTTCCCACACAGAAAGGGACTGAGCAACGTTCATTTGCTCAGCAGTTGGCTGAAATCTATCTCCAGCACATGGACCATGTGAGTAGACCATCCCTGCAAGGACAATTGCAGTGAGAATAGATAGTTTGGGGGTTCATCACCCCAAGACAGTGGGTTCCCTTCCAAACCAACCAACACCTTCTGTTCATGTTGTCAGAAGAACTGCAGAGATCTTGGGAAGGGCTTTTGCCAGCCTCAGCAAGGGCTGGGAAATAGGCTGAGCCTTTAGGGCTGGCCTCAAGCTGGCTGGACCCATTGCTCCCCAAAAGGTCCCTGCACCGAAGGGAGCCCCAAACTAGTGCAGCTTCGTCTGGTCTGCAATCTGGCATTAAAATCTGCTGAGATCCATTGGGTCATTAACCCACAAGCACTTTGTGCTTCTCTTTTTTTCCCGCATGCAGAATGAAGCTGCGGTCAGAGCGGCAGCCATAAAGAACATCGGCCTTTTGAGGACCAGCTACAGGAAGCGGCGGACCCCCCAAATTCTCCTCCTGGAGGAATTTGTGGGGGTCCTGATCCATTTGAATGACGAGGAGGAGGTGGCTGAGGTGAGTGAAAAGCAGTTTAGAATTACTTTGATTGATTTTCAGCAGGGACCCCCAGGGAGGAATCCGTGCCAGGCCAGTATGTCTCCAAGTGCCCTTCTCTGCCTCCATTCTAGGCAGCAAGGGCTGCGCTCAAGAAACTGGCCCCTGGGGGAAGATGGAAAGTGGCCCCCGAGGAGTTCAACCTGGAGAAGATACTCAACCAGGCTGCAAAATATGTGGTAAGGAGATCCAGGGGCTTTGCTTCCTCCCTCACCTTTCCTCCTGGTCACTGAGTGAGCCTCTCCTCAGCAGAGATGAAGGGAACCTCCTGGGGTTCATGCTCTTTCATCTTCAGAAGGACCCCAGGAGGGGAGCTTAGAGGCAGGTGACATTCCCAAGGTGACCCACTGAGTTCAGTGGCGCATCTCCTTCCTCCAGAAGAAGCACCACTTGCTCACTCTGTTGGAAGCAGAGCCGGGGGGTTGAGAGGATTGAAATCAATGCGCCAACTGGCCTGATGCCTCTTCTTTCTATTTTCCAACCACAGATCAGAAAGTACAGCCGAGATCACCTGCCGCATGCCGTGGCCCAGAGTGTCAAACCGAGGACTCTGTCATCAGTCACCAGGGCTGCAGCACTTTTTGTGGGTAAGGAAGGTCTTGTCCCCATGGTTAGTGATGGAATTCAGCCTCCATCCGTCCCCAGCTGGGGCTCACCCACACCCACAGTGTTCCTCAGAAGGTGTTCCTTCAGCCGTCTTTGCCTCCGGGGATGTTCCAGCGCTTGTTGGCCCCTCCAGGGCACTCCTCCCCTCCCGACTCTGGTTCCAGGGGCTTTCCTGTGATCCTGTTTCTTCCTCTGTCTCTCTAGCATACCTAGTCCAGCAGAAGCCCAGCTGCGTGCCATTGGAGAATGTGAGCTCTGTCTGTGAATGTGAGTGACCAAGGCCGTGGGATGGGTCTGGGGAAGGAGGAAGGAAGGGGCTTCTCCCAAGCGGGGTGTTGGGCGCAGGCCGGCAAGAGACTCGGCTGAGCTTGGGCGTCCTCTGGGCACAGCAGGGGTTCCGCCTGGACTCCAGCCCCTCTCTTCAGCAGACCCAGGGTCCCTGGAGTCCAGTCCAGACAAGTGCAGAGCCTTCAGTTTGGCTTGGTGTGGGTCTTTGGAGCACCTGCTCACAGCTTGAGGAACAGGACTGGCTTTGCATGGAAAGAGAGAGTCTCTGCAGGCTCCGCAGGCACCTGGGGCTGACCGGTCTGTCCTCTCCTGCTTCTTCAGGGCTTCAGCAGATGTTGGGCGTTGAAGACAGAGAGCTGCAAGTGGCAGCCAGGTCGCGCTTGGAGGCTGTGAACAAGGCCTCCATGGTCCACCGGGAAGGAAGGTCCATCTTGGAGAGGATCCGGAGGGCCCTCTTGAGCTGTTGCGGTAAGAGGCTCTGGGTGGCTGAGAGGCTTTTGAGGAGTGCAGAGCCACCTACCACTGTTGGTTGTGTCCCATTCCTGGTTTTGCTGCCTGGCTGCAAGACCACCTGACCTTCAGAAAACTTCTCTTGAGATGCCGTAACCCAGAACTGGAGAAATGCATTGCTCGATGGGGTCTGAACTTTTGATTTGGGAGGATTGTTTGAGGCCTTTGATCAGTTATCTTTTCATACATATGTATGTTTCATGTGCCCATAAAGGTTGTGAGCCTGCCGGACCCCAGATCCACACAGATTAGTCCCAGGCGAAGGATGACGTCCCCCAAAAGAAGACCGGATGTGACTCAGCTGACGGGATCTAGAATTTTCATATGGCAACCTTGAATTTTGGACCTTGACGAAACACCAAGAAGTGCAACAAGAATCTGGAAAGTCCCATTTCCGGCCATGGCAAGAGCTCTGCAGCAAAGGGCTTCAGTCCCCACCACACTTTCCGCAGAGTAACCCTCAGGGTGTATCATGGGGATTAATTCTGAGCAGACCTGCATAGGATTGTGTGCAAGAGCTTAAGTCCTCCCTTAAGTCCTCCCCACACTTTCCTGGGAGTTAGCCTCATGGAGTGTCATGGGACTTAATTCTGAGCAGACCTGCATAGGATTGTGTGCAAGGGCTTAAGTCCTCCCTTAAGTCCTCCCCACACTTTCCTGGGAGTTAGCATCATGGAGTATCATGGGACTTAATTCTGAGCAGACCTGCATAGGATTGTGTGCAAGGGCTTAAGTCCTCCCTTAAGTCCTTCCCACACTTTCCTGGGAGTTAGCCTCATGGAGTGTCATGGGACTTAATTCTGAGCAGACCTGCATAGGATTGTGTCCAAGGGCTTCAGTCCTCCCCACACTTTCCTGGGAGTTAGCCTCATGGACTGTCGTGGGACTTAACTCTGAGCAGACCTGCATAGGATTGTGTGCAAGGGCTTAAGTCCTCCCTTAAGTCCTCTCCACACTTTCCTGGGAGTTAGCCTCATGGAGTGTCATGGGACTTAATTCTGAGCAGACCTGCATAGGATTGTGTGTAAGGGCTTAAGTCCTCCCTTAAGTCCTCTCCACACTTTCCTGGGAGTTAGCCTCACGGAGGGTCATGGGACTTAATTCTGAGCAGACCTGCATAGGATTGTGTGCAAGGGCTTAAGACCTCCCTTAAGTCCTCTCCACACTTTCCTGGGAGTTAGCCTCATGGAGTGTCATGGGACTTAATTCTGAGCAGGCCTGCATAGGATTGTGTGTAAGGGCTTAAGTCCTCCCTTAAGTCCTCTCCACAGTTTCCTGGGAGTTAGCCTCACGGAGTGTCATGGGACTTAATTCTGAGCAGACCTGCATAGCATTGTGTGCAAGGGCTTAAGACCTCCCTTAAGTCCTCTCCACACTTTCCTGGGAGTTAGCCTCATGGAGTGTCATGGGACTTAATTCTGAGCAGACCTGCATAGGATTGTGTCCGAGGGCTTAAGTCCTCCCCACACTTTCCTGGGAGTTAGCCTCACGGAGTGTCATGGGACTACCAAGTGCTTTGCTCATTGAAAGCTCTATTGACATGTGAAGCCATCACAGCAAGTCTTTGAATCTATGGCTAAAATCTTAACCGAGGCCAGCACTTCTCATCAGTCTTCCCGCTGCTGTTGTGATGCAAGGAGGCAAGTGTATGTCTGTGCCTACCTCTCACCCAGGAGTCTTCCGGCACTTTTGTGACACCCCCAGTTCAGCACAGGACTTATGCCAGGGCTTAGGCCGGCCGAAGTGGACGTCAGGATTGCAACCTTAGTCTTGTTTCAAAGAATGATGACATAAGGCCATAAGCCAGTGTCAACCCTACCCACCGCTTAAGGTTAGTCTGGGCTTTGCTGGTTGCCTTTGGAGCCGAGTAGGAATTTTTGGCTGCTATCCTGATTGGCTGTTGGATGGCAGTTTTTTCGCCTACTCCAGACTATCCTCTCTTTGGCCACTTTATGGCAGGGGGATGCGGGTGAACAGGTCTATAAAAGGGTCTATTTTACCGTGCAGTCATGGTCAACTGAGGCACAGTGGGGTGTCCCCTAATATCCGCACTCAGTCCCAGGCAGGGCGAGGGCTGGGGGGGTCACCCCTGTGCCGCCAGTGGGCCGCTTTCAATCCCATGCGGGGTGGGAGCGGCCTACAAGGCGTCAGTTGGGCCAGACCCGCATCCCCCCTTTGTGGGGAGGGGTATTAGGGGTGGAACCCTATGAGTAGGGTAGGGCCCGAGTTTGTGCACGCCGACCCTGGTACCCAGGTTTACCTAGGGGACCAAAAGATCCTGTCAACGCTTTCACCCTTAGCCACATAGCAGATGTTGGGGGGCTAAATTTAGCCCAAGTTCAAGTTCTGCCGATTTATCATTAACATTACTGATTATTGATCTCATTAATAATCATTAATAAAGTGGCCAATCTCCTCCGTACTTGTTGTCGGTGTGTTCAGTTGACAGTATCTTGCTCTCCTTCCATCTTTTACAGAAGAACAAGTCCTGCTGGTTCTCCAGCTTCATCAATGGAGGCTCAGTAGCGATTTGGACTAGCACAAAGATTTCCCAGCAATTACATTTAGGGCTGTGGAAGAAGGTTTTGACGTGTCATGAAACCCTTGTCATCTATGGCCTGCATGTGTGGAGGGAAGACACTATGTATCATCATCAGGGCCTATGAGAGGGGGGTCCAGCAGGTATATCGTTCCGGGGCCCAGGAGCTACAGAGGGGCCCATGGCTGAAGGACCCTTTGGTTGTTTGTTACTAACAAATTAATACGGTATATGCGCACACACACATATACATACACACATACACACGTATACATACATATATAAACATGCGTCCACACATACATACTGTATTTGCTGGCTTATAAGATGCACTTTTTTCTCCCCAAGGGGGGAAATGTCTGTGCATCTAATAGAGCGAAAGGTCCCATCCTGGAGCACCTTCTGCAGCTGTGCTCTGCTCCCTTGGGCAGAGAAAGCCTAGAAGAAGGCAAGGTAAAGGTGTGGAGGTGAGACAGAGATTTCTCCACAGACTCCTCTCCCAAAGAAACAAGAGCCGGAGGATCAGAGGAATAGCAAAGCAGGCAGGCAGGCAGGCAGGCAGGCAGGCAAGAAGAATGGGGCACAAGTGGGAAAGGGTGGAAGAAGCAGCCCAGGAGAGAGAGGTCCCTGCTGCTGCATGCGTGTGCATCCATCCCTGGATTGGAGACTTGCTCCAAAGTAGACATGCACAGTTGCAATCCGAAGCAGCCTTCCCTGAGTTGGAGACTTGCTCCAAAGTAGACATGCACAAGACCTGGTTCCTGCTGCTGCATGGCTGTGCATCCCTCCTTGAGTTGGAGATTTGCTCCAAAGTAGGCACGCACAGTTGCAATCCTAAGCAGCCTTCCCTGGGTTGGAGTCTTGCTCCAAAGTAGACATGCACAGTTGCAATCCTAAGAGTAATCCTAAGATGCCTGTACATCCCTCACCCTTCCCTATCTACCTAGATTTCCTCACCTTTCCCTACCTGCCTGGATCCCCCCACCCCCAAAACTTACCTGCCTTCCTGGACCATTTGCAGTGAGATTTGTGCAAAAGTCACAAATCACTGACACTAGCGATGATGGGTTTTTGGGGTTTCCAGAAAATTAGAAGAGTGTTTAAAGCTTTAAGTCTTCCTCATTTGTTAATGACAGTAATAATGGTTCTTAATACCACTGCTTACTTTACATGGTTGAAATATTATTCTGCTATATTTTATTAAATATATGTGGCCTGTGGGTGGCGCAAGCGGTTAAGACGCTGTGCCTGTTAACCAGCAGGCCAGGGTTCGAGACCCGGGTCAGCCCAACAAGACAGGGTTAGCTCCTGTCCTTAGCCCAGGTCTGCAACGCAGCTGGAACCAATCGTATTGGCTCTGCCTTTCCATTGGACTAATTCAGTGGCGTGGAGAGGGGGGTTTTACCATCCTCCATAACAATCCAACCCAGGCTTTCGGGCTTCGCGTGCAGCGTATGCAGCGCCGAGCACGATACCATAGCCTTTCCAGACTGACGGAGGCCTGCTTTATTAGTACATCATTTGGTTCAGAATGTTTTTTTACTTGTTTTCCTCCTCTAAAATTGGGTACGTCTTATGGCTCGGTGTGTGTAATAAGCCGGGAAATACGGTACATACATACACACGCAGACATACCTACAATTTTAAACTTAAGTTTGTTTTTTTACTTTTGGTTTACAGTAAAACAACCCATTGAGCATGTATCCTCACAAGTCAGGATGGCAGAAACAACAAGAAAGGATAGCAAGAGCTGTCCATTTCTTTACACCAGCAATTTCCAACCTTTTAAAATCTCACACCACGCCAAAACTGTTAAGGGATACCATCAGTTTTCAGGCAAGATGCACCACAATGCCAGCAGGAGGTGCTCCCCCCAAATGGTCCTGCTGTGACTCTCTCCAAACTGGTGTTTCACAACTGTGGCCATAACCAATGCGCTGCTGCATATTCAGCGGTTGAAAAACTACTGTTCTACATATTCCCAGTACAGTATTTTTAGAACTTCTGAAAGATGAAACCCACTTCCAATTACAAGAAATTGAAGGTAGACTGTACTCTTTAATGTGAGAAAGATCACTGGGACATTGTAACCTTGTTTTTTAAGTAAAAAATGACATGCTCCAGCACACTAAGGAAGCACTGCGGAATTTGCTTCCTAAACTTATGTCAACTCTTGAAAACATTGTCGGAAGATGAATGTCTGCCCATGTTCTCTCCTGCTGTTGGTCCAGTAGAGACGGGGTAGCGTATTTAGAACACATTTGGCAGATACTGACCTTTTTCAGTGGAGGAAATGCCTCTCCCACCACCCTGCAATATGACACACTCACACACGCACACTTTTAATTTCATACATTTTCTTTTCTCCAACAAGTTTCAAGCAGCTGGAAGATAAGTCATGAAGACATGTACTCTGTGAAGGAGAAGCAGATGATGATCAATACACCGCTTGCGCTGGGATGTGCTCTGCAATACTGTAGCAGAAAATCATGAGCTCTGCTCAGAACACAGTTGACTGTTTTTCGTATGGCCTATTAGTACAGCCGGTGATGTGGGAGCTCCTTGCATTACCTGAAGGCGGTACAGCAAGACAAGCTGTACTCTATAATCTGTTATGCAGATATTTCATACAGTAAAACCTTGGATTGAGAGTGTTTTGCAAGACAAGCAAACATGTCTAATAGGTTTTAATTTGATATACAAGCGATGTCTTGATAAACAAGCGAAAAATAGTCATGACCAGGAGATGGCTGGTTTCAATGCTCCGCCAGCATCTGCTCAGCATCTCTGAGAGACCACCCAATGCATCGCTACTCTGAAGTAATCCTATTACAGTCAATGACTCCTAAGGGGGGGGGGTGGATCCTGAGAGACCTAGCCTTGCTTATTTTGGAAATAACCTTTGGGTCTACACTTCCTAGGGAAGCATCTATTCCCCACCTGCATCGTTTCCAAGACACCATCTAGGAGTGAATTCCTGCACATTGACGCTTCTACTCAGCCGATCCCACCAATGATTTTTGACTATACTAAGTCTGTGTGTGCTGAATCGGATACTCCCCCTATTGCGGAACAACCACCTCTTAGGCATCCTGTAGCGGATAATTCACCTTCCCCAGCTGCATCGGATGATTCCTTAAGGATCTCGCCGCCTGATCGAACTTCTCCCCTTCCCTCCTGACCCTCGACCTCTCCCCTCCCTGTCCCTATCCCCACAGTCCCTCTAAAAATTCTTTCATGGAATATTGCCGGTTGGGGGAAGAAGCCTTCCAATTATGACATTATTTCCTTTCTGTCTTCCTTTGATCTAAGATTTTTACAAGAGACCTGGTCTCAATCTCCTCCTTCCCTCCCAGGTTTCACAACACTTTCTCTCCCTGCTTTTAAACTGAATCCGAAGGGCCGCCCCCAAGTAAGATTATGCTGCTTCTCTAGAATTTCAGCTCAGTTGTCCCTAACCCCTCTTTATTCTTTATCTTCCTACTTTCAGTCTTTTCTACTCCAGAACCAAAATATTCAAGTACTGCTGATCAATGTTTACCTCCCGCCATCAGATACTTCAGCAGTACATATTTGGGCCGAGATCAAGCCTTAAGAACCTCGCTCTGCAGCCCCCCACTCCCCTTATTATTTTTTGGGATTTTAACACTAGACTTGGTCCTAGCAACTCTGCTTTGGCAACTCACTTTTTACAGCTGGACATGGATGACACTGTCTCCCCTTGGTTCTTAGATCCCCGCCATTCCTCTGACTTGATGTTTAACAACTATGCATCTCATTTTATTGATTTATGTATTGCTCTCAATCTTATAATTTTGAATGGTTACATGGAGACTGATCTTCCTGGAGCCTTTACTCACTTTGCACCAAGAGGATCTAGTGTTATTGATTTCATCCTTGCTTCCCCACCTTTACTTCCTCTTCTTTCTGACTTCCAAATTATCCCCTTCCATGAAAGCGACCGTCTCCCTCTTCAAGTTTCTATAGCAATTCCCTCCGCTAACAATAATCCAAATCACTCTTCTTCTTTTGCCCTCCCGTCCCTTAAATGGTCCCATAGACTTGAGAGGACTTTGACTGCCTGGTTTACCTCAGAAAAAAACGACTACTCTCCAACAATCTTTGGTAGCTACCAACTCCCCTCAGGAGGCTGTCTCTAATTACTCTTCTCTTATATCTTCTCTGTCTTCTTTTCTTGTCTCATGTAATCAACTCTCAAAATCGAACAGCCGCGCCCCTTGGTTTGACCGAGAATGTTGGCTGGCCAAGAACCCAGTTAGGCGAACATTTCTTCTGATTCGCCATAACCCTTCACCAGCAATTCTACAATCATATTTTCAGCTGAGGTCCTACTGCAATGACCTATTAGAGACTAAAAAACATGACTATGCCCAGAACAAATGGAGGCAACTCCTCTCTGCGATCCTCTCTAACAATCATAAGGGCTTCTGGTCCTTAGTCTCTCCTTCCTTCCGTCACCCCAACTTAATACCTTCATCAGTCCCTCCCTCTTCCTGGGTATTACATTTCTCAAGAATTTTTTCGATCACAACCCAGAATGACACCCCTCCCCTTTTGCCCCCCCTCCCAGATCCCAGAATGGCCTCCAGTCTCACCAAATGAGATTATACCACTAATTGCTTCCCTTAAATTGGGTAAGGCCCCCGGACCTGATGGTGTGCTCAGCGAGATCCTTACCAGTCAGTCAGCATGGTGGGCTCCCCCCTAGCTAATTTGTTCACTCTTATGAATTGCTCAGGTCATATCCCAGCATCATGGTTGACAGCTACCATTGTCCCTATCTATAAGAAAGGCGACCCCGCTTCCCCTGAGAATTATAGGCCGATTAGTTTACTTTCTATTATTGGCAAGCTTTATGCTAAATTTCTTCTTTCAAGACTATCTGATTGGGCAGAATCAATGGCTCTTCCTAATAGGGAACAAATTGGCTTTCGATCTGGCACCTCCACATGTGACCATACCTTTTTACTTTCATTTCTCGCTGAAAAATACCTTGTCCATCACGGCAGGAAACTTTATGTCGCATTTGTCGACCTTAAGGGTGCATTTGATTCAGTCAACAGAACTCGCCTCTGGGATAAGCTGACCTCCAGAGACATTGATCCCCGTCTCCTCTTCCTGATACGTCAGTTACACCAAGGCAAGTCATGTAGAGTTCGATCTGATAACTCTGGCCTTCTATCTGAAAGTATCTCTATTGACAAAGGTGTCCGCCAGGGCTGCATTCTTGCTCCCCTACTATTCAATCTTTTCTTATCCGATCTCCCTTCTCATTATTTCAATCAACCAGTCGCCCCCCCTTCCCTCAATGGAACCCCAATTCATTTTTTTCTCTATGCCGATGATGCGGCTTTCCTCTCCTTAACTAAATCTGGCCTTCGTCGTTCTCTTTCCATTTTCCAGGATTATTGCTCATCTAACAATTTGATTATCAATGCCAATAAAACCAAAATCTTAGTTTTTTCCAAATCTAGGTCACCATCCGTCTGGAAGATTGGCCATTCAACTTATGAACAGGAGTACCTTTAAATACTTAGGCCTGCTCTTCCATTTCCGATTAAATTGGTCAGCCCACAGGAAGTTGGCTATCTCTATCTCCCACCACCACCTTAAAGCGATAGCCTGTTTCCACTACAGCAATGGTAACCAGTTTGTGCCTGCAGTCCTGCAAATTTTCAGGGCTAAGATTATTACCCAACTGTTATATGGTGTTCTTACATGGATTCTGGCAGTAGATAATTCCCTGGATCAAGTGGCAGCCGTCTTCTTTAGGAGGATACTTGGCGTGCCTAACCTTATTCGTCTTGCAACATGAGCTTTGGAGTTGGGAGTTCACCTCCCTTCTACGATAGCGTGGTCAATAACATTCAAGTTTTGGCTTCGATTACACTTAAACCTTCCACCCAATTCTCTTCTGAACGATTTGCTAAGAGACCCTTTCTGGTCCACTCGGTTCCAAAAAATCAACTCCAAGCTCGATTCCTTAGGCATTTCGTTAGAAACACTTGCTGATCTTGATTTCGGTAAAGCTTTCAAGCTAATTCAAGACAGACTCTGGGAAACAGAATTTACTACTCTTTTCATTGGCTTAAATCCACTGTGTTCCCCTCTGTCTTTTGGTTATTGTCCAGTTCAAGGTCAGCCCCCCAAATATTTTACCACTCTGATAAATCCATCTCTCAGAAGGGCATTTATGTTGGCACGCCTTAACAACTTCCCCTCCTCACTTCATCACGGTAGATTTTCCCGCACCCCTTGGAATTTAAGACTCTGCCCCTTTCGCCTGCATGAACCAGACACCCTCGAGCATATCCTGATTAGATGCCCAACACCTTGCTCACTTCGTAGTCTTTATTTGGACCCCATTTTGTGGTGCCCTCCTGGCCCTTTCATAGACCCCATCTTTGCCCTGTTGAGCGATAACTCACCAGAAATTACTATTGCTGTTGCCAGTTTTTTAAATCAAATCATTAAATTATCTTTTTCTTCTTAGTCCCCTTCCTCCCCCTCCTTCCTTCCTTTATCCCCTTCTTTTATCCTCCTTCTGAATCAATTTCTTTATTTTCATTTTCTTTCTCTCTACTCTCTCTGTCTACACTATTACTACACTACACTATTACTACACGACCCTCCTTTCACTTGATATTGCTCTTTTGCCTTTTTGTTTTTTGTTTGGTTGTAACTTTTAATGCCAATAAAGGTATTCGTAATCGAAATAACCTTTGATAGGAAGGAGCTATTCCAAAACTGATTTTTGCATTGGATTCTTGCATTGGATTCCCATTTTACATTGGATTTTTGCATTGGATGCCCATCAATACGAATCCGTATATGGCATGATGGGGTTGGATGCTCCATCACTAATTTGCCATTTTTAGGTCCCCCTGTGTGTGTCACCCCCCTTGGGCGCGTCACCCAGTGTGGACCGCACCACCCTTCTGACACCACTGCATGGGTGCAATCCTATTCATTTTTGCAATTGGCAATGGGTGCAGTCCTATTTGCCATTTTTAGGTCCCCCTGTGTGTGTCACCCCCCTTGGGTGCGTCACCCAGTGTGGACCGCACCACCCTTGTGACACTACTGCATGGGTGCAATCCTATTCATGTCTACTCATAAGTAAGTCCCCTTGTATTCTATGGAACTTACTCTCAGGAAAGTGTATTAATGATTGCAGCCTAAGTGCAGGTTAATTTGTTTTATTTTTCTTTATATTTTGTATTTTTTATTATTTTGTATAATACTACAGCAAGGCTTATTTACTGAGGGTCTTGGAACTCATTGCTGGAACCTGTCTCCAACTCCCCCCACCCCCCCCCCCAGTAGCTAATCATATGGGGATGCCTAGCTTCACCACTATGGTGAATACTGGCACCTTTTCCCCAGAAAAAGCACTGTATTACAGTATTGTACTAATTTTTATATGTATGCTGTTTGATTGTGGAATGAATTGTCTGTGTTTCCATTATTTCTTATGGAAAAATTTGCTTTGATATACAGTGATACCTCACTTAACAAGCATTTCACATAACAAGCAAAAATTTCCAAGAAATTTTGCTTCACATAACAAGTTCCTCTTCACCTAACAAGCAAGCACGCTATGGGCACGCGTGCTATGCAGCCCTGATGCTCCGCATGGAGGCTCTTTAAAAGGGCTGCCGGCCAGTGCTGCCGCCTCTAACGGCCTCTAACTACAATTTCCCATGTAAGTCGATGCCAGGAAAACTGCTTGGGGCAGACGGATTTTTTTGACAGTGTCATAATGCTGACTTATCGGTGAATTTAGACTCTGGCCAATTTGGGGTCAATGTGGCTGCCTGTCACCAACTCTCAAGGCTTCTTTGTGCAGAGTAGCAGCACAGCCTGCTGGTACTACGAGAGTTCAAGGTCATGTATGCAGAATGAGGGGAGGAGGAGTCAAATTTAAATCTACAGCTACATCAGAAACTTTCTGATTCAAAAAAGGGGGTTGTGGAAAACTATGGTTTCCACAGACACTGGTTTCTTGGCACCAGCGTTCCAGTTTCATTTAATCACTAGCAAAAACGTACCCATGTTGCGGGAGTAAAATTCCCCCATATGCCATCCCCCCACTGTGCATCAACCCCCCAAGTGCATCAACACCCATGCACAACATTCCCCCATGCTAAAAACACTTGTATTGCTTTTCAACACTATATTACTTACTAGCAAAAAGCGTACCCGAGTTGCGGGAGTAATATTTCCCCATATGACATCACCCCATGACGCATGTTCCCCCATGCGCAACTTCCCCCATGCGCATGACTCCCCCATCCGCATCATCCCCCCATGCACAAATTTTCCTATGCACAACTTCCCCACATGGGCAACTCACCCCATGCACATCATCCACCCATGCACATCATCCCCCATGCACATCATCCCCCATGCTCATCATCCCCCATGTGCAACTTTCCCCATGCACACCTTCCCCCATGCGCAACTTCCCCCATGAGCAACTTCCCTCTTTGCGCAACTTTCCCCATGCTCAACTTCCCCCCATGCTCAACTTCCCCCATGCTCAAGTTCCCCGCATGTGCAACTTCCCCCATGCGCAACTTTCCCCCATGCGCATCATTCCCCATGCGCACCATCCCCCATGCGCACCTTCCCCCCATGTGCACCATCCCCCCATGCGCACCATCCCCCCATGCGCACCATCCCCCATGCGCACCATCCCCCATGCGCGTCTTCCCCCATGCGCATCTTCCCCCATGCGCCTCATCCCCCATGCGCAACTTCCCCCATCCGCATGATCCCTCATCCGCATGATTCCCCCATCCGCATCATCCCCCCATGCACTACTTTTCCTATGCGCAACTTCCTCCCATGGGCAACTCCCCCCATGCACATCATCCCCCATGCACATCATTCTCCCATGCTCATCATCCCCCATGTGCAACTTTCCCCATGTTCACAATCCCCCCATGCTCAACTTCCTCCTATGCTCAACTTCCCCCATGCGCAACTTCCCCCATGCGCAACTTCCCCCCATGCGCAACTTCCCCCCATGCTCAACCTCACCCCATGCTCACCTTCACCCCATGCGCACCTTCTCCCCATGCGCACCTTCCCCCATGCACACCTTTCCCATGTGCACCTTTCCCCCATGCGCTCCATCCCCCCATGCGCACCATCCCCCCATGCACAACTTCCCCCCATGCGCAGCATCCTCGCCAGTGCAACCTCTTCCTCCAAACAACATTCCCACTGCACCCGGCACCGAGCACCGAATTGGCTGGATGTTATTCAGTTTCCCATGTTAAGTGTAGGACAGAAACATGTTGCCCCCTTTCCAGTCCCTGAAGGGTTAAATTTCTCCAGATGGTTCTTGGTGGGAGTTCAGGTGACAGAAGGAACTCCCAGAATTCCATGCTTCAGGCCCAGCAGTTGGGGCGGAATGTTGATGAGTCAGCAATTCTCAATGCAAAGTATAGGGAGGAAAACACGTTGTGCCCCTTTTCACCCCCTTCCGGTTGGAATTTCCGAAAACCTGTTCGTAGTGTACCCCTCCCTCACGGAAGGAACACCCCACCCAAATTTCACACTGCTAGGCCCACTGGTTTTTGCAGGGTGTTGATGAGTGAGTGAGTGAGTGAGTCAGTGACTTTTCTCTTTTATATATATAGATTATTAGCACCTTCATTGCAAGACCTGTTTCCCAAATCAGAAAGGCATACGTTTCAGTGAACCAGGCATGCATGCACAGGATTGGTCTTTCAGCCTCCTTTCCTTTGCCCCCTTACACAATATAAGTTCCATTGACTATAATGGTTTTGAGTGGACACAACCGAGGTTGGAGGCTTAAAACTTAAAGAGCCAGGACTTATCCCCACCATCCCTACCCTGAGAAGGTTGCCAAATTTACACCCAGTCCCTGCTCCTCTGCTTTGACAACAGCTCGATGAAAGGCCCCACAACATGAGCAACTCAAGACCATTGTGAATTACATGGGTTTTTATTCAAAGTATTTTAACATATCCCACATTTTTGGGTGCCCTACATTTTTTTAACGTGTCAGGAATTTTGCTGGGATGTCAGGAATTTAATCGTCTGAGTTTCCACTATTTCCTATGGAAATAATGCTTCCCTTAAAGAGCGTTTCACTTAAAGAGCATGCCTCCGGAACAAATTAAGCTCTTTATGCGAGGCACCACTGTACAAGTGTTTTGGAGGGCAGTGCAACCTCTGAAAGTGTGTATTAGGCTGCAATCCTCAAGACACTTTCCTGGGAGTAAGACCCATTGAACACAATGGGGCTTACTTTTGAGTAGACATGGTTTGGATTATGTTCTTAGTATCCTGTAACAAAAGACATCCTCTTCAATTCAAAAGTCCTCCTGATGGGTAGACTAAAGGTACAATCCTATGCTTGTCTTCTTAGAAGTAAGATCCATTATATTCAACGGGGCTTACTCCCAGGAAAGGGTGTTTAGGATTTCAGTCTAAGAGCCCAATCCTAACCGTGTCTCCTCAAAAGTAAGCCCTATTCTGTTCAATCGTTCTTACGCCCAGGAAAATGTCTTTAGGATTGCAGCCTTGGGCTACAATCCAGAGTAACTAAAGGAACTTTTACACCAACATAGTTACAGTGCCACCTATGGAAAACGTATGGGAAATGCATAAAGCAATCCAGAGTAAGTGCCTCATGTCTTCCCGTAGTTACTCTGGATTCCTTGGATCACCTTGGAAGCTAAGGAACCTTGCAAACTCTCAGTCAGCTTCATGGGGGAGGCTGGCACAAGTCCTGGCACATGGCCAATGCTGGACTGGTGGGGTCACATAAGTGACTTCCGTTCCACTCCGGGTTGGGGGGGAGCTGGACCAGAGCGCCAACACACACCATCTGCCCCACCCACTGCGGGAACAGGGCCATGTGTAAGTTGTGCTGGCCTCAGCCGGGGATTCCTGTGCCCCAGTGTGATGAAGACCTTGAAGCGTGGTTTAAAAGAGGGAATTTGGGCAGGTGCAGCTTCACGTGGAAGAGTTTAGAAAGAGGCGCCTGCCAAGGTTTCCTCTGCTGGCTTCAACGGATCGGAACTTTGTCCATAGGTCTATCTATCTACACTATTTATATACCGCTTTTCAACTGAAAAGTTCACAAAGCGGTTTACAAGAAAATGAAAAGTTAATAGCTAAGTAATAGCTAATGGGTCCCGGTTCTAAAAGGGCTCACAATCTAAAATGCCAAAAAAATAAAAAATAAAAAACCACCACTTAAACAGACATTGCTGGGGTGTGTAGGGCCAGTTACTCACCCTGGCAACCCCATTTAAAGGTCCACAAGTGATGCGCTGCCTGCTGCTCATGTCACAGTTGACTGGGACAGTCTGTCTGAGACAGAGTCTCTTGAGAGTCTGAGTCTCCCGCTCTCTGTGTCTGTCTGTCTGGGACGGAGTCTGGTGGGAGTCTGAGTCTCTTTCTGTGTCTGTCTATCTGTCTGCAGCAAACCCTGAAGATGTCTGCAGACCATCCCAAGAAGCGCTCGGAGGTAAGTCTTCACCAGCAGCTCCGTCTTAGAGGCCGATGTGGGGAGTTGATGTGGGGAGAGTTTCACTTTTCGCAGCAGTTTGAGGCAGGCGAGATGGTCTTTGATGTACAAGGAGGTTGACGCACACCTGTGGCCTGCAAGGTCCATGGAGGGAAAATGGAGAAGGAGACCACAAAATGGAGAAGGAAACTGGCAGTCTTTTTGAGTGTGGAGTTTTGTGCAGGACAGAGGCTAAACAAAGAGGATACGTCCTGGAAAGAGATGATATGGTCACACTGTGCTCTCTGTTGCATATTCTTTGACCCTGTCAACTAAGAACGGTTGGAACAGGGCTATCTGTGACAGAGGAGGAGGGAGATCTTGGGGTACGAGAGGAGAGCGCAATGAAAATGTCCGCCCAATGTGTGGTGGCAGAGAAGAAGGCAAATTCCATGTTTGGGGTCATTAGAAAAGGGATTGAGAATAAAACGGCAAAAATGATGATGCCGTTGTACCAATGGATGGTGAGGCCACATTTGGAGAACTGTGTCCAGTTCTGGTTGCCACATCTCAGAAAGGATCTCTAGAGTAAATGGAGAAGGTTCAGAGGAGAGCAACCAGAATGATAGATGGTCTGGGACACCTTCCGGATGAGGAGAGGCTACAAGCTTTTGGGGCTCTAGAAAAGAGAGAAAAGAGGGATTTGAGGGGGGACATGATTGAGACCTACAAAATTGTGTCAGGGATGGATAGAATGGATGGAGAGATGCTCTTTTCCCTTTCACGTAACCCCAGAGCTAGGAGACATCTCCATAAATTGAATGTTGGGAGAGTTAGGACAGACGAAAGAAAATATTTCTTTCTGTGGAACTCACTGCCACAGGATGTGGTGATGGCATTTAAAGTTTAAAGAACTGACAGCCTGCGCTTGTTGCCTGAATTGAATGGGTCAGGCAACCGCAGGTCTGCCCCTCTGGGGGGTGGGGGGTGCTTGGGGGAACTGGGGGGCCTTTTGGGGGGTGAGAGATTGCATCCCCCTAAGTGTCTTTAGGATTGCAGCCTCCTAAGTGTCTTTAGGATTGTGCCTTTAGGATTGCAGCCTCCTAAGTGTCTTTAGGATTACAGCCTTCTATGTGTCTTTAGGATTGCAACCTAAGTAGACTTCATAGGATCATGCAGGAGCCCTAAAGGGGAAAGTTTGCCCAGTCCTGGAGGAGGAAGGACGGGATCAACATTTGATGGCCCAGCCAGGTCAGCAGAGAGGGAAATACAGTGGTGCCTCACATAAAGAGCTTAATTCGTTCCGGAGGCACGCTCTTTAAGTGAAACGCTCTTTAAGTGAAGCTGATTTTCCCATAGGAAACACTGGAAACTCAGACGCCTGATTCCACAACCCCCCAAATATTCATATAAAAATATTAACTGGATGTAAAAATGATGACAAAACACTGGAATTGAATTCAAAACATGCATTCAATGTGCATGATCCTATGAAGTCTACTTGGGCTGCAATCCTAAAGACACCTTCCTGGGAGTAAGCCCCATTTAACATAATGGGGCTTACTTCTGGGTAGACATGGTTAAGAGGCTGCAATCAAAGACGCTTTCCTGGGAGTAAGACCCATTTAACACAATGGGACGTACTTCTGAGTAGGCATAGTAAGGAGACTGCAAACAAAGACACTTTCCTGGGAGGCTTACCTGGGCTGCTGCTGGAGGTTCAAGGTGGTCAGCGGGGGCACTTGCGGGAAGTTAGGGGCAGCTGCCTCTGGCACCCCCAGGCAACTGCCCCCAACTTCCCCAGCAGCCCTTTTAAAGCCCCTCCATGCGGAGTGTCAGGGCTGCATAGCAAGCGTGCCCATAGCGGGCTTGCTTGTTAAGTGAAGTAGAACTTGTTATGTGAAGCAAGATTTCTTAGAAAATTTTATGTTATGTGAAGCGCTTGTTGAGCGAGGTACCACTATACAAGGAGGTCCCATGTCAAAGGTCAAGGTGGTCCTGAGTTTGGCCGTCCAAAGGAAGTCCAACCCCTTTGGCACCCAAATTGGGGTTGGAAAAATGGTCCCCACAGGTAGGATCTGGTGGGGAGGCAACGGTTGAGCCTGGACACAAGACCCAGCCAGCCAGAGTAGAACTTCCTTCCGAGGAAAAGGACGCCAAAGCCAGCAGGTTTCCAGGCTCCATCCAACTAGGAACCCCTTCCTCTGGAACAGCCCATCCGAAGGCCACTAATTCCCTCTCATTCTCTCTGCAGAAGACGCCGGAGATGACGGAAAGTGATCCGCAGAGAACTTCAGAGGTGGGTTTCCTTCTGCAGATCTTTCCTTTGAGAGGCAGGTGGTTCTTCCAGCACTTTCTGACCCCAGCAATGAACAGGCTGCTCTGGAGCTGGTTCTTCCACTTCCAGTTGCAGACCTGAGGGCTGGTGGAGCTGGGTCGGTCCCAGGAATGCTGTGATCCCAGGCAGCGCTTGGTGGGGGTGGCAATGCTGTGTCCACCAGGCTTGTACCACCCCTGCTCACCCAGGCCCCCTCCCAAAAACACTGGAACATCCGTTCCAGTTTCCCAGTTCCAAGGAGAGTCCAGCTGTGACTGGGTCTGACTGGGGAGGTGGCATGGAGTGCTAAGAGTGCCCTGGGCTGGCACAAGACACTTGCGCTGGCCCAGGAGTGCCACCAAAGTGCCGCAAAGCACTCATGCGCCACTCCAAGGATGGACAGGGAGGTGCGTGGATGCGCACAGGCCTCTTTCTGCTGATGTGGGTCCCGGACCGGGTGCATTTGCGTTGGCTGACCTTGGCCGATGCAGGGTTTGGGTGGGGTGGGAGGTGGGCAGGTTTGGAGACAGGCATTTGGGGGCAGGAGGAGTCTGGGCACTGGGCAGTAGCACAGGTGGGCAGGAAGTGGAGACAGGGCCAGTATCCGGTTCTAACCTCTTTCCTTGCCACTCTGGGCCAGTTCGGACAGGTGGGATTTGCAGTGTCATTGGAGGGTGTGCGGAGCTCTAGAGCCCCATTGGGGCCATTGCGGTTCTCCCCGGTGTCAGGGAAAATGCTCACCCTTGCCTCAGGCTCACCCAGCAGCAGCCCATAACTTGTTCTGGATGCAGCACAGGACTGACAGTCTGCCTGTTCCAGCACAAGTTCGGATTGTGATGCGCTCCATCAAAAGAGATGCAACAGTGGAATCGTTTGCCGTATCCTTTCCTTGACCACGTTTTGGCATCACCCGGCCTCCAGGAGGCTCTGCGTGGTTGTCACGCCTCTGAGGGGCTCAGGGTTTGGAAGCTGAGTGCAGTGGCCTCCCAAGTGCTGCCCCTGGACTTGGACGGCTCCAGGGTTGACGGCTGATTTCACCAAGACCCGTCCTACTCAGTTCATCAAACAGTCTCTTTTTGACCACAGGTTCGGAGTTCGTCACGCCCTCATGTGTCCGTACGTGTTAGTCAGTCCCGCTGGGCATACAGCCTTGTCCCTAATGTGGTAGGTTGAGAGTGGGGGGTTTGCAGTTCCAGAAGGGATCCTCAGCCACGTCTCCTCTGCTTCTCATTCTGGGTCCTTTTCTCGTTGACAGGGAGATGAGCTGAAGGAGAAGGAGGAGAAGGTGAAGAAGGAGAAGATGGAGGAGAAGACGGAGGAGGAGAAGGTGAAGGAGGAGAAGATGGAGGAGAAGACGAAGGAGGAGAAGATGGAGGAGAAGACGAAGGAGGAGAAGGTGAAGAAGGAGGAGAAGACGGAGGAGAAGACGGAGGAGGAGAAGGTGAAGAAGGAGAAAGAGGAGAAGACGGAGGAGGAGAAGGTGAAGAAGGAGAAGACGGAGGAGAAGATGAAGGTGAAGAAGAAGAAGTTGGTGAAGAAGAGGAAGTTGGTGAAGAAGGAGAAGACGGAGGAGAAGACGGAGGCGGAGAAGGTGAAGAAGGAGAAGACGGAGGAGAAGACGAAGGAGGACACGGCCGTGGGGGCCGTGAGCGAGAGGTAGGGTCTGGGCCTTTCCTTGCCATCTTCCCTGTGCCCAGCCAGATATGGCATTTCCAAGGCCGGACTTTGGAGAAGGCCTTGCAATGAAGGCAAATCCCAAGAAGGGATGGATGGCGTCTCTGGCTCAGCTCTGAGCAGCTGGGCTCCCTTTCTGGAGACAGTTCAGTCCTCCATCTTCACTCCCGCTTTGGGCTGTGAGCAGCCCTGATCTCTGGCGTCCTTCCCCAACCATTAGGGTTCCCACCCAGAAGGAGGTCCCTGGAAACCACCCTGAGCAATGCAGGTGAATTAACTTTTTGTTCAAAGCGGTATATAAATCCTGTTGATTGATTGACTGCTATTGATTGAAACAGCCTGGAGCTTCCGGCACTTATCCATCTGCTGACCCAAGAACCAGTGCTGAAGATCCAAGGCCTGGAAAAACTGTCCTGGAAGCTTCAGGAAATGTCCGAGGAGGTGAGTTCTTGGGGAGGGATGACCAAAGGCAGACCTTCCTGAGTGCCCTTTCCAGGTCCAACGTGCAGCCTCCCAACATGCAGTGCATGATCCCAAAGCTGGATGTTTCCATCAGTGATGTCCAGGCGGGAAGGCAGAGCCTCACAAGGTCTAACCAGTTCTTAAGGGGAAAAAGCCAACCCAGCCCAGTAAATTAAGCAGGACAGACACATCAGAAATCACAGAGGCAGCCAGCAGAGCCCCTTCAGCCAGTGAGGTTGCAAGCCTGAAAAGGCCGGCTGTCTTCCTAAGGAAAGTCCGGACGGGAGAGGCAGCAGGCGGCACAGCCTCAGTCGTATTTGGCTGCAGTCATGTGGCCTTCCCGTGAAAAGGCAGGACTCCTGTGTCAGCAGTCACAGGAGAGGCAGGGAGTAGCGCTGCCTCCTCTCATGTCCCGAGAAGGGAAAGCAGCAGGGAGCCTTCTGCTGGAGAGTGCACCAGGGAGGCTGCTGTGGAGCTGCCGCCTGGAGGAAACGGCCTTCTATCCCTGCTCTCCATAGCTCTGGAGTGGGGGAAGACGAGGTGGATATTTTTATCAATTGATTTCTGGGGAGGCTGGAATGAGAGGGAGAGAGGTGGAGAGAGAGTATCCATGTGTGTCCCCAGACCTCCCCGCATGTCACTGCTTTGAATAACACAGCGCACACTCTATGCACCCCAGCAGCTGACAACACAACTGCCAACAAAAGGGAGAATTCTGATCCCTGCATGGCAGGTTGTGGGTCTGGCCCTGAGAGGAGCTTCCCAAAGTCTGCCAGAGGAGTTCACAGTCAAGAGGAGACCTGCCTGAGCACAGGGAGTGTCTTCCCAAGCCAAACTCCCAGGCCCAAGACAAGATCTGGAGGCACCTCATGGTGCCCTCCTTGTGTGCACGCATCTGAACACACAGGCTCCTCTAAGGATGGTGGCTGCTGAGCCTTCACACCACTTCATTGTCTAGGCAACTCGCCCCTCTTGGAGAAGTCCCAGCCTCAGGTCCCCTTTTCCTGCCTGCAGGACTTCAGTTGAACTTCCTTCTCAGTGCCATTTGCAGTGCGATCTGTGAAGGCCAACATCAGTCTGATCTCAGTCTTTCTTTCCCACCGCCAACTTCCCAAGTCTACCCTCTCGGAGCTCCCGAAGATCAGGGCAGAGTCCCATCCTTGGAGACGAGGAGCTTTTCCCCAAAATAACTTCTGTTTTGCTTTTCAGCCTTCTGCAAAGCTGCCCCTCACGGAGCTCGGTCGTCTGGTGGCCGCCACTTGCCTGTGCGCCTTGGACAGTCAGTGCGGCCAGAAGGGAGCGGAGACCCTCTGTCAGCTCCTTCCCATCCTGCGCCGGAGGAAGGGTAAGTCTGAAAGGAAACTGGTCTCAAAAATGCTATGCATCTTCCCCCGCCCCACCCCCAAAAATAGTTACCCAAAGCAATTGGATTCTCTCAAGCTTCAGGGACAATCACTTGAAAGGAACCGGCAAGGAAAAGGGTCCACTGGCTTCCTCGATGCGTTCCTTTGGGCCACATCCGTTTCCTGAGTGGCGTGTAGAGCTCTAGAACAGTGATTTTCAATCTTTTTCATCTCATGGCACACCATCAGTTGTTTTTACCATTGACAAGACACACCATGCTGTTCAAATCCCCACGTTTTCCTGTTAAGAAATCCCTCCCCAAATTCCCGCGGCACACCTGAGAACTATCCGTGGGACAGACTGGTTGAAAATCACTGTTTTATAAGGAGGCAGAAAGTTGGGAATTCTTAGTGTAAGATGTGCCTCCTGGATAGGCCTCGAATGGCCGTTACAGTCGGAGCCCTGGGGTGAGAACGTGGTTTAAGTGCTTGTCTGAAGCCTCTTCCTGCCCGCAGAAATGAGAGAGCGCTTTCTCCTAAACCAGGTTCCCATCTTTTGCTCACAGACCACTGAGGCAGAAATGGGAATTGTCACGACCCCCACTCACTGTGGGTGGGCCATTCTCCCCCCTCTCTGGTGGTCAGTGAGCGAAGGCTTCCTTGGCAAGTCCCTGGAAGCGCCCATGACTGCGGATCGTTCCCAGTAATCGTTCTCTGCCTCTCTGGCGATTAGTGGGGAAGCATCTCCCGCAACTGATTGATTGATGAATGAATGAAATTCGTATCCTGCCTTTCTCCAGAATGGATGCAAGGTGGCTAACAATACAATAAAACAGTCAACATACAGTTAAAATGTGAAAAAACTTTTAAAAACTAATACAAACATTAAGAATATTAAAAACATTACATGAAATAACGTGGGAACAACCCACACTCCCCACATTTGACAAAAGCTTTGGTGAATAGAAATGTCTTGAGGCCCCATCAAAAACTCAGCATGGAGGGAGCAGTTCTTAGTTCTAGGGGAAGGTAGTTCCAGAGCTGGGGTGCAACCACCGAGAAGGTCCTACTCCTGGCTGCCACACCCCTCACTTTCCTGAATGGCGGCACATTAGGTGACGGGTTGCATTTTATGGACAAAGGCAGTCCCTCAGGTACCCCGAGGCCGTAGAGGGCGTTAAAGGCCGTAGAGGACGTAGAGGCCGTAGAGGACGTAGAGGCCGTAGAGGGCATTGCATTTTATGGACCAAGGCAGTCCCTCGGGTACCCTGAGGCCGTAGAGGGCGTTAAAGGCCGTAGAGGCCATAGAGGGCGTTGCATTTTATGGACCAAGGCAGTTCCTCAGGTACCCTGAGGCCGTAGAGGGCATTAAAGGCTGTAGAGGCCGTACAGGGCGTTGCATTTTATGGACCAAGGCAGTCCCTCAGGTACCCTGAGGCCGTAGAGGGCGTTAAAGGCCGTAGAGGCCATAGAGGGCGTTGCATTTTATGGACCAAGGCAGTCCCTCAGGTACCCTGAGGCCGTAGAGGGCGTTAAAGGCCGTAGAGGCCATAGAGGGCGTTGCATTTTATGGACCAAGGCAGTTCCTCAGGTACCCTGAGGCCGTAGAGGGCATTAAAGGCTGTAGAGGCCGTAGAGGGCGTTGCATTTTATGGACCAAGGCAGTCCCTCAGGTACCCTGAGGCCGTAGAGGGCGTTAAAGGCCGTAGAGGCCGTAGAGGGCTTTGCATTTTATGGACCAAGGCAGTCCCTCAGGTACCCTGAGGCCGTAGAGGGCCTTTAAGGCCATAGAGCAGGAGTCCTCATACTTTTTAAACAGGGGGCCGGTTCATTGTCCCTCAGACACTGTCGGGGGCAGTACTATGGTTAATTTTTTAATTAATTAAATTAAGTAATAAGGAACAAATTATTTTGCAAACAGTGTGTTACTTTCATGTAAAAATGCTACTCAACATATATTGAAGTTGATGGAAAGATGAAAACATTTTATGAATTATGCCACAAAAAAACCCCAAAAGTGAGGCTAGGATTGCAGTCTCAGAGCTGCGTTCTAAGCATTCCTACACAGAAGTCCCATGATAGTCAATGGGCGTACTCACAGAAAAGTCTGGCTAGCATTGCAGCCTCAGAGCCCCATCCTAAGCATTCCTACACAGGATTCCTACACTGAAGTAATGGGCTTACTCATAGGAAAGTGTGGCAGGTTTGCAGCATCAGAGCCCCATCCTAAGCATACCTACACAGAAGTAATAGGCTTACTCATTAAGCAAGCGGGAAGCAGGAAGCCGGCGACTGAGGGAAGGGCACACGAGCGACTGAGCGGGAAGCTCACAGGCCTGTTGCCACTTCCCTGCAGCACCAGAGGTTCCTGGGAAGCAGCGACTGAGTGGGAAGGGTGCGCGCACCGGCCAGGAATCCCTGGCGCTGCGGAGAAGCGGCAACGGGCATGCGCGCTTCCCACTCAGTCGCTCATGAGCCTGGCATCGAGGCCCCTGGGGTTCCCCCAACCCCCGGCGGGAGGAGATGCGGGGGGGTTCTGAAAATGCCCACGGGCCGGATTGAGGGCCCTGGTGGGCCGTATCCGGCCCACGGGCCGTAGTTTGAGGATCCCTGCCATAGAGGGTGTAGAGGCAGTAGAGGGCGTTGTATTTTATGGACCGAGGCAGTCCCTCAGGTACCCTGAGGCCGCAGAGGGCGTAGAGGCCGTAGAGGGCGTTGCATTTTATGGACCAAGGCCGTCCCTCAGGTACCCTGAGGCCGCAGAGGGCGTTAAAGGTCAAGACCAGCACTTGGAATTCAGCCCAGAAACAAATGAGCAGCCAGTGTAGTCGCTGAAGCAGCGGCCCAACCGAGAGGAGCTCTGAGCTCTCCTGAGCTCTCCTTGACCACTTCTTGGGAACCTGGGAACCTGGGATGGGAACCAGTGTTCTAAACCAGCAGCAGTCTCTTCTACCACACCATCAAGTCCAGATCATGTTCTGGATCCACCCCAGATTTGTCGGTTTGCTTTAAGCTCTTTCTGGAGGACTCTCATAGATTGCCAGTGCCAAGACTCATGTAGTGCAAAGACCCCCATGTCTGTGAGGGATCCGATCCCTCCATGTCTCCAGACGTGGGTCCAGGGGACACTCTAAAATAAGCCTCCCTTGATTTCCATTGCAGACGAACTCAGCTCCACCAACCACGGCAAGCGTGCTATAGAAAGGGCAGAGGAGCTGACTTTGCAGGGAGAAAGCCCCAAGTTGTTTGGAGGCAACTGCTTCAACCAGGCCAGGGTAAGGAAGCATCCAGAGTCCTGCAGGTGTCCTCCATCCCCTTCCTCTCTCCACTCCCCTATTTGCACACTGATGTCTGCAGAGGCTGGCTGAGGTCTCCAGCCCCTGATTTTCAAATCACCATCAGGAGCAACGGTGCAGTTCGATCGGCTTGTCTGCTGCAGCCTCTGGTTGCCGGTTCAAAGGAGGAGACTGACCAGGCGGGTGTTGGATGTGACCCAGCCAGAACAGTTGCCTCTCCAGACAGTCTCGGAGAGGAAAAAGGCTGTCTTGTAGAAAGCCGTCCGGTCTGTTGGGACCACCAGAAGGAGCCTCCCTCCTTTGCCTAGGCTCTTCCTGGGCTCTTTCAGACCCTTTGATTTCAGAGGCAAGCAGACATTTTTCTCCTCTCATTTCAGGTCTTTGGGGCTTTCCTGCCCAAAAAACAGCTGCTGGAAGCCATCCGATTCCTGAGCGGGGAAGTGGGGATATTCAACTCCCTGGATGTCTCCCACTTCCTCAGGGCGCTGGTGTTACACTTCGTGGGGAGAAAAGTGACGGTGAGGAGCTGCTCAGATCCTATAGACAAGATCCTGGGTCTTGAACCAGATCCTTGAACGACGGACAGCTGAGTTTGCCCAGAGTGTTGATGACCAAATGGGGATCTGCGGTGCCCCTGAATCCACTCTGCTCAGGCTGGAAAAATCCCTTGCCTACCCCTTAAGCTGGGCTTTCTTCCTAGGACTTCGTAAAGAAGGAACCCCATTTGTTATTTTGCAGGTGGAGGAGGTCCTTGACAACACCCTCTTTCTGCAGGGGAAGAACGAAAGCAGGAGGTCCTCCATCCTCCTCATCATGCCAGTGCTCGCCCGGCATGATGTGGGAGCGGTGGTGGAATTCCTCTTGAGGCACCCCTTCTGGTAAGGTTTAGCTTAGCTTGGAAAAGATCTTTCTCCCCAATAGGGAAGCCACTTGCAGTGCTGTGGAGAGGCTGGTGCATGTCTGCTAGAATCATGCCCGCAAGATGCTCTGCTGATGAAGGGATCTGACATGTTCTCCTCTTCCTCTTCCTTTAAAGCGACTGCCGAGACTGCTGGAGGCTCCTCTTAGCCGCAACATCCCTAAGGGACGTTCTCATCGCTGTGTCGGGCGCAATGGCGGACAACAATCTAGAGGCGGTAAGGCAAAGAGGTTCCCTTCTTCCCTGCTTTGGTCCCCCCCCCCACCACCACCGAGATCACTCATGGAAATCTCTCTTTCCTCTAGGAATGTGCGACGCTGGTGCTGAAGGAGTACCTGGAGTTGGCTGGGCCTGCCTGCCTGTGCTTCAACCGGGAGATCTTCCCCCTGATGTTCCTCAGCCTTTTGGGGCAAATCCATGCCTGTGGGAACGAGCACCAGGAGTTGAGGAGGTGAGTTGTGAAAGGAGGGGCTGGAATGGTTGCTTTTCCAAGAGGAACCTTCTGGCTCCTCCTCAGGAGTTTCCCTCTCCCGAGGCACATCATGACCCTAGGAGCCCAGTTTGGTCGAGGCCTCTGGCCTTCTGGTCTCTCCTCAGGGCAACCAAGGGTCCCATGTGGCCTGTCACACAAACAGATGGCGTGCTCCCTCCAGTCACGCTATCCCTCCTTTCCTTTCAGCCTGGCCCAGCACGTCCTGGTGCAGCTCTATGGGGCTGCCGGCATATGTGGGGTTGATGTGGCCATGCAAGATCTGGCTGCAGAAGACTCCTTCCAGCATGGACTGTCCACCATGCTGAGGTGAGAACCGGGTTTGCGGAAGAGGAGGAGATGGACAGCTGGTCGGGGGAGTGAGGAGACCTTCCTACATTGCAGCCTCTTTCACTCATGTTCTTGTCTTCTCCTCTTGCAGGCAACTCATCACTCACGAGCCCTTCATCGCGAAGGACTTATTTATTCATATTATGGGGGTTTTCTTTCTGAAAATCTCCAACAAGCTCCCTGAAGTGGCCATGATTGTGTACCTCGAGGTAAGGCTAGGGGTGTTTGGGGAGGAGTTTGCTGGACGGCTTGATCCAGCGGTCCTGCGATGGGTTCTGCAATGGGTTCTCCAAGGAAAAGAGAGTCAGTTGACCCTCCTGTTTCCGAGGTATTGGCTGAGCTTTTTTGGCTCTGCCTTTCCATTGGACTAATTCAGTGGCGTAGAGAGGGGGGATTTGCTGCTTGGGTAACAGCCTATCCTCCATAACAATCTAACCCAGGCTTTCGTGCTTCGCATGCAGCGTATGCAGCGCCGAGCACGATACCATAGTCTCTCAAGACCGACGGAGGCCTGCTTTCTGATTCAGTGTCCCAGGCGTCAGGTTCCTGGTAGGAAACAGAGAACTTGCCTCAGTTTCCCTTGTGTTTTGTGTGATACAGTAACTTTGCTTCCTTCAGCTGCTGCACTGCAAGTACGGCCTGGAGGACCGCGCGACCGTGCCCTGCCTTCTCAAGGGGCTGGAACACCGCAACACCCGAGTGCGGAGGCTCAGCTTCGAGGGACTCATTCTCCTGATCCAGTCAGATGTGGTAAGTGGGCCTGGGAGAAAGTCCAGGAACTGGTTCACTCTCCCGACCTCTGTCAAGGGGGCCTCACCAACTTCTAGGGTGAGAAGGGAAGAGTTGATCTCCTGGGCTTTAAGACATGTTGAAGGAAGCCCCTCTTTCTTGCAGGACACTACAATGCTGAAGAACACCTTCTTGACAGCCCTGAATGCAGCCTCACCAATTCGTGCTGAGGTCATCCCGGACCTGCTAGACCTCCTGCTGAATTTCCTTCCCACACAGAAAGGGACTGAGCAACGTTCATTTGCTCAGCAGTTGGCTGAAATCTATCTCCAGCACATGGACCATGTGAGTAGACCATCCCTGCAAGGACAATTGCAGTGAGAATAGATAGTTTGGGGGTTCATCACCCCAAGACAGTGGGTTCCCTTCCAAACCAACCAACACCTTCTGTTCATGTTGTCAGAAGAACTGCAGAGATCTTGGGAAGGGCTTTTGCCAGCCTCAGCAAGGGCTGGGAAATAGGCTGAGCCTTTAGGGCTGGCCTCAAGCTGGCTGGACCCATTGCTCCCCAAAAGGTCCCTGCACCGAAGGGAGCCCCAAACTAGTGCAGCTTCGTCTGGTCTGCAATCTGGCATTAAAATCTGCTGAGATCCATTGGGTCATTAACCCACAAGCACTTTGTGCTTCTCTTTTTTTCCCGCATGCAGAATGAAGCTGCGGTCAGAGCGGCAGCCATAAAGAACATCGGCCTTTTGAGGACCAGCTACAGGAAGCGGCGGACCCCCCAAATTCTCCTCCTGGAGGAATTTGTGGGGGTCCTGATCCATTTGAATGACGAGGAGGAGGTGGCTGAGGTGAGTGAAAAGCAGTTTAGAATTACTTTGATTGATTTTCAGCAGGGACCCCCAGGGAGGAATCCGTGCCAGGCCAGTATGTCTCCAAGTGCCCTTCTCTGCCTCCATTCTAGGCAGCAAGGGCTGCGCTCAAGAAACTGGCCCCTGGGGGAAGATGGAAAGTGGCCCCCGAGGAGTTCAACCTGGAGAAGATACTCAACCAGGCTGCAAAATATGTGGTAAGGAGATCCAGGGGCTTTGCTTCCTCCCTCACCTTTCCTCCTGGTCACTGAGTGAGCCTCTCCTCAGCAGAGATGAAGGGAACCTCCTGGGGTTCATGCTCTTTCATCTTCAGAAGGACCCCAGGAGGGGAGCTTAGAGGCAGGTGACATTCCCAAGGTGACCCACTGAGTTCAGTGGCGCATCTCCTTCCTCCAGAAGAAGCACCACTTGCTCACTCTGTTGGAAGCAGAGCCGGGGGGTTGAGAGGATTGAAATCAATGCGCCAACTGGCCTGATGCCTCTTCTTTCTATTTTCCAACCACAGATCAGAAAGTACAGCCGAGATCACCTGCCGCATGCCGTGGCCCAGAGTGTCAAACCGAGGACTCTGTCATCAGTCACCAGGGCTGCAGCACTTTTTGTGGGTAAGGAAGGTCTTGTCCCCATGGTTAGTGATGGAATTCAGCCTCCATCCGTCCCCAGCTGGGGCTCACCCACACCCACAGTGTTCCTCAGAAGGTGTTCCTTCAGCCGTCTTTGCCTCCGGGGATGTTCCAGCGCTTGTTGGCCCCTCCAGGGCACTCCTCCCCTCCCGACTCTGGTTCCAGGGGCTTTCCTGTGATCCTGTTTCTTCCTCTGTCTCTCTAGCATACCTAGTCCAGCAGAAGCCCAGCTGCGTGCCATTGGAGAATGTGAGCTCTGTCTGTGAATGTGAGTGACCAAGGCCGTGGGATGGGTCTGGGGAAGGAGGAAGGAAGGGGCTTCTCCCAAGCGGGGTGTTGGGCGCAGGCCGGCAAGAGACTCGGCTGAGCTTGGGCGTCCTCTGGGCACAGCAGGGGTTCCGCCTGGACTCCAGCCCCTCTCTTCAGCAGACCCAGGGTCCCTGGAGTCCAGTCCAGACAAGTGCAGAGCCTTCAGTTTGGCTTGGTGTGGGTCTTTGGAGCACCTGCTCACAGCTTGAGGAACAGGACTGGCTTTGCATGGAAAGAGAGAGTCTCTGCAGGCTCCGCAGGCACCTGGGGCTGACCGGTCTGTCCTCTCCTGCTTCTTCAGGGCTTCAGCAGATGTTGGGCGTTGAAGACAGAGAGCTGCAAGTGGCAGCCAGGTCGCGCTTGGAGGCTGTGAACAAGGCCTCCATGGTCCACCGGGAAGGAAGGTCCATCTTGGAGAGGATCCGGAGGGCCCTCTTGAGCTGTTGCGGTAAGAGGCTCTGGGTGGCTGAGAGGCTTTTGAGGAGTGCAGAGCCACCTACCACTGTTGGTTGTGTCCCATTCCTGGTTTTGCTGCCTGGCTGCAAGACCACCTGACCTTCAGAAAACTTCTCTTGAGATGCCGTAACCCAGAACTGGAGAAATGCATTGCTCGATGGGGTCTGAACTTTTGATTTGGGAGGATTGTTTGAGGCCTTTGATCAGTTATCTTTTCATACATATGTATGTTTCATGTGCCCATAAAGGTTGTGAGCCTGCCGGACCCCAGATCCACACAGATTAGTCCCAGGCGAAGGATGACGTCCCCCAAAAGAAGACCGGATGTGACTCAGCTGACGGGATCTAGAATTTTCATATGGCAACCTTGAATTTTGGACCTTGACGAAACACCAAGAAGTGCAACAAGAATCTGGAAAGTCCCATTTCCGGCCATGGCAAGAGCTCTGCAGCAAAAGGCTTCAGTCCCCACCACACTTTCCGCAGAGTAACCCTCAGGGTGTATCATGGGGATTAATTCTGAGCAGACCTGCATAGGATTGTGTGCAAGAGCTTAAGTCCTCCCTTAAGTCCTCCCCACACTTTCCTGGGAGTTAGCCTCATGGAGTGTCATGGGACTTAATTCTGAGCAGACCTGCATAGGATTGTGTGCAAGGGCTTAAGTCCTCCCTTAAGTCCTCCCCACACTTTCCTGGGAGTTAGCATCATGGAGTATCATGGGACTTAATTCTGAGCAGACCTGCATAGGATTGTGTGCAAGGGCTTAAGTCCTCCCTTAAGTCCTTCCCACACTTTCCTGGGAGTTAGCCTCATGGAGTGTCATGGGACTTAATTCTGAGCAGACCTGCATAGGATTGTGTCCAAGGGCTTCAGTCCTCCCCACACTTTCCTGGGAGTTAGCCTCATGGACTGTCGTGGGACTTAACTCTGAGCAGACCTGCATAGGATTGTGTGCAAGGGCTTAAGTCCTCCCTTAAGTCCTCTCCACACTTTCCTGGGAGTTAGCCTCATGGAGTGTCATGGGACTTAATTCTGAGCAGACCTGCATAGGATTGTGTGTAAGGGCTTAAGTCCTCCCTTAAGTCCTCTCCACACTTTCCTGGGAGTTAGCCTCACGGAGGGTCATGGGACTTAATTCTGAGCAGACCTGCATAGGATTGTGTGCAAGGGCTTAAGACCTCCCTTAAGTCCTCTCCACACTTTCCTGGGAGTTAGCCTCATGGAGTGTCATGGGACTTAATTCTGAGCAGGCCTGCATAGGATTGTGTGTAAGGGCTTAAGTCCTCCCTTAAGTCCTCTCCACAGTTTCCTGGGAGTTAGCCTCACGGAGTGTCATGGGACTTAATTCTGAGCAGACCTGCATAGCATTGTGTGCAAGGGCTTAAGACCTCCCTTAAGTCCTCTCCACACTTTCCTGGGAGTTAGCCTCATGGAGTGTCATGGGACTTAATTCTGAGCAGACCTGCATAGGATTGTGTCCGAGGGCTTAAGTCCTCCCCACACTTTCCTGGGAGTTAGCCTCACGGAGTGTCATGGGACTACCAAGTGCTTTGCTCATTGAAAGCTCTATTGACATGTGAAGCCATCACAGCAAGTCTTTGAATCTATGGCTAAAATCTTAACCGAGGCCAGCACTTCTCATCAGTCTTCCCGCTGCTGTTGTGATGCAAGGAGGCAAGTGTATGTCTGTGCCTACCTCTCACCCAGGAGTCTTCCGGCACTTTTGTGACACCCCCAGTTCAGCACAGGACTTATGCCAGGGCTTAGGCCGGCCGAAGTGGACGTCAGGATTGCAACCTTAGTCTTGTTTCAAAGAATGATGACATAAGGCCATAAGCCAGTGTCAACCCTACCCACCGCTTAAGGTTAGTCTGGGCTTTGCTGGTTGCCTTTGGAGCCGAGTAGGAATTTTTGGCTGCTATCCTGATTGGCTGTTGGATGGCAGTTTTTTCGCCTACTCCAGACTATCCTCTCTTTGGCCACTTTATGGCAGGGGGATGCGGGTGAACAGGTCTATAAAAGGGTCTATTTTACCGTGCAGTCATGGTCAACTGAGGCACAGTGGGGTGTCCCCTAATATCCGCACTCAGTCCCAGGCAGGGCGAGGGCTGGGGGGGTCACCCCTGTGCCGCCAGTGGGCCGCTTTCAATCCCATGCGGGGTGGGAGCGGCCTACAAGGCGTCAGTTGGGCCAGACCCGCATCCCCCCTTTGTGGGGAGGGGTATTAGGGGTGGAACCCTATGAGTAGGGTAGGGCCCGAGTTTGTGCACGCCGACCCTGGTACCCAGGTTTACCTAGGGGACCAAAAGATCCTGTCAACGCTTTCACCCTTAGCCACATAGCAGATGTTGGGGGGCTAAATTTAGCCCAAGTTCAAGTTCTGCCGATTTATCATTAACATTACTGATTATTGATCTCATTAATAATCATTAATAAAGTGGCCAATCTCCTCCGTACTTGTTGTCGGTGTGTTCAGTTGACAGTATCTTGCTCTCCTTCCATCTTTTACAGAAGAACAAGTCCTGCTGGTTCTCCAGCTTCATCAATGGAGGCTCAGTAGCGATTTGGACTAGCACAAAGATTTCCCAGCAATTACATTTAGGGCTGTGGAAGAAGGTTTTGACGTGTCATGAAACCCTTGTCATCTATGGCCTGCATGTGTGGAGGGAAGACACTATGTATCATCATCAGGGCCTATGAGAGGGGGGTCCAGCAGGTATATCGTTCCGGGGCCCAGGAGCTACAGAGGGGCCCATGGCTGAAGGACCCTTTGGTTGTTTGTTACTAACAAATTAATACGGTATATGCGCACACACACATATACATACACACATACACACGTATACATACATATATAAACATGCGTCCACACATACATACTGTATTTGCTGGCTTATAAGATGCACTTTTTTCTCCCCAAGGGGGGAAATGTCTGTGCATCTAATAGAGCGAAAGGTCCCATCCTGGAGCACCTTCTGCAGCTGTGCTCTGCTCCCTTGGGCAGAGAAAGCCTAGAAGAAGGCAAGGTAAAGGTGTGGAGGTGAGACAGAGACTTCTCCACAGACTCCTCTCCCAAAGAAACAAGAGCCGGAGGATCAGAGGAATAGCAAAGCAGGCAGGCAGGCAGGCAGGCAGGCAGGCAAGAAGAATGGGGCACAAGTGGGAAAGGGTGGAGGAAGCAGCCCAGGAGAGAGAGGTCCCTGCTGCTGCATGCGTGTGCATCCATCCCTGGATTGGAGACTTGCTCCAAAGTAGACATGCACAGTTGCAATCCGAAGCAGCCTTCCCTGAGTTGGAGACTTGCTCCAAAGTAGACATGCACAAGACCTGGTTCCTGCTGCTGCATGGCTGTGCATCCCTCCCTGAGTTGGAGATTTGCTCCAAAGTAGGCACGCACAGTTGCAATCCTAAGCAGCCTTCCCTGGGTTGGAGACTTGCTCCAAAGTAGACATGCACAGTTGCAATCCTAAGAGTAATCCTAAGATGCCTGTACATCCCTCACCCTTCCCTATCTACCTAGATTTCCTCACCTTTCCCTACCTGCCTGGATCCCCCCACCCCCAAAACTTACCTGCCTTCCTGGACCATTTGCAGTGAGATTTGTGCAAAAGTCACAAATCACTGACACTAGCGATGATGGGTTTTTGGGGTTTCCAGAAAATTAGAAGAGTGTTTAAAGCTTTAAGTCTTCCTCATTTGTTAATGACAGTAATAATGGTTCTTAATACCACTGCTTACTTTACATGGTTGAAATATTATTCTGCTATATTTTATTAAATATATGTGGCCTGTGGGTGGCGCAAGCGGTTAAGACGCTGTGCCTGTTAACCAGCAGGCCAGGGTTCGAGACCCGGGTCAGCCCAACAAGACAGGGTTAGCTCCTGTCCTTAGCCCAGGTCTGCAACGCAGCTGGAACCAATCGTATTGGCTCTGCCTTTCCATTGGACTAATTCAGTGGCGTGGAGAGGGGGGTTTTACCATCCTCCATAACAATCCAACCCAGGCTTTCGGGCTTCGCGTGCAGCGTATGCAGCGCCGAGCACGATACCATAGCCTTTCCAGACTGACGGAGGCCTGCTTTATTAGTACATCATTTGGTTCAGAATGTTTTTTTACTTGTTTTCCTCCTCTAAAATTGGGTACGTCTTATGGCTCGGTGTGTGTAATAAGCCGGGAAATACGGTACATACATACACACGCAGACATACCTACAATTTTAAACTTAAGTTTGTTTTTTTACTTTTGGTTTACAGTAAAACAACCCATTGAGCATGTATCCTCACAAGTCAGGATGGCAGAAACAACAAGAAAGGATAGCAAGAGCTGTCCATTTCTTTACACCAGCAATTTCCAACCTTTTAAAATCTCACACCACGCCAAAACTGTTAAGGGATACCATCAGTTTTCAGGCAAGATGCACCACAATGCCAGCAGGAGGTGCTCCCCCCAAATGGTCCTGCTGTGACTCTCTCCAAACTGGTGTTTCACAACTGTGGCCATAACCAATGCGCTGCTGCATATTCAGCGGTTGAAAAACTACTGTTCTACATATTCCCAGTACAGTATTTTTAGAACTTCTGAAAGATGAAACCCACTTCCAATTACAAGAAATTGAAGGTAGACTGTACTCTTTAATGTGAGAAAGATCACTGGGACATTGTAACCTTGTTTTTTAAGTAAAAAATGACATGCTCCAGCACACTAAGGAAGCACTGCGGAATTTGCTTCCTAAACTTATGTCAACTCTTGAAAACATTGTCGGAAGATGAATGTCTGCCCATGTTCTCTCCTGCTGTTGGTCCAGTAGAGACGGGGTAGCGTATTTAGAACACATTTGGCAGATACTGACCTTTTTTTAGTGGAGGAAATGCCTCTCCCACCACCCTGCAATATGACACACTCACACACGCACACTTTTAATTTCATACATTTTCTTTTCTCCAACAAGTTTCAAGCAGCTGGAAGATAAGTCATGAAGACATGTACTCTGTGAAGGAGAAGCAGATGATGATCAATACACCGCTTGCGCTGGGATGTGCTCTGCAATACTGTAGCAGAAAATCATGAGCTCTGCTCAGAACACAGTTGACTGTTTTTCGTATGGCCTATTAGTACAGCCGGTGATGTGGGAGCTCCTTGCATTACCTGAAGGCGGTACAGCAAGACAAGCTGTACTCTATAATCTGTTATGCAGATATTTCATACAGTAAAACCTTGGATTGAGAGTGTTTTGCAAGACAAGCAAACATGTCTAATAGGTTTTAATTTGATATACAAGCGATGTCTTGATAAACAAGCGAAAAATAGTCATGACCAGGAGATGGCTGGTTTCAATGCTCCGCCAGCATCTGCTCAGCATCTCTGAGAGACCACCCAATGCATCGCTACTCTGAAGTAATCCTATTACAGTCAATGACTCCTAAGGGGGGGGGGTGGATCCTGAGAGACCTAGCCTTGCTTATTTTGGAAATAACCTTTGGGTCTACACTTCCTAGGGAAGCATCTATTCCCCACCTGCATCGTTTCCAAGACACCATCTAGGAGTGAATTCCTGCACATTGACGCTTCTACTCAGCCGATCCCACCAATGATTTTTGACTATACTAAGTCTGTGTGTGCTGAATCGGATACTCCCCCTATTGCGGAACAACCACCTCTTAGGCATCCTGTAGCGGATAATTCACCTTCCCCAGCTGCATCGGATGATTCCTTAAGGATCTCGCCGCCTGATCGAACTTCTCCCCTTCCCTCCTGACCCTCGACCTCTCCCCTCCCTGTCCCTATCCCCACAGTCCCTCTAAAAATTCTTTCATGGAATATTGCCGGTTGGGGGAAGAAGCCTTCCAATTATGACATTATTTCCTTTCTGTCTTCCTTTGATCTAAGATTTTTACAAGAGACCTGGTCTCAATCTCCTCCTTCCCTCCCAGGTTTCACAACACTTTCTCTCCCTGCTTTTAAACTGAATCCGAAGGGCCGCCCCCAAGTAGTTGATGTTTAACAACTGCTTCTCTAGAATTTCAGCTCAGTTGTCCCTAACCCCTCTTTATTCTTTATCTTCCTACTTTCAGTCTTTTCTACTCTAGAACCAAAATATTCAAGTACTGCTGATCAATGTTTACCTCCCGCCATCAGATACTTCAGCAGTACATATTTGGGCCGAGATCAAGCCTTAAGAACCTCGCTCTGCAGCCCCCCACTCCCCTTATTATTTTTTGGGATTTTAACACTAGACTTGGTCCTAGCAACTCTGCTTTGGCAACTCACTTTTTACAGCTGGACATGGATGACACTGTCTCCCCTTGGTTCTTAGATCCCCGCCATTCCTCTGACTTGATGTTTAACAACTATGCATCTCATTTTATTGATTTATGTATTGCTCTCAATCTTATAATTTTGAATGGTTACATGGAGACTGATCTTCCTGGAGCCTTTACTCACTTTGCACCAAGAGGATCTAGTGTTATTGATTTCATCCTTGCTTCCCCACCTTTACTTCCTCTTCTTTCTGACTTCCAAATTATCCCCTTCCATGAAAGCGACCGTCTCCCTCTTCAAGTTTCTATAGCAATTCCCTCCGCTAACAATAATCCAAATCACTCTTCTTCTTTTGCCCTCCCGTCCCTTAAATGGTCCCATAGACTTGAGAGGACTTTGACTGCCTGGTTTACCTCAGAAAAAAACGACTACTCTAAAACAATCTTTGGTAGCTACCAACTCCCCTCAGGAGGCTGTCTCTAATTACTCTTCTCTTATATCTTCTCTGTCTTCTTTTCTTGTCTCATGTAATCAACTCTCAAAATCGAACAGCCGCGCCCCTTGGTTTGACCGAGAATGTTGGCTGGCCAAGAACCCAGTTAGGCGAACATTTCTTCTGATTCGCCATAACCCTTCACCAGCAATTCTACAATCATATTTTCAGCTGAGGTCCTACTGCAATGACCTATTAGAGACTAAAAAACATGACTATGCCCAGAACAAATGGAGGCAACTCCTCTCTGCGATCCTCTCTAACAATCATAAGGGCTTCTGGTCCTTAGTCTCTCCTTCCTTCCGTCACCCCAACTTAATACCTTCATCAGTCCCTCCCTCTTCCTGGGTATTACATTTCTCAAGAATTTTTTCGATCACAACCCAGAATGACACCCCTCCCCTTTTGCCCCCCCTCCCAGATCCCAGAATGGCCTCCAGTCTCACCAAATGAGATTATACCACTAATTGCTTCCCTTAAATTGGGTAAGGCCCCCGGACCTGATGGTGTGCTCAGCGAGATCCTTACCAGTCAGTCAGCATGGTGGGCTCCCCCCTAGCTAATTTGTTCACTCTTATGAATTGCTCAGGTCATATCCCAGCATCATGGTTGACAGCTACCATTGTCCCTATCTATAAGAAAGGCGACCCCGCTTCCCCTGAGAATTATAGGCCGATTAGTTTACTTTCTATTATTGGCAAGCTTTATGCTAAATTTCTTCTTTCAAGACTATCTGATTGGGCAGAATCAATGGCTCTTCCTAATAGGGAACAAATTGGCTTTCGATCTGGCACCTCCACATGTGACCATACCTTTTTACTTTCATTTCTCGCTGAAAAATACCTTGTCCATCACGGCAGGAAACTTTATGTCGCATTTGTCGACCTTAAGGGTGCATTTGATTCAGTCAACAGAACTCGCCTCTGGGATAAGCTGACCTCCAGAGACATTGATCCCCGTCTCCTCTTCCTGATACGTCAGTTACACCAAGGCAAGTCATGTAGAGTTCGATCTGATATCTCTGGCCTTCTGTCTGAAAGTATCTCTATTGACAAAGGTGTCCGCCAGGGCTGCATTCTTGCTCCCCTACTATTCAATCTTTTCTTATCCGATCTCCCTTCTCATTATTTCAATCAACCAGTCGCCCCCCCCCTTCCCTCAATGGAACCCCAATTCATTTTTTTCTCTATGCCGATGATGCGGCTTTCCTCTCCTTAACTAAATCTGGCCTTCGTCGTTCTCTTTCCATTTTCCAGGATTATTGCTCATCTAACAATTTGATTATCAATGCCAATAAAACCAAAATCTTAGTTTTTTCCAAATCTAGGTCACCATCCGTCTGGAAGATTGGCCATTCAACTTATGAACAGGAGTACCTTTAAATACTTAGGCCTGCTCTTCCATTTCCGAATAAATTGGTCAGCCCACAGGAAGTTGGCTATCTCTATCTCCCACCACCACCTTAAAGCGATAGCCTGTTTCCACTACGGCAATGGTAACCAGTTTGTGCCTGCAGTCCTGCAAATTTTCAGGGCTAAGATTATTACCCAACTGTTATATGGTGTTCTTACATGGATTCTGGCAGTAGATAATTCCCTGGATCAAGTGGCAGCCGTCTTCTTGAGGAGGATACTTGGCGTGCCTAACCTTATTCGTCTTGCAACATGAGCTTTGGAGTTGGGAGTTCACCTCCCTTCTACGATAGCGTGGTCAATAACATTCAAGTTTTGGCTTCGATTACACTTAAACCTTCCACCCAATTCTCTTCTGAACGATTTGCTAAGAGACCCTTTCTGGTCCACTCGGTTCCAAAAAATCAACTCCAAGCTCGATTCCTTAGGCATTTCGTTAGAAACACTTGCTGATCTTGATTTTGGTAAAGCTTTCAAGCTAATTCAAGACAGACTCTGGGAAACAGAATTTACTACTCTTTTCGTTGGCTTAAATCCACTATGTTCCCCTCTGTCTTTTGGTTATTGTCCAGTTCAAGGTCAGCCCCCCAAATATTTTACCACTCTGATAAATTCATCTCTCAGAAGGGCATTTATGTTGGCACGCCTTAACAACTTCCCCTCCTCACTTCATCGCGGTAGATTTTCCCGCACCCCTCGGAATTTAAGACTCTGCCCCTTTCGCCTGCATGAACCAGACACCCTCGAGCATATCCTGATTAGATGCCCAACACATTGCTCACTTCGTAGTCTTTATTTGGACCCCATTTTGTGGTGCCCTCCCGGCCGTTTCATAGACCCCATCTTTGCCCTGTTGAGCGATAACTCACCAGAAATTACTGTTGCTGTTGCCAGTCTTATTTTTCTACGTATGCTGTTTGATTGTGGAATGAGTTGTCTGTTTTTCCATTATTTCTTATGGAAAAATTTGCTTTGATATACAGTGATACCTCACTTAACAAGCATTTCACATAACAAGAAAAATTTCCAAGAAATTTTGCTTCACATAACAAGTTCCTCTTCACCTAACAAGCAAGCGCGCTATGGGCACGCGTGCTATGCAGCCCTGATGCTCCGCATGGAGGCTCTTTAAAAGGGCTGCCGGCCAGTGCTGCCGCCTCTAACGGCCTCTAACTACAATTTCCCATGTAAGTCGATGCCAGGAAAACTGCTTGGGGCAGACGGATTTTTTTGACAGTGTCATAATGCTGACTTATCGGTGAATTTAGACTCTGGCCAATTTGGGGTCAATGTGGCTGCCTGTCACCAACTCTCAAGGCTTCTTTGTGCAGAGTAGCAGCACAGCCTGCTGGTACTACGAGAGTTCAAGGTCATGTATGCAGAATGAGGGGAGGAGGAGTCAAATTTAAATCTACAGCTACATCAGAAACTTTCTGATTCAAAAAAGGGGGTTGTGGAAAACTATGGTTTCCACAGACACTGGTTTCTTGGCACCAGCGTTCCAGTTTCATTTAATCACTAGCAAAAACGTACCCATGTTGCGGGAGTAAAATTCCCCCATATGCCATCCCCCCACTGTGCATCAACCCCCCAAGTGCATCAACACCCATGCACAACATTCCCCCATGCTGAAAACACTTGTATTGCTTTTCAACACTATATTACTTACTAGCAAAAAGCGTACCCGTGTTGCGGGAGTAATATTTCCCCACATGACATCACCCCACGGTGCATATTCCCCCATGCGCATGATCCCCCATGCGCATGGCTCTCTCATCCGCATCACCCCCATGCACAACTTTTCCTATGCACAATTTCCCCACATGGGCAACTCACCCCATGCACATCATCCCCCCATGCTCATCATCCCCCATGTGCAACTTTCCCCATGAACACCTTCCCCCCATGCGCAACTTCCCCCCATGCACAGCATCCTCGCCAGTGCAACCTCTTCCTCCGAACAACATTACCACTGCACCAGGCACCAGGCACCGAATTGGCTGGATGTTATTCAGTTTCCCATGTTAAGTGTAGGACAGAAACATGTTGCCCCCTTTCCAGCCCCTGAAGGGTTAAATTTCTCCAGATGGTTCTTGGTGGGAGTTCAAGTGACAGAAGGATCCCTCCCAGAATTCCATGCTTCAGGCCCAGCAGTTGGGGCGGAATGTTGATGAGTCAGCAATTCTCAGTGCAAAGTATAGGGAGGAAAACGCGTTGTGCCCCTTTTCACCCCCTTCCGGTTGGAATTTCCGAAAACCTGTTCGTAGTGTTCCCCTCCCTCACGGAAGGAACACCCTCCCCAAATTTCACGCTTCTAGGCCCACTGGTTTTTGCAGGGCGTTGATGAGTGAGTGAGTGAGTGAGTCAGTCAGTCAGTCAGTCAGTCAGTCAGTCAGTCAGTGACTTTTCTCTTTTATATACCGTATTTCCCGGTTTTGCGTCTGATAGAGTGATAGGGCCAATCATGGAGCACCGTACCCCATCATGTCATATGTTGTTGTATTCATATTGAAGAGCAGAATCCAATGCAACAATCAGTTTTGAGATATCTCCTTCCTATCAAAAGTTATGGCCAAAAAAGTAAAAATCAAAAATATAAAAAATTACATTTTTTGGCAATTTTCTAAGCATGTAGGAATTTTGCCCTGGGGGTAGGAATTTTGGCCTTGGGGTTCAGGAATTTTGGGTTTGGCATCTGGTCACCCTGGCACAGTTGCAATCCTAATCAGCCTTCCCTGGCTTGGAGACTTGCTCCAAAGTAGACATGCACAAGACCTGGTCCCTCCTGCTCCATGACTGTGCCTCCCTCACTCTTCCCTATCTATCTAGATCCCCTCACCTTTCCCTACCTAACCCCCAAAAGAATCCCCCCAACTTACCTGCCTTCCTGGACTATTTGCAATGAGATTTGTACAAAATGTTGTTGTCTGATCATTTGCAATGAGATTTGTGCAAAAGTCACAAATCACTGACACTAGAGATGATGAGATTTTGGGGTTACCATAAAATTAAAAGAGTGCTTGAAGCTTAAAGTCTTTCCTCATTTGTTAATGACAGTGTTAATGGTTCTTAATACCACTGTTGACTTTACATGGTTGAAATATTATTCGGCTATATTTTATTAAATATATTAGTACACCGTTTGGTTCAGAATATTTTTTTCTTGTTTTGCTCCTCTAAACTTTGGTGTGTCTCATGGTCCGGTGCGTGTAATAAGCCGGGAAATACAGTATATAGATTATTAGCACCTTCATTGCAAGACCTGTTTCCCAAATCAGAAAGGCATACGTTTCAGTGAACCAGGCATGCATGCACAGGATTGGTCTTTCAGCCTCCTTTCCTTTGCCCCCTTACACAATATAAGTTCCATTGACTATAATGGTTTTGAGTGGACACAACCGAGGTTGGAGGCTTAAAACTTAAAGAGCCAGGACTTATCCCCACCATCCCTACCCTGAGAAGGTTGCCAAATTTACACCCAGTCCCTGCTCCTCTGCTTTGACAACAGCTCGATGAAAGGCCCCACAACATGAGCAACTCAAGACCATTGTGAATTACATGGGTTTTTATTCAAAGTATTTTAACATATCCCACATTTGCCCTACAAATAGGACAGTCTGAGACAGAGTCTCTTGAGAGTCTGAGTCTCACTCTCTCTGTGTCTATCTGTCTGGGACGGAGTCTGGTGGGAGTCTGAGTCTCTTTCTGTGTCTGTCTGTCTGTCAGTAGCAAACCTTGAAGATGTCTGCAGATCATCCCAAGAAGCGCTCGGAGGTAAGTCTTCACCAGCAGCTCCGTCTTAGAGGCCGATGTGGGGAGTTGATGTGGGGAGAGTTTCACTTTTCGCAGCAGTTTGAGATAGGCAAGATGGTCTTTGATGTACAAGGAGGTTGACGCACACCTGTGGCCTGCAAGGTCCATGGAGGGAAAATGGAGAAGGAGACCACAAAATGGAGAAGGAAACTGGCAGTCTTTTTGAGTGTGGAGTTTTGTGCAGGACAGAGGCTAAACCAAGAGGATACGTCCTGGAAAGAGATGATATGGTCACACTGTGCTCTCTGTTGCATATTCTTTGACCCTGTCAACTAAGAACGGTTGGAACAGGGCTATCCGTGACAGAGGAGGAGGGAGATCTTGGGGTACGAGAGGAGAGCGCAATGAAAATGTCCGCCCAATGTGTGGTGGCAGAGAAGAAGGCAAATTCCATGTTTGGGGTCATTACAAAAGGGATTGAGAATAAAACGGCAAAAATGATGATGCCATTGTACAAATGGATGGTGAGGCCACATTTGGAGAACTGTGTCCAGTTCTGGTTGCCACATCTCAGAAAGGATCTCTAGAGTAAATGGAGAAGGTTCAGAGGAGAGCAACCAGAATGATTGATGGTCTGGGACACCTTCCGGATGAGGAGAGGCTACAAGCTTTTGGGGCTCTAGAAAAGAGAGAAAAGAGGGATTTGAGGGGGGACATGATTGAGACCTACAAAATTGTGTCAGGGATGGATAGAATGGATGGAGAGATGCTCTTTTCCCTTTCACGTAACCCCAGAGCTAGGAGACATCTCCATAAACTGAATGTTGGGAGAGTTAGGACAGACGAAAGAAAATATTTCTTTCTGTGGAACTCACTGCCACAGGATGTGGTGATGGCATTTAAAGTTTAAAGAACTGACAGCCTGCGCTTGTTGCCTGAATTGAATGGGTCAGGCAACCACAGGTCTGCCCCTCTGGGGGGTGGGCGGTGCTTGGGGGAACTGGGGGGCCTTTTGGGGGGTGAGAGGGTGTTCAATTGGTCTTACTCCCAGGAAAGTGTCTTTAGGATTGCATCCCCCTAAGTGTCTTTAGGATTGCAGCCTCCTAAGTGTCTTTAGGATTGTGCCTTTAGGATTGCAGCCTCCTAAGTGTCTTTAGGATTACAGCCTTCTATGTGTCTTTAGGATTGCAACCTAAGTAGACTTCATAGGATCATGCACACTGAATGCATGTTTTGAATTCAATTCCAGTGTTTTGTCATCATTTTTACATACAGTTAATGTTTTTATATGAATATTTTGGGGGTTGTGGAATCAAGCGTCTGAGTTTCCATTGTTTCCTATGGGAAAATCAGCTTCACTTAAAGAGCGTTTCACTTAAAGAGCGTTTCACTTAAAGAGCGTGCCTCCGGAACGAATTAAGCTCTTTATGTGAGGCACCACTGTATTTCCCTCTCTGCTGACCTGGCTGGGCCATCAAATGTTGATCCCGTCCTTCCTCCTCCAGGACTGGGCAAACTTTCCCCTTTAGGGCTCCTGCCCTTGAACAACTGTATAGAAGAGGGAACTTCAACAGGTACAGCTTGCCTTCTGACCTGCTGAACTTCTCTCTCCTCCACAATCCTTCAAGGGCAGGATCCCGAAATGTGAACCTTTCCCCAGTCCTGGAAGGTCAGGATGATGTCAAATGTTCGTGGATCTCTGAATTCAATTCCAGTGTTTTGTCATCATTTTTACATACAGATAATATTTTTATATGAATATTTTTGGGTTGTGCAACCAATTATCTGAGTTTCCATTATTTCCTATGGGAAAATCCGCTTCACGTAAAGAACGTTTCATGTAACAAACATGCCTCCGGAACGAATTAAATTTGTTATGTGAGGCGCCACTGTATTCTAAAAAATAAAATTGTTTTCTCAGCCCCATGGGTGGTATGTGTGTGTGTTATCCTCTATCTCGGGTCCTCTACCTGAGGCCTGGGAGTTGGAGGGTTCTGCGCAGTATCTTAGCTGTTCCTAGTATTGCGCTTTCCTGGACGTACTTCCTGGAATCGGGGATACTTCCTGGAATCTGTTGGAGCCATTCATTCAGCTTGAGTGTCACAGCCCCTAGTGCTCCAGTCACTACTGGGATCACGTCCACCTTTCCTTCCCACATCCTTTCTAATTCCTCCTTCAAACCCTGATACTTTCATGCTCTTTTTTCCTGATGTTGCTGTCATTTGGTATCGCTATATCTATCACCAGGGCTGTCCTCTGGGCCTTGTCTACCACCACAATGTCTGGTTGGTTGGCCAGTACCTTCTTATCTGTGTGGATATGGAAGTCCCACAGGACATTAGCCCTGTCGTTCTCCACAACCTTCTGAGGGGTCTCCCATCTGGTCTTGGGAGGGGTTAATCCAGAGGCTGAGCAGATGTTCCTGTACACAATGCTGGCTACTTGGTTGTGCCGTTCAGTGCGTGCTGTTCCTGCCTGCATCTTGCATCCTGCCACTATGAGGTTTCTCTGCACAGCCTGCACTTTGGGTCTTGTCTTGGATGGTAAATCCCCACTTCTATGTATCTGGGACTACGTGCCTGTTCTTGTGCTGCCATGATGAGGGCTTCAGTGCTATCTTTGAAGCCAGCTCTTTCCAGCCACTGATAGGATTTCCCAATATCAGCGACTTCGGTTATCTGGCGATGGTATATCCCATGCAGGGTCTTATCTTGTCAGGACACTTCCTCGGTTTGATCTTCCTTCTGTATTTGCTGTTGCTGTTGTTGCTGGAGACATTCTCTCATCAGCTCATCTTTGGGTGCCATCTCAGTGATGTATTCCTGGATATTCTGGGTTTCATCCAGGATAGCAGTTTATATATATAGGAATAAATGCAAGCATTAAAATTAAGGCAGGACAAGTTAGATGCTTTCTTTCACTGCAGTGCCTTGAAATAAAGTATTTTACTGAAAACAGTACAAAAGAAACTATACAAAGTCCAACCCCCTTCAGCACACATTGTGCTCAGTGGTGAGCAGCAGCAGGTTCGCACCTACGCTATAGGACCGGTTCTTAACAAGAGATAGTACATATAAAGTTTAAAAATAGCCATTTAAAAGTGGCTGCCAGATGGACAGAGAACCGGTTCTTAATTTCTTTGAAGCCCATCACTGATTGTGCTTTTAAATGCCCTTACAATTCTCATGGAGATTTTGTGATGAAAAGCTTCACCTATTGGTTTTCTACCTGCCTTAAGATCAAAGGAGAGGATCTTACTGTATCTCTTTTGTTGCAGTGATATGAAAGCTTCCCCTTTTTTAATGGATCCGACAAAGTAGAAAACAAGCCATAATTAGAAAAAATATATATGATGCATACATGTAGGGCTAAAGTTTTATGGGTGGTAGACAAGGAGAAATTCAACTGATATAGCCTTCCTCAATACTCATTGTCAGGAAAGCTGCTCCTGTTACATTATTACCTATTTTTATGGTGACTGGGGATGCAATCCGAATCGATTTAGGCCAGAATAACTTACCTGGCATATTTTCCCTTGGTGATGTATGGATGTGCAAGGAGTGGGGCAGAAGTGCCTTATGGCACTTTTCTGACACCCCAAGGTCAGAACATGACTCATGCTGGAGCTTATGCTGGACTAAGAGGAATTGCAGCCTAAGACAGACAACATTTCCCCAGGTAAAGCACAACATGATACGATTATTCATAAATATTTTATTTATTTAATAACTCCATTAAAATATTTATACTCCTTTCTACCGTACCATGAGTTCAAATTTGGTTATACAATAAAGAAATAATAAAAATAATCAGTTTTTTAAATACAAATAGTGCCCAATAGAAATATTGTTGCCTGCTGCCCACTGACATCCGGTGGTGTCTGGTGCCTGCTTGTGCCCAATAGGGATGTGTGGTTCCCAGTAGTGCATGCCATCCCCTGTTCGGTGCCGTGTTCTGGTGCTTCTGAAAGATGCCCGCTGCTCTGTGCTGCCTGGTGGTGCCTGGTGCCCAGTAGGGATGCCTGGTGCCCAGTAGTGCTCTGAGGCTGCCGCCCGATAATACCTGGTGGTATCTTGTAGGGATACCCGATGTTGCCCGCTGCCTGGTGGTGTGCAGTGTCCAGTACCCACTGGTGTCAAGTGCTGCCCATTGGTGCCTGGTAGAGATGCCTGTTGCCCACTGGTTCGTGTAAGGCATGCCCCTTGAGCGGTGGTGCTCAGTGCCTGGTGTATTGGAAAGGTGAATCAACTCAGCAGAGTGATGACCACAGAGCATCCCCTTCTGTGGTTCAGGAGCCTCTCCCTCCACCCTGGCTGTTTTCTTAGGCGCATGCAAAAAATCAAGACTGAGACCAAAATCAAACTTGAGAACAGGTTTACTTGCAAATCACTTTACAGCATCTGATTACCATCAGAGTTCCTAATACTTGATCAGACCAGAGGCGCTAAAGCTACCCCTGCTTGCACGTGGGTTTGGGGGCTGGTGGAGAGCCATGTGCTCACATCTCGAGAGAGGAAGAGGAAAAAGGGTCCAAAGCACACCACCTGCAATGGTCACTGAGAGGGGACAGGCAGAGAGGTAGGTCAGGGCAGAGGGGGATTCACTGCCCCCTTCTGACACATGCAGGTTGGTGTTGTCTCTTTTCTTCCCAACAGAATCACAGCTCAAAAATCTCCTAAATGCTCGTATGTTTAGAGCAACAGAGCAGACCCCGAAAGTGCTGCTTGAATCCCAATGAGCCACCAAGTCCCTGTTCTGTCTGCAAGGATCCAATGAACATTTGACATCGTCCTGACCTTCCAGGACTGGGGAAAGGTTCACATTTCGGGATCCTGCCCTTGAAGGATTGTGGAGGAGAGAGAAGTTCAGCAGGTCAGAAGGCAAGCTGTACCTGATGAAGTTCCCTCTTCTATACAGTTGTTCAAGGACAGGAGCCCTAAAGGGGAAAGTTTGCCCAGTCCTGGAGGAGGAAGGACGGGATCAACATTTGATGGCCGTCAGCAGAGAGGGAAATACAGTGGTGCCTCACATAAAGAGCTTAATTCGTTCCGGAGACACACTCTTTAAGTGAAACGCTCTTTAAGTGAAGCTGATTTTCCCATAGGAAACACTGGAAACTCAGACACCTGATTCCACAACCCCCCAAATATTCATATAAAAATATTAACTGGATGTAAAAATGATGACAAAACACTGGAATTGAATTCAAAACATGCATTCAATGTGCATGATCCTATGAAGTCTACTTGGGCTGCAATCCTAAAGACACCTTCCTGGGAGTAAGCCCCATTTAACATAATGGGGCTTACTTCTGGGTAGACATGGTTAAGAGGCTGCAATCAAAGACACTTTCCTGGGAGTAAGACCCATTTAACACAATGGGACGTACTTCTGAGTAGGCATAGTAAGGAGACTGCAAACAAAGACACTTTCCTGGGAGGCTTACCTGGGCTGCTGCTGGAGGTTCAAGGTGGTCAGCGGGGGCACTTGCGGGAAGTTAGGGGCAGCAGCCTCTGGCACCCCCAGGCAACTGCCCCCAACTGCCCCAGCAGCCCTTTTAAAGCCCCTCCATGCGGAGTGTCAGGGCTGCATAGCAAGCGTGCCCATAGCGGGCTTGCTTGTTAAGTGAAGTAGAACTTGTTATGTGAAGCAAGATTTCTTAGAAAATTTTATGTTATGTGAAACGCTTGTTAAGCGAGGTACCACTATACAAGGAGGTCCCATGTCAAAGGTCAAGGTGGTCCTGAGTTTGGCCGTCCAAAGGAAGTCCAACCCCTTTGGCACCCAAATTGGGGTTGGAAAAATGGTCCCCACAGGTAGGAACTGGTGGGGAGGCAACGGTTGAGCCTGGACACAAGACCCAGCCAGCCAGAGTAGAACTTCCTTCCGAGGAAAAGGACGCCAAAGCCAGCAGGTTTCCAGGCTCCATCCAACTAGGAACCCCTTCCTCTGGAACAGCCCATCCGAAGGCCACTAATTCCCTCTCATTCTCTCTGCAGAAGACGCCGGAGATGACGGAAAGTGATCCGCAGAGAACTTCAGAGGTGGGTTTCCTTCTGCAGATCTTTCCTTTGAGAGGCAGGTGGTTCTTCCAGCACTTTCTGTCCCCAGCAATGAACAGGCTGCTCTGGAGCTGGTTCTTCCACTTCCAGTTGCAGACCTGAGGGCTGGTGGAGCTGGGTCGGTCCCAGGAATGCTGTGATCCCAGGCAGCGCTTGGTGGGGGTGGCAATGCTGTGTCCACCAGGCTTGTACCACCCCTGCTCACCCAGGCCCCCTCCCAAAAACACTGGAACATGCGTTCCAGTTTCCCAGTTCCAAGGAGAGTCCAGCTGTGACTGGGTCTGACTGGGGAGGTGGCATGGAGTGCTAAGAGTGCCCTGGGCTGGCACAAGACACTTGCGCTGGCCCAGGAGTGCCACCAAAGTGCCGCAAAGCACTCATGCGCCACTCCAAGGATGGACAGGGAGGTGCGTGGATGCGCACAGGCCTCTTTCTGCTGATGTGGGTCCCGGACCGGGTGCATTTGCGTTGGCTGACCTTGGCCGATGCAGGGTTTGGGTGGGGTGGGAGGTGGGCAGGTTTGGAGACAGGCATTTGGGGGCAGGAGGAGTCTGGGCACTGGGCAGTAGCACAGGTGGGCAGGAAGTGGAGACAGGGCCAGTATCCGGTTCTAACCTCTTTCCTTGCCACTCTGGGCCAGTTCGGACAGGTGGGATTTGCAGTGTCATTGGAGGGTGTGCGGAGCTCTAGAGCCCCACTGGGGCCATTGCGGTTCTCTCCGGTGTCAGGGAAAATGCTCCCCCTTGCCTCGGGCTCACCCAGCAGCAGCCCATAACTTGTTCTGGATGCAGCACAGGACTGACAGTCTGCCTGTTCCAGCACAAGTTCGGATTGTGATGCGCTCCATCAAAAGAGATGCAACAGTGGAATCGTTTGCCGTATCCTTTTCTTGACCACGTTTTGGCATCACCCAGCCTCCAGGAGGCTCTGCGTGGTTGTCACGCCTCTGAGGGGCTCAGGGTTTGGAAGCTGAGTGCAGTGGCCTCCCAAGTGCTGCCCCTGGACTTGGATGGCTCCAGGGTTGACGGCTGATTTCACCAAGACCCGTCCTACTCAGTTCATCAAACAGTCTCTTTTTGACCACAGGTTCGGAGTTTGTCACGCCCTCATGTGTCCGTACGTGTTAGTCAGTCCCGCTGGGCATACAGCCTTGTCCCTAATGTGGTAGGTTGAGAGTGGGGGGTTTGCAGTTCCAGAAGGGATCCTCAGCCACGTCTCCTCTGCTTCTCATTCTGGGTCCTTTTCTCGTTGACAGGGAGATGAGCTGAAGGAGAAGGAGGAGAAGGTGAAGAAGGAGAAGATGGAGGAGAAGATGGAGGAGAAGACGAAGGAGGAGAAGGTGAAGAAGGAGAAGACGGAGGAGAAGACGGAGGAGGAGAAGGTGAAGAAGGAGAAAGAGGAGAAGACGGAGGAGGAGAAGGTGAAGAAGGAGAAGACGGAGGAGAAGATGAAGGTGAAGAAGAAGAAGTTGGTGAAGAAGAGGAAGTTGGTGAAGAAGGAGAAGACGGAGGAGAAGACGGAGGCGGAGAAGGTGAAGAAGGAGAAGACGGAGGAGAAGACGAAGGAGGACACGGCCGTGGGGGCCGTGAGCGAGAGGTAGGGTCTGGGCCTTTCCTTGCCATCTTCCCTGTGCCCAGCCAGATATGGCATTTCCAAGGCCGGACTTTGGAGAAGGCCTTGCAATGAAGGCAAATCCCAAGAAGGGATGGATGGCGTCTCTGGCTCAGCTCTGAGCAGCTGGGCTCCCTTTCTGGAGACAGTTCAGTCCTCCATCTTCACTCCCGCTTTGGGCTGTGAGCAGCCCTGATCTCTGGCGTCCTTCCCCAACCATTAGGGTTCCCACCCAGAAGGAGGTCCCTGGAAACCACCCTGAGCAATGCAGGTGAATTAACTTTTTGTTCAAAGCGGTATATAAATCCTGTTGATTGATTGACTGCTATTGATTGAAACAGCCTGGAGCTTCCGGCACTTATCCATCTGCTGACCCAAGAACCAGTGCTGAAGATCCAAGGCCTGGAAAAACTGTCCTGGAAGCTTCAGGAAATGTCCGAGGAGGTGAGTTCTTGGGGAGGGATGACCAAAGGCAGACCTTCCTGAGTGCCCTTTCCAGGTCCAACGTGCAGCCTCCCAACATGCAGTGCATGATCCCAAAGCTGGATGTTTCCATCAGTGATGTCCAGGCGGGAAGGCAGAGCCTCACAAGGTCTAACCAGTTCTTAAGGGGAAAAAGCCAACCCAGCCCAGTAAATTAAGCAGGACAGACACATCAGAAATCACAGAGGCAGCCAGCAGAGCCCCTTCAGCCAGTGAGGTTGCAAGCCTGAAAAGGCCGGCTGTCTTCCTAAGGAAAGTCCGGACGGGAGAGGCAGCAGGCGGCACAGCCTCAGTCGTATTTGGCTGCAGTCATGTGGCCTTCCCGTGAAAAGGCAGGACTCCTGTGTCAGCAGTCACAGGAGAGGCAGGGAGTAGCGCTGCCTCCTCTCATGTCCCGAGAAGGGAAAGCAGCAGGGAGCCTTCTGCTGGAGAGTGCACCAGGGAGGCTGCTGTGGAGCTGCCGCCTGGAGGAAACGGCCTTCTATCCCTGCTCTCCATAGCTCTGGAGTGGGGGAAGACGAGGTGGATATTTTTATCAATTGATTTCTGGGGAGGCTGGAATGAGAGGGAGAGAGGTGGAGAGAGAGTATCCATGTGTGTCCCCAGACCTCCCCGCATGTCACTGCTTTGAATAACACAGCGCACACTCTATGCACCCCAGCAGCTGACAACACAACTGCCAACAAAAGGGAGAATTCTGATCCCTGCATGGCAGGTTGTGGGTCTGGCCCTGAGAGGAGCTTCCCAAAGTCTGCCAGAGGAGTTCACAGTCAAGAGGAGACCTGCCTGAGCACAGGGAGTGTCTTCCCAAGCCAAACTCCCAGGCCCAAGACAAGATCTGGAGGCACCTCATGGTGCCCTCCTTGTGTGCACGCATCTGAACACACAGGCTCCTCTAAGGATGGTGGCTGCTGAGCCTTCACACCACTTCATTGTCTAGGCAACTCGCCCCTCTTGGAGAAGTCCCAGCCTCAGGTCTCCTTTTCCTGCCTGCAGGACTTCAGTTGAACTTCCTTCTCAGTGCCATTTGCAGTGCAATCTGTGAAGGCCAACATCAGTCTGATCTCAGTCTTTCTTTCCCACCGCCAACTTCCCAAGTCTACCCTCTCGGAGCTCCCGAAGATCAGGGCAGAGTCCCATCCTTGGAGACGAGGAGCTTTTCCCCAAAAGAACTTCTGTTTTGCTTTTCAGCCTTCTGCAAAGCTGCCCCTCACGGAGCTCGGTCGTCTGGTGGCCGCCACTTGCCTGTGCGCCTTGGACAGTCAGTGCGGCCAGAAGGGAGCGGACAGACCACAGAGGCAGAAATGGGAATTGTCACGACCCCCACTCACTGTGGGTGGGCCATTCTTCCCCCTCTCTGGTGGTCAGTGAGCGAAGGCTTCCTTGGCAAGTCCCCGGAAGCGCCCATGACTGCGGATCGTTCCCAGTAATCATTCTCTGCCTCTCTGGCGATTAGTGGGGAAGCATCTCCCGCAACTGATTGATTGATGAATGAATGAAATTCGTATCCTGCCTTTCTCCAGAATGGATGCAAGGTGGCTAACAATACAATAAAACAGTCAACATACAGTTAAAATGTTAAAAAACTTTTAAAAACTAATACAAACATTAAGAATATTAAAAACATTACATGAAATAACGTGGGAACAACCCACACTCCCCACATTTGACAAAAGCTTTGGTGAATAGAAATGTCTTGAGGCCCCATCAAAAACTCAGCATGGAGGGAGCAGTTCTTAGTTCTAGGGGAAGGTAGTTCCAGAGCTGGGGTGCAACCACCAAGAAGGTCCTACTCCTGGCTGCCACACCCCTCACTTTCCTGAATGGCGGCACATTAGGTGATGGGTTGCATTTTATGGACCAAGGCCGTCCCTCAGGTATCCTGAGGCCTCAGAGGGCGTTAAAGGTCAAGACCAGCACTTGGAATTCAGCCCAGAAACAAATGAGCAGCCAGTGTAGTCGCTGAAGCAGCGGCCCAACCGAGAGGAGCTCTGAGCTCTCCTCTCCTTGACCACTTCTTGGGAACCTGGGAACCTGGGATGGGAACCAGTGTTCTAAACCAGCAGCAGTCTCTTCTACCACATCATCAAGTCCAGATCGTGTTCTGGATCCACCCCAGATTTGTCGGTTTGCTTTAAGCTCTTCCTGGAGGACTCTCATAGATTGCCAGTGCCAAGACTCATGTAGTGCAAAGACCCCCATGTCTGTGAGGGATCCGATCCCTCCATGTCTCCAGACGTGGGTCCAGGGGACACTCTAAAATAAGCCTCCCTTGATTTCCATTGCAGACGAACTCAGCTCCACCAACCACGGCAAGCGTGCTATAGAAAGGGCAGAGGAGCTGACTTTGCAGGGAGAAAGCCCCAAGTTGTTTGGAGGCAACTGCTTCAACCAGGCCAGGGTAAGGAAGCATCCAGAGTCCTGCAGGTGTCCTCCATCCCCTTCCTCTCTCCACTCCCCTATTTGCACACTGATGTCTGCAGAGGCTGGCTGAGGTCTCCAGCCCCTGATTTTCAAATCACCATCAGGAGCAACGGTGCAGTTCGATCGGCTTGTCTGCTGCAGCCTCTGGTTGCCGGTTCAAAGGAGGAGACTGACCAGGCGGGTGTTGGATGTGACCCAGCCAGAACAGTGGCCTCTTCAGACAGTCTCGGAGAGGAAAAAGGCTGTCTTGTAGAAAGCCGTCCGGTCTGTTGGGACCACCAGAAGGAGCCTCCCTCCTTTGCCTAGGCTCTTCCTGGGCTCTTTCAGACCCTTTGATTTCAGAGGCAAGCAGACATTTTTCTCCTCTCATCTCAGGTCTTTGGGGCTTTCCTGCCCAAAAAACAGCTGCTGGAAGCCATCCGATTCCTGAGCGGGGAAGTGGGGATATTCAACTCCCTGGATGTCTCCCACTTCCTCAGGGCACTGGTGTTACACTTCGTGGGGAGAAAAGTGACAGTGAGGAGCTGCTCTGATCCTATGGACAAGATCCTGGGTCTTGAACCAGATCCTTGAACGACGGACAGCTGAGTTTGCCCAGAGTGTTGATGACAAAATGGGGATCTGCGGTGCCCCTGAATCCACTCTGCTCAGGCTGGAAAAATCCCTTGCCTACCCCTTAAGCTGGGCTTCCTTCCTAGTACTTCGTAAAGAAGGAACCCCATTTGTTATTTTGCAGGTGGAGGAGGTCCTTGACAACACCCTCTTTCTGCAGGGGAAGAACGAAAGCAGGAGGTCCTCCATCCTCCTCATCATGCCACTGCTCGCCCGGCATGATGTGGGAACGGTGGTGGAATTCCTCTTGAGGCACCCCTTCTGGTAAGGTTTAGCTTAGCTTGGAAAAGATCTTTCTCCCCAATAGGGAAGCCACTTGCAGTGCTGCGGAGAGGCTGGTGCATGTCTGCTAGAATCATGCCCGCAAGATGCTCTGCTGATGAAGGGATCTGACATGTTCTCCTCTTCCTCTTCCTTTAAAGTGACTGCCGAGACTGCTGGAGGCTCCTCTTAGCCGCAACATCCCTAAGGGACGTTCTCATCGCTGTGTCGGGCGCAATGGCGGACAACAATCTAGAGGCGGTAAGGCAAAGAGGTTCCCTTCTTCCCTGCTTTGGTCCCCCCCACCACCGAGATCACTCATGGAAATCTCTCTTTCCTCTAGGAATGTGCGACGCTGGTGCTGAAGGAGTACCTGGAGTTGGCTGGGCCTGCCTGCCTGTGCTTCAACCGGGAGATCTTCCCCCTGATGTTCCTCAGCCTTTTGGGGCAAATCCATGCATGTGGGGCCGAGCACCAGGAGCTGAGGAGGTGAGTTGTGAAAGGAGGGGCTGGAATGGTTGCTTTTTCAAGAGGAACCTTCTGGCTCCTCCTCAGGAGTTTCCCTCTCCCGAGGCACATCATGACCCTATGAGCCCAGTTTGGTCAAGGCCTCTGGCCTTCTGGTCTCTCCTCAGGGCAACCAAGGGTCCCATGTGGCCTGTCACACAAGCAGATGGCGTGCTCCCTCCAGTCACGCTAACCCTCCTTTCCTTACAGCCTGGCCCAGCATGTCCTGGTGCAGCTCTATGGGGCTGCCTGCATATGTAGGGATGATGTGGCCATGCAAGATCTGGCTGCAGAGGACTCCTTCCTGCATGGACTATCCACCATGCTGAGGTGAGAACTGGGTTTGCGGAAGAGGAGGAGATGGACAGCTGGTCAGTGAAGTGAGGAGACCTTCCTACACTGCAGCCTCTTTCACTCATGTTCTTGTCTTCTCCTCTTGCAGGCAACTCATCACTCACGAGCCCTTCATCGCGAAGGACTTGTTTATTCATATTATGGGGTTTTTTTTCTGAAAATCTCCAACAAGCCCCCTGAAGTGGCCATGATTGTGTACCTTGAGGTAAGGCTAGGGGTGTTTGGGGAGAAGGTTGCTGGACGGCTTGATCCAGCGGTCCTGCGATGGGTTCTGCAATGGGTTCTCCAAGGAAAAGAGAGTCAGTTGACCCTCCTATTTCAGAGGTATTGGCTGAGCATTTTTGGCTCTGCCTTTCCATTGGACTAATTCAGTGGCGTAGAGAGGGGGGATTTGCTGCTTGGGTAACAGCCTATCCTCCATAACAATCTAACCCAGGCTTTCGTGCTTCGCATGCAGCGTATGCAGCGCCGAGCACGATACCATAGTCTCTCAAGACCGACGGAGGCCTGCTTTCTGATTCAGTGTCCCAGGCGTCAGGTTCCTGGTAGGAAACAGAGAACTTGCCTCAGTTTCCCTTGTGTTTTGTGTGATACAGTAACTTTGCTTCCTTCAGCTGCTGCACTGCAAGTACGGCCTGGAGGACCGCGCGACCGTGCCCTGCCTTCTCAAGGGGCTGGAACACCGCAACACCCGAGTGCGGAGGCTCAGCTTCGAGGGACTCATTCTCCTGATCCAGTCAGATGTGGTAAGTGGGCCTGGGAGAAAGTCCAGGAACTGGTTCACTCTCCCGACCTCTGTCAAGGGGGCCTCACCAACTTCTAGGGTGAGAAGGGAAGAGTTGATCTCCTGGGCTTTAAGACATGTTGAAGGAAGCCCCTCTTTCTTGCAGGACACTACAATGCTGAAGAACACCTTCTTGACAGCCCTGAATGCAGCCTCACCAATTCGTGCTGAGGTCATCCCGGACCTGCTAGACCTCCTGCTGAATTTCCTTCCCACACAGAAAGGGACTGAGCAACGTTCATTTGCTCAGCAGTTGGCTGAAATCTACCTCCAGCACATGGACCATGTGAGTAGACCATCCCTGCAAGGACAATGGCAGTGAGAATAGATAGTTTTGGGGTTCATCACCCCAAGACAGTGGGTTCCCTTCCAAACCAACCAACACCTTCTGTTCATGTTGTCAGAAGAACTGCAGAGATCTTGGGAAGGGCTTTTGCCAGCCTCAGCAAGGGCTGGGAAATAGGCTGAGCCTTTAGGGCTGGCCTCAAGCTGGCTGGACCCATTGCTCCCCAAAAGGTCCCTGCACCGAAGGGAGCCCCAAACTAGTGCAGCTTCGTCTGGTCTGCAATCTGGCATTAAAATCTGCTGAGATCCATTGGGTCATTAACCCACAAGCACTTTGTGCTTCTCTTTTTTCCCGCATGCAGAATGAAGCTGCGGTCAGAGCGGCAGCCATAAAGAACATCGGCCTTTTGAGGACCAGCTACAGGAAGCGGCGGACCCCCCAAATTCTCCTCCTGGAGGAATTTGTGGGGGTCCTGATCCATTTGAATGATGAGGAGGAGGTGGCTGAGGTGAGTGAAAAGCAGTTTAGAATTACTTTGATTGATTTTCAGCAGGGACCCCCAGGGAGGAATCCGTGCCAGGCCAGTATGTCTCCAAGTGCCCTTCTCTGCCTCCATTCTAGGCAGCAAGGGCTGCGCTCAAGAAACTGGCCCCTGGGGGAAGATGGAAAGTGGCCCCCGAGGAGTTCAACCTGGAGAAGATACTCAACCAGGCTGCAAAATATGTGGTAAGGAGATCCAGGGGCTTTGCTTCCTCCCTCACCTTTCCTCCTGGTCACTGAGTGAGCCTCTCCTCAGCAGAGATGAAGGGAACCTCCTGGGGTTCATGCTCTTTCATCTTCAGAAGGACCCCAGGAGGGGAGCTTAGAGGCAGGTGACATTCCCAAGGTGACCCACTGAGTTCAGTGGCGCATCTCCTTCCTCCAGAAGAAGCACCACTTGCTCACTCTGTTGGAAGCAGAGCCGGGGGGTTGAGAGGATTGAAATCAATGCGCCAACTGGCCTGATGCCTCTTCTTTCTATTTTCCAACCACAGATCAGAAAGTACAGCCGAGATCACCTGCCGCATGCCGTGGCCCAGAGTGTCAAACCGAGGACTCTGTCATCAGTCACCAGGGCTGCAGCACTTTTTGTGGGTAAGGAAGGTCTTGTCCCCTTGGTTAGTGATGGAATTCAGCCTCCATCCGTCCCCAGCTGGGGCTCACCCACACCCACAGTGTTCCTCAGAAGGTGTTCCTTCAGCAGTCTTTGCCTCCGGGGATGTTCCAGCGCTTGTTGGCCCTTCCAGGGCACTCCTCCCCTCCCGACTCTGGTTCCAGGGGCTTTCCTGTGATCCTGTTTCTTCCTCTGTCTCTCTAGCATACCTAGTCCAGCAGAAGCCCAGCTGCGTGCCATTGAAGAATGTGAGCTCTGTCTGTGAATGTGAGTGACCAAGGCCGTGGGATGGGTCTGGGGAAGGAGGAAAGAAGGGGCTTCTCCCAAGCGGGGCGTTGGGCGTAGGCCAGCAAGAGACTCGGCTGAGCTTGGGTGTCCTCTGGGCACAGCAGGGGTTCCGCCTGGACTCCAGCCCCTCTCTTAAGCAGACCCAGGGTCCCTGGAGTCCAGTCCAGACAAGTGCAGAGCCTTCAGTTTGGCTTGGTGTGGGTCTTTGGAGCACTTGCTCACAGCTTGAGGAACAAGACTGGCTTTGCATGGAAAGAGAGAGTCTCTGCAGGCTCCGCAGGCACCTGGGGCTGACCGGTCTGTCCTCTCCTGCTTCTTCAGGGCTTCAGCAGATGTTGGGCGTTGAAGACAGAGAGCTGCAAGTGGCAGCCAGGTCGCGCTTGGAGGCTGTGAACAAAGCCTCCATGGTCCACCGGGAAGGAAGGTCCATCTTGGAGAGGATCCGGAGGGCCCTCTTGAGCTGTTGCGGTAAGAGACTCTGGGTGGCTGAGAGGCTTTTGAGGAGTGCAGAGCCACCTACCACTGTTGGTTGTGTCCCATTCCTGGTTTTGCTGCCTGGCTGCAAGACCACCTGACCTTCAGAAAACTTCTCTTGAGATGCCATAACCCAGAACTGGAGAAATGCATTGCTCGATGGGGTCTGAACTTTTGATTTGGGAGGATTGTTTGAGGCCTTTGATCAGTTATCTTTTCATACATATGTATGTTTAATGTGCCCATAAAGGTTGTGAGTCTGCCGGACCCCAGATCCACACAGATTAGTCCCAGGCGAAGGATGACGTCCCCCAAAAGAAGACCGGATGTGACTCAGCTGACGGGATCTAGAATTTTCATATGGCAACCTTGAATTTTGGACCTTGACGAAACACCAAGAAGTGCAACAAGAATCTGGAAAGTCCCATTTCCGGCCATGGCAAGAGCTCTGCAGCAAAGGGCTTCAGTCCCCACCACACTTTCCGCAGAGTAACCCTCAGGGTGTTTCATGGGGATTAATTCTGAGCAGACCTGCATAGGATTGTGTGCAAGAGCTTAAGTCCTCCCTTAAGTCCTCCCCACACTTTCCTGGGAGTTAGCCTCATGGAGTGTCATGGGACTTAATTCTGAGCAGACCTGCATAGGATTGTGTCCAAGGGCTTCAGTCCTCCCCACACTTTCCTGGGAGTTAGCCTCATGGACTGTCGTGGGACTTAATTCTGAGCAGACCTGCATAGGATTGTGTGCAAGGGCTTAAGTCCTCCCTTAAGTCCTCTCCACACTTTCCTGGGAGTTAGCCTCATGGAGTGTCATGGGACTTAATTCTGAGCAGACCTGCATAGGATTGTGTGTAAGGGCTTAAGTCCTCCCTTAAGTCCTCTCCACACTTTCCTGGGAGTTAGCCTCACGGAGGGTCATGGGACTTAATTCTGAGCAGACCTGCATAGGATTGTGTGCAAGGGCTTAAGACCTCCCTTAAGTCCTCTCCACACTTTCCTGGGAGTTAGCCTCATGGAGTGTCATGGGACTTAATTCTGAGCAGGCCTGCATAGGATTGTGTGTAAGGGCTTAAGTCCTCCCTTAAGTCCTCTCCACAGTTTCCTGGGAGTTAGCCTCACGGAGTGTCATGGGACTTAATTCTGAGCAGACCTGCATAGCATTGTGTGCAAGGGCTTAAGACCTCCCTTAAGTCCTCTCCACACTTTCCTGGGAGTTAGCCTCATGGAGTGTCATGGGACTTAATTCTGAGCAGACCTGCATAGGATTGTGTCCGAGGGCTTAAGTCCTCCCCACACTTTCCTGGGAGTTAGCCTCACGGAGTGTCATGGGACTACCAAGTGCTTTGCTCATTGAAAGCTCTATTGACATGTGAAGCCATCACAGCAAGTCTTTGAATCTATGGCTAAAATCTTAACCGAGGCCAGCACTTCTCATCAGTCTTCCCGCTGCTGTTGTGATGCAAGGAGGCAAGTGTATGTCTGTGCCTACCTCTCACCCAGGAGTCTTCCGGCACTTTTGTGACACCCCCAGTTCAGCACAGGACTTATGCCAGGGCTTAGGCCGGCCGAAGTGGACGTCAGGATTGCAACCTTAGTCTTGTTTCAAAGAATGATGACATAAGGCCATAAGCCAGTGTCAACCCTACCCACCGCTTAAGGTTAGTCTGGGCTTTGCTGGTTGCCTTTGGAGCCGAGTAGGAATTTTTTTCTGCTATCCTGATTGGCTGTTGGATGGCAGTTTTTTCGCCTACTCCAGACTATCCTCTCTTTGGCCACTCTATGGCAGGGGGATGCGGGTGAACAGGTCTATAAAAGGGTCTGTTTTACCATGCAATCATGGTCAACATAGGCACAGTGGGGTGTCCCCTAATATCCGCACTCAGTCCCAGGCAGGGCGAGGGCTGGGGGGGTCACTCCTGTGCCGCCAGTGGGCCGCTTTCAATCCCATGCGGGGTGGGAGCGGCCTACAAGGCGTCAGTTGGGCCAGACCCACATCCCCCCTTTGTGGGGAGGAGTATTAGGAGTGGAACCCTATGAGTAGGGTAGGGCCCAAGTTTGTGCACGCCGACCCTGGTACCCAGGTTTGCCTGAGGGACCAAAAGATCCTGTCAACGCTTTCACCCCTAGCCACATAGCAGGCGTTGTGGGGCTAAATTTAGCCCAAGTTCAAGTTCTGCCGATTGATTATTAACATTATTGATTATTGATATCATTAATAATCATTAATAAAGTGGCCAATCTCCTCCATACTTGTTGTCGGTACGTAGCCCAATGATGCTGTTCTTCCCAGATTGGATGTTGTAGCTCTATAACTTCATTCTCTTCTTCTCTTTTGTAACACTCTATATTTTATTAAACATTGTCTCACAACTGTGAGCCAGGAGCCTAGAGAGCAGTATTGGTACAGCTGGAACTGGGCCAGGCAAACCCAGTAACCTTTCCCCTCTGCCTCTCCACCTTGGGCAGACATGACACCTCCCTCGGTCTGTTCCTCCTTCTTCTAGGAGGTGTTACAGCTAGCTCCTTCTGGTACGTGGATCTCCAGGTTGAGACAAAATAGGGAAGGCATTTCCCTAGGGAATAGTCTTCATCCCAAATGTCCAGGTGCATCACTTCTTTGGCAATCTCCTCCTCCTTCTCCTTCCTTCACAGGTGGGATGAGAGGATGTCAACACAGCAGTTCTGCCAATATCCTATCTATCTACCTAGATAGGTCCACTCAGTGTTGTAAAGGAGGAAATGTAGCCTTATCTGGAGAAGTACACAGACCACAACCTCCCCTCTGCCAAGTTCCCCCAGAGAATGTAGTGCATACTGTTGCTGCAACTGCATTGGCAAAAGACGTATTTAGTTGGGGTTGGTCTAGAAATCTATCCAAAAGTGGGGTGGGGAACCTGGGACATCACCATAAAATAAACTGAGGAGACCATCCAAGTATTTCAGGAAGGAATTAAACCTACTGATAGAATGCATACATTTTATTAAGCAGTATTCCTACCAGAAATGGCCCAGCCCTCTTGAAAAGTCCCTCCTCTGAACAAAATTTTCTCATTTATATTGAACACTTTCTTGGAATGAGATAAAAGGGACAAGTCCTTGGTGAATTAAAACATATGATCCATTTTAAAAAGCCTAGCCACAATCTGGAAGCCTATGCACAATTAGGGGAAACAATCTAACCAACAGTCCAGGGTTTGAGACCCTGGTCCCCATAAGATTTCCTGCTACAGGCAGGGGAATAGATGATCCACTGGGTCCTTTTCAACTCTATGATTCTATTCTAATCCATGGTATCATTATTTGGATTATCTTACCATGTTCCAGAAAGAAAGGGAAGTCATCCTGCAGTGACTCTACCGGCATTAGTTATTGTCTTATAACAGTACTGAAAGAAAAAGATCTTACCTTCCAGGGCTGTATCTTCTGAAGTCTTTGCATTCTCATGTGCTTTGCATCATGTGCATGGATGAGTACGCAGCATGTAAAGCATGTGCTAAGGCATAGATTGCATTGTAGATACTATAGCTCTCAGAAGACATGCTCATCTCAAACAAAATCCCAGGGAGGCTCTCCAGCTTTTCTGTCCCTGTACAGATTTTGAGATTTACTCTGTGTTCAAAGTGATTTAAGACTCTTGGTAAGCTTCAAATATTGCAGTCCAGAATTGTTGAAGAAAAATATAATTATGGTGGTGGTAAGGGTTAAATGTCCAAAGAAAGTTGGAAAATAGGTATGTTTAGTACCTTTATTACCTTTATTATTAAAGTCTCTGCTACCACCTGGTGGTAGGAATAAATAATTGCTGCCCACTTTCTGGTCAGGGGAAATTTCCGGGTCTTGTTTATAAAATTGTCCAAGTGTTCAGGTCAGCCAGTTTAATGTGGGTTGTTGCTTTGCAAACACCCTCAGTGAGAAGCCCAGCAGAAATCAGGGTGAGGTAGGAAGGAAGGAAGGAAAAGGAAGGAAGGAATCCTATCTTCATTTACCTGGGAGTACCTTCACTTACCCATTGAAAATTATAGGGCTTAATTCTGAGAAGACATTGTGTTAATGATTGCATTGATGAATGAATGAATGAATGAATGAATGGCATTTGTACAGTGCTTTCTCAGTATGCAAACCCTTCACGTCTGATAAGAATCTTTACATCAAAAGGTGCAAAAGGATGGGATAAAAATATTTGTGAACAAACAATATTGCAGGGCAAATATTTACTTATTTATTTTTCACATTTTTTATATTTTTCATCCTTCAAGGAGCACAAGTTGGTGTATATATCCCCCTCCTTTTGTTTTCATCTATGAAGTAGATGAGACTGACAGATTGCAACTGATCCAAGGTCACCCAGGAAGGGATTTGAACCTGGATCTTCCATGTCTAACATCATAACCAGAGGTGGGCAGATGCCGGTACGTGCCTACGTGCCCGTACCGGGTCTTCCCCCAGGGCCGACGACAGCGAGCCGGCCCGCCACATCTCCTGAACATTCAGCAGGGAGGCGAAGGAGGGGAGAGCGGAGTGGCACCACGCTCTCCCTGCCTCTCCTGGCCAGCTCTCCCTGCCTCTGCTGGCCGGCAGGGAGGCGAAGGAGGGGAAAGCGCAGCCACACCACGCTCGCCCTGCCTCTGCTGGCTGGCTGGGGAGGCTGAGAGCCGCATCCTGTGCAGGTCTACTCAGAAGTAAGTCCCAGTATAGTCAATGGGACTTACTCTCAGGCAGGTGTGGAGAAGACTGCAGCCTCAGAGCCCCAGCCAAAGTAGGTCTACTCAGAAGTAAGTCCCAGTATAGTCAATGGGACTTACTCCCAGGCAGGTGTGGAGAACTGCAGCCTCAGAGCCCCAGCCAAAGTAGGTCTACTCAGAAGTAAGTCCCAGTATAGTCAATGGGACTTACTCCCAGGCAGGTGTGGTGAGGACTGCAGCCTCAGAGACCCATCCTGACTGAGGGTTTTTAAATTAGTAATTTTAATTAATAAGTAATATAGTGATTAAGGACAAGAAAGCAAGATACCTTATATGAGTGTTTTTAGCTGTTATATGGTCATGTCCTACATTTTTATTGGGCGTCCTACATTTTGTCCTCTATTTGTGGTTATGTCATTTGATTATCACCCTGTTCCAGACACTTAGAGCAATCCTAATTATGTCTACTCAGAAGTAAGCCCCATTGTGTTCAGTGGGTCTTACTGCAAGGAAAGTGTGCTTAGGATTGTAGCCTTAGGCTGCAACCCTAAACTTTCCTGGGAGTAAGCCACATTGAACATAATGGGACTTACTTTTGAGTAGACATGGTTAGGATCACAGCCTTAGAGCACAATCCTAACCATGCCTACTCAAAAGTAAGCCCCATTGTGTTCAATAGGTTTTACTCCCAGGAAACTGTCTTTAGGATTGCAGCCTTAGTCGAACTTCACAGATCAAGTGGGTCGCATCCAGTCCATTTTTCCCTTTTTGGGGGGGAATCTTTTTTTATCATTAGCCTTAGCCCCATATCTTTTATAGATTAAATGGGGCAATGGCATATCTAGAGGGGGTGCAACCATGCAAAGCACTCCCTGCCACCCATGGTAAGACTGAAATCCTAAAGACTGTCTAATTTTAGAGAGCTACACTTAAAGTCCTCTGAGGATTCCACCCCCATCACCTCTTCCCTTCCCAGTGGATCCAGGCTGCAATCCTATATTTACCTGGGAGTAACCCCTATTGACTCTAATGGGATCTATTTCTGAGTAGGTACTTAGAAGCTTGGGTTCTGAAACTGGATGGGAGGCAAGGAGAGTGTGTGTGTGTGTGTGAATGAGAGAGCATAGAAGTGCTCCATAGAGATGAGAGAGCTAGTGGCATAGCTAGAGGGGGACAGAGCATTAACTGTTGCATGGAGCCTCACTGCAGCCTGCATGCAGTCCCTCTCCCATCCCTTTGGAGCCATACCAGGATTGGGGGAAGGAAGGCATGTGCCTGTCTCCAAAGAGAAGGGACCCCTTGAAGCTACCTATAAAGCTTGGTGCTTTACTCACTCTGGCTATGCCACTGGCAAGTGTCCAGTCAACCAACCAACTGTATTTATATATCGCTTTTTAACAAAAGTTCATTAAAGAAATAAGAGTTTATTATTTCTCCAGAGTTTGCATGAGCTCCCAAGGAGGCTGGATCTGACAACCTAGCAGGTTGGAAGAGCTGCCTAACTTCTCCCCACATCTCTCCCAGCCGCCCCCCATTCCATGAAGGGTGTCTCCCAGTCGGCATTGCCTACCCTTGCAGGTCTCTGCTTGTTATGCAGAGTCTGTCTCACTGCTGCTTCTTTAGAGGTTTGCCCAGGGAGCGCATCCACTGGCACGTTGAACAGATGTCCTCTTTTTCCAGGGCACACCCTCTTATTTTAGACTTGTGTCCTGGAAAAATAATCTTCACTGTCCTCCTTTTCTAGGGTGAACATATGTCCTCTTTTTCCAGGACACGTCCTTTTTTAACCTTATGTTTGTCCTCCTTTTCCTTGTGAGCAGGCATGTTGCCTTCTTGTAATTAATTATATGCAATAAATCATAAGTGATAGTTCAAATGTAATAATAAGCAATATATTACATGAACCATTCAAAAGTACTATATCTGTAAAACACACACACTTGCCCTGGAGGTCTCCTCAGAAGTAAGTCCCATGACAGTCAATGGGACTTACTCCCAGGCAAGTGTGGTTAGAACTGCAGCCTGAGAACCCTATCCTATGCATGCCTACTCTGAAGTACGTCCCATGACAGTCAATGGGGCTTAATCCCAGGCAATTGTGTCTAGAACTGCAGCCTAAGAACCCTATCCTATGCATGCCTACTCTGAAGTACGTCCCATGACAGTCAATGGGACTTACTCCCAGGCAAGTGTGGCTAGAACTGCAGCCTGAGAACCCTAACCTAAGCATGCATACTCTGAAGTAAGTCCCATGACAGTCAATGGGGCTTACTCCCAGGCAAGTGTGGTTAGAACTGCAGCCTGAGAACCCTATCCTATGCATGCCTACTCTGAAGTAAGTCCCATGACAGTAAGTCCCACTAACAAAAACTTAGATTTTTGTTTAAAAATTAAATTTTTAAATTTTTTTAAAAAATTCCCCCTTTAAATTCTCCCTCCCCCGCCCCCGCCCCCGCCCCTAACCCTGGCCACGCCCCCTGACCCTGCCTGGCCACGCCCACTTCCAGGGAACCGGTTCTTGGGCCATGCTGGGCCCACCACTGATCATAACCCCTGGTTCTCAAATAATAAAGTATTAAAGTATTATCAACCACTGCGCCCAGCCGATCTCCAACTGTCTTGACTTTTGTACTGCCATTGGAGCAAGATGGAATCTGGGAAGAGAGAGTGAGGCTGACTCTGCACACCTCTCCCTCACTTTAATCCAATCCATGCACAAGTCTCGACATTAGATGTTGAGTTCCTCATCAAACACAATGGACGAACTACTGCAAATCCCAAAGTATACCCTTGATGTGGAATTTGTAGTAGTCCATCCATCACACAATAGCGGTGGATTTCAAAAGTGTGCAATTATTTTTATGTCTTCTTCATCAAAGCTAGTGCAGTGTTCCACAGAAGTCTCAGTCAGTACATTAGAGCATCATTATCTTTTTATTTAAAGACAAAGGCTTGGCAAATTTAGCTGCGCACCTCTTACTCGCATCTCTTTCATGCACCTTTCGGTATATTTCAGCAGTCACTTGGCGTGGCATGACATATTGTGAGGGAAAGAAGGAGCCCTTCTTCCTTCACAAACATTATGTGCTTCCTTCATGAACACCAACACCAGAGGCATAGGGCAAACTGATAAGCCAAAATGGGTGCTTAATAACCAGTGTTCAAATTATAGGGGTAATGGACTGTGAGGGGCTTTAATGAAACCCATAAGTCCTTCCTGCACCCCACCACAACTCTCCTAACAAACAGTAACTGAGGAGGTCATTATGCTACGTTGTGGGGCTTCCCTGGTTGCTTTGTAATTCAACAACAGTCCTCACTCTGACTCCGAGTCCAAAAGTAAGCTACTTACAAGACCTGCTGAGGGGCTGGAAAGGGCATCCCCCTCCAGTTCTTCCACAGCAAGGCCTTACAGGAGTGGGTGAACAAACTGCTTTGGCAGCCATTTGCTGTGGAGAAACAAAAGGGACAAGAGAGCATCGCATTCCCACTTTGCAAGCAGCCCCTCTGCCCCTCCATGCACATTGTCTCTGTTCTCATGGGTTTGGGACAGCCATTTTCAACCCCTACACTATGACACCCTAGGGTGCTTGTGACAAACGGATGTGTGTGGTGACAACATTCATGTGATACATGAGTGGTCCACAAATGTGCCCCAGGAGTTTGGGGCTGTAGCGGCAAGAGTGGTTTAAGACACTGTGCCTGTTAACCAGTAGGCCAGGGTTTGAGACACAGGTCCTACAAGATGGAGTAAGCTCCCGTCCTTAGCCCAGCTCCTGCCAACCTAGCAGTTTGAAAGCATAGAAATGCAAGTAGATAAATAGGTACCACTTCGATGGGAAGGTAAAATAGTATTCTGTGGACCTTGGCATTCAGACATGCTGGCCTCCTGGCCATGGATGCATCTTTGGACAATGAGCACTGCACCCTATGGTCAGTCATGACTAGCAGTATAACCTTTGAGCCAATAGAGCCCCCCACAAGCAGCATGGGGTGCCCTGTCAATAGTCAAAAAGCGTGACAATTTTATTCCCTTCACAGTATGTCATGAGGTGAAAGAGGTTGGAAATCACTGGTTCGGGGACAACATGCTTGCACAGGCCACTCACCAATGGACACAAAGAGCCTTAAGTCCAAAATTTGGCCTCTTTTTGGAGAATTTGTGACTAGATTTCACATTTTTTTGCCTTCCTTTTGGAGGTTTTGGGTGCAATCCTAAAACTGGTCTTCCTGTGGTGATGGAGGGAGGCAAGCGCATGTCTGTGCACTGGCCTGAACCACCTCAGGAGTGGCGCAGAAGTGTCTTATGGCACTTTTGTGACACCCCCAAGTCAGCACAGGACTTATGCCGAGGCTTAGGCCGGCCTAACTGGAGCTTAGGATTGCAGCCTTTGTGATTAGATTTTGCAGTCAGGTTTGTGCAGCAGTGGGAACAAGAGTGCGCTCCTCCATCATGTTCCTGGTGCCTGCTTCAGGCAGGGAGGGTTCCTTCTTTCAATAAGTTGAAACCTTTCGCCCCAGGGAAGGTGGCAGGGCTGCTGCTCATGAAAAACTACATATCCCAGCAAGCCATGCTCTCCCCTGAACATACTGTACAAGAAATTCAAAGGTACCACCAGATGGAGCATCAGCACTTCAATTCCTTGGGTTGGGGGAGAAGTCGTATGGTGTGATTGCATCCAAGGTCTATCCAAATCAATACCAGGGGCTGCTACTCAGTGACTGTATGTCCTCTTTTTCCAGGACATGTCCTCTTTTTAGCCCTACATCCTGGAAAAAATCTTTATTGTCCTCCTTTATCTTGCAAGCAGGCTGCATGTAGCCTTCTTGTAATTAATAAATTGCAATATCGTCATCATCAAAGCAATATACATGAGTGTTTTTAGTTTTTATTTTGTCCTGTCTTTCATTTTTCTTGGGTGTCTTGCTTTTAGAGAGGACTTGTCCTCTTTTTAGGTTATGACATCTGGTCACCATGGCTGACCGTTCTCCATAGTACTCTATGGCTAAATTTCTAAGAAAAAAAATGTCAGTCTGGAAAAAGACACATTTGAATCCAAATGCATCACTCTTTTACCTGTGATTGGGAAAAAGATACCTTCTCAGGGACATCTCATGCACATCTGTTACTCCATCCACTCCAGTGTTGGCATTGCTGACACTGGAAACAGATGTTGGGGTGGAGGCTTGGCACAGATAAAGCCTGTTTACTGTTGCCCTGTCCTGAAGGAGGGTGCTACTACAAGCACCCTCACCTTTAGGTGATCAAGTTATGGGAGTGATCATGCTCTGGGATCATGCTCTTTGCTGGCAGTACAAATGAGGAGGGTGCAGACATTCACTTGTTCATTCACCTGTAGGTGGATCAGTACCCAGACACCATAACGGCAGAATTGGGCCCTGTGTAGCCAGAAAAATCATGGCTCCCTATCCATATGGGATCCAAGGAGAAGCAGCCTTAATTATTCCTTCTTGGCAGCCAAGTTGCCCAACTGTTTTCCTTCCTCCCACGCCTTGGCTTTCCCTGGGGTTGTTTGAATGAGAGCCAGTGTGGGTGGTGCAATCATGAATAGAGTGTTCCCTCTGGGCCAGGAAGGTACAGGCCAAATTTTGATAGAGCTTAGTGGATGGGATTTGGGGCAACCTTATAAGACTGTTGTGAAACTGGCAAGAGGACTACTCCAACGATCTTGAAAAAGTGAGCCTATGAAGTCACTCTGAGCACGTGTAGGTTCCTCTGAAGGATCCATAATGTGCCAATGTTAACACATAGGGATTTTTGGTAATTGATTTCGCTCTGAGATGTCCCAAGGACCATAGGTCTATTGACTTTTTTTACTGTGCCAGGCAAACTAGGGTGATAGCTTTTCCAGTGAGAAAGCAGGAATTCCAGTCCCAATATCTCTTTGCAATTTTCATCTGTGCAATGCTTTTAAAATTAAAAGAATTTAAATTTTTAATTTAAATTTTTAATTTTATTCTGTTAAATTAAAAGAAATACTTTTAATTTTTATCTGTGCAAAAGAGAATGGATTTCAGCTCTACAAACACAGTGACAGGAAGTAATGGAAACCTGAATAATTGCAGGACCAGGGTGGAAGAGGCCTTACTAGCCAAATTAAGCTATGGTACTCTATAGAAATGTGTACCTTTTTACAAAAGTTACAAAGTCATCATGAGAGCCAGGATGGTGTAGTTGTTTGCAAGTTAGATTTTATACATGGAAGAACCAAGTTCAAATCCGCTGTTAGACCTTCTTGAATGAAGTTGGGCCAGTCACTATCTCTCCACCAAAACTACCTCACAGGGGTGTTGTGAGAACAAAAGGAGGGACAGATCCATATCCTGAGTTCCTTAAAAGAAATATAGCGTAAAAATAAAATATATGGCCCTTTGTGTCTGCTTTAAGATTAAGGCTGCAATCCTAAAGACACTTTCCTGGGAGTAAGACCCATTGAACACAATGAGTTATCTAAGTTCTCACAATGGGTATTCTGCCATCATTTGTACCACCCTTGGCTCCTGTGCCTTTGATTACACTTTAATCTGTAGATCATGATGTGTATTTCCATGTCTGAAAAACTTCACCTGCTTGCCTCTAATACTCAGGACGCTATTAAGGGCAGGAGAGCAAACAAGCTAGATTTTTTCTGGCAAGTTGGCAATCCTACTTCTGCTAACTCCTGCTAACTGGGTAAGAGACACTCTTTTAAGTGGTTATTCCTCCTTTATTTAGCAGGGGGAGAGTAACTGGCACTACACACCCCAGAAATGTCTGTTCAAGTGGCTTCTGCTGCTGTTCTTTTTGCATTTTAGATTGTGAGCCCTTTTGGGACGAGGACCCGTTAGTTATTAATTAGCTATTAATTTTTCCTTTTTCTTTGTAAACCGCTTTGTGAACTTTTTAGTTGCAAAGCGACAGACAGACAGACAGACAGACAGATAGATAGATAGATAGATAGATAGATAGATAGATAGATAGATAGATAGATATTCACTCACACTCACACTCACTCACTCCAAGTGAACAAAGCCCATCCACAGGGATGCCATCTGTAAAGGAGCCCATTTAGAGCTGTGTTCAATGGGTATTACTCCCAGGAAAGTGTCTTTAGGATTGTAGCCCAAATGACCCTGTTCACCCAGCTGGGAGGGGACAGGCTCTGGATATACACAAGATCAGATCCGGGCTAGAAATAACTGAATAGGTGCTGCATGTCAGAGCATCCCTAGTTGCACAGTGAGACTAGTTCATGTGTGAATGTCACAATGCCTCTTTATTTGGTTAAAAGCAGCTGTAGAGCCGCCTCCATTTGGATTTGGGACTATGACACAGCAAAGGGTTTTAACCTTTAATTAAACTGCTCCCGAGTGCTGGTGCAAAGTTGCTAGGGGTCCCTAGACAAAGCTATACACTGCCCCCCACCGTATCACCGCCTGCCCCTTGATGTAGGGTTGCCTTATGTCCTGAAAAACAGGGACAATCCTAATTTGGGGGGATTGTGTTCATATGCTGGCAAATGGGACAAAGGGTCTTGTCCCAATTTTGTGGAAGAAAATTATCGCAAACCTACATTGGGTGCTACCACTGTCACTGAATGTTTGTGGGTCACTGGGTGGGTCCATAAAGCCCGTGCTTCTGATGCTTAAGAGACATTCCCCTCCTTTCCCAGATATGTCATGGTAGGGACAGATCTAGCTTGAGCCAGGTATGCTTCTGGCCCAGAACCAGAACTTGTTTTCTTCTAAGCAATATCACTTCCCAGGGCTTTCAGCAAGAGAGGTCTGAGTTTCAACCCAGAGTACAAATCACACCCTTTTTCTCACAACAACTGGCCTTGAGCAAATTATTTTGTTCCTCAGGCTGAATCATCCCCTTTCAATGGAAAGGTTCTTTTCCCATGTCTTACGTTTTTCTTGGGTGTCCTACATTGTGGGGAGGCCTGGGCCTCTTTTGTGTTATGACATATGCACACTCTAGCCTTAGGAGATAAGGGACCCAATTGGAAAGATTTTTTTGTGGGGCCCCATGTTATAGATGCTACAATTCTATAATAATTAACATGCATGGAATTAATGTGCAATAAAAATACAACAGTATAAAAAAACACTACTGACTTTTTAAGAATTCCAAAGAAAATTAAAATTGTTGCTGTTCTCTGTCAAATCCACAATGTGATGTTGTATTTTACTAGAGTAGATTAACCTTGCATGTGGTCTCCTTTGGTGCAAGGGTTCGTTGGTCCAAGGAGTGTCAACCCCCAGCCCGAGGGCCAGATGAAGCCCACAGCAGGCCTCAACGTAGCCTGCAGCAAGATCCCTCTATCTGGCCCTCCGGCAAGCCTTGTAGTCTTCTGGATGTACCTTTAATATGTAAATTTATTAAAATTTGAAATGTAAATCATTTTTCCAGCTCCTGATATGTCTCCGAAAGATATGACGTGGCCCTCCCTGCCAAAAAGTTTGCCAAATCCTGAGCTAAAGCCAGCCCATTTCATTGCACAGTGACTGAAATCACTCCATCTTCAATTGACTCGAAATCTTCTGCTTTCTTGACCGAGCCTGTCCATTTTCCCTGCTGCCTTTTGTGCCTAGAACATTTCCTCTGAACACGTTAGTGAGACCACCTCTCTCCCACCCTATCCTTTCAAATCCCTTCTCAAAACCCACCCAACCTTACAACCTTAACAACAGCAAAATACTGCATATGCAAAGTGCATTGGTTTACATCTATTCCTTGTTATGTTTGCACTCTTCTTGTCCACTCTCTCTGCAGAGTGTGCAGCTCTTCATGAAGTCCAATTCAATAAAACCTCATTAGATCTCCTTAATGTTAGCAGTCATTAACCGATACAAAAAGAATTAGACATCAGTGGGAAATTACCTTTTAAAGGTCATCAAGTACAAAATATAGTTACAAAAGGAAGTAAACTACAGTTGGAAAGAGGAAGCTTTGTGGGTTATTGGTTACCTAAGGATCCATTCTATATGCTGTTTGATGACCTTAGAGACACAGGGAGCAATGCTAACCAACCGAGGCCAGTCCAACTCCCCTATCTACCCATTCCTGCGGGGATGTGCATGACTGTGCACAGGCCTAGCCCCCGCAGGAGTGGCACAAAAGTTACTTGCAGCACTTTTACAATAGCCTCAGGCCAGCACAGGACTCGTGTTGGGACTTAAGCCGGGCTAACCTGGGGTTAAAGTTGTGCTTTTGCCACATATGTGCATTTCCATGTGACATGGATGTTATCATCATCAGCACCCATATTTAGACTGGTTTGCTGAACTTTGAATGAGCAGCTGTTTAAAAGATGGACTTATTATAACAATAATAGCTGAGGCTTCAATCTTATACTTGTTGTCCTGGGAGTAACCCCCTTTAATACAACGAGGCTAACTTCTCAGTAATAGAAGCACATAGAAGTGATGACAGCAGTCGGAAATGCCAAAAAGGAGTGTGGCCTATTGTGGCATGGATGACTACTCATTTCAATCTGAATATTCACGGCTGGGAATTCCCACCCACCCACCCACAAACCCATGTCTGTGCACTGGCCTAACCCCCCATATGTGGTGCAGAAGTGCATTACAGCACTTTTGCATCAACCCAGGCCAGCACAGGATTTGTGCTAGGACTTGTGAAAATAACTTGTTGTGGTTAGGATTATGCTATCACTAAGTAAATTTATTAGACTACGTGCTAAAATGTTTCCTATTGATACCTATGCACAGATGACATATCTGCAAACAACTGCCATTGTTTGTACCTGGTTGGATCTGCACATCTCTTTAACTGCTTCCATTATATCAGTGATTTTCAACTAGTGTGCCATGGATAGTCCTCAGGTGTGCTGCAGGAATTTGGGGATTGACAGTAATTAATAAAAAAATTGGGGAATATGAACAGCCTGGTGTGCTTTCTCAATGGTAAAAACAGTTGATGGTGTGTCTGATGATTTCAGTGTCTTGTTAGTGTGCTGTGAGATGAAAAAGGTTGAAAATCACTGCTTTAGATATTCAAATGTTGCAGGTTTTCTACAGTGACATATGTATGAAGTGGGGCACATTAAAAGGTGTGTGTACAATTTTCAACAATTGGCGTTGAGACAGTGGCAAACCCTAACCCTGATTTGTTCATCTGCCGTGAGCGTGTTTGAAGCAAATTGCGCTTTTCCTTATTAATATAAGCAACCAATGATGCTCCATTTGAATGACAATACATACCATTAATGTTCCAGTGGATACACATGCTTTCCTGTTCTTGTGAAGGGTTAAAGTTGTACATGGGGAAACACCGGTTCTCCTCCCCAGTGACATCAAACAATTAGTCAATGACTTTACAAAATAGCTGGCTAAGATCTAAGATCCTGGCATGTTTCCTCCTAGGGCCTACCTGCTTCCACATAAAAGGAGCAGAGAGCATGGTGTTCTTCTGGGATCATGAAATCTGACATTTGGACATTTATTATGGGGCCAGCGGAAATATCACAGTAATGGGGAGTGCCTTGCATTCCCTGCTTGATTGAATGCAAATCCCCATTCAAACATAAGAATCACAGCGAGGGTTTGGGTAGGACTCTTTTCTTCAGCCTCAGTTTTCCCCATAAGTAAAATGGGGGGGAGCCAGGGACAGCCCGCTCAAGGTCATCTGTAATACAAGATGTTTAACTTGAAACACCATAAGATCACTGTCAATAACAGCAAGCAAATATAGTTAGGTACAATTTAGGATGAAATCCTGAATGCACTCTGGGCCAGTGCACTCCCAGAACCCAGGCAGCACAGAGGTGTGTTAGATGGCATAGATCCATGTAGTGACATAAATCCGGAGGTGGCATAGATCCAAGTAGATCCATTCAACTGTTGCCATCTTACCTAGGGTAATGGGGAAAGTTTTTTTCTTGCCCCAAGGTAGTGTGGCAGCAGCCCCAAACTTGCACTGGATGCAGAGCAGGCCAAAGGCCCTTTCTGCAACAGCACAAGTTAGGATTGCACAGTTAGTGGAGGTATGGAAGTGTTATCATATATATACTATATAGACTATATTGTCAGACTATGGCTGCAAACCTAAAGACACTTTTCTGGGAGTAAGACAGACTGAACACAATGGGGCTGACTTTTGAGTAGACTTGGTTAGGATTGTGCTCTAAGTTATCAGAACGTTGTTAAGGAAGATCTTATTTACCGTAGTTTGATCTTAATATTCAGCTTTCCAAATTGCAGCCACAACGCAACCTGTGGTAAGGAATCAAACATTCACATATCCAGTGGAGATCTCCATGACAGCTTCCCAAATGCAGCATATGCTCTGTTGATACAGTTGCATTAATAACCTGAAAACTGGTTATTAAACGGCTAGAAAACTGGCTAGGACTTAGGCCCTTCATTTAGCACAAGAAAAATTGCTGGGGCTCAGACCTGTAAGAGAGCTATTAACCTTGTTTCTTAATTCTAAACACTGGGAGGACAGACTTGGTGGTAAGAAGGCATTCTGTACATGCTCAGAGGAACTTTTCTTTCTTATATTGGGGTGACCATATGTCCTGTTTTTCCAGGACATGTCCTCTTTTTTAGCCTTGCGTTCTGAAAAAAAATCTTCATTGTGCTCCTTGTTCTTATGTGCAAGCAGCATGAAAATTCTTATAATTAATACATTAGTTGTAGTACATTACATGTAAAAGTTTTATTTAATTTAATAATAACAGTGTTAAATTAACCACGTCAAAGCAATATAAATGAGTGTTTTTAGCTTTCGTTTTGTATGTCCTACATATTTTTGGGTGTCCTATATTTTAGGAGTGCTTGTCCTCTTTTTGTTGTTATGATGTATTGTCACTCTATTAGATAATGTTTCCACTGAATCTAGGGATGCAGCCAACAAAGGGAGAGGGTGGCTGTCCATGGCTGGCACAGGGTTGAAAGGAGAACGAATGGGGCTACACAAATAAGAGCAAGATTTTTTTTCCTACTCCCACTGATTCCTGTGAGTGAAGACATGTAGACCTTTGCCTCCAACATAGCTGGTTTCTGCAACACAGCCAATCCGCTTGCAAAAATCTGTCTGCAAAACAGATTGCAATTGCTGGATATGAACACCAAAAAGAGCACAAATGAAGGCAGGCCCTGGTTTCAAGAAGGGCTTGATGGGATCTGCATCTAGCAACATGCAGCTCATCAAAGCAGGTGAAAACCGGCTGGTGCATTCATAGTTTTTGCATCCACCGTGTCCAGGAAAATGGTATGTAAACATCATGACTTTGAACAACAAAAATGAGAGACGGTACTCCAGGTTGTGACTCATTTCCAGTTCTTTCCTCTGAGCTAAACGTGATGCCAGCCTCCCCATAAGGCTGCATTGCTTGCCCTCTGGAAACAGAGGATCCCACAAACAAGGATCTGCTGCAGGCTCTCCGCTTCTGGTTTTATCAATGTTTCCATTGTGTGAGTTCCCAATATTTCCCCAAACTGGCAGAATCTCAAGCCGCTAAGATTGGCAGCAAGTTGCAAACTGGCAAACCCACAGCCAGGGCTGAGTAAAGCAGGCGGGTCCTTTGACAGATATCACAAAAGACAACACAGGACTTTTCCCGATTTGTTTGTATTAAAAAGAAAAAGTGCTTTCTTTTTTTTAGCAACAAATTGCTAATTTGTTACAGGAATCCAGAACCCGATCTCTTTTGTAATATGTTCAAAGTGCAGGGTGTCCTCCTTCTCCAGGACATAATCTGTTTTTTTTCAGCTTGATGTCCTGAAAAAAAGCTTCATTGTTCTCCTTTTCCTTATAAGCAAGCAGTTTGTAGCCTTCTTGTAATTACTAAATTAGATATAATAAATTATATGTAATTGTTTTAGATTTAATAAGTAATATAATATTTAACCACATGAAAACAATATATATTTTAGTTTTTATATTGCCATGTTCTACATCATGTTCTACATCATCATGTTCTACATCATTGGTGTCCAACCTTTTAACTTCATGGCTCCTGGACCTTTAACAAGCTTGTAAAAGAGGAAATCTCAGCAGGTGTAGCTTGTGCTCTTTGTGATGAAAAGCTGCACCTGCTGAAATTTCCTCCTCTGCATACTTGTTAAAGGTCCTGGAGCCCTGAAGTTGAAAGGTTGGACACCCCTATTTTGCATTTTTCTAGGGTTTTTAATATTTTGGGGAACTCCTATATTCCTATATTTTTTCCCTTTTCCGGTTATGATATCTGACCACCTTAGTCAAAGTGGCACTTTGTTTTAGTTTTTATATTGCTATGTTCTATATTTTTCTGGTGTTTCCAATATTTTGGGGAACTCCTATATTCCTATATTTTTACTTTTTTGCAGTTATATCTGATCACTCTAGTCAAAGTGGCATTTCTGGCCAATCCAGCTGCAAGATTTCCTAAAGAAACCCATACCCCACTCTTTAAAGTGAGTTACTAAATTTAAAAAGACAGACCAAAAAATGACATTAAAAATGCAACAGATCAACAGGGACACTAGCTACAAGACCTGAGCAAATGCCTCTGCCAAATCACATCTGATTCAGCACTCAGAAACCAACTGAGGAGGGAGTATTATGGGATGGATCACAAATGAAAAGAGTGGGGGGGGGAGACAACCCAAAGGCAGCCAGATTTGTGCAGGTAAAGGAATTTATTTTAAGGCAGCTCAATCTCAAACTGGTTTAAAAATTAAAACCAATGCTCTGAATTAAGCTTGGAAAAAAGGATCCAGTGCTATTAAGACTGGCAGGGTGTGTCCTGCCCCTGTCCCTGTTAGTAATCCAACCACTGCATTTTGTCCAACCTCCAATTTCCAAACTGTTTTCCAGGCTAGCGTCTTGTTCCAGTGCTTTCTATGAGGGTAGCATGAAGTGTGGCTATGTACATTTTGATGGCACCTATGTACACTGGATAGCACCTGCGGCATTACTTTTTTATTTTATTTTTTATTTATTTTGCCTTTATTAAATGACTAGGGATGCCACCTTTCCCCCTCTTATCCAGCACCTGTGCCTTTAAAATGCAACATCTTGCCCAAACATTTCTTTTTCCTGCCACCTTATCCATGCCACAAAACATGCTCAACTTTCTGCATGGCAAACTGAAAGGCACAGCAGGCTGAATCTAAAACAAAAAGAAAGGAAGCCTCACATAAAGTAGGCTAATTGACCTCAACCAGTGGTGAATGGGTCCCAACAGTGGGGGTCTTGGAATCTTATAGGATCCTTTACTCTCTGGCTGGTGATGGTTTTCTTAATGCTTCCTGGATTCCTTTAGGTGGGGGTGGGATTGGAACTGGGATATTAGCTAAGAGCCCACTCCTATGTCTGTACAGAAGAATGTCCTATGTTAGTCAATGGGGCTTACTCCCAGGTAAGCAAGGTGACCATATGCCATAACCCAAAAAAGAGGACAAGGCCCATCAAAAAAGTAATACATGACAAAATAAAAACTAAAAACATTCACATATATTTTGCTTTCATGTGCTTAATTTAAACACAACATTCATTATTATTATTATTATTATTATTATTATTATTATTATTATTATCCATAAATACACAGCGAACAATTTCATGCTGGTTTCATTCACATCACCAGTCAGACCCTTCCCAAGAGTCTAGGACTGTGTGATGTAGTGGGGTATAATTTGTGCTGATCCCAGAAGAGCGGCTTTCTGCAGCTGGCAGAGTGATGTTTTGTCAATGCCAATAGTTTTCAGGTGCCCGCCAAGGTCTTTGGGCACTGCACCCAGTGTGCCAATTACCACCGGAACCACCTGCACTGGCTTACACCAGATACGCTGTCATTCGATTCTTAGGTCTTGATAGCAGGAGATCTTTTCCAGTTGTTTCTCCTCAATTCTGCTGGCACCTGGTATGGCGATGTCAACAAGCCACATCTTACTGCTTTCTATGATGGTGATATCTGGAGTATTGTGTTCCAAGACCTTGTCCGTCTGTATCCTGAAGTCCCACAGAAGCTTGACCTGCTCATTTGCAACCACTTTTTCAGGCTTGTGGTCCCACCAGTTTTTTGCCACTGTCGGATGATACTTTTGGCATAGATTCCAGTGGATCATCTGGGCAACAGAGTTGTGCCTCAGTTTGTAGTCAGTCTGCGCGTTCTTCTTGCAGCCACTTAGAACGTGGTCGATGGTTTCATCCACTTCTTTGCAGAGCAGGCATTTGGGGTCATGGTCTGATTTTTCAATTCTGACCTTGATGGCATTTGTCCTGATTGCCTGTTCTTGGGCAGCAAGTATCAGGCCTTCCGTCTCCTTCTTCAGTGTTCAACTCGTCAGCCACAACCAGGTATTATTATTATTATTATTATTATTATTATTATTATTATTAAACTAGTGAAAACGTATCCACCTTGTATACTTTGGTTAATGCTTTGATTAAATTATTTGGCCACTATGATCCTTGGTTTGATATTAAGGCTGAGCTCCTCTTAAAGCACCCCCAATTCTATCTCATAGGGAGGGTAGTAGTTATCTTCTCTTAAAGCATCCCACACATCTTTTAAAATGTTTGGTATAGCTCTAGGCTTCCCCATATTTCTCTCTTTTCCCACTACATGCAGCCACCTTCCCTCCTCCCATGTAGGCCTCCTATGTACCTTATGCACAACAGAAGGAAATCAATGTGTAACAGTCCCACACAGATGGAGTCAAAGTGAAAGCTACCCCTGTTGAGTTTCTGCCTGCCACAACAGCTGGCAAAGGCACAGGACTTGCTGTGTTGGGGGAAAACATGCACTCAGGTTGCAAGATGTGTGTGTTATCCCCCATAGGTAGATGCAGTCAAGGTGAAGGCTACCCCTGTGGAGTTTCTGCCTGCCACAGAAGGCAAAGGCATAGGAGGAGCTGTGCTGGGGAAAAACATGCACTCAGGTTTCAAGATGTGTGTGTTGTCCCCCATAGGTAGATGCTGTCAAGGTGAAGGCTACCCCTGTGGAGTTTCTGCCTGCCACAGAAGGCAAAGGCATAGGAGGAGCTGTGCTGGGGGAAAACATGCACTCAGGTTGCAAGATGTGTGTGATGCAAGATGTGTGTGTTGTCCCCCATAGGTAGCTGCAGTCAAGGTGAAGGCTACCCCTGTGGAGTTTCTGCCTGCCACAGAAGGCAAAGGCATAGGAGGAGCTGTGCTGGGGGAAAACATGCACTCAGGTTGCAAGATGTGTGTGTTGTCCCCCATAGGTAGATGCAGTCAAGATGAAGGCTACCCCTGTGGAGTTTCTGCCTGCCACAGAAGGCAAAGGCATAGGAGGAGCTGTGCTGGGGAAAAACATGCACTCAGATTGCAAGATGTGTGTGATGCAAGATGTGTGTGTTGTCCCCCATAGGTAGCTGCAGTCAAGGTGAAGGCTACCCCTGTGGAGTTTCTGCCTGCCACAGAAGGCAAAGGCATAGGAGGAGCTGTGCTGGGGGAAAACATGCACTCAGGTTGCAGGTGTGTGTGTTGCAAAAAGGAGCAGCAGCATGGCTGTAAAACACAAGGCAGGCTTGCAAAGCTGGAGGGTTCCCAGTTTCAAAGCTCCCCAGACTCCACACCCAACATGGCAGACAAGACACCATTCTTTCTCCCTTCTCCCTGCAACCTCTTTCTAATCATGCAGCTTTGGCATGAACTCAAGGAAAGCAATGCATGTTGGGACATGTAGTTTTCCCATCCCATTCAACAGCTGAGTATGCAGCCTTTTGCAGGAGTTCAAGGCGAAGCAATGCATCTTGGGACATGCAGTTTTACTGTGTGCATAACATACACAGAATGGTCACAGGATGGCTTTGCGCATGCTCCTCCACAGTGCCATCTTGTTCTTTCCTAACCAGGAGTAAGTTCTATTGATTGCAGTAGGATTTGATTCGTGCATCTGGTGTAGTGGCTTAAAGGCATGGTCTCTAAAATAATATAAAACCCTCCAGTTTCTCTATATATAAAGGTTTTCAAACACATAGCTTGGAATTAAAGCTATCTTGCAGAATTAATTCTGCATTTAATTAATTAATTAATGCATTATGCAATTAATACATGCATTTTTGCATTAATGCATTATGTAGTTAATTAATGCATTATGCAATTAATGCATAATGATTGGATTAATGCATTAATTAAATTAATTCATCCTACATGGAGCTAACTTGCAGAATTAATTCATTCAAAATTAATTCTACGTTGCAGAATTACCATAATTCTACCTTGCAGAATGGAGAAGGCCAGTGTTGAAAAGGAATATGGTTTGCAAGGCTCTGTAAATAATATGGTAACCAGATGCAAAGGGGGATAGTTTGCCTCCACCTTGCATAGAAGAAGGAAACTGGGTATGAGCAGATCAGCATGGATGGGGTTAAAAAGCCACACTTGCCAAAGTTCCCTTTTCTAAACAAAAGTAGAGGCTCTCTTTCTATGTATCTTGTATGTGTGAAATAACCTCAGGGAGAAATAGGGTGACCAGATTCAAGGGAGACAGTATGCCTCCATTGTACAGAATGGGAATCTTGGCAGAGGCAGCTCAGCATGGAATGGGTTAAAAAGCCACACTTGGCAAAATTCCCTTTTCTATAAAGGTAGAATAGAAGCATTCTGTCTCCCGCTTTGTTTCACACTATGTATTAATCCCAAGCACTGAAAAGGGTGATCAGATATGAAAGAGACAGAATGCCTCCACCAGATCCATTGCATATAAAAGATCAATCAATGCAGCTCAGCATAGAAGAGGTTAAAAAGCTGCCCTTGCCCTTCTAAACAAATGTAGAGGCACTTTGTCCCCTTTGTTTCTGGTCACCCTATGGAATCCCAGTGGTGGGCTTCAGGGGGTTCTCACAGGTTCTATAGAACCCTTTGCTAATGAGTGCCTGGTTCTGAGAACCGGTTACTAATGGGACATAGAACCTGTTGTTAATTTATTTGAATCCCCTCACTGGAATCACCCCAGGCCTTGTATGGAATGGAGCATAGAGAGCCTGTACCTTTAACCATTGCATAGAAGAGGGAATTGAGGCAGGTGCTGCTTTTTAAACCCTTCTATGTTGAGCTAAAGCTGCCTCAATTCCCTCTTCTATGCAATGGTTAAAGGTACAGTCTCTCTGTCCTCCATTCTATATGATCACCCTTTCTCTAACCATTGCACTATAGAAGAATTTGTACAGAAGACGGAATTTGGGCAGATGCAGCTTTTTAATCCCTTCTATGCTTAGCTACACCTGCTCAAATTCCCTCTTCTGTATATTGATTAAGGGCAGAGGTACTCTGTCCCCCTTTACATCTGGTCACCCTGATATGGTCCCGCTGGTTAGAGACAGTGGTTCTCAGCCATGAATCCATCTGATGTCTGGAGCCACCAAAACCAGCCCAGGGAAGCTATGGAATTGTCAAAAATCTGCCACCCTAAATAAAATATACAATTTTGGGAGCCCTGGTCGATAACCCAGTAGGTCAGCCACCAGTTGAAAGTTTGGGAACCACTGGATTAAACGTAGAGACACTGTCTTCCTTTGTATCTGATAACCCTGTATAATAACCCCAGATCTGACCAAAGCATTGATAGAAGTGCTCCCAAGTTTTGTGGATTAGTAGATCATGATTATTTTAAAGGCACATACATTTTGTCATTATTAGGATTGTTTTTAAAATGGTGGTGGTGATCATCATCATCATCATCAAATTTTTAGTAAGTTTATAGGTCATCAAGTTTATAGTAAAAAAAAAGTTTATAGTAAGACAGCAATCCTATCCTCACTTACCTGGGAATAAGCCCTCTTCCCAGTGATGGAGCTTACTTCTGAGTAGACAAGTGTTGGATTTGGCTCTTAGACGACTTTTATGTATTTGCACAAAGTGAATACCTTCCCATTGGTTTGTTCTTCTACCAATATGGCACAGTACCACATTTGGCCATTCACACAAAGCATAACATTTTGCAACTCCGAAAATGCAACAGTAGGATTTCGTGTTGGTGATATTGTAATCTTGGGTGTGGAAAGTACGGTTGCAAGAAGATTCATATCTGCATGAATTAAAACCCCAAAATCAGTGGTGGGCACCAGCAGGTTCGCACCTACTCTATAGAACCGGTTCTTAACAAGAGATAGTACATATAAAGTTAAAAAATAGCCATTTAAAAGTGGCTGCCAGATGGACAGAGAACCGGTTCTTAATTTCTTTGAAGCCCATCACGGCCCAAAATGTATATTGGTTTTGCTCTGGAGGTCTTGGAATGTATGGAATTGGAATGAAATTGGAAATGGAAATTGGAATGTAAATGTATGTATTGGAATTGGATTGTATGTAGGTCAAAACAGCTGAATCTTGCTGGATCAGCATTATCATGCCACAGCAGATGGTCTACGCCTTGCACAAAAGTATAGTATTAACATAGCCATCCTTAACTTGACTGTCCATCACTCTGATATATCCATAACTTGAGGATCCATTGTATAGTACTCCTCCATACCAAATCTTTCCTCCACCTGAAAATGTGCAATTAAGAAAAAAGCGTTCTACACTAGCCTCATCCCTGGCATGCTAGCTTTCTGTGGGCAGGGAATTCTTTGCATGGAGTTGCAGTCAACAGTTGGGCTTCCCATCTGCAACAGCATAATGCTGATCCATGCTCAGGGTGTTAGGCACAAACTTTCCTTGTTATGGTACTGGCCATGTGGATTGCTGTTGTGTGACAGGTACAGATACTGTACCTATTGGATATTTTATATTGCCACTGTTAAGGATGTGCAATGCAATTTGCTCTCCCCTCCCCGCTTGTATTGCATAATGAACTTTTCCTAATTTTAAATTATTGCAAACCTCACACTGGAGCATGCAACCAATATTATTTTAAAAGTTGTGAAAAGCCAGTAGGGAAGCAAAAGAGTTGGAAATGTTGGATTTTTAAGGAGAGTTGAATCTAAGTGGGTTACTGCTTGTATCCCATCAGTGGTGGGATTCAAATAAATTAACAACAGGTTCTATGTCCTAATAACCTAAATTAACAATAGATTCTATGTCCCATTAGTAACGGTTCTCAGAAACAGGCACTCATTAGCAAAGTATTCTATAGAACCTGTGAGAACCCCCTGATGCCCACCACTGAGGACAGATATAATCAGCAGTACATTGAGCCGCCATTTTGCCAGCCTATGCTTATTACCCGTTGCACATTTGCATTGTTAAAAGCTCCTTTTATTTATTTATAACTATTCTATTGCAACCTTTTCCATGACAAACCTCTTCACCCTGGCAATCACTCATCCTCATTTTTTGCTGGCCTGCAGTGAGCAGGAGTTGGACTAGATGACCTCAAATACTCCTTCCAAAGGTAACATTCAATGATTCAGTGTTGCTACTTATCAAAACCCTCAAACATGTCTTATATTTTTAAGTGGAGCACAAAACAAAGCACGCTACTGTAACTAGACCATTTGTTTGATGCTGTACCACTTTACATTGTCCACCTAAAGTAACTGGTGAGGATGTTACTTCAGGATGTTATTGCCAGGATGGGAGGCTAGAAGCTATACAGCAAAGATCAGTAGGAAGCTCAGGTGTACAAACAGGGTTTTTTTAGCATATGAAAAGTGTATGCTGGTGCTCTGCACACCAAACTGAGCATCTTCCATTTCTTAGTGCATTTTGTTGCTTGGGTTGCTGCCAGGTAGCTAGGGGTCCAGCGATCCCACATTGGTGGTACAAGTATCACTCACTGAAAACCACTGAACAAGTCCAGAGATGTCCAAACCTTGGTCCCAGGGCCAGATGTGGCCCATGGTGAACCTAAGTGCAGCCTGTGACAAGAACCCTCCATCCAGCCCTTAAGGAAGTGTTGTAATCCCCAGATCTGTTTCTAACACACTCTTAGGTGTACATTTATGTAAATTTATTCAAATTTGAAATGTAAATCCTTTTTCCCGCCTCCAGCAGTTTCAGAGATGATGTGGCCTTGGACACCCCTAAACTAGCCCATGATGCAGCGACAAGCTCGAGAGCATACAACTGACCAGATGAATCATGCCACCCAGTAGCATAGCATGGATGGGGCAGGGAGATACATTGCCCCAGGTAGAACACTTGAGGTGTGTGTGTGCTGACACTTCCTGGATGCAACCAGAGTATCTTCCAGTCTTATCTGGGAGATGTTCTGAGGCGCAGGGAGGTTGTGCACAGCTTCCATAAGCCTAGAAGGTCACCTGGAAGCAGGGTGATCAGAAAACCACAAAAGGAGGACAAGGCCCCCCAAATATAGGAAATACAAGAACAATGAAATGTGAGGGCCAAGCAGAACTCCATTGGGATAGATCTCCACTATCTTGGTGCCAGCACAGAAAAACCTGTCATGTGGCACCACCAGTTATACTTCTAACAGCAGCAAGACATGGAGAAAAGCCTCCGATGATTATCTTATTGATTATCTTGATTAGCCAGGTCATATAGAAGAAGACAGTCATTTAGATGGTCCCAAACAGTGTAGGGCTTTAAGTGCAGTGACCAGGACATTGGTAGAGCTCATAGAAGTCCACATACTCATGACGTGTGAGTTGGTACCACAGGAAACCCAACTCATGAAGAGGGCTTGTGGAAAGCCAAGTGTCCCTACGACCAGGTGCCTTGACAGGATAAAGGTTGACTGGTGACTCACTCAGCCAGGTTTAGTTCTTAGGCCTGCTAACCATCATAGGCAGGGCTGTCATGGGGCCATGACAGCCAATCGAAGCTGTCATGAGGCCTACCATGGCCAACTGAAGCTGTCAATGGAACAAGTACCCAACAGACAATGGTTGGGGCACTTAATTGCCTCCACTATTTCTCCTTCCACTTCCCAGATTGGAAAAGGAATGGAAAGAGGAAGTGCGGAGGGAAGGAAAGTGCTGAGCTAGACTGTTGGAGCATGGGGGGGGGAGTAGAGGCTGGTGCATCATCTGGAGAAGGGGCAGTATTCAGCATGCTCCTTTAGGTGTCGTGCTTTAGGAGTTCCGGGGCCAGCCCTGGTCCGGATAGCTTTGAAGCCAGGAATTCCTGCTGGGTTGCCCTGAGAATAGTGCTTTTGAACATTCAGTTCTGATCAAGAGATAAACTAATAAGGTTACAGTCCTACAGACACACAGTGTACCTGGGAGCGCTATGCCTCAATGAACTCAGTGGGACTTCTGAGTAGGTACATCTCAGATAGTAGTGGAAGGCTGCAATTCCATACCTGCTTACCTGGCAGCAAACTTCATAGATCCCCATAAGATTTATTGCTAAACAGGAATACGAGACATGCAGAGGATTGCGCACTATAAGCTAATCTATGTGGCAGGCTTTTGCAACCCTTGGAATTGGAGTCGGTTTGATATTAGTAACCAGTTAATGCCAATAAAGGTTTATTTGATTGATTTTTTTGTTTAAAAAAACCCTAGTTTATCGATTCCATGCAAGAAAAGTTGCTCATCTAGAGCAGAGGTGGGCAAACTCTTTGGCCTGGGGGCCACATGAGAGAATGGAAATTGTATGAAGGGTTACAGCACATACTTCTTACAGTGACCACCATCACTTGGATCAACGCTCCATAAAAAACAGATTTTGTGTTTTAATCTGTTTATTGAACACACAACATTCACTGACCACCAGTGTGAATGTTTTGCTTGTTTTAGGCATTAATTTCAGAATTGAAGGAATTCTGGAGAGAAAAATAGTCTCTCTCTCTCTCTCTCTCTTACTCAGAGACACGCAACAGGGTGAACATATGTCAATTTTTCTGGGACATGTCCTCAAATTTAGTCCTGTGTCCTGGTAAAAATCTTCATTGCCCTCCTTTCCCTTATGAGCAGGCAACACACAGCCAGCTTGTAATTCATAATTATATGCAATACATTATATTTAATAATTATAAATTTAACAATAAGCAATATAGTATTTAAATTAACCACTTGAAAGCAATATTTGAGTGTTTTTTAGCTTTTATGTTATCATGTCCTAAATTTTTCTTTTATGTTGTCATTTGGGAGTGCATTTGTCTCCTTATGTGGTTATGACATATGGTCACCCTGACACACACACACACACACACACTTAAACCAGGTTTATTTAGACCTGCACTGTGCTAGATCAGGACATAAATCAGTTACTCAGAAGATCCAGTCCCCAGGCTTTCCTTTTTTTGCCCACCTCTGTCCTTAAACTTTAAAGTCTCAGCAATGTATAACCTCCTGAATCATGCTGAAATTGGACATTGGACTTTGTGCAAGTAACTAATTAACCGGCAGGCCACCATCCATAGTACCGACCACTGCTTATAACAAAGATTGTCACCTCTTTCTGGCTATCCACCAAGGATTGAAACTTTCAGACTGTTGACTCTAATGCAGCCATTTTCAGCCTTCGTTGTCTTACGCTGACAAGGTTCAAAAACTGTCAGGGCACACCATCAATTGACAAGGCTCACCATGCTCTGGTGGAAGGGAGGTTCACCCCCCCCCCCCACAAGGTACACTAATAAATTATTTCTCCATATGTAGGAGAGGCTGAAACTTATTTCAGGTAGGAACTCAAGTGCCCACCAGTTTGCCATGTTAGAAGAAGCAAAGAATCAAGAGCAGAGAGTTGCATGGTTAACTTTGATTTCTCCACTGGAGCACTGTGAACCTGCAAGCAGTCAGATTCCCAGAAATATTTGCAAAACTAGAGAGGTGAAAATGATACACACCTGTTTCCATTCCTTGTTATGAAGGGTGGTGAATGCATAAAAAATGCCATAGATTGTCCTGTTCTGTGTGATGATGATGGTGATCCAGATGCAGCATGTTGCTCTTATGAAACATAAGGCTAGGAATGTCACCTTTGAGATGAGCTCCATAAAGGGATTTGTATCCAAGACCATGTCTTCTTTTTTAGCCAAACACTGACCTCCCCAAACCATCACTGGAAGATATGCCAGGTGAGTTAGGCTGACCTAAAATTTCTTAGGATTGCACAAATAGTAAAAGATCACAAGATAATACCATATTTACCAAATCTCATGTAACATCGAATCTAATGCGCCCCTATACTTATAATCAAAATATTTACTCAAATCTAATTCACCATCAAATCCAATGCACACCCTGATTTTAGAGACTGAATTTGGCGGGAAAAGGTGATCGTTGAATTTGGGTCAGTACAGTACTGTATTTTTATTCGTTAACTTTTAAAATACTGTTCTTCACAACCTTTTTGTAAACACTATCACAATAACTAATATAATTGCTCTCAACTATTGAAAGTTTGTTGTATGTGGCTAAGTTATGAAAGGATTCAGTGTGCCTCTTTCTCCTTTTGCCCAGGTCCAACATCAGAAGAATTTGATGTGTCTTGGGGTTTCACCCACTCATCTTGTGGCCAACTTGGGGTTAGCCCTGGATCCTGGAACAGTGTGAGTAAGTAAGGTAGAAATTTATCAAATTAGTGACATCAAGGTTATTCTTTGTCACTTGCCTTTAACAGTCTTGTCTTCTGTTGTTCCCCCTCCCACTCAATTTTCCTCCTCTTGCTAGTTGATCACTGCCTTTTTTATTTTATTTTTTAGGATCAGATGCTTTTCCCCAAAAGTATGAAGGGTGAGGCTTGGCACTAAACTGTTTATTTCCTGTTTATTTGTTTATTTCCTGTCACTTGAGAACAACTGGGCAGTGAATTAAAGTTACAGAAAAAAAGTGTCAGTGAAGCAGGTAGAACATAGTAGTAAAGCCTAGTGGGTAGCATCTAGCACCGGGTGATCATATGTTGTCTTTTTCTAGGACATGTCCAGGATATCCTTGGATATCCTTGGGACATGTGTCCTGGAAAAAAATTTCATTAACCTCCTTTTTCTTGTGAGCAGGCAGCTTGTAACCTTTTAAATTCAGTAATAATGTTTAAATTCATTATATGAAAGCAGTATATCTTGAGAGTTTTAGCTTTTATTCTGTAGGAATAAAAGAGTAAGAAATAAAGGCTGCAATCCTAACCACACTTTCCTGGGAGTAAGTACTATTCAATTCAGTGGGACTTACTTCTAAGTAGACATGCTTAGGATTGCACTGAAAATGTAGGGAAAATGTCCTACATTTTTCTTGGGTGTCCTACATATTTGGGTGAGGGGGACTTTTCCTCTTTTTTGTGTTAATGACATATGGTCACCTTGATCTAGTATGCAGCCTGCTGCTTTCCATTCCTCACCCCTCTTTACTGGAAAAATGGATAGAGAGTAACTGCAAGGCAAGTTTCGGGAATGCAAAAAAAGCTTTTGCCTTGAAAAAGTTCCTCTCCCTGTAAAGCAGGGAATCCCAAAAGCCTGGGGATTTCCTTTCAAAAACCCAACAGGAAATGCAAGGAAGTAATGGTGTCTTGTGTTTTTCCAGAGGCATCTGATGGGCTGGAGCGGAAGCTGAACTAGATGGACCTTTGGCCTGATCCAGGAGGGGTCTTAAGCAGAAGTGTGACAACACAATTCCCTTGAATAAAACAGATACAAGGTCAATAAATATAAATATAAGAGGTTTATTAAAAAGCTTTAGAATTATTGTTAACAACAACAGGAAATTTTATTTTCTGCTACAGGCAGCGGGTTGGACTAGATGACCTACCTGGTCCCCTCCAGTGGAGGGCTTCAGGGGTTTCTCACAGGTTCTATAGAACCCTTTGCTAATGAGCACCTAGTTCTGAGAGGTTACTAATGGGACATAGAACCTGCTGTTAATTTAGGTTATTTGAATATAGAACCAGTTGTTAATTAATTTGAATCCCACCACTGGTCCCTTCCCATATGATTCTAAGCTTACCTGTTCTAAGAGGTACTAAGAGGAGGGATGTGATCCAATTACTCTTTATCATGAGACAATTCATATAGCTGCTGCTGGAGGGGAATTGAGAGCCCTCTTTTGAGCAGGGTGACCATATGTCCTCTTTTTCCAGGACATGTACTTTTTTCACCTGGGGAAAAAATCTTCATTGTTATCCTTTTCTTTGTGAGCAAGCAGCATGGAGCTTTCTTGTAATTAATAAATGATATGAATTAAATTATATGTAATTGTTGGAAATTTAATAATATAGACTGCAATCCTAACCTCACTTACTTGGGACTAGTTAACTATCATGGGGCTTACGTCTGAGTAGACAGGGATAGGATTGTATTCACAGTGTTGATAACTACAGGAAAGCAATATCTATGAGGTTTTTTTAGGTTTTATTTTGCCATATCCTACATTTTTCATGGGTGTCCTACATTTTGTGGAATATTGTCCTCTTTTGTTGTTATGACATTTGGCCACCCTGCCTTTTGACATAACTTCTAAATCACTGAGTTGATGGTTTTGAGGGGTCGAAAAGCTAACCCCAAAAATGGCAGTGATGGGATGGAGTGGAATGCATGGAGTGCAATCCGCTGTTGCAGTGGGAAATCCTGCATTTTTGGCTGTAAGGAAGTTGTATGGGGAGCCAGTGTTAAAGAGGCAGAAGATCTGTTTCTTGCTTGGGCAAATAAGGAGGAGAGCATTGCGGATGGAGAGTTTGTTGTAATTTTGGATGAAACGCACCCCCATATCTGCTTCCTCAAACCCAATGCAACCTTGCCAGCAGCACAGGTCTTGCTTTATGATCTGGCCGGAGGTGCAGTGCTCTTCACTTTTCAGGGCCTCTCCCACCAGCACCAATTCATCATGGAGGTATGTAGAGAGGTGATAAGCCCGGTGGCTTCAGGTGCTGCCATTCCTTAAACACAGAGCAATGTTGTGTGCATCTGGAATGTGGTCAAAGCACAGCCTGATTCCAAGTGTGATCTCATACTTTTCCTAAAGGTGGAGTTGCATTTAAGGGTTAGGTAGGAAAATGAGCAGTAGCAATTCACTCCAAAACTCATACAGCTATTATCCTGAGCAACATGTGTTCCTTTGTGGGCCATCAAAGGCCAAGGGAAAGGCTCGGTGGGAGGTGGGGCAGGAGAAGGTGCTGGTGCAAGAGGTAAGGTGCAAGGTGCTGTCCAAGAGGTAACACACACATCAGGAAGGAGAGAGCATTGCTTGGTTCCATAGAATTGGAAAGGACCCAATAGATCATCTAGTCCAACCCCCTCCCTGTAGCAGGAAATCCTCCTAGATCATTGCCAAGGGAGGTGGTGGACTCTCCCTCACTGGGGATCTTCAAGCAGAGGCTCGATGAGCACCTGTTGGAGATGCTCTAGGGGGAATTCCTGCTGCAGGCGGGGGGTTGGACTAGATGACCTACTAGGTCCCTTCCAACTCTATGATTCTATCTCTGACAGGTGTTTGTCGAGCCTCTGCTTGAAGATCCCCAGTGAGGTAGAGTCCACCACGTCTATTCCAGTCCAGGCAATCTATTCCAGTGCCAAACTGTCCTGTTTTTCTCCTTCCACCCCTTCTGACAGGAAAGCAATCAACCCAGATGTAGGTGTGGACTGATGGCAGGAGATGCCAGTCAGGAAAGAGGAACGTCTCACCCAAGGACCAGGAGAAAGGGAAGCAGAGGCGAACTGCATCCCCATCAGTGGTGGGATTCAAATAAATTAACAAATCCAAATCCAAACTACGGGAGCACATAAGAGACTTTACGTGCACTCATAGTTACTGCACCACCTAGTGAAAGCCTATGGGAAATCCATGCTGGAATCCAGAGTAAGTTGTTCTTACACCGGAGCAAGGACTCCCCGTAGTTACTCTGGATTTTGCCCATAAATTCCTCTGATCTTGAATGGCTGGGTGGACTAGACATTAACACCTGATGTACCAAGTCCGTGTATTGTATGCCATACGCTAAATAAACCTTTTAGTATGCTCTTGCCACCCTTTGCTGCTAGACATCATTTTTTTAATTTTGCTAGTTTGTTCAGTGCCTTTTTTATCCTTCATTTTTAAGCCTTTTAATATACTTATGTTACTTTTGCTGCTTACTGGTACCTATCTGACCTCCATTGACTTTGCGAGTGGGTTGCCCTCACCACACCACTCATATTCTACTACTGGTTGATTTAATTTTAAAGGGATCTTGAGGTTTTCTTTCCCCAAGAAGTCTGCTTCCCCCATAGTGACCACCTTCTGATAGTCTATTGTTGACAGGGAAAGAGCTTAGCTGCTTGCCTATTATTTGATATTCAGTGGGTGCGTCACATGAAGGTATTAAGGAAGGTTGGGCAGCCACATAGCAATAGAAGTGAATGCACTCTGTGTGGGTAGTGTGTACAACAAGGCTGCCAAAAATGCACTTCTGCACTTTACAAATAATTGCACTTTAATGCATGCAAATGCATGCACACAAACATATATACACAATACTAAGTTGCTAGAAAAGAGGATCAACTGCTATAAAACTGAGCAATTAAGTTAATGATATATAATTAAATTGATTTTATATACATATACATATTATATCAACTTACTTGCTCAGTATATTGATTAAGGCTGCAATCCTAAAGACGCTTTCCTGGGAGTAAGTCCCATTGAACACAAAGGGGCTTACTTCTGAGTAAGCAAGGTAGGATTGTGCCCATACTCAGTATATTGATATACATATACAAATATATATATATATTTGAATGTTATATTTGAACTTTTCTAAGGATAATCACCTTTGACCTACATCCAGCACCTTCTCTCTATCTTCACCTCCTCTGAATTGTTTTTTAAAAATTTTTAATCCTTCCTTTCCGTTACAAAATGAGTGTATAAGGAAGGGAATGGAAAGCCAGCTCCCACATGCCCGGACAAGATAGGATCTCATCTTCTCTGCCAACACAAGGCCGATAGTATGAATTGAGCCACTTCAATGATAAGCAATGGCTGAAGCACTTTTGAGTTCTGTGTGACGACTCAATTTTATGTGTACTTTTTCTCAGTTTGGGCCAGAGAGCCCTAAGTTCAAATCATAGCGCTGACATTTCAGGGAATGCCAAAACATGCCCCCCAGAAAACTTCAGAGGAAACTTTGTGCTGAATATTCCAGCTGATAGTTTCAGTCTTTTTACAATCCTAAAAAGAGCTGCAGGAAGCCCTACCTGTGCATATGCAAAATCTTAGGTAGCCCCAACGCACCACTATGCAGGTGGTGCAGCAGTGATTAAAGGTTCCCCCCACAGGTTGTACTACTAGTCGTGACCAACTCTAGGATGCAGTGCTCATCCTGGTTTCTAAACCAAAGAGCCAGCACTGTCCGAAGACATCTCCATGGTCATGTGGCTGGTGTGACTATACCCCAAGGTGCATAGAATGCTGTGACCTTCCCACTGTGGTGGTACCTGTTTATCTTCTTGCATTCACATGCTTTTGAACTGCTAGGTTGGCAGGACCTAGGCAAGGGACAGGAGCTCACTCTGTTTTGTAGCACCCATATCTTGAACCTGCTGGTTGACAGGCACAGAGCATTAACCACTGAGCCACAACAGCCCAACAAGGGCTTAGCCCATCCACATATAGCTCTACATATTAGGTCTTTGTAATACAACAGATTGGAACAACACTTTCTATACTGCTTGCATCCTGATGTAGTCTTTCGATAACCCAAATGGAAAGTTACACCTTGCTCACATTAAACAATGTCACTACATATCTTGAAAGGAAGATGCCAATCTGTAACAAGGAAAAGCCAGTTCATCCTACCAGTGTCTGAAGAACCCGGCTCTGCCCCTTATTAGAAGATATTTCTACATGCTGATACTATTTGCATATTTGGAGTTGGTCAATTTCAAGCTGCTCTCAGACAAGAGATAGTTCACAAGATGGAAGTGGTGGCATCCTGGATTGTGCCACTTCATTTTATTCATGCTGCTTTTATTTTAAGTCTCACCCCACCAACCAGCAAAAACTCCCTACATAGCACAATCCTAACCATGTCTACTCAAATGTAAGCCCCATTGTGTTCAATGGGCCTTACTCCCAGGAAAGTGTCTTTAGGATTGCAGCCTTAGTAAACTAGCACATAAAAGTAAAAGCACTCTGGCTCATCCTCTTCTGACACGTGCTAGTATACTAGATGCAAGAAGATTTTAAAACAGAACATTTGAGTTTTCTAAAATATATGTTGTCCTCTTGCTTAAGGCAATTTACGTTACTACATTACAGAATACTACCCTCAGACAAACACTGATCATGCTGGCAGATTATAGCAGAATGAACCAAAAGCTTAAGAAAACAGCTATCTAAATGGTACCTAAAAGAGAGGCAACAAATATTTCTGCTATGTGGATAGAACAGATCACATCCTTGCTGCCACAAGGCAAAAATGAGGCAGGAGAACCCTAAATCTCTGCAGATGCATTGCAGGGCCCCAGGCTGTGAGGTCAGGGAATGGGGCAGGACCATGTGGACAGGGTTGTTGAGAAGAAGCAAGAGAGAGGGGAAACAGAACAGGTGGGGTGAGGGATGGGTGGATCGGGATCCTGGGGCAGGGATGAGGATGTCGATCTCGATCCAATGAGGACATGATGACCACCATTAATCTGATGTGAAATAATGACATCAAGTCATCCTTTTCCAGGAAGGAATGTACCCAATCTATATACAGTGGTACCTCGCTTAACAAGTAAAAATTTCCAAGAAATTTTGCTTCACATAACAAGTTCTGCTTCACTTAACAAGCAAGCGCGCTCTAGGCATGTGTGCTATTCAGCCCTGACGCTCCACATGCAGGCTCTTTAAAAGGGCTGCCGGCCAGTGCTGCTGCCTCTAACTGCCCCCAATTTGGGGGCAGTTGCCTGGAGGTGCCAGAGGCAGCTCCCCTAACAGCCCCCACTGACCACCTTGAACCTCCAGCAGCAGGCCAGGGGAGCCTCCCAGAAAAGTGTCTTTGAATGCAGTCTCCTAACTGTGTCTACTCAGAAGTAAGCCCCATTGTGTTAAATGAGGCTTACTCCCAGGAAATTGTCTTTTGGATTTGGACTTCATAGGATCATGCACATTGAATGCATGTTTTGAATTCAATTCCAGTGTTTTGTCATCATTTTTACATCCAGTTAATATTTTTATATGAATATTTTGGGGGTTGTGGAACAAATCGTCTGAGTTTCCATTATCTCCTATGGAAAAATCTGCTTCACTTAAAGGGCGTTTCACTTAAACAGCATGCCTCCGGAACGAATTAAGCTCTTTATGTGAGGCACCACTGTATATAAAAAGTCACTAGACGCCCAGCCAAAACCACTGGGCCTATAAGCATGAAGTTTGGGGGAGGAGTTTCCTTCTGTGATGGGAACCACCAAGAACTGATTCCTAGAAATTTAACCCCTAACAAGCTGAAAAAGGAGTGCAACACATTTCCAGGCTATCCTTAAGATTGAAGACTGATCAACACACACCCCAAATCCTGCACCTGCCCAGTAGTGGTGCCCATGGTTGTTGGGGTGGTGGTGGTGGTGGTATGGCGCATGGGGGGGGGGGTTTGATGCACAAGAGGGGTTCTGTGGCAGGGTCTTGCCCGTTGGTGATGTTGCACATGGGGGGGGGGGGGTTCAAGTGCATGGGATGGTGTTGCACAATGGGGGGGATGATATATGGGTTTTTTTTTACACCTGCAACACGGATACATTTTGCTAATTCCTTAATAAAAAGCATCTTTGTGCTACAGGGAACCCACTGAAGACCAGATCAAAAGAAATTTTCCTATGTCCACTGCTACCAATTCGAGATCTGCCACCATAATTTTTGCATGAATCCACAGCTCTGTTCTCCTCCACCCTCAAGATTTATGGAAACGGGATTAAGGGATAAGCTCCCCCACACTACATGTCTTTGCTTAAGAAATAAATCATATTCCTTCAAAGAACTTTTAACAAATCACTCTCTTCTTCCCATTTCAGCAGATTAGTTTTTTTTAAAGAGTCATATGTAAAGAATTCCCCCAACTTCACTTGAATTCACACAATCAAGGCTTTAGGGAAACAGGCTGAGATTGTTCTCCTCTCATTTAAAAATGATGGATTACTGGATTATTTTTTTTGGGGGGGGGGGTGAGTAATTGGCATGCTACTTCCCACTCTGCATTCATATAAACCTGCTAGTGATCAGAGATGGTCAAGTTGTCTGCTGAAGCAAGATCAGCTTCCACTAGGTTCAAAAAATTTGTCACTGTTTTTCTTCTCAGGGTGATGCTCCGTCACACTGTTACAAGGTGACTGCCTACCTTTTTCAAAAGCCCTTTAAGCTACCGGTTGCTGACAACATCATCTGTAGCCAAGTTCATTTCTGATTCTCATGACTGTAGCTGAAATGGTTTTTACTACATTTTCTGATTTTATTGTGCAATCTACATAGCTTTGCAAATAAAAAAAGCAGGCCTCCGTCAGTCTTGGAAGACTATGGTATCATGCTCAGCGCTGCATACGCTGCATGCAAAGCATGAAAGCCTGGGTTAGATTGTTATGGAGGATAGGCTTTTACCCAAGCAGCAGATCCCCCCTCTCCACGCCACTGAATTAGTCCAATGGAAAGGCAGAGCCAATACGATTGGATCCAGCTGGCATCGCAGAGCTGGGCTAAGGACAGATCTTGTGGGGCCGACCCGGGTCTCGAACCCTGGCCTGCTGGTTAACAGGCACAGCGTCTTAACCACTTGTGCCACCCACAGCCCTAGCTTTGCAAATAAGCACTCAAAAGATTTACTGGTTTGTTTGTCCCCACATATTTCTCCATTAGTGCTATGTGGCACTGAAGACCTGAAGTATATCCTAGTCTTTCCCCGGTTTTAACAAAAGCTTCCCTGCGTGGTTGTCTAGAAGCAATTGCTGCTCACCAGAGGCGAGCAGACAAGTCTAGGCTCTTAAATAGCACTGTTCACATTGCCAACCCTACTATATATTTCTCTATGCGGGAATTCAGGGTTGCTTCAAAGGAGTTTTCCCATTTTGTGACTCCAACAAGGGTGTGGGGCAGATCAACTGGCCATAAGCCACTCACTGAGCCTCATCCATATAACACCATACCTCTCCACAAGACCTTGCTTCTTCTTGCTTTACAAGCCACGGGGAGGGGGTTTATAGGCCATATAACCACCAACATGCCTCTCAACTCTGTAGTATGCAACTGTTACATCAAGCACTCAAAAAGCATTATGCCCTTCAAAACAAGATTATTGTACATGGAATTTAAGAGCAGTATACTCTATACACCTAAATCAAATTGTCTTGAGTAATTCTAACCACCAAACTGCATAGCAAGCCAAATCACTCCTCCCTGAACTTAAAGAAATGCAAGAGTGTGTTTGAGCTACACAAGTTGACGTTAATGAACACTGAAGAGTTCTGTGTAATTCAAAGGCTTGCTCTCCGACTTTCACAATTTCTATTTTTTTCCTGTGTGGATAGCACAAGAATCCACTCTAAATCATGATGTGCAGAATGCCTTATATATTTTTGCTTATATTTCCCTTTACTGAATAGAAAATTAAAGGAAAAGAGCAAAGCTCTGGTATGAACAGCTGCCACCGTGTATCAGGAGGAAACACAGCTGATATTGCTAAACTGGCTTCCACTTAACCTGCATACAAGAGGACAAGGCACCCCCAAAATGTAAACACCCAAAATGTAGGACATGACAAAAGCTAAAAACACTTGTGTATATTGCTTTCATATGGTTAATTGATATGAAAGTCATATCAATATTAATATTGATATGTTATCAATATTAACATATTAGTTAATATGTTAATTAAACTATTAATTAAATTTTTTAAAAAGCATTACTATGATTTTAGTTACTATGCCAGAACAATTTATTCTATATAACTTATTAATCACAAGAAGTCTCCAGCTGCTTGCTCGGAAGAAAAAGGAGGACAATGAAGATTATTTTCCCAGGACACAAGACTAAAAGAGGACATCCTGGAAAAAAGAGGACCCTAGAAATCCTCTGCTACGACAATTTGTATAGAACCCCCCTGGAAGTGAAGTAATCAGCCTGGAATTTGTCATGACCTGAAGTGCCATTAAAGAAGAAGCGACCTCACTGTGATGCCAGAGCTCAATGGGACTGCAATCCAGAGCAAATTCAGCCTGCTCTGACCTAACTGCACTCTAACTATTCTGTATCCAGAGCAGAAAGTTATGCTGAATCCAGAGAGTCAGGAAGCCTGGGCTGCCCTAACTGCTCCAGAGCATGCTAAGTAATTGACACAAAGGGAAGACTTGCTCCTGAGGAGACACCCCTCAGATCACACTGAACAAGGAACAGCTGTGGTGCCTACAGTGATGACATGACTCTGCACATCACCTGGTGCGGAAGTCTGTGCGTCATCCCTGGGATGCGCGCCCCCCACCTGGACTGCACAGTCACCAAAGTTGGCGCCTGCGCAGTTGTTTCTGAAGCCAACTGGCTTCAGAAAGAGTACTGCACAGGCACAATCTCTGACACCTGCACAGTACTTTTCTGAAGCCTTTTGGCTTCGGGGGAGACTGTGCAGGCGTCAGAGTTGGTGCCTGTGCAGTACTCTTTCTGAAGCCATTCGGCTGCCGCTCTACCTCCTGAGTGAGGCCGAATGGCTGTGCAGAGGCGCGGACTTTCTCTGCTCTAAGGAAGTCTCCTCTGAAGCTGTTCGGCATGCTCAGTGTGTTTCTGCGCAGTGCACCTCAGATGGCCATTCAGGCCAGCTCCTCAGACAAGTGTCAGCTTCTGGCTGATTCTCCGCCGTGGAGCAGGCCTGAATGGGTGTGCTGATGCCCAGGGCCTGCCAATGGACAGTCAAACTCCTCCGGCACATCACCCCATACAGAGCGCATCCCCAAAGCAGCCCACACCAGCCGCACCAGTCTGGTGACGCCACTGGGTGCCTGCCTTATAAGGAGTCCCTGATGAGATGCCAGTGAATTCTACAGTGAATACAAGGGGCTTCTTGGAGTGGCCTGCTGTATCCTGAGGTTTGTGGGCAGCCGGAGTTTGTTCCATATCCTGAGGTGGAGAGGAAGGGGTTGCAGCTAGGCTGGCCAAGAACTCAGATTTTTGGTCAACACTACCATTCTTACTCAGGCCTTATCATGGACCCCTATGGGTCTACTCATTACTATACCTGCTCCTGAGGTGGTATAACTTTGAGTGCTGGAAGAGGGCATTTCTGCCTTGGAAACAGGCTTTGGATACAGAGTAACTGCTCTGCCCTAGGCAATGCTCAACATGCCGTCAACTTGCCTCTCCTGAGCTGCTTAGGCTGCCCCAGTTAGGGCAGAGCAGGTCCACCTCTCTTAGGGCACCCTATCTTGCCTTGCTCTGCCCTAAGCCTCCTTCAGAGTAACTGGGCTGGAGCATCTTGCAGTTGCTCCAACCTAGTGTTAGATAGGGCAACCTAAGGGCTCTTATGTGGACAGATTAGTTGCTCTGGATTGGGCTGCCTTTCACAGGAAAGTATGGCTTGGTGCCTGAGAACCCCACTCCATGATGGTGGTGCCCAGTGCTCGATTCCAAGATGGTGTTGCTCAGCTTTTTGCAGCCCTCTCTTAAATGAAGTTGTGACCCTGATCCCCATTTTGAGAACCACTGGAACAAGGAATTGTGTGATTTAAAATATATAGATCCTTGTGCCTGAACAAGGCATATTAACCTTTGCAATAAGAATACATAAACCACTTATCAATCACCCCCAGAATTCTGGGCACACTAAGAGAGGGACAAACACCATTCTTTCCCAAACACATTTTCAGAATTTACAAAGGGGAAAAAGGTTCAAAGAGTCTTTTTCCATTTGCAGCTCATCTGGAATTCCCTACTTTTCCAGTACTGGGGCTACTGTCCTAACCCCATTAGACCAACACAAATAATAGCACAATTGCCATGCTGGTCTAGAGGTGTTGCAAAAGTCTCGTAAGGCACTTCTACACCACTCCTGGGAGGTTAGGCCAATGCACAGACATGTGCCGGCCTCCCCACATCACCACAGGAACTGTGAGACAGGTGAACTGTGCTGGTGTAAATTGGTTAGGCTCTAGTACCTGTACTTAGTCAATTGGTGCCCTAGCATTTTCTTTTTTCACTAGCATAAGGAATGGCATATAAATTGGCATACACTTCCAGCCCACCTGCTGCAATATTATTTGAAGGACCATGTATTCTTGGCAGCCCTGTGGAGATTTTTTTTTTGAGAACCACCTTATCCTGCCAGCCAGTTGGGGTCGTTGGTGGAGATCCCCTTCCCATTAATAGCCTGCCCCTTGTCATTCCCATTTTATCCTTCAAGGACAGACTCGGTGGCACTTTTCTCAACAAGGCAGCCTGCAACAAATGGTCCTTTGTTCACTTCCGCCTGCAATCGCTCTCCAGCCCAATATGGAAATGGGCATGTTTGCCCCCCAGAGTCTCCTCACAAGGCATCAAGGTGGAAGCACCTGCAGCCAGAAGACAGGTGTTGTCGCTGAAGAAAGCGAGGCGTGTGGCAGTGATGTCAAGGGAGCAGTGGGCAAATCAACAGTATGTTGCCAGTGCCTTCCTCTTGAAGAAGGGGGGTGTCTTCCCTCCCTAAGCTTGCATAGGTGGGTGAGGGATTGACTATATACCCCCCTTCACTCAAGGCCAATGTGTCAGCCCCACAGAAAAAGGCATCTGGTGCTATTTTTCATCTGTACATACCAGTACAAATTGCTAAGGATTTCCTGTAAGATCCTGGAAAAAATCTGTCTTCATGAGCTATTAGTTATTATTAACTGATTAATTTATATCCTTCCTTTCTCTGGCCAAGGCCGACTCAAGGTGGCTAACAAGAAAAATTTAAAACATCCAATAAAAAACATTTGAAAACATTCAGGAGTTTAAAATTGTGAGCGATCCTGGGCCTTCCCAGAACATGGATCAGAATTTCACCAGGTGCTATTGGTAAAGGGAGGGAATTGATTTTAAAGTCTTTTCAGTGCTAAAGCGCATAAAAGCTTGATGTGTGGCAGCCGCCGCCACAACCCAAGCTATAAGTGGATCCGGCACCCAACACAACCTTCCCCACCATGAATGGTGCTGCAAGGCGGCCTTCTATCTTCATCTCTGATCTCCCCAGACCCTCAAACTGGGCAGCTCCTTCCACAGCTCCTCAACCTAGCACGCTCTGCATCCTGATTTCCATGTAGATATATATGGCTGCCTAGCACAAGGCTCTAGGAAAATAGGAGACAAAAATTAGATTGTGTTCCCCCCCCCCCAAAAAAGCCATGCGCTCCATTTGTCCAGATATGGGTTTTCTTTAGAGCAGTGGTTCTCAAAATGTCTCAAAAAGCTGGGTACCACCATTCTTTTGGGAATTTTGGCTACCAAAATTCTCAAAAGCTGGGTACCACCATCTTGGAATCTTGCACTGGGCACCACCATCTTGGAATGGGGCACTCGGCTGCTTTCTTGGGAGGAAGGGCAGTATAAATGTGTGAATAATAAATATCAAAACATTCATCTCATTTATTTCCATGTCACCACCTCCAAACTATGGTTAATGCGTACCTTATGCTTTTTCCCTCCCTCCCATATGGATTTCCCACTTTTTCATTTTCAGAGTTAACCACAGTGATACATTAAAGACCACATTACCAATTTCACTACCCACTCTACAACCCTCCTTCTTCCCACTTCTGCAACCTAGTCTGGCGCTAACCATGGTTAGCAAAGCAAATAGGTTAGACTTGCCTGGCTAACCAAAATGAAGGGATTGGAGAATTTATGATTGGGATGAATAGGAAATGGGGGAAAGCAGTTGACAAATTTACAGAGTTCCCCCAATTTTCTGACAGATGTATGTTTATATCAGGCCTGAATTGATGTCTTTTGTAGTTGGGCAACAGAGACTATAAAAAAATATAAAGCCATACCAAAAATGCAGACTATGGCTGCAAACCTAAAGACACTTTCCTGGGAGTAAGACCTATTGAACATAATGGGGCTTACTTTTGAGTAAGGTTAGCATTGTGCTCAAAGAGAACAAACAAAATTATTCATAAATTCTATTTCTAGACAGATTGGGAATCTACCTAAAATCTTCTTAATTTAATTGGAGAACTTGTTTCTGCAAAATTAACACAGTGAACAAAACAGCAACAGCTAAAGGGTCTCACAAGGCAAACCCATTAAGGATTACTTGGAAGCAATGTCCAAGGTCTGCCTAAAAGGGACTTGCTCTCATGCAGATGGGATTACAGCCTCAGGAGCAGTGACTCCACATATGCAACTATCTACTGCAACAGCATCATTATGGGCATCACACAAGAAAGAAGTAGGTGACCTGTCAAAGTTGAGCTCGATGGTCATCCATTCAGTTAAATGGCATCTAAATGGCTTGAGTAAGCAAGTCAAGCTACAAACATATGGATGGTGTCACCCCTTCTCCCCCAACAAAGCAGAATTATGAGGGCAATACTTTCCAATTGTTGGATGTGTACAGCAAAGTGCTCCTTTTAAAAAAGCTGCCCGCACCCCATTTCTTAGGAGATGGAAGGAATCTTTCTCCTCCCTTCGTAAAAGACTATTTAATCTCACCCTGCTTAAAAAAAAGAGAGAGAAGAGAGAAATTGCATGAAGTTTCCTCCTCAAGTTTCACATGACCATTAACAAAATTGTAGATTTGCTATACTGCTTTTACGCAAACAGCATTCATATTAAACATTTTGCAATAGATAAAAGCACCAGTGTTAGAAATTCAAAGTTACACCTCGCCCTTGTATATTAATTTGGAACAGCAGTGATCTACCCTGCAGGGTTGTTGTGAGACAACACAAAAAGTGAACCTAATCTGTTTTGACAGCACATGCTAAGAACAATGATCTAAGGCACAAAAATTAAAGTTGGTGTAACATTAAACTGATAACGTCTTCCAGGCCGAGGCTGACGCAATTGATCAGAAGTCTCTGTTCCAACTATGAGTTTGTCGGTGAAATTCTAATACCAAAAGCTACCTGGAAAAATGATTCACAATATTCTCCACAAGAAAATATTTTGAATTATTTTTCTAGAAATCACACCAGAAGAAATTCCCCTGAGATGTCTTAAATTTATTAGATCTCTTAATGTGACCCTTTGCTTCTTTTCAGAATTGATTTTTACAAATCTTTCTGATACTTGCCTGGCTGCCCCCCTGCCAACCCACCCTAGGGTCGTCTCTCCTTTAGAAATAACACAAAATGCAAGTTTTGACAAGTCAGTTGTACTTTTAAAAAATACCTCCCACAAATGCTAAATATTCTCTTCTGCTTAAAAAAAAGAAAACAAGAAAAGCAGTACCCAATTCAAAGCTCCCTTGATTACACATTATTTTTTTAAAAAAGAACACACGCAATGTTATAGCTCTATCTTCAAAAACAATATGAGGTTTTGAATTTATTCTGATTAAGTCACGAGAAGGTCCATTGCCTTTATATATATATATATTATGCATATACACACTCACACACACCCCCTCCCACAATATGGATATAGTCTCTTGAATTCTGGTCTTGGGAAGTATGGTCATCCCATCTCACCGATGTCCTCAAAACAATCCCCTTCCCTGCTTTACTCTCCCAACTTGCAAAGAAGTTTTTCCTCTTGTCTGTTGAGTTCCTTCTCTTGTAAGAGTTTCTGGTTCTCGGCTCTCAACCTGTCCAGTTCCTGCTCTAACTCCCTTACCCTGGGGTCTTCCTCCGAGTCCCCCACAAATTTCTTGTTCTCCAACCGGAGTCTGTTGTTCTCCTCCTCCATCCTGGAAAGACACTTCTCCAGCTCCAGGTACTCAGTGATCAACTCCTGCTTGCTCATGTTTTGCAAGCTCTCCACGTGGTACCTCTCATAGGTCTCTGAGAAGTCCTTTTGAAGAAACTCACAGCCATCACCACCCATCCCATCGCTGCCGCCATCCTCATCTTCCATGAAGTCTTCCTCACTGGTGTCATCCGATTTGGTGGCTGACCTCTTGGGATACATGCCAGTTTTCAAGTCTGGCTCTTCTTGGTCATGATCTTCCATCAGGAACTGTGTGGTGTTGTATGGTGCAACTGGCTGCCCCTTGGCAAACATCTCAGCCCGCAACCTGGAAGCCCTCTGGCTCTGCTTCTCATCAAACTTCTTCTTCTCTTCCCAGGAGAGCTTATAGTAGGGCTTCCAGTGCCTCTTCTTCTTGGACGGGCGTCTCCTGTGCTTCTTTTTGCCCACCTGCCTTTCCTCCTCTCCCCCACTCTGGGGCCTGCAATATCCTGGAATCTGTGGGTTCTCCTTAAGTCCCAGCTGCTCTCCATCATTTGTGCCATGAAGGTCTGGAGCTGTGTCATGGTTCTGACCTTCTGCCTTGCCAGCAGCTCCTTCTGGGGCTTCCAAACTATGGGTTCCTCCAAGTGGCCGCAGAGGGGTTGCATGTTCCTCAGCTGGGCAGGCATCTTCTCCACCCCTTGGACTACCACCTCTCTGGTTGGGTTCTCTCCTCTGCCACCTACTGTCCATATCCACTTCCTCCTTTTGGTTGGTGGGTGGAGGCACCACAAGAGGTCCTCCTCCACTGCCATCTCCACCACCTGCACGCCTGCAGGGGGAGACGGGAGAGGTTTTGCCATTCGGTTGCTGCTGATTGGCAGAGAAGGCAGGGTCAGCCATTGCTGGTTTGCTTAGCAATTTCCTTTCCAGGCCTGGATCTTCTGTGTTATTATTCTGAGTCCAACTGGTGGGTTCCCTCTTTTTCTACAGAAGGCAAAACCTGAAAGTCCTGCCAGGTGCAGCCAGCCTTTAAACTCAGGGATTGCAAGAATCAAGTCTTAAAACTCAGGGTTTGCAAGAATCCAGCCTCTTTTAAGTGCAGGTCTTGACTTTGGACACGATTCCTTCCGAGTGTCTGTTCCTTTCCCTTTACTCTCGAGTTACACCATCAATTGCAAGCAATAGTAGGGACTCAACAGCTGGCTCCTTCTTCCTCCAGCAGTTCTCAGCCTTGCATCATTAACCCCTTGCAGTGCAGACCAAGAATCAAAAGATGAAAAAGTTTGCAATCTTGACTTTAAAAATTTTCTTGCGACCTCGACTTTTTCCTCCTACTTCTCCTCGACGTTGTCAGTCGCAGCAGCTGCACAGGGGGGAAAAAGAGTTTGCACATCTGGAAGTTTGCACATCTGGAAATAGCAGGGTGGAATTAAAAAGCACCGAGATGTTTGTACACGGGTGCAAATCAGTGCAATGGGAGTCCAAAAGAAGTTGCAAAAAATAATAATAACAATAATAAATCAACAGGTTAAAAATATAGTCACCCAAGAGATGAAGAAACCACAAAAGGTTAAGCTGAAAGCATCTTCTGCAGTGCAGGAAACAAGGGGTTGAATTCCCAATGCAGACACCCAAGGGTTAAAAAAAGTCCAGACCACAAAGGGTTAAGGCAATGGAGAAGTCCTTGCAAAGGTTGCCAGACTGGAGGGGAAAGTCTTCTGCAGCCCAGGATTCAAAGGGTTAAAAAAACTAATTCTATCCGGCACCTAAAGGGTTAACATGGTCAACCACCACTGGCAGGAAAGGGTTAAGCTCCACGCATGCGCACTGTTCTAACGCCCGCCCCCTCGCGGACAGCCCCTCCCCTCCCTAAGCCTCCTTCTTCCCTCACCCAAGCGCCGCCAGATCTCAACTGCTACTCCCAGCCGCGCAGCCTCGCCTTTTATAAACGAGCCAACCCCTGCTTCTTACTGCGCATGCGCGCCTCTTCCCACTCGTCCCGAGGCATCATGGGATTTGTGGTTTCCGTCTCCGATCGATTGCCCGGCTCGCTCACGACCACGCGACTACAACGACCAGAACCGCGCTGCTCATCGAATCAGAGCTCGAAGGAGGCGGGACGTAAAACGAAACGCTAGTTGATTGGTCCTCAAAACGGCTAAATGATGAATGGCTGAGGGGAGTGTCTGTCATTCATGGCTCAACCAATGAAAAGATAGGAACGGAAGGCGGCGGCGAAGGTGGGAAGTTGGAACGTACCAACAGTTTACGCGGGGGGGTTGAAATCCCTCGAGGACGCCGAACTGTTCAAAAGGGTCCTCGCACGTAACCTACTAAGGCAAATGTCGTTGTTTGAGAGAGGGGTCTCTCTCGTGAGAGGGTTAACGGAAAACAAATCGGTGTTCCTCCCTGTGAGGAAATATGGTATCGCCCAAAAAAGTAGTCCCTGGACTACTCTGAAGATGGAGAGGATTCTGAGGAGATTCACTCGTTTCTCGCGAAATTTCCACCAGAGCTCGAACAGCTGGGCGAAGAAGGGCTGTCAGCCGGTGGCGAAAAGCGTTTGGAGCAGCGAGGAGGGTCGGCAGCACCTTCTGGCGGAGGGATACAGTGCATTGTGGCTGACTACTGTGGTGGTGAACCTATGACGGTGACTGATCCGCGTGGAAGGAGTTGTAAACAAACCGAGGGCAGAAACTAGTTCCGTCTTAAAGGGACAGCGCCTGCTCCCCTTCTGACTGCTCTGATAGAAGGCCAGGGGAAGGGGATTCTTGTTGGTGGCTGAAGGCTGGACACCTGGACTCTGTCTCCCCTGGGATTAAAGGCTGCAGTGGTATACACTCTATCAAGGGGCTTACTTCTGAGTAGACACTTACCTGGGAGTAAAGACCATTGACCACCATGGGGCTTACCTCTGAGTAGACCTGCAGAGGATTAGGCTCTGAGATTGCTATCCTCTCCACACTTATCTGGGAGTAAAGACCATTGACTACCATGGGGCTTACCTCTGAATAGACCTGCAGAGGTTCTGAGGATGCACTGCTATCCACGCTTACCTGGGAGTAAAGCCCATTGGCTACCATGGGGCTTACTTCTGAATAGACCTGCAGAGGATTGGGCTCTGAGGTTGCTATCCTCTCCACACTTACCTGGGAGTAAAGCCCATTGACTACCATGGGGCTTACCTCTGAGTAGATCTGCAGAGGATTGGGCTCTGAGGATGCAGTCCTATCCACACTTACCTGGGAGTAAATCTCATTGACTATCATGGGGCTTACTTTTGAGTAGACCTGCAGAGGATTGGGCTCTGAGGATGCACTGCTATCCACACTTACCTGGGAGTAAATCTCATTGACTATCATAGGGCTTACTTCTGAGTAGACCCGCAGAGGATTGGTGCAATGCTATCAACACTGGGAGCAATTCCTATTGGCTATCATGGGGCTTCCTTCTGAGTAGACCTGCAGAGGATTGGGTGTAAAGCAGAAGGCATAGATTTGCCAGGGCTTCCCTCCTGGCCTCTTCTCTATATAGATTTGTAAAGGCAGCTGTTGTTCTACAAAGATAGATGCCCCTTTGGATGAACACCCTCCAATTCCAGATGTTTAAAGAACATTTTCTTCATCTTCCCTCAGTGATGCACTTTGCACATGCTCAGAGACCCTATTCAGATTAATGGGGAGAGGTGGTTGTCTTTAGAAGCCCTTTTAAAAAAAACTCCAGTAGTGGGAACAGAAAAGTGAAGCTAGAGATACAGATCTTTCCTGTATGTATTTCAGCTGCTCAGCATCTTGTCTTGTGAATCCAAATAATGTGAGAGGCTCTCCCAGCACATGTTTTGCTGCTCACACTGCAAGGCAGGCGCATGAAGAGCCCTTTGCTTGGCTCCCAGTTTGGCTCCCACACTTCCGGTGGCTGAAGTGTGTCACAGGAAAGTGTCATCCTTATCTGGATCTGGTACCTCCAGTTACCTCTATATCTGCAATTAACCAGATTAGTAGTTTCACTAATCTGATCAATGACCAACACTTTTGAGGCTTCTTAATAGCATCTTATTTATTCATTGGGGGTCGATTTAGGTTCAGAGTGTCCAGATATCATAACCACAAAAGAAGAGAAGACCCCCCCAAAATGTAGGACACCCTGAAAAAATGTAGGACATAACAAAAACTAAAAGCACTCATATACAGTATATTTCTTTCATCTGATTATATTGTTTAATTGCATAATAACAACACTATATTGTTGTTAAATTTAAAACTGTTAAATTTAAGGTGCAACCCTAACCTAGGCCAGCACAACTCAGCAGTTTTCCCGTTCCTGTGATGATGTAGGGAAGCAAGCGCATGTTAATGCGCTGGCCAAACTCTCCTCCAGGAGTGGCACAGAAGTATCTTATGGTACATTTGTGACACTCTTAGGTCAGCAAAGGACTTATGCCAGGGCTTATGCCGGCCTAACTGAAGATTAGGATTGTAGCCATAATTTATTACATGCAATTTGTGAATTACAAGTAGGCTATATATTGCTTGTTCACAAGGAAAAGGAGGATAATGAACATTAAGTTCTTAAAAAGAGGACATGTCCTGGAATAAAGGACATAAAGTCACTGTTTCATTTGCAATCCTGTACATCTCTACTCAATCCTACTAAATTCAGGGAGTCTTCATATGAATGTATATAGGATTTGCTGCCATACAGCACAATCCTATAGTTGGAGGTCTCCAAACGTTTTGGCAGGAGGGCCACATCATCTCTCTGACACTACTGGGGCTGTAAAACTTATTTATATTTCAAATTTGAATACATTTACATATAAGAATGTATTGCAATGGATTATAAGGCTTGCCCAAGGGCCGGATAAAGGGGTCTTGGTGGTGGCCACATTGAGACTTGACAAGAGCTGCATCTGGTCCCTGGGCTGGGGTTTGGAGACCCCTGTTATGACATAAGTTTCAGGCACAAGTCTCATAGAGTTCAGGGCAGCTAACTTGCAGGGAAGTATGTCAGGAATTGCTGCCTTCATTTTGTTTTTGCTTTGCATTTGATAACTTCACTGCTGAGTTTTGGAGTGAGTTCTACCTTCATGCGCAGTCTACATTCTGATAGTTAGACTGATTCCTTACTTTGCTATGCACCATTTTTCTCTATTGTGACATTGTCACATTGAGAGAGCTATAAAAGATGTGAAAAGATGTAATAAAATATGAAATATTGCATAGATTACAAAAATGTGAGTGAAGTTCAAAAAGAGTCCTGATGTCAAGGTTTTTGTTTCAGGCTAGTATTATTTAAAAAACAAAAACCATTCACATACTAACATCAATTTTTTTTGTTTGCAAATAAAGGAAAAACAATGTTGCATTAAAAAAGCAGGCCTCCGTCAGTCTTGGAAGACTATGGTATTGTGCTCGGCGCTGCATACGCTGCATGCGAAGCACGAAAGCCTGGGTTAGATTGTTATGGAGGATAGGCTGTTACCCAAGCAGCAAATCCCCCCTCTTCACACCACTGTAATAGTCCAATGGAAAGGCAGAGCCAATACGATTGGATCCAGCTGGTGTCGCAGAGCTGGGCTAAGGACAGGAGCTCACCCTGTCTTGTTGGGCTGACCTGGGTCTCGAACCCTGGCCTGCTGGTTAACAAGCACAGTGTCTTAGCCATTTGCGCCACCCACAGTTACATTAAAAATTTTATATTTTATAAAATATATTTATTTATCATTAAATAAATTTTATATATTTTATTTTATATTTATTTTATATTTATTTATTTATTTATATTTATTTATTTATTATATATTTTATTTTATATTTAAAATTTTATTTTATAAAATATATTTATTTATCAATTTTATAGAGTGGTGAGGGAAGAGAGGCAGAAAGTTACAGGGAACACAGAATATTTCCTGCTTCTTTTTCTGGAAAACCATGCCAGCATCTTGTAACACCTTAGATCAATGTTTCTCAGTCTATGGTTTGGGACACACTAGGTGGGTTTTCAGGTGGGACCCTCTTCATTCCAATGTGTAATTTACTGTATTTACTGAAATATAACGCTCATCTTCTCAAGCCGAATTCAGTCTCCAAAATCAAGGTAGCATTAGATTTGAGGTTAATTATAATTGAGTAAATACAGTATTTTGATTATGAGTATAGGGTGCACGTTATATTCGATGGTGTACTATATTCGAGTAAATGCTGTATTTTAAAAATGTATTAGACTTGATACTACCATAGTGTTTGACCGCATTTGGAGAAATGTTACTGATCTGTACTTTTAACAGACTAACTTTGCATTTGCTTTCCACAAAGAGAGCAAATGGGATTTACTCCTGTGAATAGGATTGCAATCTAGAATTGTTGGTAACTGTAGTGGCTTAGTGGTTAAAGGTGCTGTTGTCTGCCCATCTGAAGATAGGCAGGTCAGCGGTTTGAGACCAGAGTACTGCAAGATGGGTTGAGCTCTCACCCTTAGCCCAGCTCCTGGCAAACTAGCAGTTCGAGAGCATACAAATGCAAGTAGATAAATAGGTACCACCTTGGTGGGAAGGTAATTCCGTGTGCTTCAGCATAGTCATACCAGCCACATGTCCACAAAAGCATCTTTGGACAATGCTGTCTCTTTGGCTTAGAAACTGCACCCTAGAGTCGGTCACGACTAGCAGGGCAATGTGTGGAGGGCACCTTTACCTAGGATCGTTAAAATTTTTCCTGTGTGATTGTCACCTTGGGCCATGACATCATTTCTAGTTTATTCACATCATTTCTGGTGGGTCCTGACCGAGTCTCATTCTAAAAAGTGGGTCCCAGAGCTAAACATTTGAGAACTTGTGCTTTAGACATAATCAACCCAGGAGGTTAGGTTTAAGCAAGATTTTTTTTACGGTCCAATCCTAAACTGTGCTGGCATAGTCAGGTTGCATCCAAGTTATCTTACGAACCGGCTGGAGGTCTTCTTATGGTAAGGAAATGTATTTCTGAATCTTACCCCCTGTTGAGGCCAAGCCACTTCTGTCAGGCTTCCCGGATCCACAGTAGTTGGTGCAGATCCAGAAAATCAGGTGGGCTGGGAGAGGGTATGATAAGAGACCTGCTCCACCTATCCTGCCCCCACCTGGGCCCAATCTACCCATTCTACCTTCACTCTGCCCCAAAATGCCCCCTCTCCATATCCCAAAAACCTTCCAGTCACATTCCCTATGCCCCCCACCACCTATCTATCTATCTATCTATCTGTCTGTCTGTCTGTCTGTCTGTCTGTCTGTCTATCTATCTATCTACAGTATTTATATACCGCTTTTCAACTGAAAATTTCACAAAGCGGTTTACAAGAAAATGAAAAAATTAATAGCTAATTAATACCTGGCATGAACTTGTCTCTGCCGGCTGGTGCAGGGACTAGATCTGGTGCTGTCAGACCAGCATAGATCTTTCCAGGTTTAGTTTAATTTGCTTGTAGGAAAGCTAAGGTCTTGCACAGTGCTGATTGTTCAGTGTGGTTAGCACAGTTCTTGCCCAACTGTGCCTCGACTGTCCAATTAACCCTTGCTTATACAACCCCAGCGACGCTTATCAGAAGAAAGGATGAGACAAGGCAATCACATTCCAGAGAAGGTGATCGGTCTGTGAAGGCAATGCGTATTAGCGTCCATGCTACTGATGGCTTGCCCAAGGCCATCAGATAATGGCACCATGGCAGAAGCAGTTCTTCAATCCAGGTCAGATTCCATCTCGGTGTTACTGGGCCACACATGTCTTCCACACACCCAACACAGCAATCCATCCGGCTCCATGAGTCATTCCAAAGTGCATCAAAGCACAGGGGAAGCTACTCCTATCATGTGAAATTAAATAATTTCCTGTGGGTCAGATGATCCCATGGGTCAGATCCGTGGGTCCCATATAGATCTGTGGATCAGAACACATGGTTTTAGCAGGTCTTCTCTGGAAGGGAACACCGATTCTGGGGCCTGAGAGTTAGACTTAAATCTGGAAGACTCGAATTCAAGTCCTCCCACTTCCACAGACAAATAAACTACTCGCTCGCTACTCGCTTCTCTTTCGGCGATATGGAATAATGTGGGAATAGTACCCCTCCTGTGGGCATGGCAAACATTAATACGATCCCTGCAAAACCTAAGCAAGCATCTTCCATTGCACGTGCTCAGATTTTTTCCCCTTCAAATGTTATGCTTTAGATGTGAAACAACAACAAATCACAACTCTGATTCTTTTATTTCTTTTTTTCAGAGCTGGCTCTGGCTCCCAGGCAATCCCTCCGGGTCTCATGTTTTCCACAGAAGTGTTGTATTGGTATCTCTGACGGCAGAACAGAGAGTCTTTTCCTAATAGGCCTCTCATTCTGGCTCGCTGAAGTTTGGCCGGCCTCCTGTTTGGACAGGCTGTTCCCCCTTCACAGCAGGGAAAGAATGCCAACCAGACAGCTGAACTCCACTCGAGAACCGTCCTTGTAACCGTCCCCCGGCAAAGCTGCCAGATTTTTTTTTCTTTGCCACCAGATCTTTTGTTTGTGGAAGGGAATGTGGGGTCTTCTCCATGCTGTGACCTTCCCAAGCCACTGCCCCCTTTCTTTTTCCAAGATACTCGGTTTGGTGTCACACAAAACCATTCCTGTCACAGATGCAAAGTGAACCAAGTGATCCTGCAAAAAGTGAACCAGGTGATCAGTGCAAAAGGTCTCAGTGATCACTCGAGATCAGGATCCCCACAATGCTGGTATGACCACTGCAACTCATTGCCATGTATTTGTGGCCTCCTCACAACCTCTGGCTGAAGCTGTGACTTAAGCTACATTGCCCAGAAAAAAATTACCAGTTTTGGCCTGTTTAGTCCAGGCAGAAGGAAAGCTAATGTGCAGAAATCAGCTGATGATCTTTGGTGATTCAGAGCGCCAAGTGCACAACTACCGTGGTAGTTAGAAAAAGGTGGCAACCCTAATTTTGGTTGAATTTTTTTTTTCACTCTGATCCAGTGACGGTGACTCAGGCAGAAATGGAAATTGGTGTGTAGCTGCTTGGCAAGAGGAGGCAAAATTCCATACGTTGCCCCATAGTTTTGATCCTGAAGCAGCAGTCTGGTTCTGGATAGCTGGAAGGGCAATGCTGGTGCATCCACTATAGGTGTGGTGCCCTGGAGGAGGGTGCCATGTGGAATGTAGCCAGGTGGCTGGGGAAAGAATTGTCATCAACTCTAAATCTCAGTGAGAAAGGCTGTAACCCTACAATCCAGAGTAACTATGGGAGCACGTAACAGACATTGACATGACTTAGTTACAGCACCACTTAGTGAAAACCTATGGGAAATTCATATTGCAATCCAGTGTAAATTGTTCTTACACTGGAGCAAGGACTCCCTGTAGTTACTCTGCACTGGGCCCATGTCTTATTTCTCTATCCAGGACCTATTCCTGGATTCCCTCAGTATCAGGGCTAAGGAGAAGAACATCATGCTAGGTTATGTGGTCAGATGGGATTATTGTATTTATCACTTTTAAAATTTGCTCTTGATCCAAATAATGCAAAGTAGCTCATGTGATTCTCTCTCTCTCTCCCGAATCTTATGACTTTGGCTAGGCTACTGTTTCTCAAACTGTGCACTGGGGCTCCCTGAGATACCTTCAAGAGATCTGCAAATACACCATAAGTGGCTACCATCTGCCCCCTGTCCAGTGTCCTTTTCTGTCCTTCCTTCTTCTGATTTAGTTTTTATTTTGTATTGTCCTACATTTTATTTTGTAATGTCCAATTTTAGGACTTTTATTTTGTAAAAATACATTTTATTTTGTATTGTCCTGTAGTGGCTTAGCTGTTAAGATGTCATGCCCGTCAGCAGTTCAATATCAGGGTGCTACAAGATGGAGTGATTTCCCGTCTCTTGGCTAGCTCCTGCCAACTTAGCAGTTCGAAAGCAGGTAAACACAATTAGATAAATAGGTACCATCTTGGAGGGAAGGTAAAAGCATGCCATGCGCTCTGGCATTTAATCATGCTGGCCACATGACCATGGAGGTATCTTTGGCTTAGAAATGGGGATGAGCACCACTCCCTAGAGTAGGTTATGACTAGCAGGGGAACCTGCGGGGGACATATTTACTGTACATTTTTCTTGGGTGTCCTATATTTGGGGGGGATTTGTCCTCTTTGACAGTTATGACATGTGGTCACTGTTGATCATTAATGATGATCACTGAAATTGTGGGACAAAATAAACCAGGAGAAACTTGGGACAAAATTGAGGAGATAAAACTTGCCATTTGTCCCGAACTTTGGAGTAATCAGGAGGCGATTTGGAGTCCTATATGAGATGCCCCTCTGCTAGGGTTGCCATATGTCCCGAAAAACAGGGACAATCCTCATTTTTGGTAATTGTGATCACTTACTGGCAAATGGGACAGAGGGTTCTATCCTGTTTTTGTGGAAAAACATTATGGTAACTACCCTGTGCACAGTCATTTGCTTTATAAATTAATAGCCTCATCTTCTCCTATGTGGGAAGGACAAAGCTTCCCCTTACCAGATATTGAATCGTTCAGGCTTTATTGAGGGGGTACTTCTGTGCATGTCTCTCACATGTTCTTGTGCAAAGTGCATACATGATGTTCTCCCCAGCCCTACAGTCCATGCAGTATATACATTTTCCACAAGTTGTTTTGTGGAAAATCGGTGGTTGCGGGAGAGGACTTTCCTGGTTGTAAGCTCCGAGAACTAAGTTAATAATGCTTTATGATTTAAACCTGGAAGATCCAGGTTCAAATCCTTGCTCAGTTAAGATGACTTCATGGTGGACTTCGGGCATCATTGTCTCTCAGCCGCTACCTTTCTGGGTTGTTGTGTGGACTAAAATGTAAAAATACTGTTATATACTTTGCCTTGGAGGTAAAAAAATACTTTTGTATTTTCCTTTACATATTTTATATTTCCACACTATACTACGGAGATATTTCAGCCAGTGAATCAGTTTGATAGGCTGTTCATACTACGTGTATTTGTTTATTACTTCCTTGAGCCCAGTTGCAAGCATTCCAAAATAATCCTCAAATGGAGAGATGTAGTGTGACACCAGGAATGGCTAAGCCACATTTCATCAGTTGGTTAATCAAATATTAAGTGATTCTGACATGTGAGCACAAACTACATTTGGTAAGGACTGAGCACAAAGGATACTTTTTTCAAAGGAGAATGTTGTTGTTCTGTAGGGTTGAGCAGGCAGTTACATATATTTGTTTCCTAACCTAGTTAACAGCCCACAGCTGTCACTTGCAGAGGTACAATATAACATTAATCAGTAAAAAAATCCTCCCTTTCCAGCATTTCATCTTCCCATTTTTTTCAGTGGGAGCTAGAATGTTGACAGTGGGAATGTTGACCATTGCCTCTCCTCAGCCTGATTGACACAGAATGTTGGCCAGAAGATACGGACATCCTAACACAGAGATTAAGGCTTTTATGTAGAAAGATGTTTAAAATATAAAAGGATATTTTATATATCCAATTGCCATTGATTCAGTTTTGGTGCATTTCTGTAACGGAAAATCAAATTTAATATATAGGCACTTCTCCTTTTCCGCAGAGCTTAAATTCTCAAAAATCAATGTGAATCTCAAAAAAGCTTAAATAAAATTTTTTTTTACCATAGGAATACATATAAACAGTTAGGAGAACAGTTTCCAAAGTATGCATTACAACACCCTGACACACTTCTCAGGGTATTGTGGCTGCCCTGGCAGGGAGATTGTGGCAGAAAACTTCAAAAAGTGGCAGAAGGCTGAACACAACGGGCAGAGCTAACGCATGCAAAAATTATGTCCTGGGAAAAGCCCTCTTTTTAGGCCTGTCTCTTTCCCTACTCTGGAGGTTCATGACAAGCCACCAAACTCAGACGTGAGTGATGTTACAGTGTGGTGCATTTCATGTTACCACTCCTGGGTTCCAAGGGTGGCACAGCAACAGTAAGTTTGGGCAATACTAGTCTAGGGTGGGAAGTCATATAACACTCCCCCTTGCCCAAGATGGGGAAGGGCAGCCATTTTCAACTACCATTGTGGCACACTGGTGTGCAGTGAATGGTCTGCAGATATGCTATGGGAGTTTGAGAAGCATTATTAGTAGGGTCATTGGGGGATGTGAATCCCTAGCAACAGCCTGGTATGCTTTGACAATTGTCAAAAAAATATACCAGTAGATGGTGTGCCTTGACAATTTTAGTACCTTGTCAGTGTGCCATGAGACAAAAAAAACTGAAAATAACTGGTGTAGGGGAAGATTGGGGGGTAAGAAAGAGAAGAGGCTACACATTTCAACAGCTGAAAAAGCAACATTATTAATCACCACTTATTCCATAAATTTACCCATGTAAATTCATTTTGTACAAGTGTGCCGTTTTAAAAATACGTATATCAAACCTGTGTAAAACAAAAGGTCCGTGTATATTAAAGATGGCCCTTTTCCTTCCAATCACAACTTGCCATTTTTATGAGTTAGTTGAACATCTCAGCGTTTTAAAATCTTATTATTTCCCATCCATATCCCATTTTTCAATCTGTAATTCACAAGGCAAGCATGTGTTTGGCAATATACACACTTATTGCTGATTTAGTATATTGCTTCAAGGATACAACAAATCAACAAAAATACTGGGCATGATCAACAGGGACACTACCTGTGAGCTTCCTGGTGGCATCTGGTTGGCCACTGGTGGAGAAAAAGTATACCAGACTCTCTGGAATGGCTCCAACAAGGCAGCTGGTTTGCTGTATGTGGAAGCCACACCTATTCTTCTTAAAGTACACAAGCAGGCAATTATAATTCTTTGTTGAAGGAATGGTTCCTATATCCATGTGCACTTGAACTTGATCCTATATCTTGCTTGAGTGACATGCAGGGAACTATGTAATTTGGGAGATCTGCCATTATCTCTCTTGTAGCAGCAGATTGTGGGAGCCCAACAGTGACAATCTCAGACATGTGGTATGATCAGTGGTAGGCTGCAGGGGGTTCTCACAGGTTCTGTAGAACCCTTTGCTAATGAGCTCATGGTTCTGAGAACTGGTTACTAATGGGACATAGAACCTGTTGTTAATTTTGGTTATTAGGACATAGAACCTGCTAATTTATTTGAATCCCACCACTGGGTATGATGGCATCTGTTAAATGGCATGATGTCCAGTGACCAGATCAATGACCAGATGTCATAACCAGAAAAAGAGGAGAAGGTCCCCAAAATGCAGGACACCCAAGAAAATGTAGGACATGACAAAATGAAAGCTAAAGCACTCATGTATATTGCTTGCAAGTGGTTATTAACACTATATAACTTATAAATTTAAAACTGTTTAAAATTACATAACAAGAAGGCTACATGATTCCTGATCACAAAGAAAAGGAGGAGAATGAAGTTTTTTCCAGGACACAAGACTAAAAAAGAGGACATGTCCTGGAAAAACAGCACATGGTCACCACTTTAAGCACATAGGTGACTTTAGTAAAGAGTTTCATTCCGAGTTGTGACTAGAGACACAAGGCATGCATGATGTGGGGAACCAGATCCAATCAGGTTTTTTTGAATAATCAGACAATAATAATGTACTATAGTTCCTTTATTGTCATCAAACTCTGCCAGCGATAATGGTGTAAATATCCTGAGAATCTAAGGGTAAAAGCAACCGCTTTCAACTCCAATATTCAACCCCCTTCTTGGGATGTAAAGGAGTTGTGATCAGAAAACTGGCCACTTCCTCAGATTAGCCAAGAAGAGCCTTGCCTCCCCCACCTCCCCATTCAGAGTTTTTGCAGTTAAGTGCTTTATTGTGCAATGTGTGTCATTTAAGACATGATGCTGATTGGATAGTCAGGGCAAGCCCTGTCCTCTGAAGCCTTAATCTGTCTGTACATCATCATTAATGTTGACTGAGCAAGCACGCACCCTACTCCCACCCTCTGCACTCACATCCCACCCATCCCCTCTATTTGGTGTAACTTTGATTCAAAATCTTGTTTCCCCAGCCAAGGATTGCAATGTAGCCATTAAAGATCAAGGTGTGCTGTCCTGGGCAGGTAGCAGCACTAGCAGGAGTCCGATGTTCAGAGTTGAACTGGTTTTTTTTCCCCCAGCAGGCTTTTTTTGGATACAGTTAAAAAGAAATCTCGACAGGTCTCAGATCACCTCTTCCGGCTCTGAAAGCGCCAAAGGAGCCACTGGACAACAAATGGCCAAGCCATCAGGAACAAGAAGGTGTGAAGAGACAGGTGTTTGGGCCAACGTGGCCGTGATGGTGGCCGTGCCTGCGAAGCAACAGAGGATGACGGGTTGGGATCAGAAGGGAGACCAAGCATTAGAAGCTGAACAGCACCCCCTGCTGGGTCCTAGCAGTTTAACATCCAGGAATTTGGGGTTTCCACAACTGGTATACATGATTCCAGTTTAAAGATTTAGAGTGCAATCCTAACCAATTTGGGTCAACATAACTCATGTCTCCCTGTTCCTGTTGCGATGTGGGCATGCTGGTGCATGTCTGTAAAACGGCCTAACCCCCTAGTGAGTATTTGCCCCCCATCCTATCCCCCGCTTATGGCATTTTTTATGACATCCCCAGCAGAAAGGACTAAAATGAAATTAAGACCACAATCCTAACCATGTCTACTCAAAAGTAAGCTCCATTGTGTTGAATGGGTCTTACTCCCAGAAAAGTGTCTTTAGGATTGCAGCCTAAGTCGGTTTAAGCCCACCTTAGTATTAGCAGCCACTCTTTCCCCCACCTCCTTTACATGCTTGGCAATGTGCATTTAGAATATCGGCCACCATACCTTTCCATCATGTGATGTCGTTGTCCGATGGGGATTCAAGATGGATGTGTCACTCTGAAAGACACCAAGAGCCATAGTGTCATCTATAATTTCCTCATATCCCAATTCTCTTCATCAGTTTTCAAGCTGGATCCCTGTGTGCTCTTCACACTATGTTCTGTTTTGTTACTGATTTGACGGTCTCATCCTGAGAACACCTTAAAACATGGGATCCTGGACTGTTTTCTACTTAATTTTCCAACACCTTCCATGCCCTTTAGCCATGCCTATTCTTTTCAACATTATTATCACTTTATCTAAATTTAAAAGTATGCTGATGCTGATGTATCTCCTATTCACCTGTGTGCACTAAAGGCCAAACTTCGGATATTTCCTATACAACTTTCTAGTGCCAGGGCTGTGGGTGGCGCAAGTGGTTAAGACACTATGGCCTATATCCTAAAGTGAAATTAAGGCCCTTCCTCCAGAACAGTGACTTTCCATAAGACAACACTAGAGGGTGACATAACTGCATGGACCTGTAACTGCTATGGATTTTGCCCTGTGCCTATTAACCAGTAGGCCAGGATTTGAGACCCGGTTCCCCTCAAGACAGGGTGAGCTCCTGTCCTTAGACCAGCTCTGTGACGTACCCGGAACCAATCGTCTTGGCTCTGCCGTTCCATTGGACTATTTCAGTGCCATGGTGAGGTGCGATTTGCTGCTTGGGTAACAGCCTATCCTCCATATCAATCTACCCAAGCCTTTGTGCTTCATATGCAGCTTTGAGCATAATACCATAGTCTTTCAAGATTGATGGATGCCAAGTTTTTTTTCCTAGTGCCATTGCAATGCAGCCCCAAAGCAATTGTTCATGACTGCACCCCCAATTGCAGTTCATGATTGCACCCCCAGTTCATGACTGCACCCCCCAATTGCAGGATACAGCACATGCTCCAATGACATGGTGCATTGGTGCTGAAAAGTTGGAAAGGTCTGGGCCCTAGCATATATCCTTTTAAAAAACATTATATCCAATATACATAAGAACGTAAGAAGAGCCCTACTGGATCAGGCCAAAAGCCCATCTAGTCCAGCTTCCCATATCATAACAGCCCTCCAGATGCATCAGGGAGCACACAAGACAACAGACCTGCATCCTGGTGCCCACCCCTGCATCTGACATTCTGATGTTGCCTAAATCTTAAATAAAGATGCACATGGTTTGAAACCCATGATGGACTTTTCCTCCAGAAATTTTTCCAGTCCCCTCTTAAAGGCATCAAGGCTAGATGTCAGCACAACATCCTGTGGCATGGAGTTCCCCAGACAGAGCCTAACTTTGCATAACTCTATTTTATATGCAGTTGCTTATAGGCATCTTTTGATGTCTTCTCTCCCCCACCCACTTATTTCAGCTCACTGTCATCCCTGAGCATGACACTGACCAAAGACAGTAGCCTAAGGGAGCTGTGTACATTGATGCTCACCTCTTTGTGTCCACTGCTCCTCCTCCTCCCTTCATCACCAGGGTTGGAAAAGGAAGAGGACAGTGGCGCACACATCACCCAGCAAAATGGGGTGGACAATATTTGGTATACCATATATACTTGTGTATAAGCCGACCCACGTATAAGCTGTGGCACCTAATTTTACCACAAATACTGGGAAAACTTATTGACCCAAGTATAAGCCGAGGGTGGGAAATGCAGCAACAGCAGGAAAGTGTGGCTGGCCTTGTAGCCTCAAGGCTCAATCCTGGACATGTCTACTCAGAAGTAAGGCCCACAAAGAAGTACCCGAGTTTGAGGAGGGCCTTGGCTGCAGTGGGCTCCATGTCTTGGTGCCGTGCACCTCCTCCGCAGCCCCGACAACCAGCGCCAGCAGCTGGAGAGGCTGCAGAGCCTCTGAGGGTGCGCACTGGAGGTCGCGCCTGCCATTTTTCTTAATTTTTTACTGACCCGCGTATAAGCCGAGGTGGGTTTTTGGGCTCATTTTTTGGGCCCCAAAACTAGGCTTATACATGAGTATATATGGTAGATGGTGGAAGCTCACATTCCTCTGGTTCTCTGTCTCCCATATAAAGCAGATCCTAGACTGATTCTGCATAGCATTTTCAGGAACAGCAACAGCTCCATCTCCAGACCAGACTTTTTGCCTGTACAACTACGGTGTTATAAGTAACATATATTGTATATTTGAATCTAATGCACAATTGAATCTAATGCACACCCCAATTTTAAAAGGCTTGAGATAATTTTTTTTAACTGACAATTGTTTACAGCAAAGCAGGTTTTACTGCGTACAACAAGTTATATGACAATACTATGAGCATGGGTTTATGTTATTATTTTACCTAATTGCACTGCTTTGTACAAAAATGGGTTTTATGTTACACTTTTATTACAATATGTTAAACTAAATACTGACCTATACTTATAATCAAAATATCATATTTACTTGAACAGAATGTGCCGTCAAATTTAATGAGCATCCCGATTTTGGAGATAAAATTTGGCTGGAAAAGGTTCATGTTAGAGTAAATATTGTATATTAACAGATACAGAACAGTGGTACTTAGATTTATTGAGGGCCCTGGTTGATCCCTTGAAAGAGAAAAGGAAACTATACAAAATTTGCCCTGATCCCTTGAAACGTTTAGCTAGTAAATATGTTTCTCCATGAACAATAGTAATGTTGGGAGGATTAGGACAGACGAGAATATTTTTTTACCCAGCATGTCATTGGTCTGAGGAACTCCTTGCCACAGGGTGTGGTGATGGCATTTAGCCTTAAAGCCTTTAAAAAGGGATTGGATAAATTCCTAGAGGAAAGGACCATCACAGATTACAAGCCATGAAGGGTGTATGTTGATGTGGACAACCTCAAAATGCCAGATGCAGAGATCTCCTGAATGCAGGTGTCTTGAGTGAGCCTTGGTGTTATACTGGAAGCTGGACTAGATGGGCCTTTGGCCTTATCCAGTGGAGGAGCTTATGTAATGTACCCTACAATCCGGAGTAACTACGGGAGCACATAACAGACATTATGTGCACCCGTAGTTACTGCACCACTTAGAGAAAACCTATGGGAAATTCATATTGCAATCCAGAGTAAATTGTTCTTACACTGGAGCAAGGACTCCCCGTAATTACTCTGGGTTGCACCCTTTATGTTCTTATGTAACAAAAGACACCCTTTAAGGATTATTTTGCTGACAGTGATAAAATGATTAGCAATTTTGGGCAAATTTTTGAAGTTCACATCCCCAATATGAATGCAGGAGGATTAACAGACCAATGGAGTTTTGTTTTGTAATATATATGATTAGCTTTAGATTTGCAACCCTAATATCCATTTGGAGAGGGAGACTGACTCCATTGCTATTGTAATATTGGTTACTCCTTTTATCCTAGATTGCCAGTGAGCTTCTTTCGTTGAAAATAAATTCACAGATATACCGTATAAAATAAGTAATTCTCCTGCTTCAGAATGAGTAACATGAGTAACCTGTAGGGCTGCCAAAGATTCCAGGTAACTAAGCCTCTCCATCACTTTCTTCATGTCCTCCTGCAAGGCATGGATGGTGTTTGTCATCTGCACATCCACTTTCCACTGCTTTGAAGCTGTCAGGCTGTCCTCAATGACTTCAAGGCTGCTGCTTAGGCTTTCCTGACCTGAGGCCATCTGCAGGTCTGTGATGCAACAAGGAGAAGACAGATCAAAGTGAGATTGTGGCAGTTGATATTCAGAAATATAGCTTGGGCTACAATCCAGAGTAAATACAGGATCTTTTACACCAATGTAGTTATGGTGCCACCTATGGGAAACCTATGGGAAATGCATAGAGCAATCCAAAGTAAGTGCCTCTTACTTATAAAGTAAGTGCCCGTAGGGAAATGCATAGAGCAATCCAAAGTAAGTGCCTCTTACTTACAAAGTAAGTGCCCGTAGTTACTCTGGATTGCAGGGTAAGAAGCAGAGATGAAAACAAGGAACAGTGTTCAAATATAATCCTGGAGGTAGCAGTCAGATTTCTAAAAAGTGAATTAAATAATTCAATTAAATAATCAGGACTTAATTAATAATTAAATAATCAAACTGAAAAACTGACCTCAACATAAGGAGAAATTTAGGGGGGTCACCTCTTGTTGACAACCCTTTCCTCTGATCCAGTGTCTCCCCAAAGCCTGTAGAGAGGCCATTAAATTTCAGAAATTCCCAGCTGAACAAAGCTGGGGAAGATTAAGTCAAAATGAAAGATGATGGGGTTTAGATCAGTTCGCATATTCCACCAGTCCCTGTTGTTTGAAGTAGGCCATAGGTCAGAAGTGAGGACCAGATGGTGTAGTGGTTAGGGAGTTGGACTGAGACCTAGAAGATCCTGGTTCAAACCGCCATTCTGCCCTGAAGCTTCCTGGTTGACCTTGGGCCAATCACTCAGCCTCACCTACCTCACAGGGTTGCTGTAAGGAGAAAATGATAAAAGCTTTATAAGCCACTTTGGGCATTTGCTTTGGTATGGGAAAAGCAGGGTATAAATCCCTGCAAATAAGGGCAAAATAAAGAAATTGCAATATGCATTGCTGGCTGTGGGCAGTCTGTTCACCTTCACTGGCGGTTCATGGGGAAGCATCTCCTGAGCTAACACTTTCCCACAGATTACTAAGAGGATGTTGAACAAACTTCTCACAGCTTCAGTTGACCAGTGCATTCCCCATTCTCTGCCCTTTCTCCATGGAGGAGCGCTCCAAGATCTCATGGGCCACTTCTCAGGGGGCAACCTATGAACTGTGGACCACAGTTTGGGGATCAGTGTGCTAAGATCTCTGCCTGGAGACACTGAGGAGCCATATCAGACTGATCATCAGTTTCAGGTGGTAATTGCATATGCTAATTTTTACTAAGACATCCCATTGTGGTTAGAAGGCATTCCAATTTCCATGTATTTCCTTGAAGGCTTGTAACACATTCCTACTCCAAAATAAGTCTGCTATGTCCAATGATGCTTGCTCCAAATAAAATGTGCATAGGATTGCAGACTTAGCTCCTTCTTCCTTGAAGATAGCAGGAACTGCTGAACTAAAGACAATAGGTGGGATAAGCAGGGTGACCATATGTCCCCTTTTTTGAGGACATGTCCTCTTTTTTAGCCTTGTGTCCTGGAAAAAAATCTTCACTATCTCCTCTGTGAAAAGGCAGCATGTAAAATTCTTGTAATTAAGAAATTAGATGTAATAAATTATATGTAAGAGTTTTAAATTTAATAAGTAATCTAGTGTTTAAATTAACCCCATGAAAGCAATATATGTACGTGAGTGGTTTTAACTTTTATTTTGTTGTGTCCTGCAATTTTGGGTGGTATCCAGTGATGGGATTCAAAGAAATTAACAACCGGTTCTCTGCCCATCTGGCAGCCACTTTTAAATGGCTATTTTTAAACTTTATATGTCCTATCTCTAATTAGCAACCGGTTCTATAGAGTAGGTGCGAATCTGCTGGAGCCCACCACTGGTGGTATCCTACATTTTGGGGGATGGGGGCTACTCTCCTCTTTTTCTGGTTATGAAATACGGTCACCATGGGTATATTGTTAACGCCCCCCCCCCCCCCAAATCTCTCCAACACCCAGGTTTCTGACTTATTTGAGGGTGGGGTACAAAATGTGGCATATTAGGTGCATATGCCCTATTAAGTGGCATAAGGTCCCACCAGTGGTAGGATTCAAATAAATTAACAGGTTCAATGTCCTAATAACCTAAATTAACCACAGGTTCTATATCGTATTAGTAACCAGTTCTCAGATCCAGGCGCTCATCAGCAAAGGGTTCTACAGAACTTGTAAGAACCCCCTGAAGCTCACCACTGGGTCCCACTCAGAAAAATCAGGCCAACAGTAAATAAGCTTTGTAAGCCCCCTTGGGCATTTGGTTTGGAATGGGGAAGGGAGGATATACCGGTAAATCCCTATTTTCTAGTAGAGATTTTTCTTTCATTTTCAGTATATACACTGATAAAACTGACTACATTGTCACACTTGGTTATCTCAGAATCAAACTAAATTACATGCAGGCTTGCTTCTACCTGCCAATGAAATTGTCATAGGAAGACCTGCTGTAGACCGGTCTCTCCCCATACTGGGCCATGTTTCCTGAAGCAGAATGTTTATCTTGTGTCTGTGGCACTATCTTTGGTTTCACTCTCCTTCCCTAGTTGATAATGGCACATGTGTTGGAGGATGGTCCTCACCTTCCTCTCCCACTTCAAAGCCATGGGGACTGGTCATGGGGGAACTCTGGTTGGCTGATGACCGCCTGGCCTGTGGGAGGGAGATGAGGAAAAAACAGAAAAGGAGTAAAAATATACCTAGACAACAAATTTATACGAGTTTCATATTACAATAAGACAGTGGTTCGCAAACTGTGTGCTGTAGTGCATGAGGGTGCTGCAGTGAACTCACAGGAAACCCTGGCAATTTCTCCTGGCTAACTCAGTTGCCGCCATCTTGGAGTGTGCAAGATCTTGGCATCCCAAGATGTTGGCACCTAGAAGACCCAGGTAGAACATGTCACTGCACAATTGGGCACAGTGATCATGGCAGGCTAGGCAAATGCTACCAGTCAGTCAATTTATTTGCATAGCTAAAAGCCATTACTCTTACAATAAATGCAATAACACTTAGGTTAAAATGAAATACAATATGTACCAAATAAAAACAAGTCAAGGGTTTAGCTAGAAAGTCAAGGGTGAGCTTGTCTGTTATCATTAAAATTATGATGTAGATTCAGCTGATTGGGTGTATTAACACTATCATAAGTGTTATGGCTTCCTCCCAGCATCTCCTGAGAACCACAGGTTGATACAATACCAAATATTTTATGTCAGAGAATTATCTACCCAGTAGAATAGCTACAGGGGGTGGTACAGCACTATGTTTTGCAGGGCACCTCAATGTGCCATGTAAGCTGCCCATCCCCCTTGTCATTAGAGCTATTCCCAGAGGGGGAGCAGATGCCTCCACTTTGTTTTTGCTGTCAGGATTGACACCTAAGGTGAGGAAGAAGCGCAGCTTATATCACACTTACAAGGTACCGTTGAGGCATCCTGTCAAACGTGGTGCTGTGCCACACCAAGCACCACTTGCGCTTACCATACCGAGTTACAACCTGGTCCCTTAGTAAGTGTTTCAAGACAAGGTTTTCTAAAGGTAATTGCTTTGTTGTCCCATGTCCACTCCATGTTTTTATCACCTGAGCAGGCTCCATCTGTTCCAGGCTATCGCAGAAAACCTCGGACTCTGAGTCACTGGCCCTGTGCATACTTCTGACAACTTCATCTTCATGGCTTGGCTCTGCAACAGGAAAAGTTGTGGCTCAGAAACTGAGAATAATGGAAATACAGATAGCTCTCTCTCTCTCTCTTTCTCTCTCTCTCTCTCTCTCACACACACACACACACACAATCAATTGTATCAATCAATATTATTTATTCTCTTGTTCTATGTATGTGTGTGTTTGTGTGTGTGTAAAGGAGAGACCTGTCAAAAACATACACGTAGGTGATTACATAAGACTATATATAGCTCATTTAGGTCTAAGAACCAAGCTGTGTTTCAGCATCTGCATATGATTGAAACTGGATTGCAAATTTATTTGCCATGATCTGTTCAACTTGATCATTGAGCAACCCCAGAAAAAAGTTTAGCAAACAGGTGACGCTCGCCAGAATAAAGGCACAGACATGCTGGATGTTGGATTTTAGGAAGGGAGGGAGTCTTTTTTGCTCTCCAACTCTTATCAGGGGCTTGCTGCTCAGAATAGGATTATTAGCACACTAAAGCTGCAATCCTAAAGACACTTTCCTGGGAGTAAGACCCATTGAACACAAAGGGGCTTACTTTTGAGTAGACCTGGTTAGGATTGTGCTGTTAGGCTACAGTCCTAAGCTCCGGTTAGGCCAGCCTAAGCCCCAGCATAAGTCCTGTGCTGACCTGGCAGTGTCACAAAAGTACTGTAAGACACTGTTTGCACCACCCCTGGATGAAGGCTAGGCCAATGCACAAAGATTTACTTGCCTCCGTACTGTAAGACACTGTTTGCACCACCCCTGGATGAAGGCTAGGCCAATGCACAAAGATTTACTTGCCTCCCTACATCACCACAGGAATGGGAAGATCGTTGAGTGATGCTGGCCTAGGTTAGGATTGCGCCTTTAGCAAAATACTGCATTTGGGAAAACTTCAGCAGTGAGGAAAACCCCTGTTCCCCACCCTGAGACTGAATGGTCTGGCTCTTGCTGATAGAGAACCTACAAGGGTACACAGCTGTGTGCAAAGACATGTATTTCATACCCATCTCAGAGTTATTACTCTATCAAACCTACCCTTGATACATTCCCATACCACTCAGAATTATGGGCATTTTGACAGTATACATATCTATAACCTTCATACCTTCTTGCTTCTGCTCTCCAGATGCTGGTGGATGTCCGGCAAGTCCAATTAAAGAGCCATTGTGGAGGGAGGAAGGCATGGAGTCTGGTTGAACCACAAAGAGAAGGGAATGAATTTCAAAACTGCCCATAAGAGTCAGGGAGGAGGGGGTCAGTTCTCCCCTACTAATATAGATGTCCATTCATAAGCTTGGACACAACCTTTGCACATATAAGCATGAGGGCTTCACTCCTAAGAATCATGTGGCAAATAACAGTACCCAAACCAGGCAAAGGTATTTCCAAATCCTATAAATTTCAAGACAATCTCATAATTTTAAGAAGACAATCACTGCAAAATAGTGTAGTTGCATTGAGCAGAAGCTCTTCTCCCAGTATGGACAGTGGTAAGGAATTTTTGGTAGGGCTCTCTTCCTCTGCTTATTGCACACTTTAGCTGCTCTCTCCTATCAGCACATGATCCCAGAGCATGAAAGAGAACCCCGAGGTATGGTTAAGCCTCAGCACTTTGGACAGTGGTAGGATTCAAATAAATTAACAACAGGTTCTATGTCCTAATAACCTAAATTAACAACAGGTTCTATGTCCCATTAGTAACCAGTTCTCAGAACCAGGCGCTCATTAGCAAAGGGTTCTATACAGTGATGGGCTTCAAAGAAATTAAGAACCGGTTCTCTGTCCATCTGGCAGCCACTTTTAAATGGCTATTTTTAAACTTTATATGTACTATCTCTTGTTAAGAACCGGTTCTATAGCGTAGGTGCGAACCTGCTGCTGCCCACCACTGGTTCTATAGAACCTGTGAGAACCCGCTGAAGCCCACCACTGATTTTGGGGCTGATTGTAAACCAGAGGCTTAAAGGTTTCTGCATGTTTCCCCAACATTTGACAGTACAGACACCGCCAATGTCCCCCTGTATAAATATTTGAGGCATAACAAACCTTTTTCAGCCTTAAAAATATTGCACTTTTAAGAGCAAGAACTGCTTGAACTCAGATAAGCCCATTCACTGTGTTTCAGAATGATTTGGTGTTTGGGGTATATTTGCCCTTGGATTGGAAATCTGTGTTTCTGCATTAGGAGCGATTAAAGTTAAACAATCCGGTGACTTTGATGGTGTGCAGAATGATTCCCCTTTGGCAAAAGCAGATTTGGAGAATATAAGACCAAAGCAGTAACTCATACAGAGATAGATCAGTGAATGAGGTTGCAATCCTATGCATAATCTGTTGAGCACAGTGGGACATACTTCTGAGGAAACACTCATAGGATTGTAGCCTACCTTTTGAGCTACCACCAAGTGTTTGGCTGCTTTCCAAGACAGGCCAGGCTGTTCCTTGCAAGCATGTCATATCATACTAACAGAGGCAACTGTAACCAAGGCCATATGCATGAAAGAGGGAAAACCCCACTACACCCTTGCACTCTCATGTGGTGTATGTGCACAGCCACATCATGCTTTTTCTCTAAGGGTCTTATCAAGAGCATTATCGCTGACTAACACCTAGGGTGGTGTGGGGTGGTGGGGTAATGCAATGACACATGGAGCAGTCAACACCGCCCCCAAACTCTCTTATCTTTTCCCTTTAAAGATTAGTCCTGGACTTTGTACCAGGTGATCATGATCAATTTTCCACCCAAGAATAAAACCAAAGTCCAGGAAAAACTAGATCAGCTTGTGGGCCAAGCTGCAATGAGGTGTTTTTTTGTTTGCTGCTGTTCCTATATAGTTAAATTTTTCACCAAATACTGTGCCAGGCTCTGTAACACACAGCTCAAACAGACAGAGATAAGATGAGGGACCTTTGGTGGATAAGATGAGGGACCTTTGCTATGGGATAAGATGAGGGACCTTTGGTGCAGGAACATCACTAGTGTTTGCATCAGCTAATATGGGAGGCCAGCACTGCACCCTCATGATAGACCTCCTGTTATGCAGTGGGTGGGACAACAATTTTGTGGAGATGTACCATTGTCATGTTCACCCTTGTTTGTTTTTCTTGCCATACATAGCCATGCCTCTGTTTTATTGTTTTTTATGAGGGGGAGACTGCCTTCTGGAGCATTTGCTGAGATCTACTTTCATTAGATTGTGACCATTTTGGTAGCCTTGTTTTCCTGTTTGTCAAATCTAAACATGAGCCAAGGCATGTTGGCTTCTTGCAAGTAAATGCTAATATGTTTTCCTTTCCAATACATTTTTTTCAATATATTTTTAATACAGGACTCAATACATTTTTCTGCTTAGGGAAGGTCTTTCTTCTTCGGTGTTTTTGGGTACTACATTCATTGGATCAGGACTATTGTGATGTCATTGGATTCCTCCCAGCCTACCCATTCCAATGGACTATGGCATTTACTCATGAGTCAGCATGCAATTGGCTTAGTGGTTAAAGGTACTGTGTCTGCCATTCTAAAGACTGGCAAGTCAGGAGTTTGAAACCCATGTACTGCAAGACAGGGTTAGCTCCTGTCCTTAGCTCAGCTCCTACCAATCTTGCAGTTTGAAAGCATGGAAATGCAAGTACCACCTCAGTGGGAAGATAACAGTGTTCTGTGTGCATGTGAGCCATATGTACACGGCAGCATCGTCGGACAACGAAGATGGCCCTAGAAACAGGATGAGCACTGCACCCTAGAGTCGGTCACAACCAGCAGGGCAACCTGCAGGGGACATCTTTACCTTTAAACACAAAATATGGCTTAGTAGTTTTACTTTCCATAGGGCTCCATGCAAATATACTGCTGTGGGGATGAACTAAAAGCTGAGCCCCTCTTCTCTCGAGGAATTATGCTCCATGCCCATGACATTAACTTTAATATGAAATGTGTCTGACATTAAGAAGTACCATTACTCTCAGAGAAAGACATACTGTTCAGAGAATTCTCACTATCTGCTGGGAGTAGGTTCCTGGAAACCTGCTGGGGATAGCAAATACACTGATAGGAAGAAATTGATCCTATGGGATCAATAGGGTTGGGGGAGGGTAGATTATCTGCCAAGAGTAGACACTCTCAGAAATGTAGCAGAGACCCTCAAATATGAGAGAGACCTTTAAAATGGTGTTGTGACGAGTGGTGAGAGCTTTAAGATGATACCCATGAACTGCACGGAGATTTGCATGCTCCATTTTAGATGCCTCAGATCACCACAGATTACGGCCGAGGATGGCATGGAGACTGCGGACAGCCAAGAAAACTCCACAAATGGAGCAAGCAAATGCATGGGTAGCGAGGAGTAATCTTATTTTACCAGCTAGATTAGATAGAAACTTCCATTTGAGGTTGCAAAGAAGGAGAAAAAGCCTGCTTGCAAAGCATCTGATCACAATGTGAAAGGAGGTGGCAAAGCCGGAGACCAAGCTGAGTTTTCCATATTGGATTTGATTTGAAAACTCCTGATCCAAATGTGGGACTGCAGATCTCATGTAAAAAAAATGGGGCACTCATTCAATGGCCAGAAAATTGCGCCCTGAGGTCTATGGATGCAAAAGGACATACCTGATTTCTTTTTGAAGAAATGCTCAGGAGGACGAGGCAGATCATGAATCATCTCGTAGAGGGGCTCAAAGTAGACAAACATGTCCTCCGATGACTTGTCCATTGGAACGCTGTGCAGGACCTGGCAGAAAGTCCTAGAAAAGTTCTAGTACGAGGCCATTCACTGATGCCCAGTGAATGGTCTAAGGGTTGTTCAACAGCATTGTTGAAGATCTTAGCCTGATCTGTTTCCAAAAAAGGAGACCAGAGTCCTAAGATCTTAACCTGTCTTTCCCCATAAAGCAGACCAGAGTCCTAGCTGCCTTCATCTTTTTAATGGTGATAGAGCAACAGGATAAAGATGAACTAATAACATTGTAGTGGCAGGATAAGTACCAATCTTGTCCTGTCCCTTAACCTGTTTCTCCTGCCACTTCTTTCCCCTACATTATCTGCCATGCATTCTTAACTTAGGGTTCTACTACAGCCTACCCACCAAGAGATTATTCACTGTAGTGTTATGAGTTTTCTAGACAAGCCAGGCCAATAACCCATCAGGCCTGAACAAATACAGCAATTCCCATTTCCTACCTTCCTGGCTGACTTCTTCATCTCCTCAATGTAAGCGGCCATAGCTTCCTCTTTGGTCATCTTTCCCAAGCGATTCCACGCATCCCTGTCAAATCCAAACAGCCCCCTTTTAGATGAGCTTAATTTTTTAATAGCCATCTTGGAATGGGGCATTTAGGCTAAAATCCAAACTTTCCTGAGAGTAAGTTTCATTGAGAGTAGGGACGCAATCCAGAGCAAGTTCAACCTGCTCTGCCCTAACTGCTCTCTCCTAACTATTCTGTATCCAGAGCAGAAAGTTATGCTGCATCCAGAGAGTCAGGAAGCCTGGGCTGCCCTAACTGCTCCAGAGCATGCTAAGTCAGTGACAGCTGGGGAGGGCTTGCTCCTGAGTAGACCCCCCTCAGTTCACACTGAAGAATGAACAGCTGTGGTGCCTACATTATAAGGAAACCCAGCAGTTCCTGACAACAGTTACAGCTGCAGTTCTTCTAGTGCAAGATGGACGCTTGGAGTGGCCTGCTGTATCCTGAGGTTAGTGGGCTGCCATAGCTGTGCCAAATCCTGAGGTTGAGAGGCAGGGATTGCAGCTAGGCTGGCCAAGAACTCAGATTTTTGGTCAACACTACCATTCTTACTCAGGCCTTATCATGGACCCCTATGGGTCTACTCATTACTATACCTGCTCCTGAGGTGGTATATGTCTGAGGAACTGGAAGAGGGCATTTCTGCCTTGAAACAGGCTTTGGATACAGAGTAACTGCTCTGCCCTAGGCAATGCTAAACTTGCCCTCAACTTGCCTCTCCTGAGCTGCTTAGGCTGCCCCAGTTAGGGCAGAGCAGGTCCACCTCTCTTAGGGCACCCTATGTTGCCTTGCTCTGCCCTAAGCCTCCTTCAGAGTAACTGGGCTGGAGCATCTTGCAGTTGCTCCACCCTAGTGATAGATAGGGCACCCTAAGGCCTCTTATGTGCAAGGAATAGTTGCTCTGGATTGGGCTGTAGGTCTCAATGAACACAATGGTACTTATTTCCAAGGAGACAGAGTACAATCCTAACCAGGTCTACCCAGATGTAAACCCCATTTTGTCCAATGGGTCTTACTCCCAGGAAAGTGTCTTTAGGATTGCAGCCACAGAGGAGTTCTGGCATCACACTAATGTCACTTTGAGCCATGATTTTACTTCCAGGTTAATGACATTACCTCCGGGGGGTCCTGAGCAGATTGTGATTCTCAGAATGGGGTCCTAGGTTGAAATGTTTGGGAACCACTGCACTAAGGTGATAAACAGTTCATTCCCCTCCTTACCCCAGGGATGGGCAGGTTGGGCCCAAGGGGCAGCAGGTTTGGCATAGCTGATATCCTAATCCACTTCCCAGATCTGCTTCTGCAAAAAGGATGTACATGGATTTGCACCAGCTGTTTGGTTGTTTCAGATCTGAGTAGATTCCCTTAATTATCTCCAGATAAGGGGTCATTTGTTCCCTTATCTCAGCTGCTCCCCACCTTCACAATAGGATGTAGCAGTTGCTATTTTGGCACAGCTGCATCAAGAATAGTAGTGGTATTAATTGATAGGATTGAGCTACACACCAAGTTTTCGTTTAGTTCTAGCTCAAACTAAGCCTCCTGAAACTAGGTTAAGTTATCCTTAGTTGTTCTTACCATTTATACCTGCCAATGGGGTCCCAAAACCCTGGCTTGGGGATCCGACATTGTCCCATCGTTGCTTGTTTGTAGTAACCGTAGAAGCACAGCATTTCTTCATAGGATGGCCGGTATGGAGCTGGGATGAAAAAGAAAATGTGGTGAGAACTGCACTAGGGACAACTATTGAAAATTCCTAGTTGCCAGCAACACATTTGTAAGATTGATAGAAAAGAGGGTTGTCATATGTTCCACAAAAACCAGGACAGTCCCAGTTTCTGGGGATTGCATTCACACACTGGCAAGTTTGACAGGGGGTTCTTGTCCCAGTTTTATGGAAGAGAATTATAGCAACCCTTCTAGACAAGCAAGTAAGGCTGAAATTCTGAAGACACTTTCCTGGGAATAAGACCCATTGAACACAATGGGGCTTCCTTTTGAGTAGACATGGTTAGGATTGTGCTCTGTGTGCCTGATCCCTGGTAGAGCTTTGTAATCAACAAATATCTGGTTAAATTGAGATGGCAGAAACTGTGACCCATAATATTTTTTTACTCCAAGAAATCCCATAGGGACAATGTTAAAATGCTAAGGACTATAGTGGCTAAAAAGCCTGATAAGGCACAAGAAATAGTCTCTATTGTACACATTACATACAACCATGCTTCTGTTGTTATCATCTCCATCCCTGAACTGAGTTGCATTCACAAATCTGTGAGAGAACCAGACAAGCCTAAAATTAAATTTTAAAATTCCTCCCATGCTAAGTGGCATCTCGGGCAACAAGAGATCTCCAGCAGCTTCGATAAAGAGCAATTTTAGCTAAAATTGCTAAAATTAAGTACACCAAAGTAAATCTTTTTCAGAATTAACAGGATTGGTTATGTTTTAAAACACAGTTTTTAAAAAGTCTTTATGGCTGTGTAGATAGGCCTGGGGCATGTGTTTGATGTTAGCCTGTGCATGTCCTCAACTTGAAGATACTGCCAGATGGGCTCTCACCATTCCTGGGCAGGCCTTGGATGACACGGACAGCTGTTTCAAATTGCTTCTGGTAGTCTGGTTCTTCTGCTGTCACCCCCATCTATACCAGGATCTGGAAGAGAATCAGAGGTACTGCCTAAAGGTTCTAGCAGCAAAAAGGTTCAGAGATTGACTGAATTCAGGCTCTTGAGAAGAGATTTGATAAGACTGCAAATGAGGGAGAAGAACTCAGACAGACTCAGCAAAATTGAGCCTTCCTGATTAGCATCTTCCAGGTAATGAAGAACCTTCCAGGTAATGAAGAACCTTCCAGGTAATGAAGAACATGCTTTGCATGTTATCCTCATTGTTTTTATTCAGACAAGTTAACATCGACATAGCAAACCTGTTCATAATGCCTTGGCTGCATCCACAAAAACCATCTTGTGAAATCAGTCTTTTAAGTTCTCATTTTACAGGTTTACAGCTCTCACCAGGTTGAAAGTCACACCTGTCTTGCATTCCTGTACTGGTTTCTTGAATACTCCAAGATCCAACCCACGCTTTTGGTCCTGATTTTTAAAGATATCCATACCACCTTATCTCCTACTACAGTCTTGTATGTGATCTTGTCTGCAATCTTAAAGATACTTTCCTGGAAGTAAGACCTATTGAAGACAATAGGGCTTACTTTTGAGTAGATATAGTCAGGATTGTGCTCTTTAGCTTCTCCAACTCCACCACTCTCAGTCTGCAGAAAGACTCCTATTCTGTTGAATAATTCTGCTCTTCCATCAGGAGTTCTGCTAGCTAAGAGTGGTGGAGTTGGAGAAGCTAAGAGCATAATCCTGACCATATCTACTCAAAAGTAAACCACATTGTGTTGAGTTCTTCTTCCTTATGCTTGGAACTTCCTTCCAGATCACCTGCATGATAAGTCTTCCTTCCTCATGACCCACTTTTTACTTCTAAAAATGTTAGAGTACATGTACATAAAATTACAATATATTTTCCCCCCATTTACCCTGGAACCACTTTCCCCCCTCCCTGTTGTTCCCTTTGTGTCTTTTTAAAGGGATTATGAGTCCCTTGGGGCAGGGAGCTGTCTTCCCTTCTGTTGTAAAGTGTGATACATACTGATGAGATAATAATAAGAATTAGGGTGCAATCATAACCAATTAGCTTCCGGGTAAGTGCAGTAAAACTTCTAGGTAAGGAAACCTTACCTCACCTTACCCTGAGGAGGGCTCCATGACTTCCCCTACCCACCCACGTTGCAGGATGCAGCACATACCAGGAGGATGTCATGATGTCATAACCACAAAAAGAGGACAAGGCCCCCAAAATGTAGGACATCCTAGAAAAATGTAGGACCTGACCAAATAAAAGCTAAAAAGACTCATATATATTGCTTTCATGAAGTTAATTAAAACAAGTTTATGATTAAATTTAAAACTATCCCATATAACTTATTAATTACAAGAAAGCTAGGGGTGTCGGTGGCGCAATTGGTTAAGTTGCTGTGCCTGTTAACCAGCAGGCCAGGGTTTGAGACCTGGGTCAGCCCCACAAGACAGGGTGAGCTCCTGTCCTTAGCCCAGCTCTGCGATGCCAGCTGCATCCAATCATATTGGCTCTGCCTTTCCATTGGACAAATTCAGTGGCGTGGAGAGGGGGGATTTGCTGCTTGGGTAGCAGCCTATCCTCCATAACAATCCAACCCAGGCTTTCGTGCTTCACATGCAGCGTATGCAGCGCTGAGCACGATACTATAGTCTGCACAGACGACGGAGACCTGCTTTTTTTTTACAAGAAAGCTACATGCTAGCTGCTCACAAGGAAATGGAAAATGATGAAGATTTTCTTTTCCATGTCACATGTGTTGGAAAAAGAGGACCTATGGTCACCTAAGCACATAGCTATGCTAAAGCTAGAAAGTTTTGTTCCTTAAGAGAGTTAACTTAAGAGAGTTAACTTAAGAGAGTTAACTCTAATTTAGAAGCAGCTGCCTCACTTCATCCTTTCCAATACTACTCTACTCCACTATCACTCACCCTTCTGCCATTTCTATACCCACTTCTAAACCATTTAACATGATCCCCTTCTCTTTCTTTGCACAGTCTCCTTCACTGTGTTTAGATGTCTCTTTGCCCTTGATTCTCCAATCCAGCTGTCCCCAATCCTGATTCTCCATGTCTCTGTACATGCATCAGCTCTTATGCTTAGACCAGTGTAGTGTCAGATCATTTCTAACCTTTTTGTCTTTTCGATGACTCCCTTGTTGGAGTGCCAGAAAGGTTCCTTTGCCTACTGCCAGCGTGTTGCACTGCGATCTTTACAAAGGTCCTTTTGGTATCCTTGTCTCTTGCACCAGAGTCCAGAAGACCAGCAGTTCCCAGGGTGACCAGATGTCATAACTGCAAAAAGAGGACAAAATGCAGGACACCCAAACATAGGACATCCAAGAAAAATGTAGGACATGATGAAATCAAAGCTAAAATCACTCATATATATACAATATACGAGTGAATGTGGTTTAATTTAAATACTATATTACTTATTATTAAATTTAAAACTATTACATATGATTTATTGCAAATAATTTATTAACTACAAGAAGGCTATGGGCTGCCAGCTCACAAGGAAAAGGAGAAAAATAAAGATTCCCCTCCCCCCCCCCCCCCGCGCAGGTCACAAGGCTAAAAAAGATGAAATGTCCTGGAAAAAGGGGACATATGGTCACCCTGTAATCACTTTGTGCACTGTGATCACAAAGCTACTTTTTGTATCCTTGTCTGCTGTGCCAGAGTACAGCAGTTCCTCCTTTCTGAAAATAATAAGAGTGCTGGAGAAAAATCTAAATACAGTAAGCCCTGCCGGGATCTATTGCTCCAAAGTCCACTTGCACCATTTATTCCACCCTTTTTGCACAAGAGATCTCTATCATTCCTTCCTTGCACACTATTCCCCATGCACTTATTCACTATCTTTTTTTAAAAAAAGGGATCCACTCACTCTGTTCTTTGCCCAGGCACCAGTTCTGCCAACCTCTTGTTTATTTTTGCAGCCAGCAGCTGTTTTACTTTTGACCTTCCAAAAACCAGCCCACATTTGCCCGGGGTGAAGCGCGTCTCAGCCAATCAACGCGCAGCTTCGAATTCCTGACCAATCAGTAACAATCGACCCCGACCGTATGCAAATGAAGCCTGTATTTTTGTTTCTTTTTTTGAACTACTGTAGCACAGTGTACAGTTAATCCGCTTGTACGCCAGCGCCACCTACTGCTCAAGGAATTAAATGCACCCAGATAACTATTGTGCAATTGCGCCACCTTCAGGGGGAACGTCGTCATAGCATGCAGCATTGTTACTGATGATGTCATTCTTTACATTTCTTGGCTCCTGAAACAAACTATGGTGTTTTGAAATGTGTTGTGCACTAATTAATATTTGTCAAGACTCAGAATGTATTTCTTTCAGTCTCTTCAATGCTTTTCACTGCAGTTCATATTCCTTCTCATTTTCAACTCTCAACTTTTGGCTCTTGAGATCCAAAAGCCATTTTCAGATTAAAAGCAACAACACTGCAAATACAGTACAAATACAAGAAAATAAAAAATGAATTGTAGTTTCTTAGCACTAGGAGAGGGAGCAGGAAGGGCATGTAATGTCATTAACATTCCTTTATGTTGCTGCTCCTGGAAGAAAATGATAGATTTTTTTCTGCTTAAGACTGTAATAAAAAACACAAAGTTTCAGTACAGACATGTGGATCCCTAATTAATTCTAATCTGTTTCTGAAAATCAGTCAATAATATAAAGCTGTCCAATAGATCAGAGAAAGGATTAATTCCTGAGAAAAAATGATATTTGAAACTTTCATAAACAGACATTTGGAAGACGCTGAGCATGAGTTGCAATCTGAGTCATGAGTCTGCAACTCGAGTCGTGAGTCAGTGACCTGTTGACTTGATTTGGGAGTCATAGTACATGTCCATCATGACTTGCCTCAAGAAATTTTTTTTCTTATTTCTGAGCCCAAGCATAATAATCTCAGAGCCTTAGCATTATTCATTATACCTGTAGTTTATTTTCAATATATATATTGTGTGCACAATTTTTTATATACGCACCATATATATACTATATAAATTGCACAATTCATATACTATATACCGGTACATACAATATATATACTAACAAAATGTACCCATGTTGCGGGAGTAAAATACCCCCACATACACCATCCCCATTGCACAACATACCCCATTGTGCATCAACCTCCCATGCGGAACATCCCCCCATGTGCATCAACACTCCACGCGCATCTACACCCCATGTACATCATCCCCCATGCTCACCAACCCCCATGTACATCATCACCCTCCCATGCACATCTTCCTCCCATTCTCACCAACCCCCATGTGCATCACCCTCCCATGCATACCATCCTCCCCTGTGCACCAACTCTCCCCATGCGAAACATCCCCCATGCACAACATTCCCCCATGCACATCAACCCCATGAACATCACCCTCCCATACACCCCCATGTGCACAAAACCCCCATGCACACACCCCTTTCCATGCACACCAACCCCCACATGTGCACCAACCCCCAAAGCACACCAACCCCCCATGCGCATCACCCTCCAATGAGCACCAACCTCCCATGCCCATCAACCCCTATGCACGAAATCCTCTCATACACATCAACCCCACCATGCGCACCAACCCTCCATGCGAACCGTCCCTTCCAGTGATTCAGGCACCAAACTGGCTGGATGTCAGTCTTCAATGTTAAGCATAGGAAAAAAAAAACATTGCACCCCTTTGCACCCCCTTAAGAGTTAAATTTCTCCACATTGGTTCTTGGTGGGTGTTGATGTCACATGAAGAACACCTTCCTCAAATTTCATGCTTCTGGGTCTAGGGCTTGGGGAAGAGCGTCCCTCAGTCTGGCATTCTCAGTGTAAATATAGGGAGGAAAATGGGTTGCGCCCCTTTTCACCCACTTCCAGTTGAAATTTCTGAAAATTGGTTCTTAGTGGCTGCCTCCTTTACAGAAGAAACAAATTTCATGCTTCTAGGCCCAGCGGTTTTGGCGGGAGGTTGATGAATGAGTCAGTGAGTGACTTTTCAGCTTTATTAATATTATATACTAGTGAAAAGCATACTCATGTTGTGGGAGTAAAATTCCCCTGTACACCCCCCCCCACAATGCATCAACCCCCCATATGGTACATCACCCCATGCGCAACATCACCCCATGCGCATCAACCCCCATGCGCATCAACCCCATGGGCATCATCCCCCCATGTGCATCATCTCCTCTCCTCCATGCGCATCAACCCCCCCCCCCCCCGTGTGCATCTACCCCCATGCACAGCATCCTCCTCAGTGCAACCTCTCCCTGTGAACAACATCCCCCCCCCCCGTGCACCAGGTACCAAGCACCTAATTGGCTGGAGGTTGGTCGGTCTTCCATGTTAAGTATGGGACAAAAACGTGTTGCACCCCTTTTCATCTCCTTAAGGGTTAAATTTCTCCACATCGGTTCTTAGTGGGTGTGACAGAAGGAACACCCTCCCTGAATTTCATGCTTCTAGGACTGGGGATTGGAGCACAGCATCTCTCACTCACTGATTCCTCAATGCAAAGTATAGGGAGGAAAACGTGTTGCGCCCCTTTTCACCCCCTTCCAGTTGGAATTTCCAAAAACTGGTTTTTAGTGCACCCCTCTGTCACGGAAGGAACACCCACCCCAAATTTCATGCTTCTAGGTTTGGCAGGGCGTTGATGAGTAAGTGAGTCAGTGACTTTTCTCTTATATATATATAATATAGAAGATATATGCACATTTATATATATACACAATTTGCACAATATACACAATTTTATTTAGAATTATAGAATTGGAAGGGACCCAGTGGATCATCTAGTCCAGCCCCTTGTCTGTAGCAGGAAATCCTTGTCTTGTGGGGAACCGGATCTCGAACTCAGGCTGTTGATTAACAAGCACAGCGTCTTAACCACTTGCACCACCAGAGGACCTTTATAGTGTGTATTTTTAAGTTTTGCTCATGTTATTTGATGGTGTTGTATATTGTGCCTATAAAGGTTTTGGACTTGGAATTGAAAAGAAAAATTGCAATCCTGACAGTGCAATCTCAGCATGTCTACTGAGAAATAAGTCCTATTGTATTCAATGGGGTTTACTCCCAGGAAAGTATGTTTAGAACTGCAGCCCAAGTTGGAATTTTTAAGTGTTTGTACGTACTGTATGTTGTTTGTCATGTGTCCAGTGATCCAACCAGGAGGCTTAGACAGAGTGATCATATGACCGAAAATTTCCGGATTTATCCTCCTTTTCATTCTTCTGTCCAGGTGTCCTCCAAAAGGGCTTGATTGTCCTCCACTTTAGCTTCATTTTGGAACTTTGCAATGGTGTTCAGTACCCCATCATGTCATATATCGTTGGATTCGTATTGAAGAGCAGAATCCAGTGCAAAAATTGTTTTTGAAATATCTCCTTCCTATCAAAGGTTATGGCCCAAAAAACTAAAAATAAAAAATATGCATTGAACTCTATGGGAAAGTGAAAGTGCCCAATATTGTGGCTTTACTCTTGAGTAGGCAAAAGTGCCTTTGGCCACAATCCTAAAGACACTTTCCTGGGAGTAAGACCCGTTGAACACAATGGGGCTTACTTTTGAGTAGACATGGTTAGGATTGTGCTCATTGTCTGCTAGAAAGGCAGCACCAGCAGAGAAGAATCCAAGACCTTGTTCTCCTTTCGAGGTTTGGTCATCTAGTCACCCTGGACCTAGACAGACATTTTGGGCAATGTGTTCATTCTTCCCCTTCAGCAGATAGACACAAGGGAAGGTATGTGCTCTCAATTCATACATGTACACTTGGTCAAATCCAAACCTTTATTATCCTCAGATGCACAAGGGTTCTTCATTAGTTTTGGCCATATGGAAAAACTTCCCTGAACTTAGGCCTATATCCTAAAGTGAAATTAAGCCCCTTGTTCCGGTGCAATTAAGATGACTTTCCATAAGATAACACTAGAGGGTGATGTAATTGCGTGGAGCCGTAACTGCTATGGATTTTGCCCTTAGTTGAACAGTATTGTAATAAGCCAGGAATGAATGATAAATTTTGCTTCAACCAGATAGCTAATCAAGACAATTGCCAATTTTAGTTGTTAGGCTGTTTGGAATTTTGCTAGATAAGACTTAAAAAAATTATGGCTATCTAAAATTCATGATTCATAATTCCAAAATTCACAAACCTTATTAATGATATGTTTGTTATGACACCGTATAGTGGTAATTGATATTGAAGATAATTTATTTGGACCCCTAGATGGTGCTGCTCTTCCATATTGATAAAATCTTTATGCTAAAATGTGTGAGTTATAATCTTGGGCTGGGCTGACTAGGGCTTGAATGCACAGCCTGTTTCAAAAGACCCATGGAATATGTTAATTACTAGGGGGTGAATTTTCCCCTAAGCATGTCCAAAGTACATTGTATCCCACTGAAGAGCACTGACAAACTGTGGAGGCATTGATTTCCTATATATGGCTACAATCCAGAGTAACTTCAGGAGCACATAAGAGACATTACGTGCACCTGTAGTTATTGCGACACCTAGTGAAAACCTATGGAAAATTCATATTGCAATCTAGAGTAAGAATATTGCAATTGCTTACTCCGGAGTAAGGACTCCCCGTAGTTACTCTGGATTGTGCCCAAAATCTAAAAATTAGGCAAGCAAAATTCATCCATCTTCCTGTTCCTATGCCGGCGTGATGAGCCTTCTATGCACATTCATGCATGTCTATGCATGACACTTTTGTGACACCTCTAGGCCAGCATGGGACTTGTGCCAGCCGAACCAGGGGTTTGGATTGTGACCTCTGTCTCTCTGTCTGTCTTTCTTCCTACTCAACAAACCTCATACTACCCTCAGTATCAGGTTCCCTGCTGACTGCAATCACATATCACTATCAGATATCAGTTACTTTAACCTTTAACTACATAAAGTCCTTTACTTAAATACAAGTTAGATTCCTGGGGTCTGCACTTAAGTCAAAATATCCGGTTCTTGCTGGGCCAGTACTGCTGCCCTTCTGCAAACACACGTTATCTGGATGAAAATGCTAACACAGCTGTCTTTTGAACTCAGGGAGCCACTGTAATTCCAAAGCCTCACCTGTGGACAAAACTACGACTAGTGAGTGTCATTGCAATTACTGGGCTCAACAAGCAATTACAACACAGGATATTGTCATAACATAAGGCAATATCCTTCGATCTTATTTTTAGCCCTGAATCATGAATTAGGGCACAATCCAAATCCTAACCAACTTTTCAACACCAAGGTAAGGGCAATGCAGCTACAAGATAAGGCAGTGGTATTCAGGCATTTCAGCCTGGGACCCCCTTTCAAACCTTAAAGTCAGTCCCCTGTCAAACTTACTGATGCTCCTCCATGTCCATTGTGTTTAAAGAGTTGCATCCTAGGGGAAAAATCTTCAATGTTCTCCGTTAGGAATGTGAGTCCCTGCAGGATTAGCAGGGCTAAGCAGAGTAGTTGTGCAGAGGATGAGAGGGCAGCAGCACAAAGTAAACACACAGCTGTTTATAGTTCAAGATAACTATATTGTTCAAAAGGACAGGCAGAAGATAAGTCAAGTAACACAGTCCAAGGTCAAAGCAGTAGATCAGTCATATACATACATCCAGTTGCAGGGTTATTCCAATCTCAGTAATCCAGTTAAACAGTCCACAAGTCAGTCCACAGATACCGTCCAGTCTTTCAGAGTATCAAACAGTAATAATACTCCTCCTCAGTAACCCACACTTTGCAATAATCTCATACACACTTAAATATAGTGAAACACCAATCAGTTAGAGATATTGCAGTCATGTGACCAGTGACTCAGCACTTCCAATTCTGCTGAATCATGCTGTAAGAGCAGTTACAGATTGCATCAGCTAGATTGCATCAGCCTTCTGCAGTATTGCATCAGCCTTGAATCAACTTGCCTGACCAAACATGTTTCATTATTAGATTCAAACCCTAACATTCTCCTCCTTTGGACAGATAAGTTATTCCTTTACAGTTTAAGATAATATGCATCGTTTTATGCAGTTTTCAGATACATATTCCATACAGTTCACAATGCTCATTGTGCTTAGCAATGTTTTGTGCCTTTGTAAAATGGTCAGCAATATTATTTTCTGTAGGACAGTATTCTAAACATATTAACCCATTTTTCACACTTTCTCTCACATTGTGGTATCTTATATCAGTGTATCTTGATCTAGATTTCACAGCAGAAGAGTTAGCCATGGATATAGCTGACTGACTGTCTTCATATACAGTAATTGGATAGTCAATATTTATTTCTAGATCTTTTAACAGTTGTTTGTACCATATTAGCTCATTACATAGGTAAGACAAACAAGAAAATTCAGATTCTGTAGTTGAAACTGCCAAATGTTTCTGTCTCAGTGATTTCCATCCTATAATTGCATTAGCAAGAAATATAGCTATTCCCGAAGTAGATTGTCGGGTAGTAGGATCAGAGGCAAAACTTGCATCAGCATATGCACTCAATTTCAGGTCTCCTTTTGGTACAAGATACAAAGAATGATTCATAGTTCCTCTTAGATACCTTAACACTCTTTTAGCTGCTTGCCAATGTTTTTGAGTTGGCTTAGAGCAGTGTCGAGCTAGCTGATTCACACTATAACAAATATCAGGTCTTGTCCAGTTTCCAATGTAAGTTAAACTTCCTATTAAAGACCTGTATATATCTGGATCAAACAGTGGACTTGGAGAGTCATCATTGTTGTATTCCAGTCCCATAGGGGTTTTTGCTGGATTACATTGTTCCATGTTATACTTTTGTAGAAGTTGCATTATTTTCTGAGTTTGAGATAGTTTGTATCCCTGTTTTGTTTCAGCTATTTCAACTCCTAAGTACCTTTTGATTCTATCAAGATTTCTCAGTGAAAATTTCTTTTCTAGCTTCTGAATTATTTCATTAGCTTCAGAGTCAGTTTTGGTTATTATGGCCAAATCATCTGTGAACAAAAGAATGATCTGTTTGTTTTGTTCAGTATCCTTGTAAATAGACATGGCTCTGCTAGGCCAGCTTTAAAACCTAGCTGTAATAAAGCATCAGTAATACAAGTATTCCATTCATAACCAGATTGTTTTAAACCATACAGAGATCTTTTCAGTAACCAGCAATCTTTTCCAGTATTTGCAGTTACACCTGGGGGTTTTTGCATATAAATTACATGCCTTAAAGGAGCATTCAAGTAAGCAGTTTCTATTATCACAATGAGTTACAATATATTTATGTTTTGCAGCCCATAGAAGTGCAACCTTTAGCAATTCAGAGCGTAAACATGGTGAAAACGTTTTATCATAACAAGCAGAGTTTTGTGAAAACCCTTGAGCAACAAGTCTAGCCTTGCATTTAGTTACACCATTTACTCCTTTTTTCAGTTTAAACACCCATCTGCAGCCAATAGCATGCTCACCAGGAGGGAGTACAGCATCCTCATAGACTTGTAGTTTCTTTAAAGAATCAAGCTCATTGTTAACAGCTGTTTCCCAAGCATTTTTGTCTTCTGGTGACATGGATTGCAGATCATTATAAGATCTTGGCTCTACTGATACTTGACAAATTGCACCAGGACTATAGCGATCTGGAGCTTTTCGTTCTCTGGTGGAGCGTCTCAGTGGTATAGGCTCCTGTTGTACAGAGTCTATTGGACTTAGTCCCTCTTTTGTTACTTGCTCCTCCTCTCCCAAGACCCGAGAGTGAGGTAAAGCAGAACTTTCAGTTTTGGTTTTTGTAGCTAATTTGTTGGTAGGCAATGAGATAGGAGATTCAGAATTTCTTTTTCCAGAAATGTCAAAGTCTAAGGAATAATGAGGCACAAATTCATGTTGTAGCCTTTCCCATCCACTTTGCTCTAGGAATTTTGCACTAGCACTTTTCCAAATTTGAGTTGAACCAGGAGTACCAAATCGATAGGATTTATGGTTTGATTCATAACCCAAGAAATAAAGTTTTCTGGCTCTATGACCCCCTTTTCTCCTATTTCGGCCTGGAATATGAACCCAAGCAGGACAACCAAAAGTATGCAAATAATCTAAGTTTGATTGTTTACAATGCCAGCGCGTAAAAGGTATTTCCATTGTGGAAGAGTGTGCAAGAACATTCAGTAAATGGTTAGCGCACATAAAACTTTCACCCCAAAAATTATTAGGGAGACCACTGTCATTCAGCATTGTTCTTGCCATTGCTTGCAGAGTCTGACCCCTTCTCTCAACAAATGAGTTGTGTTGAGGCCGATATGGGGCAGAACGTTTGTGGGAGAGGCCTGCCTTTGCCAAAATATTCTGCAATTTTTGATTGCAAAATTCTAGACCATTGTCAGTAATTAGGCATTTTACCTTTTTATTGGTTTTTCGCTCTGCAAATTTAATCCAGTTGGCAATCTGCTGAAAAGTTTCATCTTTTGATTTTAGCAGATAACAGAAACCATATCTGGAATAATGGTCCTCTATTTCCAGGACATATTTAGCTCCTCCCAAACTGGGTTTAAAAGGACCAAGTAAATCGGCGAACACAATTTGGAGCACGTCGGTAGTTTTAAATTCACTGCCGCGTTTGGCTGGAGCAGCTTTTGTTTTCTCTTCCTTGCAAGCCTCACAGTCCAGATATTTGCTGCAAGGTTTCAGTTTTATTCCTTTTGACAATTCTACAGTCTTTTTTAAAGTTTTGAAATTAGCATGACCAAGGCGCCTGTGCAGCAAATGAATACAGTTATCATGGGGTACCTTGTTGTCATATACAGACTGAGCAGTTACATGATTCAGTACAAATAGCCCATTTTGCAGTATAGCAGTAGCAGAATTACCATCCCTTCCTTGGATAAGGCATTGGTCCTCTTCAAAAGATACTTTGAATCCTTCTTTTACCAGAGCACCCACAGACAGGAGATTGTATGTTAGTGTAGGCACACAAATCATATTTAAGGATTTAGCTAAACAAGGGAGATATACAGTTCCTTCCCCAGTCACATTTACACATAGCCCATCAGCCAAAGATACTTTTTGGGTACCTACAGGCTCAAATGATGCAAAGATTTCCTTGCGCTTTGCAATGGAGTGAGAGGCACCACTGTCTACGACCCAGACATCGGAGCCCAGACCATCTGTGCCTGTTAAAGCCAGATGAGCCCCAGTATGGGTTTCAGCAGCACCAAACTTTTTTCCTTTCTTTGATTTGCAGTGGCGTGCAATATGCCCAGTGGCAAAACATTTCAGGCATTTCTTAACAGTGTAGGCTCTTGCCGCTTGTCCTGTGCAGTCCTCAGTTGGCTGTTCTCTGTCATGTCGAGTAGTGGAGGTCTGGCGGGAATCACGAAGCAGTGCAGTGTCTTTGTGCCGTCTGGCTTCGTCTAGCAGCCTGCTGGTAATACCTGCCATCGTTATCTCAGTGCGTGGCAATACCTCCATGTTGGCGATGAAGTTGTCATAGCTTTCGTCCAGCGATGAAAGTACAATGTACGCCTGCTGGAGTTCAGTAAATATCAGCTCCTGCTCCTGCAGCTCATAGAGGGTGTGCTTCATAAACTCAAGATGAGCAAGCATGTCCCCTCTGGGAGCGAGCTGTGCTCGAATAGCTTGCGTGTCAGGTGTATTTGAGCACCTGCACTATCACGAACATAGATAGTTTTTAGAATGTCCCAGCACTCTTTTGCAGACTCAATCTCTCTGATGTGGACCAATTGGTGATCCTCCAGAGTTAAGCCAATGAAACACAATGCCTTTTCATTGTCATGGTGGTACTTAGATATTTCTTCAGCATCATCTTCCTCATCTAAGTCTTCCAATTTAGGTGGGTTGGACACGACTTGCCAAAGCCCCTCCTTTCTTAGGAGTAAGCGCACCTTTTGCGCCCAAGTGGCATAGTTCGTCCCATGTAGACGGGTAATAGGGAACCCACCCAGTGATAGCAGACTTGACTCCATTTTATGACCTGGACACTGGACTTTCTCCAGGAATCAAACGTCTGGAAAATTGCCTTCAAATGTCAATATAGCCACCAGCAACTCCAGCAAAGTTCACCTGTAGCACACTGCCAGCTCTGCCAGTCTCTGGGCCCATAACCAGTGTTAGGAATGTGAGTCCCTGCAGGATTAGCAGGGCTAAGCAGAGTAGTTGTGCAGAGGATGAGAGGGCAGCAGCACAAAGTAAACACACAGCTGTTTATAGTTCAAGATAACTATATTGTTCAAAAGGACAGGCAGAAGATAAGTCAAGTAACACAGTCCAAGGTCAAAGCAGTAGATCAGTCATATACATACATCCAGTTGCAGGGTTATTCCAATCTCAGTAATCCAGTTAAACAGTCCACAAGTCAGTCCACAGATACAGTCCAGTCTTTCAGAGTATCAAACAGTAATAATACTCCTCCTCAGTAACCCACACTTTGCAATAATCTCATACACACTTAAATATAGTGAAACACCAATCAGTTAGAGATATTGCAGTCATGTGACCAGTGACTCAGCACTTCCAATTCTGCTGAATCATGCTGTAAGAGCAGTTACAGATTGCATCAGCTAGACTGCATCAGCCTTCTGCAGTATTGCATCAGCCTTGAATCAACTTGCCTGACCAAACATTTTCAGTATTAGTTTCAAACCCTAACATTCTCCTTTTCATTGTAAACGGGCAGCATTTCTTGTAATTAATAAATTATATGTAATACTTTTAAATTTAATGTCATGAACTGTTTTAATTAAGCACATGAAAGCAATATATATGAGTGTTTTTAGCTTTTATCATGTCCTACATTTTTCCTGAATGCCCCACATTTTGGAGGCTCTTTTCCTCTTTTTTGGTTGTGACATATGATTCCCCTTCCTCCGTTTTAGCCTCCTGGCACCCTGAATACCTGAAGACCGATGAGTTTGCGCTGGCTGAACTCAACCAGATCAGGGTCTGGTATCTATGGGAAATGCAAGGAGAAAGTGGGGGGAGGCTTTCCAGGGCAGGGGAGGGTGGACAGGGGTATTCCTGGGATAGGCTGGTGGGGAATGGAAGATGGGACCAGGATCTGGCAATTGTGCTGAATCCTAACCCTGTTCCTAGGAAGTGTGTGGGGGGTCTTTGGGTTGCTCTGATTTATGCCACCTCTTGAGGTGGCACACATTAGAGTAGCTCCAGAGGGAACACAGTGCTCTCCCCAGAGATATGGGGAAAATTTTCCTCTTACCTCAGGGCAAGCCTCCCAGTAGCTTAGTGGTTTAAGCACTGTGCCTGCCCATCTGAAGATTGGCACGTCAGTGGTTTGAGACCCAAGTACTGCAAGACAGAGTAAGCTCCCGTCCTTAGCCAAGCTCCTGCCTACCTAGCTTTATCTATTTTATCTATATCCTGCCTTTCTTCACTAATAAAAGGGAACCCAAAGCAGTTTTGAAAGCATGGAAATGTACCGGTAAGTAGATAAATAGGTACCATCTCAGTGGGAAGGTAACAGCGTTCCACGTGCATGTGAGCCATATGTCCATGAAGGCATCTTTGGACAATGCTGGCTCTATGGCACTAGAAACAGGAATGAGCACTGCACCCTAAAGTTGGTCATGACTAGCAGGGCAATCTGTAGGGGACACCTTTACCTTTACCAGGGCATGCCAAAGGCTGAGCTGGATACATAGAGCCATACCGGCCTGTCTGTTTCAACACGATGTTGTGCTGTAAGAGAAAATTGTGAATTTAACATCAAACTATTTAGAAAATATTCAGTTTCCACCAGCGCTGCTTGTTTTATCTTAAATCCATCTTTCTTGCTTGAAGGCAAAGCCTCCTTTTGAAAGGCTTTTGAAAGAGGTTTATGGGACAACCTCTTTGCATGTATTTTGTTGAATGATTAGGGTGACCTTATGTTCTGTTTTTACAGGACATGTGCTGGTCTTTAGACTCTTATCATGGAAAAAACTTCATTGTCCTCCTATTTTTGTGAGCAGGCAACATGTAGCCTTCTCATAATTCATAAATTATATATAATAAATTATATACAATAGTTTTAAATTTAATAATAAGTGAGATAGATTTTAAATTAAGCCATGCAAGCTCTCTCTCTCTCTCTCTCTCTCTCTCTCTCTCTCTCTGTGTATGTCATATGTCATATATGCCAAATTATATATAATAAATTATATACAATAGTTTTAAATTTAATAATAAGATAGATTTTAAATTAAGCCATGCAAGCGCTCTCTCTCTGTGTGTGTGTGTGTGTGTGTGTGTGTGTGTGTGTGTGTGTGTCATATGTCATATACGCCATCATGTCATATATCATTAGATTCATATTGAAGAGTAGAATCCAATGCAAAATTTGGTTTTGAAATATTTCCTCCCTAACAAAGGTTATGGCAAAAAAAAAACTAAAAATAAAAGTATGCATTGAGCTCTATGGGAAAGTGAAAGTGCCCAATATCGCAGCTTTACTCATGAGTAGGCAAATCTGCCATTGTCCGCCAGAAAGGTCAGGCTGAGAGGAATCCAAGACCTTGTCCTCCTTTTGAGGTTTGGGCATCTGGTCACCCTGATCTGGTCACTCTGAAAACGACAAGGTGACCGTATGCCCCATGGCAGCAATATACGGTCACCCTGTGAATGGTTCACAAGCAGTGAGTTCAATTTTGATCTCACAGTGATTCCTGTACACCCCACAAAGGTTATCTTATTTCCAGTAAATTCCATGATTTATTGTCTAAAGAACACACCCCTTCAATTGTGTGCACTACACAGAAGATTCTGGGAAGATTAGGCTGCAGAAACATGTTCTGTCCCAACCTTCAACTTACTAAAACAATTGCTACCTATTTCCTTCTTTAACCCTTTGAACACTTTGTAACGTTTGAATTTAGAATTAAAGAAAGTCATAAAAGCAATTGGAAACCACAATAAGCAACTGGAAACCACAATATGTTCCTGTGCATATCACAGCTTCATCATTAAAACAAATCCACGCGCATCAGAAAGAAAAAGCCCAATTTTCAACATGGTACCTCGCTTAACAAGCATTTCACATAACAATCAAATTTCCAACAAATCTTGCTTCACTTAACACGTTCCGCTTCACTTAACAAGCAAGCACGCTATGGGAATGCGTGCTATGCAGCCCTGACACTCCGCATGGAAGCTGTTTAAAAGGGCTGCCGGCCAGCGCTGCTGCTTCTAATTGCCTCCAGCTGGGGGGCAGTTGCCTGAAGGTGCCAGAGGCAGCTGCCCCTAATTGCCCCCAACTGCACTGACCACCTTGAACCTCCAGCAGCAGCCCAGGTAAGCCTCCCAGGAAAGTGTCTTTGATTGCAGTCTCCTAACTATGTCTACTCAGAAGTAAGCCCCATTGTGTTAAATGGGGTTTACTCCCAGGAAAGTGTCTTTAGGATTGCAGCCTAAGTAGACTTCATAGGATCATGCACATTGAATGCATATTTTGAATTCAGTTCCAGTGTTTTGTCATCATTTTTACATCGTTAATATTTTTATATGAATATTTTGGGGGTTGTGGAACCAATCGTCTGAGTTTCCATTATTTCCTATGGAAAAATCTGCTTTACTTAAAGAGCGTTTCACTTAAAGAGCATGCCTCCGGAACGAATTAAGCTCTTTATGTGAGGCACCACTGTACTTCTTGTTTGTCTTCCCTCAGCCACTTATATGCAACTGGATACATATATAAAGCCAGGATGATTTGGCGGTTAGGAAGTTGGGCTAAGAAGGTTCGAATTCCCAAACTCGAATCCTTCCTTGGTCATGAAGCTTCCAATGAAGACAACCTTGGGCCAGCCACTCAACAGTCTCACCTACCTCACAGGGATGTTGTGATGACAGCAGGAGGAAAAGAACCTCCACTTTCAAGGAGGTACAGAGAGGCATCCTAGCAGCTCTGATCTGGGCAGGGTGATCAGACGTCATAAAAACAGGTTAAGTCCAAATGTGGGACACCCACAGGACACAAGGATAAAAAAGACATGTCCTGGAAAGAGGACATATGGTCACCTTGCAAAGGGATGGTGGTGGTGGTAAGAACCTTGATGGGCTGGCCCTTCTAAGCAATGACCAAGTGCCCTAAGAAAAAAATCTTAATTGTCCTCCTTATCCTTGTGAAAAGGCAGCATTACCTTCTTGTAATTCTTAAATTCTGTATAGTTGTTTTAAATTTAATAATAAGTAACCTAGTGTTTAAATTAACCCCCTTAAAGCAGTATACAGTGGTGCCTTTTAAGACGAACATAATTCGTTCTGGAAGCATATTTGTCTTACAAAGCGTTCTTTATACAATGTGGATTTTCCATTGGAAAAAATGGAAACTCAGACAATTGGTTCCACCACCCAAGAATATTCATATAAAAATATTAACTGTATATATAATGATGACAATAAAATGATGTAATCAAATTCAAAACAGTATAATATAATACAGAACACAATCACTGTAATATTAATAAAAAACACTATCAAATACTGTATAGGAAAACAGAAAAGTTTAAAACATTTTAAAGTTTTATGGTGTTTATGTATATTTTAAAGTATTTTATGGCTGAAATCCTAAAGATACTTTCCTGGGAGTAAGACCCATTGAACACAATGGGGCTTACTTTTGAGTAGACATGGTTAGGATTGCACCCTATGTATTTTTATTTTATTGATTTTTAAACTGTATATATTTTATTGTGTTTTTAAATGCTGTAAATAATGTAATGTATAAATTAAATAAATAAAATAAAATAAAACACTTATCGCCAAGGATGACTGATTTTCACTAAAAGAGTCACTGCAGTCTTTTTGAGCAACCTTAACAAGGAGCCTTCTAATGACACTTGCTTTTGTCTCCTTTTGAGGGTTTCACAGCAATGTGACACTGCATTTTCATTAAACAGATTTATTGCTTGCACTGCTACAGCCTTATTTGGGTGGTGGCTTTTCTATAAAGTTTTGCACAATTTCCCAATGTTTACAAATGTCCTTAATCTCATGTGAGGGATTCCTCCTTCTTATTCTTCTCCATTGCTGTTGTTCACAATGCAGATCCATCAATTTGTTCATTTTACAACCAATTTTCATTGTAAAACTGTTATTTTACAAGGCACTGTTTATTTTACAAGGCACTGTTTGTCTTACAAGGCAGAATTCCTTAGGAATTTTAGTTTGTCTTACAAAGCACTCGTCTTAAAAGTTATTTGCCTTACAAAGTACCACTGAATATGGGTGCTTTTAGCTTTTATGTTGTCGTGTCCTATATTTTTCTTGGTATCCTACATTTTGGGGGGGGTTGTTCTCTTTTTTGGGTCACCCTGTCTTGATCACCCTGATCACATGGTCATCTTGTCTTGATCAGGGTGACTAAGGCTGCAATCCTAAAGACACTTTCTTGGGAGTAAGCCCCATTTAACCCAATGGGGCTTACTTCTGAATAGACATGGTTAGGATTGCACCCACAGGCTGCAATCCTAGAGACAATTTCCTGAGAGTAAGACTCATTGAGCACAATGGAATTTACTTTTGAGTTTACTCCTAACATGTTATATGTTGCAACCAGAGGTGGGCAGATACCGGTACGGGCCTACGCGCCCGTACCGGGTCTTCCATCAGGGCGGACGACAGCGAACCGGCCAGACCTGCGGCTGCAAGAGCCGCGGGGACCGGTACGCCAGCGTCCGCCAGCGCCGGGTCTCCTGGGGCTCGCCACCAGGAAGCTTAGTGCGCGTGCGTCCAGTGTCCTGAGGCTAGGCGCCAGGACACTCAGCGCGCCTGCTTCCAGCTGGACGCAGGCGCACTAAGCGTCTTGGCGCCGAGCTCCAGGACGCTCAGCGTGCCTCCGTCCAGCTGGATGCAGGCGCACTAAGCGTCCTGGCGTCCTGGCGCCAAGGACACTTCAGGGGACGCACTGCGCATGCGCCAAGTCTGCCGCATGCGCAGTTCGGCCTGGTTCGGGCCCGCCCCGCCCCCTGACTCTGGCCCCGCCCCCTGACTTCCGGCGTGCCGGATCTTAAGGGAGGCTGGTCCCATCACTGGTTGCAACATATATATATGTTGCTTTCATGGGGCTTATGGTCACCCTAGCTTGATCAGAGTGGCCAGATGTCATAACCGCAAAAGAGGACAAGCCCCCAAAATGTAGGACAGCCAAGAAAAATGTAGGACACACCAAAATAAAAGTTAAAAACACTCATATATTGCTTTCATTTGCTTAAGAATCATAGAATCCTTTATTTAAATGCTTAATTTTAAAAAAGAATGGTTAATTTAAACACAGTTACTTATTAAATTTAGAGCACAATCCTAACCATGTCCACATAAAAGTAAGGCTGCAATCCTAAAGACACTTTCCTAGGAGTAAGATCCATTGAACACAATGGGTCTTTCTTCTGCATAGACACGGTTAGGATTGTGCTCTAAGTCCCACTTCAATGGAATTTACACCAGGTTTAGGATTGCAGCAATAATTTATTACACAATCTTAACCATGTCTACTCAAAAGTAAGCCTCATTGTGTTCAATGGAACTTACTCCCAGGAAAATGCTTTAGGATTGCAGCCATAATTATTAATTACACAAAGGCTACATGCTGTCCACTTACAAGGAAAAGGAGGGCACTGAAGTTTTGGGGTTGTTTTGGGGGGGGTTGTTTTTTTTACAGGACACAAGGCTAAAATCCAGGACATGTGCTGGAAAAAGAGGACATCTGGTCACCCTGGAGCCACAGCCTCCAGATGGTCCCTCCTTGCAAGAGGGCTAGAAAGAGTTAACCCCCTTTGCCTGCGTCGCTGAAATGTGAGACTCTCCACGGGTTGCATCTACTCCAATCTGCGCTACGCCCAAGTCTCTCAAAGGAGACCCAACCCAGGGATCAGGCTGCGCACTTTTTTGCGCTCCTGGGAGTGGATCGGGCGCAAGGAAAGCAGTTTTGGGAGCAAGATCTGCCAGGCTGAACCATGATTTGTGGGAAAAGGAAGAAATCCCGTTTGGAGAACCAACAACAGCAGCAAGTATTTGTCCAGCCTTGCAGTGGAGTTGCCAAGCTCTCTGGGCACCGTGCCTTCAAGAAACTAGGTAAGGGGGTGATTTTTGAGGGGCAGGGAGAGGACAGGGGGGAGCCCCCTTCCGGCCCTTGCAGTGAACCACCTCTGGAGCATCTCTACCTTGGGCGATCTTCCTTTGGAACTTCCAAAACTTTTTTCTCCAAAGTTACTTAGAGTTCAATCTTACCCATACTTTCCTAGGAATAAGATCCATTGACTATAATAGTAAGTACTTTTGAGTAAGCATGCATAGGTTGGGATCCCCAATGGACAAGGTAACCATGCCTGCAATCCAAACTCACTTTCCTGGGAGTAAGAACTATTGAACACACTGGGACTTTCTTTTGAGTAGACATGCTTAAGCTTGCACTGTAAATGTCCTTTTTCTTCCCAGGACATGTCCTGGATTGTATTTTATATACATGAAATATGTAATATATCATATTTTAGCCTTGTATCCTCCTTTTCCTGATGACCAGATGTCATAACCCAAAAAAGAGATGTAGGATACCCCCCAAAAATGTAAGACATGACAAAATAAAAGCAAAAAGAAAACAAAAAAACAACACTCATATATATTGCTTTAATGGGGTTAATTAAACACTAAACTTCTTTTTATTAAGTTTAAAACTATTACCCATAATTGGTTGCATATAATTTATTAATGATTAGAAGGCTACATGCTGCCTGCTGTCAAGTAAGATTTTTTCATGACACAAAGAGGACAAATAGACATATTTGTCTTTTTTGACATTGTCAAAAAGAGGACATATGGTCACCCTAAGTAAGACCCATTGACTATAATGGGATGTACTTCTGTGTAAGCTTGCATAGGATTGGGTATCCAGTGGTTGTAGTGGTTGGGTACCCATTTATTGTAGGCATCTCTTTGGCACCAGGAATCCAGCCTGGAACTGAGCTTCTGAGCATCTGCAGAGTGCATCTCCCCAGCTCCAGCATTTGTCTACAGATTACAGAAAATTGCTCACCAGCAAAAGTTTAGTGGATGAGGTAGGGGCAGAGAGGAGTCAAAATGAATTGAGGAGGCACATTTGATCAGGACTTGGTCATCAAGTATTTTGATCTGGGAAAAAAGTATTATTTTTCCTGTTATTGCACCGCATCCTAAACAGAAATGGGATGTTTAGGATGCTGCTGAGGTCCTCCCCACTGCTGCTGCTGATCTTGATGCCTCGTATCTGTATTGCTTGATGATCATGAAGAAAAGCACTCAGAGCATGTCAAAAGTGCTGTTTTTAAACACAGGTATCCATTTGGGTAGGAACTGTTGCTGGGGGGGCATTGCCTCCTCTTCTCCTCCTTTTGGTACCATTATGGACTATTTGGAACCATTATGGCATTAAAGTTAGTGGGTCTTACACACCACCATTATGGATGGTGTGGAAAAGGAAGGGTTTCTTGAGAGCAGAGCTGTGGTGTCTGCAGGCAAACCTGAACTCAGCACCTTTATTATTAGAAACATTTTAGGCTAAAGGCTGGGTCCGATGCCATTCATGGGGCTCTGGCATCAAGGATTAGCCCCAGGAGATCTGTTCTGCCATACCAGTTTTCACCCTTAAGTCATGGGAGGTAACTAATAGCTAAGTGCCTTATTACTAACATCAGTGCAATTTGTCCTGCTCAGATCCTTGTTGAATAATGACAACAAAAACAGGGATGGTTTCCTGGCCTTTAAGCATAACACATTCATTCAGATTATCGTGTTATTAAAATCAAAGTAAATCAGAGTGTCACATAAAAATTAATGATATGAAGTTTCCACGGTTCATTGATTGTTTGATTAGTTGGGATTTATTATGCCAGTGGAAAAAACTGATTATGGCTACAATCTTATGTACACTTACTTGTAACTAAGCCCTGTTGAGCGCAGTATGATTTACTTATGAGTAAACACACCTGTGGTGTTGTGTTGATGCACTAAACTGGACAATTGTTGGCATGGCCTTCTTCTTTGACTTCTGCAGAACAAATCAAAAGGTTTTTTTTCCCTTCTGGAGGCCCTCCACAATAAAATACAGGGTTGCACAGGGCTTAGACACAACACCAGTTTTGGAAACACAACCTGTGGTTGCAAACAGGTTTTGGCAGGCAGATTTGTGGTTACCAACTGGTATGGATTTGGATTAGCAACAGCATAGCTGAAAGCTTTTAAAATTTTTGAACCATGTTTACCTGTCTTTGTGGAACAGTTTCTTTATGAGTTGGGCAGGGCATGGTACAATGTTTATTGAATTTCAGTGTTTGGAGTTCTATAAAAGAGTAAAACCTTGGATTGAGAGTGTTTTGGATTGAGAGTGTTTTGCAAAACAAGCAAACATTTCAATTTTGTCTTGCAATACAAGTGATATTTTGCAATACAAGTGAAAAATAGTTCCAGCCAGGATACGGCCAGTTTCGGCACTCCACCAGCACCTGCTCATCCTCTCCTGAGAGACCGAACTATGCATGTCGACTCTGAAGTAAGCCTATTACAGTCAGGCCTATGTAAGGGGGGGGGGGGGACTGAAAGGAGCCCAAGAGCACAATCTTAACCATGTCAACTCAAAAGTAAGCCCCATTGTGTTCAATGGGTCTTACTCCCAGAAAAGTGTCTTTAAGATTACAGCCTGAGAAACCTAGCCTTGGATGTTTACTCTATAGACTCTAAAGTCTATAATCAGTGGGACTCACTCCTGTTTAAAGGGGCAGATTGCAGCCAGAGAATCATGAGATACTAGTGCAGTTTAATTTGTTTGATTTTTCTTTATATTTTATATTGTATTACAGTATTGTAATCATTTTTATATGAATATTTTGGGTTGTGGAATGAATTGTCAGAGTTTTCATTACGTATTTCTTATTGGAAAATTCGCTTTGATAAACAAGCATTTTGGATTACAAGCATGCTTCCTGAATGAATTAGGCTCGTAAACCAAAGTACTACTGAAATTCAAATTATATTTAAAACAGTTGTATTAAGTTCAGTGGTATCACTGGGTAAGTATGGACTGCAGTGTGTGATGTGCAAAAGGGGATGACACTAATAATGGCCAATAGTTGGTACTTTTGAATAATACCATCATGTTAGATCCAGGAAGAATGATTAGGCTCAACAGGAAGCAAACTGAGAAGTTAACCTAGGTTCAGCTGCATAGCAATTGTCTTTGCCCAGGGCTACGTGAAATCTAAATATATATAAATGAATATATTAGAAATGGAACTTAAATGAATGATTCAAGTGAGTTCATGAGCACTTTCTAACACATAGAGATGGGGTAATCTTCAAAACGTTGTACGTAAACTTTCACACACAGAAAGAAGAGTGCATTCATCCTCCTTGGCCTTAGAACACACTCCAGAGGTGAGGGGAATAGAGCTCCTCTGGCCTTCAGAGGATTACATGTAGTCAGGTTACATGTAGCCATGTAGCCTGGTTTACATGTAGCCAGATGCTTTTATAGATAGTTGCTTTTATTTTTTATTTTTAAATATTGTATAAAGATAAATTTTCTTCATCTAAATTGCTCAGAGTAATGTACCACAACCCCACCCTTGCTGAATTAATAATTAAAATAAATGTGTGTATTGTTCAGGGAAAAAAGGGAGGTGGTTTTTGAGGCTGTTGAAAGAAATATAAGATAATGTACAGTTCAAGAAACAAAAGCTATCACTTTATGCCAGGACAGTGAGAATTCTTGTAGCCATTCCCTGGACTTAGAGGAAGATAATGCGCTATAGACAGGGTGACCATATAGGATGGAGGACAAAGTGTATCTACCCTTAAGGATTGTATAGAAAAAGGAAATTTTGGCAGGTGCTGCTTTTTAAACCCTTCTATGTTTTAAACCCTGCCTAAATTCCTTCTTCTATGCAATAGTTAAAGGTTGAGGCATCCTGATGTCCATTTTATATTATCACCCTGGCTATAGATAAACCCCAAATTTGAAGATTTAGATAAGCATGGCAGCTGCCTTGGGTGTCTGTTTCAACAGAAGAAAGGCGGAGTATAAATCTTTTAAATTAATACATATTTTCATAGAATCAGAGGGTGCAAGCCTTTTCTCCAGTTAGGCTGGCCTACGCCCTGGCATAAATCCTGTGCTTATCTGGTGGTGTCTCCAAAGTGATATAACACTCTTCTGCACCACTCCTGGGGAAAGAGGGGTACGCCAATACACAAACATGCACTTGCTTCCCTACATCATCATGGGAATGGGAAGACCAATGAATTGTGCTGGTTTAGTTAAGACTGCACCCATAGAGTTGGAAGGGACCTAATAGGTCATCAAGTCCAACCCCCTGCCTGTAGCAAGAATCCTCCTAGAGCATTTCTGGAAGACCAAATTTCCAAATGAATGCAAATTGCAAACCTGTTTCAGCTCTTAACAGATTTTTGAACTACTAGAATATGTTTCTTATTGTGACCCTTTTTTGTACCATTTTACCTCCAGTAATTTCTGTACTCTTGACTAACCACAATAGCAACAGTTCATGCAGTCTTAAGACTACATAATCCATTTTACAGAGTAACTGTAAGGAAAACACGCATGCTCAAAAAATATTCATGGTCAAGCACTGGATGAATCTACAGAAATGGTGATGGGAACACAACTGACAGGACACTTTTCTCACAGAAAGAGATTAGATAATGCAATTCTGCTTGCGAACCTTGCAATCCCTAATGCCTATTTTGATAGGGGAAAAATATATCCTCCCAAAATAGCAAGTCGCCGTTCTCTGATGGTGTCTAGTCTATAATTAATCATGTGCACTGGTCTTTTTAATGTGCACAGTCAACACAGGGACTGATGTGGGACATTACAGTTGAACAGTGGGAACACCAGGTTCGTTCCACTGGATGTATCTTTATGAGCTGAAAATGGTTTGTGGCATGGATACACTTATCCCATCTTCACTTTTGGTAATAAGTCTTTTGCATTATTTAAAAAAACTATACAGTATGTTTAGTTTGACCAAAGTTGGGTATGGATAAAATACAATAAATGGTGTGTTCCATGCAGGAAATGAGATTGCTTTCAAACCACTTCCCGTTCCAATATTGTCTGTCTCTTGACCATAGTCATGTCTTAGGATGCAATCCAGAGTAACTACGGGGAGTCCTTGATCTGGTGTAAGAACAATTTACTCTGGATTGCAATACGAATTTCCCATAGGTTTTCACTAGATGGTGCAGTAACTACGGGTGCACGTAATGTCTCTTGCGTGCTTCCGTAGTTACTCTAATTGTAGGGTAAGAGTGGCAAGGGAAGTGGTTCTTACCTTTCATAGCAAGAGGCAGCTGAAGACAAGATGGATGTTGAATTGTTTTATAGGGAAAGGTTCTGATCCCATTCAGCGTGAATTCCTGTCTGCATGGTGGGATATGTGGAGCTCGTCTTTCCATCAGGGATTGCCCTGATAAAGGGCATTGGGAGCAAATGGTCACCCAGCAATTGTTCAGGGCCACAGCCATAGGTGTTGCATTCATTTCATCTGCATTTAACATGAAATCAGCAATTCTATGCTCTTGTGATATGCTAAAATTGGAACAAGGGGAAATTTGTTAGTGCATCCATTGAGATCTTTTCAGTTCTTTTCAATGTCTAATACTGACCATAGAATGAACATGGTAATTAAGGCTGCCATCTCTACACACTATGTAGGAGTAAGGGTGCAATCCAGAGTAACTACCGGGAGTCCTTGCTCTGACGCAAGAACAATTTACTCTAGATTGCAATATGAATTTCCCATAGGTTTTCACTAGGTGGTGCCATACCTACATCGATGTAAATGTCTCTTGCGTGCTCCATAGTTACTCTGGATTGTAGGGTATGTTTCACTGAATTTAGTAGGACTTACTTATAAGTAAGTAGCTTATAAGTAGCTTGTAGGTAAGTAGCTATGCCTTAGCATGTGCTGTAAAAGTTACTACAATCAATTCTTAGCCACAGGAAAACTCAAAGCTTATGGTATTTCCATACTGCACTGATGCAGCATGCAGATATGGGATCATTGATCCTATGGAGGAAATGTGGTTAAGTTCCTTTAGATCCTTTTTTGTTAGTATATATGAACTTGATGAACCTGAATCTTGCCTTGATCGCTATGAGCTGGGTGATAACAGGGGTAGCGCAACATCTTTGCAGTTTCATTAGGACAATGGTTTACTCCCATAGTTGAAACAGCACAAACCAGTTTGCAATTCATGTAGCACTTGTTAAGCTGGCAGGGAGAACCAGTGAGAGCATGTGGAGACTTGTTAAGCCACAGAGAACAACAGAAGCCATGAGAACTGCCTGAGACCTCTTCCTGCCTGGGACTTACTTTGGCTATTAGGAATGGGCATGAGAGACAGCTTTCACTTTTATTGCTGCAGATAAGAAAATTCATGGGAATGGAATCCATGAATAATGAGGACTTGACAGGTCACATAAGCACATTTGCTTTCCTATGTCTTAGAAACCCAGAACAAGCAGTCTCATCTACCAGTAATTCAAACAAATGTTGAGACTCATCTGTGGCTGCAATTCTGGCATATTGTAGCAGCTGTTTTTGAGTTTTGATAGGTGGCACTGTCTCTATTTAAATTTATTTTTTAAGAAAAAAAAGATCAAAGGGAAAAGCAGATGTGAACTGCCCAAAATAGAAAGTCTGTACCTTGGTATATGTTCAGGTTTGTTCCTCTATACAGGCACAAGTCAGCATTTTTAATAGATGCAACACTGAGGGTGCAATTCTAACCAATTTAGGTTGGCATAACTCACTTGTCTCCCGTTTCCGTGATGCTGTGGTGCATTACTGTGCACTGACCAAACCACCCAGGAGTGGCACAGAAGTACCTTTTGTGGCACTTTTGTGAAACCCCCAGGCTAGCACATGATTTGTACCAAGACTTATGCCAGCCTAACTAAGCGTTAGGATTGCAGCCTGAGGTATGAAAAGGGCACCTCCTATAATTCCTGTTTCTTCATTAATGTCACAGGTAAGCTGCAGGGTGGCCTGAGGCAGCACATAGTTTTGCCGCCACCTACCTGACCTGGTTTCTTCTTCTTCTGTGTGGGCTCCTCAAAGCTTGGAAATTGCTCCCAGAGTGCTCTACATTTCCTCTTTTATTTAAAGAAACTGCCTGGAGGAAAGAATAATTTTATTCCTTCCCACACTATGATCTCTTGCAGCGCCTAGTGGAGGAAAGTGAGGGAGCCAGATCACTGCACCCTGACTATTGGAATGCAGCTATCACATGGACTCAAAATGGGAATACAGGATGCCCTGCCTTTCCTGCTTTTTATTAAATATTTTTAAAATATTTATTTAATAATAGTTATACTGTATTTATAAATAAATGCTAATAATATTTATGTAATATTTATTAAATTTTTATTTATAACTTTTATTCAGCTTTTCTGTCCATGGTGGCCGAGTGGGGAGGAAGTGGCTGGTGTCTTGTGCTCTAATCTGTCTCCAAATACAGACTCATTGCACAATCCGAACCGTGTCTACTCAGAAGTAAGCCCCATTGTGCTGAATGAGTCTTACTCCCAGGAAAGTGTCTTTGGAATTGCAGTCTCATTCGTATAATGGATGAGCTGGCCTATGGTACTAGTACCGAGCCGCTATGTTCCTTTACAATCTGGAATGAGAAGAACAAAGCAGACACAGAAGATAACCAATTACAACGGGATCCTCTTAATGCCAATTGGGATTAAAAGTGGGTCCCTGGTGTGAAAATGTGAAACACTGGGGTGTTAGTTGATGTCTCCAGATAGTAGAAAAACACCCCCAGCCAGATGTGTTTTGGCAATCCCAGTTACTCAAAGCGTATTGTCAAATGGTCAAGTCTGAACCTGCAGGTTTTATTCTTCTGCTCTCTGGAGATCACCCTGTTAGTAATGTGTAGCCAAGTGTATTGTGGGGATTTGGGTGCTTGAGACTTTCTAATAAATGAATAAACATTCATTTCTAATATTGAATAAATATTCTAATAATGAATAGATAATGAATAAATATATTTTAATAAATTAACACAAGTCTGACCCTGAAGATATCGCACAATGAGCACAATCTAGCATGTTAGATTGCAAAATATGCAACTGAACAGCCAATAGACATGGCCTGCCCCAGGGATCCCCAAGGCAAACATCAGATCTACCCTTCCAGGTTAGGCTCATTTGGCATGTCCAGCAGAATGAGGTAGATGAATCCTGGGGTAGTAGCATGGGTGGCCCAATCTCAGACAGCAGCTGTTGCTGGTTTTGAATGCCATTCTGTCCCCAAAATTCCCTGCAGGTTGAAAACTAATACTCCAGGTTGCAGTGTGATCTGAAAACTTTTCCTTACGTGATGGTTTTCCAGTTGCAGGAAGTTTTCTGTTTGAAGGCTGAGGCATTTAGAAAGCTGTGTCATCCACAAAAAGTTGTACAGTTTTTCCCCTGTCACTACATTTTATATTTTTGGCCATTGTTCTATACATTTTTAACCTGGAAGTAGGCCACGTTGAAATTGATGAATCGATGATGCAGGAGGAGTTTTGGGGCATGGGGCAGGGGTGGGTGACATGTGATACTGTGGGAAGGAAGTGCGAGGCAGGGCCAGGTTCTTATGCTGGATTCAGTCCCTTGTCTCCAGGCAGCCTGTGCCAGTCCTTAACTGATTTCGGTGGCACATATCTGAGTAGTTCTATCAGGGTGCTGCTGTGTTACATGGGGTAAGGCCCTAGGGTAGGACAGCATCAGCCCCAAACTTGCACTGGATGTCACATGTAGAAGATCCAAGGCAAGTAACCACATGTTGATCAACGATGCTCAATTTTTCAACTATCTTTTTCTGGAATGTGCTCTTCCATGTTTTGTTTCCGTTTTGAAACTGAAATAGTACAACTGCTAGCTCTTCCACCAAGGCCATAGTTTGCATCATCACTCTATGCTTACACCAGATCCCCTCCAACCATGTGGATTAAATTTATCTCTTCTTGATTGGGACCATCAGTTACACCCGCTTGGAATTCTCTCCAGTGAGTTCATTTGGTCCCTGGCTGGGCAATGTCATTGTTAAGTAATATGAAGTGGTGCCTCAATATTGCTGTTTGGCTCTTATACCTAGTGGTGTAACAAGGGCAGGGCAGCAGAGCAATCTGTCCTGCATGTCAAATGTGCAACTGAACAGCTAATAGACATTGCCTGCCCCAGGGATCTCCAAGGCAAACACCAGATCTACCCTTCATCTGAAGTGGCTACCAGCAATGGCCAAGGGTACCTGGCACCTGCGGATGGGATCCACCCAGGGGGATCTCAAGACAGTGGTCAGGTCAAACTGTGGTTTTGAGGGCACCATCCCAGGTGCCCAATTCCCTAGGTACATCACTGCTCATTTCCCCCCCCCCCCTCTTGTATCACATCTTTTAGATTGTGAGCTATGACTATAAAGTATCATCCAGCTCTTGTGCCAGTCTCTAAGATACAGATTGGACACCGTCCAAATAAGCAGTGGAAGGTGTTGTTGTTGGAAAGGCATTTCTTGCACTTGATACATGGTACTATCTCTGTTTGGTTATGATAAGGCTTTGCCTGGTATATAGATACTAAACTTGCTTTACACCAATAAAAAGGGTCTCTCTAAAAACTATATGTACTGTACATTCTGGGTAATGTTGGCTTGATACTGGAAGAGAAGAGGAAATGAACACACTGAAAGTGCCTGTAAAGCCACCCGTGAATAATATGTGCATGCATGCTTGCGCATGTGCTTTGAAATAGCTTATGCTGCAAAATTCCTTGAGAGTAGTTGGCAAAAACAGCCCCTTCGCTCGGCATGAAGGGGAGAGTAGTTGATGGAACAAAATAGTGCCCAATTTCCTGCTGAAGCAGGTTGAAGATTGTCACCACCTTGCAAAGAGGGGCAGCACATGCCCCATATTGTGCTGCTGGTGCCTGCATTGATGCGCCTTGGCCAGCATGCAGGTGGCCTTACAAGGTGAGTCACAGACTTTTGGAGCTGAGGAATTGTCTAAAGGTGCCACTAGTAGACTTGGGATCTATAGGAGCTATGTGATTTAGTGCTGATTCTCTTGAAAATAGCCGTTCAGTTTCTCTGCAGTTAAGGTGCTTCCTCGTTTAGTGTCTAGGTGGAAAAATAAAATATTGAGAGCCACATGTGGTTCATGTTTAGACATGGAAGATCTGGGTTCAAATTCCCATTGAGACATACAGCTTCCTGGATGGCCTTTGGCCAGTTACTAACCTACCTCACAGGTAACCTACCTAACCCTAACCCTGTGCACATCAACCTCCCATGCTCAATGACCCCCCCTTCCGCAACAACCCCCCATGCGCAATGTCCCCCCATGTGCAATGTCCCCCCATGCACAATAGCCCCCCAAGCACATTGGCACCCACGCCCAACACACCCTCCCATATGCAATAACCCTAGGAATTTCCAAAAACTGGTTCTTGGTGGTTGCCTCCACCCTGGAACGCCCTCCGCAAATTTAACACTTCTAGGCTGATGGTCTTGGCAGGGCGTTGATGTCAGTGAGTGAGTCAGTCAGTCAATCATTGAGTAACTTTTCAGTTTTCTATATACAGATTTATTCAAATTTATTTAAGTCTGAAATGTAAATTATGTTATTTACTCAAATATAACTCTCACCTTTTCCAGCCAAATTTAATCTCCAAAATCAGGGTGCACATTAGTTTTGATGGTTAATTATATTAGAATAAACACAACATTTTTATTGTATGTATGGGGTGTGTATTAGATTCGATGGCGCATTAGCAAATTAGGTTTATTGGCCCCCGACACAGTGTCAGAGAGATGTCACCCTCCTGCCAAAAAGTTGGAGACCCCTGCCTTAGAGGAGGGACAGTACATAAATATGAAAAATAACAATATCAAGAAAAATTTATTTAACTTTTCACCTTTTGCTGATATTTCTCTGTAAAAGCCCCCTGTGTTAGCATTATGAGACAAACATGGATCTGGAAACCCTTTATTTGTCTTGTGTAACACTAAAATTTCCTGAAAATTAGCTTAAACATCTATTCTATAGAGATCTATAAGGAAATCTGAAGGAAAGGGCAAGATCAGCTGAGGAGGGCTGAGGTAGGTTTAAGGACTAGGGTCAGATTTTTCTCAGACCTGTTGCCGAGAAGATGTCCTAATTACTGTACATTTGGATATATAGGGCAGGGTGACCATGTGCCGGGATTTTTCCAGTTTTGTCCTCTTTTTTTTGTCTTCTGTCCAGGAGTCCTCCAAAAGGGCTTCATTGTCCTCCATTTTGGCTTCATTTCAGAACTTTGCAATGTTGTGTAGTACCCCATCATGTCATATGTCGTTGGATTTGTATTGAAGAGCAGAATCCAATGCAAAAGTCACTTTTGAAATATCTCCTTCCTATTAAAAGGTATGACCAAAAAACTAAAACTAAGGCCTATATCCTAAAGTGAAATTAAGCCCCTTGCTCCAGAGCAGTTAAGATGACTTTCCATAAGAAAACACTAGAGGGTGACGTAACTGCGTGGACCCATAACTGCTGTGGATTTTGCCCTAAAAATTTACATTGAGGAACTATTTTTTGGGAAAATGAAAGTGCCCAATTTCACGGCTTTACTTGTGAGCAGGCAAAAGTGCTATTGTCGGCCAGAAAGGCCAGGCTGAGAGGAATCTAAGACCTTGTCCTCCTTTTTAGATTCAGGCATCTGGTCACCCTGCCAGAGATCAAAACAGGATTTTGTGGTTAGACTTCCATACTACACAACTGCGTCGTGAAATATCTATGACACTTTTGTTTAGAAACGCAAATGTCAAAATGCACCTATAAAACCTTGCATTTTTGTGTAACAGTTTGAATCTCTCCTCTGATCATTGATCAAGGAGATTTTCCCTGCAGAATATACTCTTGCTTGACCACGCATCCGAATCTGCGATTTAATCTTGTGGCTTATTCAACCACAGACCACATGCATAAAACTTGGCAGGGCTTCTGTTCTCAGGATGCAACTGAGGCGGGAATGTGGCCTGTGGATTTTAGCACAGGGTGTGAGGCAAAGCTCAAAATTCTTCTCTTGCTGGATAGGGGTTTTGTTTGGCCCAAGGTTTGTTGTTGTTTTCAGGCCAGAGGGGAAAATGGATTTTTGTTCTGGAGAGCTGAAAGCTCTCCGTTCAAAAGAGGCACAGGTCAAAAGCTGGTGTTTGGCTTTATGGGCTTGGTTGGTGTTTTCAAGAACAGATAAGGTGTGTCTGAACCCTGAATAAAAACTTATTTTTATATGCTTTGGATTGTTCTTTTCTGAGAATAGTCAGCGATTTAAAAAAGCAAAAACAAATATGTTTGGTGAAGTTTCAGGTTTAAATCCCTGCTCAGCTGTGAAGCTTCCAGGGTGACTTTGAGCCAGACATTTTCTCTCAACCTAATTTACCTCACGGGGTTGTTGTGAGGACAAAAGGAGGGAAGAGACTATGCACACCTCCCTGATATCCTTAGGAAGGGTGGTATTAAAATGTGAAAAACAAATAAATAACAGTCCTTGGCTTGGATTATAACCTATAAAATGGCTGCCTGAAGTGTGTGGAGTATTGAAATTGGAGCCATGAGATGCATTAGACCCCGAAAGACCCATGTTTGGGTTATCTGTTTGATACTTCAGCCTACAGTCGTAAGCCACATTTCAAACATTGGTTAAAGGTAAAGGTGTCTCAGGCAGGTTGCACTGCAAGTTGTAACCATCTCTAGGGAGTGGTGTTCATCCGTACAAGGCCGAAAAGCCAATGTTGTCCAAAGATGTCTCCATGTCATGTGGCCATCATGACTAAATGCCAAAGCACATGGAAAGCTGCAGTGGTACCTATTTATTTATATGCATTTGCATGCTTTCAAACTGCTAGGCTGGCAGGAGATGAGCAAGTAACGGAAGCTCACTCCATCTTGTGGTACTTGGGTCTCAAACCACTGAACTGCTGACCTTCAGGTTGACAAGCACAGTATCTTTAACCGCTGAGCCACTACAAATAGAATTATTTTAAAAAACCAGGCTGTGGTGGCTCAGAGGTAATAGATCCTGTCCTTGTCATCCTGTGGGACAGTGGTTTGCAAGACCTGAATGCTATAGGATGGAGTAAAGTCCTATCACTTGTCCCAGCTCCTGCCAATCTAACAGCTTGCTAATGTATGTAGATAGGTACAACTTCGGTGGGAAGGAAGTCTCTGTGTCAGGCTGGCTGGTTTCCTTAGCATTGCATCAAAACATGGATCAGATTACTCCAATCCAGAATATTGGACCCCACCACCATAGGAGACAAACACTGAAGACGTTGCCTTGACAAACCAACTTAAAATGGTTTTCCAATCCCCTAATGGCTAAAACTTAGAGCTGGGGTAATATTATAGTAGAAAGTGAACTTTTTTGTTGTTAAAATAAATACAGCTGTAAGGGACCCAGTTAGGCTTGGATTGTAGTGTGCAGTGAGAAGGAAAATTAACTCCCTCTCCACTGTTTTCCTGGTGAAAATCACTTTTCCCCAATGAGTTCACAAATTTTTATTCATTCATTCATTCATTCATTTATCCCACTTTATCTCCCAAATGGGCATTTGAAGCAGCTAATAACTGTTACAAATATCCACTTCTATTGCAGGGGGAAAACCTAAACCTTCTCTGATCAACGCAGTGCGCTTCTAATCTACTTTCTGTGTTAAGCCAGTCAGGTAATGATAGGTTTAACAAAACACATGGCTCGACTCTGAACTGAGAAGTCCTTTGTTCAAATCTTTCCCTTTGTCTTGAACTAACTTGGGCTGAAATCCTATATTGTATAGTGCACATTTTCACGCGGAGCAAATCCAATTTTACTCAATCCCATTGTACTCAATAGGATTTACTTGTATTTACTCAAAATTAATGCACCATTGAATCTAAGGCAGGCATGTCAGACTGGTGGCCCGAGGGCCGCATGCGGCCCTTTGCAGGCATTCCTGAGGCCGATCTCCTCATCCCCAGAAGCAGCTCAATAGTGCAGCACCTTGCGTGCCTTGATTTTGAGCCAGAGAAAGAGCCCAGAAGGTAGGAGGACTCATGCGCAGCAGCAGCAGCTTCCCAGAGTGGGAGAAACTCACCCAGTACTTTTCTGGGAGTAAGCCCAATTGACTATATGGGGCACTTCTGAGTAGACATGCAAAAAATTGGATTGCGGCCCTTGGGAGACACCTTTAATGCTATTGCGGCCCTTGGAAGACACTATTAATGCTAATGCGGCCCTCTGTATGAAATGAGTTTGACACACACTGATTTTAAAAGGCTTGAGATAAAGAAAAGTTTTCTGGCAATTGTAATGCGCAACTGCAAAGCAGGTGAAAATTTAATTTTACTGCATACAGCAATGAGTTTTTCCGTATATGACAATAATATGACAATGGGTTTGTTATAATTTTTACCTAATTGTGCAACTTTATACTACAATGGGTTTGTTACATTTTTTTATTCCGATGTAGTAAACTGTTAAATCCTATACTTATAATCAAACTCTATACTTATAATCAAAATACCATATTTACTCCTATCTAATGCACCATTAAATCTAATACACACACTGATTTTGGTGACTAAATTTGGCTGAAAAAGGAGCGTGTTCGATTTAGTAAACATGGTATTTCTGAGTACATACAGGATTGTGTTGTAGGTGACATTAGGCATCCAGTTCTCAGTCTTCCTCACTCCTCCACCTCCATCAGAACAAATCAGGAGTAAAAAAGATTTTTCTTTTGCAACTTCTGCTTTCTCTTCCCACCCATCTGTGAAGAAGCCATGTGGTTTGGGAGTGATGGAGGCTGTTGCACCGACTTTTTCCCAGATTTATTTTATAGGGTGGAAGAGGAAGCAGAAGTTCCTGATCCTTTCTTATTCCTGATTTGTTCTGAAACTTTAATGTAACAGGCAAAGAGACTGGAGACATAATACCAATCCTATTGTCCACCCCATTTCCCCTTATCTCTCATGTCTTCACAGCAACTCTGTGTGATAACACAGGGCCAACCTTAGTTTCTCTGGGTCTTGAGAGCTAGATGAGGTTGTGTAAAATTATATCAATAATTCTGTGTAAAATTATATCAAGAATTCAGTGTTGATAAGGCAGTCTCATTATTGGATTGAATCCAAGCCCTTCCTTGCACAGGCTTTGAAAGATTGCTGTGACCTTCCCAAAGGAGGCTTTGTGGTTACGACCCACCGGTTGAAGAATACTTTTATACAGGATTTGCAATGCTGAGATTTTCATGCACAACAAGATCAAGCGCTCTCAAGTTCCTTGTTACTAATTGCCTCACTAGGATCTTTTCTGGTGTGTTATTCAGGAATGAGGCCTCACCTACTTTCTTCATCCATCAAACTTAAACTGATGACATTTGGCTGCTACATGGTCAGGTGCATGCTCACAGGTCTGACTGTGCCAACATTCCAGGGTTGCAAAACATTCCAATGCTAAGCGATGGTTCTCTTTCTCATTAATCCCAGGAGGCCTAAGGTCAAGCAACAGGGAAATTCCAAAACCTGCCTGCCTGATTATTGACACTACAAGGAAATATAAGTAATCTGTGAGTAGCATGCATTAAAATTGCATTGAGTTATATGGAAATGGTCCAGCAACCACAGCTGAAACTCAACATATTAATATATCAAATGGTAGTGTGAGACACACTAGTGTGTGGCAAGGGATCACCTGGGGTTGGCCTGCTGATGATGGCTTGTGTTAGTGGATGGGTGGCAAGGACATATCTATCTACAGTATTTATATACCGCTTTTCAACTGAGAAGTTCACAAAGCGGTTTACAAGAAAATGAAAAAAATTAATAGCTAATGGGTCCCTGTCCCCAAAGGGCTCACAATCTGAAATGCAAAAGAACACCAGCAGAAGCCACTAGAACAGGCATTGCTGGGGTGTGGAGGCCAGTTACTCTCCCCCTGCTAAATAAAAGAGGAACACCCACTTGAAAGAGTGTCTCTTGCCCAGTAAGCATAGGCAGACTCAAGGTAGCCTTTGCTCCAAGTCTGCTTCCACCTTCCACCATCTCTTCACAGATATCAATAAATTGAATGTAAAAGGTGGTTTGATTGCAGATACCATGACTTCTATCTGCTAATTCTAACAGTACCCCAAGCAGCAAAATCAATATTTCACCAACCTATGGGTGGGTATGGTGGACTCACAGGAATCCTTAAATTTATCCAGGGTTAGTTCAACCAGATCCACAGTCTGCTGCGACACTGATCTAGTGCTGCCAATTTTGATGATGCTGCATGCTGCCTCTCCCATAAAGTATGGAGAATGAAATGTGTTTCATATTGGTGCTAGAAAAGCACTCTGCATATGCTCAGAAGCAGTCTGCTCTTCTCACATGGTATTCTATCTGTTCTCCAGATAGTTCCAGGTTCCTGACATGGCTTATAACTGATTTTATCTTCATGCCAGTCCTGTGAGGTAGGTTGAGGCAGGCTTTATGATACAGCTGGCTCAAGAGTATCCAGTGAGATTCAAGGTTCAGTATGGATTTGAATGCAAGTTTCTTTGGTTCATGTTCAATACTGATCTTCAGATGGTGGGCTGAGACCCAGAAGAGAGTCATGTTAAGTTATTCTTGTGGTAGGTTATGGCATCATTTTGATTTGTGCTGTCGTCATCATCTTGTTTGTTTATGCATTTATATATCTATTTTTTATTATAATATAATAATATTAATATAATAATATTTGTTATATTATTTTTAGATGGAAAGGAGAAAGTGATGAGAAAAGTACATAGACAAGTGGAGAGTCATAAAGAGGCGGGGTCAAGAATTAAAAGTGGTTGGGCTATTAACAGTTGGGGTTAAAGAGTCGCTTGAAAAACTGAAGTCAACTGCATCAAATACATGCAAAACAGATGCAGGGAAAACAAATTTGCATTATATCTGGAAATATAAGAAGCAGGAGTTGACAAGGGAAATAAACAAAGTTGCAAGCAGTATCAATAAACCGGATAAAATATGAGTGGAATGTCTTGCAGAACTCATTCTTTTTCTGGGCAGAGGGCTCAAGGAGTTATGTAAGGCTAGCAATTTAAATACATTACAGATTATGAAGAACCTCTTATGCAATAGGCACTGAGCTATGAACAACGCAGAATTAGCAGAGGTTCCTCCAAATTCATTCAAAGGAAGCTATGACGTTTTCACTGTGTATTTAGACGGTGTAGTTGTAGCCTTGTAGTTGTAACTATCTTGGTGATTCTTCATAGAGGCTGCACCTCTTGACCAGCAAAGGTCGGTGAGGTTGGATTGAACCTCTGTGTAAGACCCAGATGGATAGTTACTCTTGTTCTAGTAGGCCTCCTGTGTCCTTCACAAATATTGTGACGGGGAGACATCCAGCAAGTGTGGTTGTCCAAGATGTTTCCAAAGTGTTCGCTGCTGTCCATGGCCCTATGGCACACTATAGGGTGCCATGTGACATCTTCCTCCTTATTTGCTGGGATGACAGTTCTCAGTCAGTGTCAGCCTGATGAGTTGGGAAGAAGAGGCAACACAGTGGTCTTATGAGTATGAAGGGAGCCATGGATCTAGTGAGTTTGGGAACCACTGTTCAAGACACCTGCACTCCACCTCTATAAAAACTTCTGGTTGCTTTTATGCCTTAGCAAAAGGCTTTGGAACACTGTCAAAAGAGAAGGGCAGTGACTTCCTTCAGCCAGTTCAAAGGTGCCTGATGCAATACTTCTTTATAGTGCCTTTTTCTAGAAATAAAGGTGGGGTTACTTATCATGAAGATGTTATAAAAGTTGGGGTACTCACCACGAAGATATTATTTGCAATCAAAGACATGCCTAGTTGGGGTGTCCACAGAGATGCTGGTACTCACACAGAGGTGCCGGTACGCAATACCGGTAAGTACCTACCCCCTCAAAAACACCTCTATTTCTTTTCTCGAAACAGATATGCTGGGATTCAGCAGTGTCTGAAAATGCCACTCTGTTGTGTGACAAAATTATGAAGCCTGAATCATGGAGTTTCTGTATAATTACTCACTGGTTTGGTAAACACTCTCTGTACCTGTTCAAAGGCATTTTAAATTATTCTTAGGTATTATCTAAGATGTAAAACAGATCCTGCACACAGAATGCCAGTTGTCAGGAAGAGGTGTTTCCAGCCCTAACATGCTTGTTTTCTACACATGGGGATATTTTTGTTTTCATGAGGAGCATTTGTTCATGAAAGCTTCCATCTACATTCCAAAAGTGGTGTTGCTCCAGCTTGGATGTATCAGTTCAGAGGAGTCTCCGTTAGATATGGGGTCTCCAAACTCAAGCCCAAGGGCCAAATGAGGCCCATGGTCATTCTCTGGTCCCCTGGAAGCTTCTGGCCCACAGGAGGGTGCTCTGATCATGTCAGGAGGATGTTCTGAGGACAAAAAAAAATCACTTCCTGATTTCCCAAAAATCACAAGTAATCATAAGTAATGATTTAATTAATCATGATTAATTAAACTTAGTCAAGTTCTTTTTCTGCCTGAAGAACATAGAAGATACTTGAAAGATGGCAAAATAGGGATCTATTTGAGTATGCACTTTATTTCCATGATGTCTGTATATGCTTGGAGAAATCCTAGAAATTTAAGCCCATTTGTTCTCATTTATTTATTCGTCTATATTTAAATTTTATATTTAATTTTTTTCTGACAGTCGACACTGTGCCAGGTATTTGATGTGGCCTTCTGGCAGCAAAATTTAGAGAACCCGGCATTTAGGGTTGCCATATGTACCGAAATACAGGGACAATCCCAATTTGGGGGGATTGTGTTGGTGACACTTCTTTTCAAGGATCAGGTTTGCAGTTTGAGGGTGCTCTTGGATCCAGCTGTGAAGCAGCTATGGTCAGGAGCAGTTTTGCACAACCTCAGCTGATATGCTGCCAACTGCCCTCCTTACTAGAGAAGGAAGATCTGGCCACTGTAACACATGCTTTAGGATTGTGAGAGGGTGGGATCTGCTAACTCTGAAGCTGGCACTGGGCTTTCCTGGAAGTAAGTCTCATAGAACACCATGGGACTTGCGTCTGAGTAGACATGGAGGAGCTCTGGCATCACAGTGATGTCACATCCCGGTTAAGTTTAAGATCTACCAACAGTATTTATATGCTGCTTTTCAACTTAAGAGTTCACAAAGTCGGTCCCAGGCTGAAATGCCCAAGTACCACTGCTCTACAGGGAGGGCACAACTTAATAAGCTTAAGAAGAAGACAGAATCTGTCCATTCCCCTTTGTCAAATGCTGAATGGAGTGCAGTGTCAACTATAAGTGCACTGTCTGTGGTCGCATTAAGTGCTTCTGTGAAATCCATGGATTGACCCTTTTAGTGGCTCCTGGACATCCTCCTGACCTTTTAAAACTCAGCTGGCTGTAAACAAAAAATTCTCAAAAGCACAAATGGCTAAGCTGGGCAGTGAATGGAAGGTGCAGAGACAGGGGAAAGGATAGAAATTGAAATGATGAAGAAGAAAGCTAACCTCAAAACCATCGCAAAGCTCTCCAGATTACAGCTCTGGGTCAAAGCCAAGCCTTTAAAAAAATACTGATAATCTGGTTGTTTCTTGTTAAAGGATCAGCTAACATCCCTAGCTGACGGTCAAAAGAGAAGAAATAACAAAAAGGGGATATTGTCTTTTCTTTTTAAGAGCAGCTGGAAAAACAATAGCGCAGGGAGAGCCTTTATTGTTCTCAGCAAAGAACTGTCATGAGTAGGGTAAGACATCCTTGATGATTTACTTGCAGAGTTGGGGGGCAGCTTTCATAAGTTTGGTGGATCTTTTGAACCTATGACACTCCCATCTCTCTCTCTCCACCCTGTCACATTCCAGCACCATAATCTGTGAAGGTTGGAGCACATTGGCATTCTCTCTCCCTCTTGGCTTGCTTGTTTTATTTATTTTTTTAATTTTGAAAATTTTATTTTTTGGAATGTACAATAGCAATTTCTGTGCCCCAGTGAGAGGCCTCTTGGGTCAAGAGGTATTTCTTCCCACCCCTAAATTAAAAATGGCTGGGCCTCAAGTGCAGAAAACAATATTGAATGCAGCCATCTCTGACTCACCTCCCTTTCCTGGTATAGTAGGAAAACTCCCAGCATGAACCAAAGCCTGGCTTGCAGAGGAAAAGGAAAAAATGAGCCAGTTGGCTAGCTGCTATCTATTCTGTATTTGGAATTTTATTATTGTTGTTTTGCATTTCTTGTGATTTGGGGTGTGGGAATGGAAAGAAAGATTGAGGGATTTTCCATTGGTTTCCTCCCCCTTCCTTTTCTTCTCTGTTTGCCTCTTGTTTCTCCAGGGATGATGAGAGAATTTGATGATATTCTTTACCTTATCCTCAGTCCAGGACAAGGACTGAGCAGGGGCACACACTCTGAACATGCTCAGAAGAATGGTCTCCATTGTGTTTGGCAATGGGGTGCATGGATAGAAGGAAGAAGGAGATGCACAGCCTGAAAGGAGATGCACAGCACCTTTGCCTGAATCACTGTGGATGGATGTGGGGTAGTATAGCCACAAACGGCAGTAATGGATTCAGGAAAATACAGGTGTACTCCAATATCTGTGGATTTGGTATCTGTGGTTCTGCAGCTACTTGGATCCCCTTTAAAAATATGAAAGGAGAAGGCAGTATCTATGGGGGTGGGGTCTGGAATGGTCTTCCATGGATACCATGGCATGCTTGTAGTCAGTCCCAAGCATTTCTCCTTGCTTTGCTCCTTGTTTGCAGAACTGCAAAGCAGATAGAGTAGAAGATAAAGCAATTTATATTGTTTTTTGCCCCTTAGACCTTATAAGGATGCAATCCTAAAGACACTTTCCTAGGACACTTTCCTTACTTTAGAATAGACATGGTTATATCTTCTTCAAGCCTTTGGGGTTGCCTCTTAGACCAGGCAAGACAGCTCTAGAGAATTGCTTAGAAGAGCCTCTGTGCATCCCTGGGCCATTCTTCCCATCGGATATTCCCCAAGCCAAGACACAGAAATCTTGTGGTGTCATTTGTGTATATAAAATGTACACATTCCCAGGTGGGGCTTTTGCTGCCTTGAACTCAGTATGCTTCTTTCCTCCCATAACTATTCTTTCAATCTAGTTGAACTGTCACTGTTTATTCAGAGCAGCGCCAAATTAGGTTCTCCTACAGCACAAAGCGTACACATCGCCTGTAAAAGAAACAGGAGAATGGCTGGAGGTGGTGAGTTATATTCCGCTTCAGTTTGCCATTGACCACCCGGATAGGGAGCGCCTCCTGCAAGCGACTTTATTCCTCCTCAAGGAGGACGGTTGCACAACGCTGATACTTAATCACTGTCCAGAAAATCAAATTACAGGCCGCTTCCAAAAAAAGGCTGAAGCCACAAGGAGAAACAGCCGGATAAATATAACCACAATTTCTGAAGGAACACATCACTGAGAGAGCTAGCTTAGGCCAAGCATACTGCCACAAATCCCATATGCATATTGCCCTCTCTCAGAAGGATGTGGCTTGGCTCTCTTGCTTGAGCCACCTACAAAATCTGTACAAATTTTCCAAACTTGTAAGGGTAACAATGAAATGAATAAATTTCATTGGTATCTTTGATTTGTCACAGCACATTATCATACTATAATCTCCAAATTATGCCATCAAATAGTTTATGCCATCAAAATAGTATAAAAGTACAAAGTACTGCATTATCGTATAAACAAATTTTCATAGATTGCATCCAGTGGAACCAGATACATTTATTAGCTTTTAAGTTGCCACAAGATATCTTTGTTTTCGCTACAACAAATACTGCTACTTCACTAGGTACAGGGAGCAATACTAACTTAGGCCAGCCTAACTCATCATCATCAGTCTTTCTATTCCAGTGGTGATGTAAGGAGGCAAGCACAGTTCTGGCCTAACTCTTCCCCAGGACTGGTGCAGAAGTGTCTTACAGCACTTTTGTGACACCCCCTGGCAAACATGGGATTTGTGCTGGGGTTTAGGCCAGCCTAAAAAGAGATTAGGATTGCAGCCATAGTTTCTAATGCATGTCTTCTCCTAATAATTATAATAGGTTAATTTCAAGATTCTTATCCTGATTTTGAATAATCGAGAGCACAATCCTAGCCAATTTAGGCCATCTTCTGTTCCTGTTCCTGAAGTGGTGTGAGAAGCCAGGGCATGTCTCCTGACTTGCATCCAAATCCAGAGTAACTACGGGAGCACGTAAGAGACTTTACGTGCACCGGTAGTTACTAAACCACCTAATGAAAACCTATGGGAAATTCATATTGGAATCCAGAGTAAGTTGTTCTTACACCGGAGCAAGGAGTCCCATAGTTACTCTGGATTGCGCCCTAACCCCCCATGAGTAGCACATTTTCCTTGAAGTTTTGCACCCAGGTTATCACTTTGTGATTTTAAAAAATCACAAAGGCACTTTAGAAAGAGCACCTCTGAGCATGCGCTGAAAGTATTTCTTATTTGTCAATGTGCCATTAAAAAACTACAGAACTCTACTCCTCCTTTATTGCAACAGTAATATTCTGCTGGACAGATCGTAGTTCAGGATTTTCAGACTGGTTTGTGTTTAACGGACCTCTTGTAAGGTAGCATCAACATTTCTTTTGTTCTGCCATCAAAACATTGAAAATGAGCAAAGAGAGAATGAGCAGGGACCTGGAAGGGACAGGCTATAAGCAGATAAAAAATATAAAGCAAAGCTCAACACAGTTACCCAGACAGCCACAAAGCCTAACAGCAAATAACAGACATTACTGCTAATAATCCTTCTAGCGCCAACTTCCTGCCCATTTGTGCATGACATAGCTGGGAATCAATTGAGGATCTTATTAATTGGCATTTCTCCTCCAGCTATCCATATACTAGGGTATCTGTCAGCAGTTAATTGATCACATTATTTCTAACAAAAAATACAATTTTTTTCACCCTTCCCTCCATCTTGTTCCTCTCCCCCCCCCCCCAAAAGGCAGTACCAAATCACAGTGCAAAAACAATAATAAATTACTAAACCAGCAATTTATTGGCGTGCTGCAAGTGTGCCGTAGGAGTTTTGGGATGGTTTATTGGCCAATCTGAGCCCCCAGTTGGCAGTGTAATGTGCTTGTCAATTGTCAAAAAAAAAAAATCAGTGATGTGCCTTGACAGTTTTAGCAGCTTGTCAAAGTGGCATGAGATGAAAAAGGTTGAAAATCGCTGGACTAAACTTAGCAAAACATTGAACACCTGGATTCTACCAGGGCTTCAAAACTTCTGCCAGCATCTCCTGATATACAGAAATGTCTCTGACTTACGACCTTGTTCCAAAAGTTGGAAACAACAAAAGTAACAACAGCACTATTGTACAGGCTCAAAAACATAGGATTGTATTGATTGCAGTTGCATGAAAGTGCCAGTTCAATTGTCTTAAGTCAGAACATCCACAAGTGGATTTATATAAATTGGGGCTTGTCTAAGGTTTTGCTCACCTTGTCTAAGGTTTGCTCACCTAGGCTTAAGGTCCTGATCAAGCCTGCTCATTTTCTGATTTAAACTAAAATGAATGGAACCAAGGTTGCCGGTGCCTGATGTAAAAGAAGTGGAAGAGCAGCTTTTAAACTGACCCCTGTGGGAAAGCTGATGGAAGTTGGGCAGTACTGTACTAAATTTGGGCCAAAGGCTGAAAGTGTCAAGTTCTAGAATAGATCTGTGTTTCTCAAAGTGTGCTCCCAGGAGCTATGATGCTTCCTTCTGGGACTCCACAGGCACACCCTAAATGGCTGCCATCTGCTTGGTGCTATACTATCTGGGCATGCCTTGGCACTCTGGGACTCCCCAAGATTCCCCCTATGTACCATGCTCTTGCACTATAGGGCTACTTGAGATTCCGTTTAGCAAGCTAAAAGGTTCTGGAGACTGAAACGTTTCAGATCTGTTTTATATCATTCATTCAAAATTGAATTTTTGAAATGAGGATGTACCATAGTAGGATGGGATAGCAGCTCAGAGTAAAACAATGTAGGGGGAAAGGCACACTTGAACAACATTTGGAAGAGGGCTTTCTTCTTTTTCTTCTTCGTCTTTTGCTTCTGTTGCTGCTGCTGGCAATTGGAGAGAGAGTGCCTATGCCTCTGTAGGTGCCACGGTTCCGTGCATCATTCATACATATGCTTCCAATTTTTGAAATTGATGGCGATGTTTTTAGCCTCATCAGTAGTCAGTCGCTAGTTCCTTATGTCTTCCTCAACCAGTTTGAGCCATGTCTTTTTCACCATTGCTCAGTGAATTATCCCATGGATCGGTCGCTCTTGCCAGAGGAGCTTATATGGCAGCTAAGTTGTGTTCTTTCAACAGATGTCGCTAAATCATCTCAGTTGCGTTTTGGGATTAATTCTTCAACTTGTTGATGGTCATACCTTTTCCATATTGTCTCTTTACGGTGGTGATCATGAAGAGAGACACAGAGGTTCTGTCACAGGCATCGCTATTGGAAGGCCTCAAGTTTGTTCATATCTGATTTGAATAGAGCATATTTTTGTCCCTTACAGGAGAACTGGAGAGTTGGCAGAGTTGGAATGTATAAATGTTAATTTGCAAATGCCAAGTCATGAACCAAAATGGAGAAGCTGGTTCAATTGGTTGCGTGGAAGAACATTGATATTTCTGAATGGCTTCTGAGCTGAAACTAAGCTGCTTGAAAGGGAACTTGATTGATTGCCTGCCTTGTTACAATTGTCTTTGTATAACACTCACAGAGGTTCCCAGAACCAAATGTCACGAATGGGGAGGATCACTCTGTATTGCCAAAATAAAATATTGAAATGTGGGTGAATTTTCAAAATTCACCCTAAAGCTCTAGTGGGTAGGAGAGAATTCTGCAGACCCCATTTATAAATTATGTGACTGGACCATCTTATTCTGGTATATAGTGGCTAGTTGAGGTCATTTGGGAAGAACACATTACGCATGTTTAGAGGCACTCTCATCTATATTGATCCTTCACATGTTCCAGGGAATTCAAAATAAATTTCTACAAATGAATTTCTAAGATTTGCTTATATTAAGCTGACATGATCAGAAGGTCTCTCTTTATTATGCTATGCCTGAACATACCTGCTATCTGTTTGTTTTTTCTCCTTCAGGCTTAACAGATGATGAAGATATTAAGATGATGCTGAAGGGGTCCCTCTTCTGGAAAATCAAGGGTCCCCGGCAGCAGAAGCAAAGGCTGTACCGGCTTCAGGAGGATGGGATGACTGTCTGGTTTGAAACCCGCTTTAAAAGGGCACACTCTAAGCACGTCTGTAAGTCTTAATGAGTGTTTGTGTGCATTTCTCTACTCCTCTTGAACATGTTCAATTACAGTCTAGAATAATTTTATGGCATCTAGAACTGGACTCCTGTTGAAACCCCTAAATAAGTGTTTCTGAAAACAAGGTTCTAAGAGCTGTGGGGCTCCTTGAGACCACTTTAGGGCAATGTTTCTCAAACTGTGGATCAGTTTGATGGGTTGTGTAATTATGGGGGACTGTAGGCTGGTTGTGGCTTAGATTTGAAACCTAAATTGATGATGTCACGTCTGGCCATGGCATCAGTTTGAGGTTAATATGATTTATTTTTATTATTCAGTTTATAACCATCTTTCTTCTTAAAAGGTCCCTCAAGATGGCTAACAACAATCAAAACAACAGACAATAAAATACATTTAATGACACCACTTCTGGTGGATCTTGACAAATTTTCATTCTAAAAAAGTGGGTCCTAGTGTTTCGAGAAGTGCAGCTTTAGAGGTTCCACAAGCACATCACAAGTGGCTTCCTTCCATTTAGTGTTGTGACTCTTAACACATGCAGCAGAGCTTTGGGGTTCTCCAAGACTCCTTGCATGTAGCAGCAGCAGAGTCTGTTTAGGAGTGTAAATGTCTCCTGAGACCAAATTTTGAGAATTGTTGTCCTAGAGGTGGTACTGTTACACCAAGACCTGTCTGACTTCCTTCCTTATCTTAGAAGCCCCAACACTAAAGGACCAAAGGGGTAAAACTGAAGTAGTGTATATGGATAGACAAATGACTCATACACTTGGCTAGGGTTAGAATGCTGGAGTGAGAGAACAAGTTGCATAAGTTTTTGTGGTTTCTTAACAGTTTTTCTTTTGGTGTTTATTCAGGGTCAGGAAGCAAAGAAAATTTATCTCCACCTGACACTGTTAAGCCAAATATTTCTTTTAAAGGAGTGTACAAGGAGAAATGTTCTAACCTCATTTAGAAGTTATGCTGGGTGGTTCTCTCCTCTAAACTCACCCATTACCACCAGCAGATGGTTCAATGATGGAATCAGATATTAGCTGGCTTGGAGTTGTATCCAATTTAAATTTCTTTAACTTAGGATCTTGAAAGCCCCTAAGTGGACACATTTTAGCAAGCCAGAAGAACTGTGGATGCAGTTCTGATCACTTGTGGTTGTGTTTGGACAGCTGCTGCTTTGCCATTTCACAACATGGGTCACTCGCATGCTGGAACAGCATGTGAGACTTTGTCTTGCCTGGGATTAAAGTGATTAAATACATAACGGGCATTAGATCATCTGCTGCCAGCTTTTATTGCATGCATCTTCCATCTGCCCACTGTTTGGGCTTCAAATTCCATTTTGTTTAGTTTCACTCAGACGTGAAATCTGTATTCAGATACAAAAGCTCAAAAGCTCAGGATTTTGCAAGAGGTTCATTGTTTCTACCCAAATCAGACTATGAAAAGATACAATGGTTTAGATTAGAAGATTGGGAAATAGAATTAAGGGCTGCAGTGGCTCAGTGGTTAGAATGCTGGAGTTAGAAGACTGCTTGATCTGAATTTTGCTCAGCATGTCAGCAGTTCAAGCATGTCAGCAGTGCCCGCCTACTGGCAGATGGGGTGAACTCCCGTCCTTAGCGCAGATTGAAAGCATGCTAATGGGCTGTGGGTGGCGCAGGCGGGTAAGATGCTGTGCCTGTTAACCAGCAGGCCAGGGTTCGAAACCCGGGTCGGCCCCACAAGACAGGGTGAGCTCCTGTCCTTAGCCCAGCTCTGCGACGCAGCTGGATCCAATCGTATTGGCTCCGCCTTTCCATTGGACTAATTCAGTGGCGTGGAGAGGGGGGGATTTGCTGCTTGGGTAACAGCCTATCCTCCATAACAATCCAACCCAGGCTTTCGTGCTTCGCATGCAGCGTATGCAGCGCTGAGCACAATACCATAGTCTATCAAGACTGACGGAGGCCTGCTTTAAATAGGGACCACTTTGGTGGGAAAGGCAACAGGTGGCCAGATATCCCCATGTCACGTCCATCGTGGATTGGAGGAAACTCTAATCCACAACAAGCGGACTCTGTCTTACATGGTACAAGCGCTGAAGAAGTTGCCTTTTTTATAGGGAGGTAGAATTCTATACAATTTAATTGTGTTCTTGAGACTCTGTGCAGGGTACAAGAGGCTAGCATCCATATCATCCTGAACTAAATGCCTCTGGGTTTGGTGTTTCTTCTCTTTTCACAATTTCCATAGAATCATATAATGCTAGATCTGGAAGGTGGTCTTTGGAAGTAATAAAATCCGGGCCCTTTACAGTATAGGCAACAGCTATAACATGCCTGGCATTTGGGCATCCAGCCTCCACTTGTAAACCTCCAAGGAGAATGAGGGCACAATCTTAACCAATTTAGGTCAGCACAACCTGCCCATTTCTGCAGTGGCATGGGGAAGCTTGCGCATATACGTGCACTACCTAACCGCCCGCCCCCGGTACTGACACAGAAGAGCCTTACAACACTTTTGTGACTCCACCAGGCCAGTATAGGGCTTGTGCCAGCCTAACCAGGGATTAAGATTGCACTGAAAGACCATAACTGTACAAATCAGAGTGTTCCAAAGTTTTCAAAATTATTTTGTGAAACAGTTGTGTGTGTCCCTTAAATCCTAGCATGGGACAAAAAAAGGAAAAAAAAACCCAGAAAAATTAACTAATTTTAATTAATTAATTAAAAATTTGAATTAATTTAATTCAGAGACATCACATTTGACATCACTTCAAAATAAGGTTTAAACCCGTAGTTCCCAAATTTGCCCATTGTCACAGGCTGTTCTTTCATGGCAGCTTCTTCCCACCTTTCCCAGAATCATCCATCTTGGACTGCATAGGTACACACATGCAGTTTGTATGTACAAGCCCTTAAAATAATGGTTTGTAAATTCCTTTATCATGCCTTGCTCTGAAACCTGCAGTTAGTTGTCACATTCCACTTCTGCAAAATCAGTGCCTATCCCTATTGATACTGCACAAGAGAAAAATTCCACAGGAAAAAAATCCACACTTTTCCCTGAACCTGAACCATGGGGTTATCCATTTCAGGATTGTTAGAAGGATTTCTGAGATAATCAGTGCAATCCTATGCATGTCTACTCATGATTGCACTATAATCTGTGAAATCCTATTCATGTCAGAAGTAAATCCCACTGTATTCAAAGAGGCTTACTCCCAGGAATGTGTATATAGGATTGTAGCTAATATATGTGGGGATTTGTATCAAAGCAAGATCTTAATTATGAATGTCACCCTTCAGGTCCCCTTGCTATGAAACCATTAAAAGTACAGTGTCTCAATACAAAAGATGGCAATTTTAGTTGCATAGACAAGGCTTGGGACAAGGTTGGGGCTAGGAATTTGGGTTGAAGCTGATTTAGGATTATTACTACAGTGATGCCTCATGTAACAAATTTAATTCGTTCTGGAGGCATGTTTGTTACATGAAACTTTCTTTACATAAAGCAGATTTTCCCATAGGAAATAATGGAAACTCAGACGATTGGTTCTACAACCTCAAAAATATTCATATAAAAATATTAACTGGATGTAAAAATGATGGCAGAACACTGGGATTGAATTCAAAACATGCATTCAATGCGCATGATCTTATGAAGTCTACTTAGGCTGCCATCCTAATGATACTTTCCTGGGAGTAAGACCCACTTAACACAATGGGGCTTACTTCTGGGTAGACATGGTTAGGAGGCTGCAATCCAAGAAACCTTCAAAGTGTCTCCCCACTTTCTCCTTCTCTCCATTCTGAGCCTGTCTCTCCCCTGCTCCCTTCTCGCTGCTTCCCTCTTCTCCACTGCTCTTCTCTCCCTCTGCCCAGCGGACACCCGGCCACAAGAGGAACAGCATGGAAGTGTTGCTCTCATTATGGAAAGGTGCGCTAGGCAGCCCTGACATTTTTTAAACAGGCTGCTGGCCAGCGCATCTGTCCCAACTGGCAACAAATGTGTTCTTTACATGAAGCACAGTTTGTTACGTGAAGCAAAATTCTAGAGAAATTTTTGTTTCTTACGTGAAACATACTTTACATGAGGCGTTCTTTACGTGAGGCACCACTGTACTTACTACAGTCCTGAGGCTACTTTTTTAACTTATTACACCAGGACATACTAATAAAGAATGCCTTTTTAATAGCTGCAGCTCCTAGGATGCTGTACTTGAGATCTTGGGTATACATATAATGGGTGTATATCCAGCCATGAACAACCCCTCAATAATTGAATAATTTTTGTATGGAAGAGTATCCATCAGCTTTGCTGGTGTTTGTTTCAATTTACTGTTTTAAACTAAGATAAATTAGGATCTCAGTTTGCAAGAGGCACCAAAAGTTAAGTTTGTGAAGATCAGTGTAAAGGATATTTTTGAATTATTACTTAAACAATATCTGGCTTTACAAAAGTTCTTTAAAAAAGAATCAGGTGCCTCCTCTCAAGAAGATTACAATCTAAAATTAGCAGGCTGGAAGACAACAGAGAAGATAGGGAAGGGTGGAAGTGAGCAAATGCAGTCATAGATACTTTAGCTTGTTCATGGCTGAGAATGAGGATCTAAGGGCTTTAGCTAAAAGCCTTGCAGGAAGGCTGATGAGGGGGTTGGAGACCGAGTCCTATGAAGAAAGGTTGAAGGTTGGGTATGTTTAATATGGAGAAGAAATGGTTAAGTGTGGTGGCATGATTACTATCTACGAGTATCAGAGGGGTTGGCGTGGAAGGTGGAATAGATTTATTCTCTGGATAAATCTGGAGGGTAAGAACCCTGGCAAATGGGTTTTAAATTAAATTAAATAATAGATTAAAAAATAGAAAGATCTTTATGATGATAAGAACATTTTAGCTGTGAATTTGTCTAGGGAGGTTTTTATAGACTTGTTGTACTCAGACATTTCAGCCCAAACGTGACAAATATGTTCCAGACCTCTTGTCAAACTTACTGGGATGAGCTCCTCCATGAAGAGCTCCTCCATGTCTACTTGGACACAAGTCCCATTGTGTTCAGTGAGACTTACTCCCAGACAACGCTGATAACGCGCACCAAGGGATTCACAAACGTCACGAAACAAATGGCAACAGTTGCTGTGAGTACATTTTTTTGAGACACCCTGTATTTTATCACAGCTCCTGAGCTGACAATCTATGACAATCTAATAATGGCAGCCTAACATTTTCTTTGGCATGTTCCCGAGAACTTAGTGAACTGAGATCCCCAGCTTAATTTACCCTTTGATCTTGACTGCTGTCTCTTCTGCCAGTCATGCTCTCTATCTGCAAAATCCTTGTGTTAATCTTCTGTCTTTCAGTCTCCATCCTGCACATCGAAAGTGTCCGTGAAGGCTGTCATTCTGAGGGGCTTCGTAAATATGGGGGCTCTTTTCCTGAGGCCCAGTGCTTCACGATTGTCTTCCGGGGCAAACGAAAAAACCTGGATCTTGCTGCTAGATGTGTGGATGAAGCTCAGTACTGGGTGAGGGGGCTCAACAAACTGATGACCAGAGCAGAAGCAATGAGCCAGCGTGAAAAGCTGGAGCAATATCCTTTCTGCCAGGGACTTAGAAGTCAGGTTCCTCCTTAGGAGTAGAACAGAAGGGCTTGTATGGGTCTTTGGAAGCAACTCATCCTGGACAACAAGGTATGAAACAGTGTTTGGAAGGAGTTTTCCAGAGTGAGATCAGCACTAGTTGAAATCCACGAGATTACTGTGCTTTGGAAGCTCACTGATGTACAATAGAACAGTAGGATTTATATACCAGAGGAGATGAATTCAAATGTCTCTCCCTGTTCTTGAAGTCCTGCCCCTTTTCAATCAGTATGCTGCAAATGGTCTGCCGGTGTGCCACAGAAGTTTGTGGGAAAAACCATTTAATAGGGCCAATGGGTCTGTGAGTCCCCCATCGGCAGCATGGTGTGCCTTGTCAATTGTCCAAAAACTGATAGTGTCCCTTGACCATTCTGCAGGGTTGCCAAATGTCCTGAAAAATAGGGATACTCCTGATTTTTGGGGATAGTGTTCACATAGTGGCAAAAGGGACAGAGGGTCCTGTGCCAATTTTGTTGAAGAGAATTATGGCAACCATACCATTTTGGCCCCCTTCCAGTGTGCTGCAGCTGAAAATCACTGGCTTACTAGATGTTTAACATCTCAGGGTAAGCAAAGATCATCTTTGTTACAGTGTGAAAATATTTGTCAATCAAGCGGTTCCCAAACCCTGCAAGAATACTACAGAAATTTAGCAACATGTGATTCATTGTAATAAATTAATGTCAATATTCACTTGTAATATATATTCCCCAGTACATATGGGGTTTTTGAGGCGGAGGGGCTGTTCCAGGGCTGATGCTTCCTGTTGCTTTTGCTATTTCCTTACATCATATCCAACCTGGATCCATGACATTCTGCACCAGGCTGATAAGAACAAAGACAACAAGATGAGCTTCAAAGAGATAAAAAACATGCTGCGCATGATCAACATTGACATGAACGACATCTATGCTTACAGGCTCTTCAAGGTAATCCCTTGAAAAACAGTGTTCCGCTTTATGCTCCATGTTCCATCTTGACTCCTGCCTTGAGTTCTGCTTTGCTGCAGCCATCACTGAATGCTTTGGCTCTTTTGCAAATTCACTGATATGATTTTTGTCCTGTTTTCCTGTCTATCACATTTTGTAAAATAGCAGTTGAGTTAGAGGGAGCTAGGCTTGCAGTTGAAGATTTGGTATTTATTTCAATATATGAACGTCAGTCTTCCACCCCTCCAGCTATTCTTTTTTTCCAGTTTTCTTTCCCGCAAATATTCCTCTTTCTGGCATTCTTTCTTCAGCACAACTCTGTCTACCTGTTCTTGACTCTCATTCCCCTTTCTTTTTATCTCGGTCCTGATGCATCCTCTGGTCTCCCTTTCTAGACCCTCATTTCTTTTAGCACTGGCTTGTAGTTCTGGAATACATCATGTAAAATCCATGCAAAGTTGCTTAAGATGCATTATTTACAGGTTGCATATCCCTTATCTATATTCCTTGAAATAGGAAGATGTCTGGATGGTGGAATAATTGCATAAATACAATGAGAAGTTACTTCTTTGTGTTCTTTTCACTGTTTCACTGTCAGTTGGCCTCTTTGATATTTGCAACATATTTATACAGGTACACACCACACAACAGGTACACACCACACAACAGGTGCAACATATTTATACAGGTACACACCACACAACATTGAACACACAGCCTGTACCTGTACTGAATGTGGGACAGAGCACAAGATCTAGTGTCCACACTGCATAAAGTTTTTTCAAAGCTTTGGACAAAAATGTCCAAATTTTGGAATAGTTCAGATTTTGGAGTAATCTACCTGTATAATGTTTTCCATCCCAGAGCTATACCTTCTCAGCTGCTACCTGTTCCCCCTTATCTATCCTTATGTAGTCCTGTGTATCCTATCCTTTTGTATCTTGTGTTGGGCTAGATGACCTATTAGGTCCCTTCCAACTCTATGATTCTATGATCCCTGCTTTTCTTATCCCTTCTCTCCTTCAACAGGAGTGTGACAGATCAAACAATGATCGCTTGGAAGAACATGAAATTGAGGAGTTCTGCACACGGCTGATGGCACGGCCTGAGCTGGAGGAAATTTTCCACCGCTATTCTGGTGAGGATTGCGTGCTCTCGGCAGATGAACTGCGGGAATTCCTGCGTGATCAGGGCGAGGAAGCAAACTTGCAGCGAGCTCGTGACATCATCCAGATGTATGAGCTAAATGAGAAAGGTATGAACACATGCACACACCTAAAAGTGATGATGGAGCATTTGCTAATATGGTTATGAAACTGGAAAGAATAAATCACAGGGAAGTGACAGAAGTCTCTCTTTTGAATATTGCATATGAGGTTAAAGGAAAATGTCACAGGTTAAATAAAGACCATTATTGCTGTGGAGCAAACTCCCCCTTACGTCTAAACTAGATCTGAACCAGACTTTATACAGTAGTGCCTCACATAACAAGTTTAATTCGTTTAATGCTTTTTATGTGAAACGCTCTTTAAGTGAAGCAGATTTTCCCATTGGAAATAATGAAAACTCAGACAATTGGTTCCACAACCCAAAAGTATTCATATAAAAATATTTTACATACAAAAATAGTATGTAAAAACGATGACAAAACACTGGAATTGAATTCAGAACATGTATTCAATGTGCATGATCCTATGAAGTCTACTTAGGCTGCAATCCAAGACACTTTCCTGGAAGTAAGACCCATTTAACACAATGAGGTTAAACTTCTGGGTGTAGACATGATCAGGAGACTGCAATCAAAGACACCTTCAAAGTGTCTCCCCACTTTCTCCTTCTCTTCATCCTGAGCCTGTCTCTTCCCTGCTCCCTTCTGGCTAGCCCTGAGCTGCTTCCCTTGTCTCCACTGCTGTTCTCTCTCTGCCCAGCGGATGCCCGGCTACAGGAGGAACAGCGCAGAAGTGTTGCTTTCGCTATGAGCAGGTGCGCTAGGCAGCCCTGATGCTTTTTAAAAGGGCTGCCGGCCAGCACGTCAGCCCCAACTGCCAATGAGTGTGCTTGTTAAGTGAAGCAACACTTACTATGTGAGGCAGAATCCTAGAGAAATTTTTGCTTGTTGTGTGGATCACTTGTTAAGCGAGGTACCACTGTAACTTACAAATGATAGAAACATAAATAGGGGAAGAGGAGTTGCTGCAATTTAACCTGTTTGTCAGATATTACTAAGTGCTGCAATCCTAAAGACACTTTCCTGGGAGTAAGACCCATTGAACACAATGGGGTTGAACACTGAACACTTTTGAGCAGACATGGTTAGGATTGTGCTCTTAACCTCCTTCAACTTTAAGTCCTGCATAAGTCAACAGAATTGTGAAATTAATTAGACCAGATTGCAAGTATTGATCTAGTCAATTTCAGTCAGAAGGATACTTTAAAAAAAAGATTTCAAGAGCTACCTGAATTCACACAGGGGATTTGTATCCATGTATTGGCCTTTCAGGTACTAATGTGGAAAAATAAAGTTTAAAAATAATTTCCAAAATCTTCAAATTTGGAAAAACAACTAAGTTCTTTGTTGTTGGCACTCTGCACTGACTCTGTGAATGTTCAGTTTTGTCGCCTTGATGGGTGAGTCACCTGAAGGCAACATCAAATTTACAATGTTGCATGAAAGTCTCTGGGAATTTGTCATTTGTTATTGAGAAACTTGAAGTCTGTTTATGCATTCTGAAGAATAGGTGGTGGCTGTTGCAACACTACATTTCCTTCTGTCTTCTGTCCCATCACAAAACATAAGTTGTGATGTCACTGTGCTTTTTATCTCACTTCCCAGTGAGAAAAAGCAGTCAACGAAATGGAGCCAAGATGGCGAAACAGGGAAGTGCAGTGACATCAGTGTCTTTTTGTATTGCACGTTTTGGAGAAACGTCGCAGAAGGAGATGGCCCTGTGACTTGCAATGTCTCTTTTGTACCTGATTCCCAACATCCTTGTTTGGGGGGCAGGATAAGATCTGGTGGCGCAAGTGGTTAAGACACTGTGCCTGTTAAGCAGCAGGCCAGCATTCAAGACCCGGGTCCCCACAAGACAAGGATTTCCTGCTACAGGCAAGAGGTTGGACTGGATGATCCACTGGGTCCCTTCCAATTCTATGTTGCCTTATGAAATGTGCACATCAGGTGTGTTCAAGGGATGTAAGCAAGCTAGTGCAGTAACCCCTCAACACACAATCTTTCCATCCACAGCCAGGCAGCACAATCTCATGATGCTGGACGGCTTCATGATGTACCTACTGTCCTCCACCGGGAGCATTCTCAACCAGGCCCACACTGAGGTCTATCAGGACATGAGCCAGCCATTGTGCCACTACTTCATCTCCTCTTCTCATAACACATACCTGACTGACAACCAGATTGGTGGGAACAGTAGCACCGAGGCATATATCAGGTAAGAAAGCTGATAAATCTAGCAAATCTTGATGTGTGCTGGGTGAATGGGCATCAGCCTGCTGGGACCTTGTGGCCAGGGCACGCAGAGGGATGTCTGGAAGAGAGAACTTCCAGATTGGTAAAGCCAGCGTGAAGGAGGCTGTGTCAAGGTGGAAGGGTCGAATAGATGCAGTCAAAGTGGTACTGGGGTACACCCCTCACATGACTTAAATTCCAACGTATTTGAGCCATGTTTTCTGTAAGCGGCTCAGTTTGTATACAACTTACCTGTCCCCAACTTACCTGCTTTTTTTGGGCAGGGCATTGATGAAAGGGTGCCGATGTGTGGAGCTTGACTGCTGGGAGGGATCCAATGGGGAACCCATCATCTACCATGGTCACACCCTTACCACCAAGATCCTCTTCCGGGATGTCATTGAATGCATCCGGGACTATGCGTTCAAGGTAGGCTGAGCTACAGTTGCCAAGGATCTTTGCTGGCAGAAGCAGCTATGCTTGAATGTTTGTGGTACTGATATGTACTTGATAACATTTATGTGTGAATTCAGAAATCAGTCTGAGCCAAAGTGTATATTTCCTTTATTTTTTATATGTTGCATGTGTTGCATCAATATCTTAGAAGTAGCATAACCTCTCTTGTAAGTCAGTGAGATATGAATGTGTCTCTGATGTCAGCTGCAACGTGAAGCTTCTGGAAGAACTTGTACCAAATGTAATAAACATTTTACAAAAATTCACATCTGATTTTGCCAGTTCAGGAAGACAAGAAAGCTGTATTTTAAAGCCAAATGTACCTTGTCAATTAAATTTCATGCTTGCTTGACAGACACAGGAAATGCAAACATTCATTTACTAGCTTTGCCTGCTGATTTTTGTGTTATTGGCACAGGCTCTGTCCATGTAAAAAGCTGGCAGTCCTACTTATTGCTCATACAGAAAATCTCCCAAATGTATATTGACCAAAATGCCATGCTCTTAGCATCATTTGAGAGAAGCCATTAGAGGCATCTTCTTAACCCCCCCCCCCTTTTTTTGGTCCACAGAATTCTTCTTACCCTGTGATTCTCTCACTGGAGAACCACTGTGGTGTCGAACAGCAATCCACAATGGCCCACCACATGAAGACAATTTTGGGAGACATGCTATTGACTGAACCACTGGATGGAGACATGTCCAAACAGCTCCCGTCACCAGAGGTAATTCAATTAAATCGTATTTATATACAGCTTTTCAACAAAAAGTTCACAAAGTGGTTTACAGAGAATGAAAAAAACTAGGATCTATGAAATGAAAAGAAAGAATGGAATCCTATCTCAGTGGATCCAGTGGCATAGCTAGAGGGGTGCGGAGCAGTCAGTCATGTAAGGAGTCCCTCCTCCTTTGGAGCCATTCCTGGCTATATGACTCTGTTTTCGCTCCCCTTGCCTGGAATGGAGGGACTCCTTCCATGCTACCTCCAAGTCTGACTGCTTCACTCCCCCCACCAAGAGGTAATACAATTTGGGGTGTTGTTTTTCTGCTGAAAAACATCTGCTTGTGGGCCAGCAGTATGCTAAGTCTTGTACATCTTCTATATATGAAATCAAAGGGTGTGTCACCACCTCCAGGATGTCACTATGCGCATTGCAACAGCCCACTCCCACACACACACCCAGGTGATGCCCCTGCCTGTAACAGTGCATAGGATTGGGATAAGGACTTGCTCAGCAGAACTGACTGAGGCTGCAATCCTAAACACACTTTCCTAGGAGTAAGATCCACTGAGCACAAAGGGGCTTACTTCTGAGTATACATGGTTAGGATTGTGCTCTTAGGCTGTTGTACCAGCAGTGGAATAGAGAGCCAGGATGGTGTATTGGTTAGGAAGTTGGACTGAGACCTGAAAGATCCAGGTTCAAATCTTTTTTTACCTTTTTTTGTTAAACATTTTATTCAGATTTTTACATAGCTATACAATATTAACTTCTGCAGTTATACTTTCCTAATTTAATTCTCCTACCCTTTAATATATCCTTCTTACTATGCATCCATCTGCTTTGTGACTTCCCACAGTCAGTATTTTCTGTACATAAACACAATATATATCCCACTATCTTTTCAATATAATCGTAATGAATCACAGTAAATTCTTTGCGTCCCATTTTTTCACCAAATATGCTTTAAAGTTTTGCCATTCTAACTGGAATTTTCCCATTGTTTCTTCCTTTAAGCTTTTAGTAAACCTATCAATCTCCATCATATATATCATTTTTTGGAGCCATTTCTGGTATTTTGTCTTGTTTCTAGTATTTTGCATATACCATCCTTGCTGCAGATACCATATACCATATCAGAGTTCTATCTTTTTCAAGCATTGTCTGCAAGTTTAGACCTACCAAAAACAATTCTGGATTTTTGTATATAGAGTATCCTATAGAGTATCTTCATCATTTCTTTATGAATTTCCGTCCAGAAATGTTTAGCTTTTATACATGTCCACCACATGTGATAAAAGGATCCTTCCTTTTTCTGACATTTCCAGCATTTATTAGAAACTTTATGTATATAATAATGTAAATGAAAATTGTTACAGGATGATGTATAGATGATATCTAATCCCTAAAAAACTATCGAAAATGAACAATAAGGGTCCAGGTTCCAATCTTGATCCTGAAGCTTCCTGGGTGACCATCGACCAGTTTTAGCCTCACTACCTTGCAAGTTTGTTGTGAGGGGAAAAAAAAGGATAAAAGCTTTATAAACTTTTACTTTGGCATGGGAAAGCTGAAGTGTAAATTTAAATATTAACTATTTAGCCTCACTGCTTTCTGGAAACAAACCTGGAACCCTTGTTTAATTGGATTGTTAAAACTCCCTGTCAGAGATTGAAGCTGTTTGTTTTCCCTTTCCCAAAACCTATAGCAGTTAAAGTGGAAGATCTTGGTGAAGGGAAAGAAGCTGCCCGAGGGCAAGAGTGACCTCGAAAGAGTGAGCTACATCTCCAATCCTGAGGAGGAAATGGAAGAAGATGACGATGAGAAGGTGAGGACATGGCAGAAATTAGATTCCAGAGCCCGAGAGGAAGACCTAGCAGATGCTGGGGAAAACCATGGTAATTTTTGAATTTCCCCTGTATTTCCTGAAAGAAATGTCTTTTTATTCTGGAACTCTTATTGATTCTGACAGAACGGGGATAATTGGCAACTGTCTTGCCCCAAGTGGTGGCGCAAGTGGTTAAGACACTGTGCCTGTTAACCAGCAGGCCAGGGTTCAAGACTCAGGTCCCCACAAGACGAGGATTTCTTGCTACTGGCAGGGGGTTGGACTAGATGATCCACTGGGTCCCTTCCAACCCTATTATTCTATGATATCTACACTACAGACTTAAATTGCTTCATTCCCTTTGTGTAGGGATCCATGAGATGTGTAGTTATCAGGGTCTGTTGGCAGAGCATTAGGGAGTGCTGGCAGAGCATTCTTAACTCCTTCACCAAGGATGTCAAATTCCCATGACTGAGGGAAGCCATGACAGTTAAAATAACATAAAAGAAATATAAGTTTGTGTGGTTCTCATAGGAAAAACTTCCTTTCTCTCTTTCTTCCTCACCCCCTCCAGTCTCCACATTCTCTCCAAGAGATCAAACCATTACAGGTAAGAGCATCTTCTTTCTTGGGAAAGGTTTGGACAGGGGACAGAAGAACATAGAATTTGGGTTCACCCACTAGCTTGTTAAGGCAAATGTGTAGAAGTTTCCATTCCTTTGGGTTCCATGCAGGAAAGAACTTCAGACCATCCATTTCCTTTATAATATCTCTCGATCAGCTATTTTCTGTTTTTTCTGTTTACAGCACTATCATCTCTACGGTCTTCATCTATTGTGATGTCTCCTCTGTCTTTTAGGAGACTCTTAAGGGTTCTGTGGCTTTGTATTGAGTGTGGTGGTATTCAAATTGGGGGTTGGGACCCCGTTGGTGGTTTTAACTTCATTTTGGGGGGGAGGGGCTCGAAAAGCTGTGTGCTACCATCCTGGAATCTGGTGCTGGGTGCTGCCATCTTATTTCCTGGGAGTAAGGCTGCAATTCTAAGAACACTTTCCTGGGAGTAAGCCCCATTGAAATCAGTGGAACTTTTGAGTAGACATGGATAAGATTGCACTGATCCTCTCATTGAACACAATAGGACTTACTTCTGAGTAGACATGTAGGAACATTGTCATCACAGTGATGCTACTTCCTGTTACATCATTTCTGGGGCATCCCTGACAGATTGTCATTTTCAGAAGGGGGTCCCAGGCTGAAATACCTGAAACCACTGATCTAGGGTAACACCAGTTGAAAATTGCTACTTTTGATGGCAGTTTGGATAATGGTGGATTTGGCCCTTTAGAAAACAACTAGATGCTCAAAAAATAACCTAGAGAGGGGGAGATGCCTTTTGACTTTGATCAGCTCCTTTTATAACCTAGGAGGCTGCATGAACATAGACTCCATAATTATTCCAGGGAGTACTGCTAGGAAACCATCTGTAAAGCAGCAGGCTTTGGATTCAAGGATTCCAGAAGTAAGACCTGTGTCTTCACTCTCTATGCGCTTAACTCTTTGTTAGAGCAATGAGCCACCAGTCTGCTGGCATTGGGCTATTCTGCCACCACTACTGATGTGCAGTACCACTAAACTGATGTGCATCACCATTACTGAAGTATAGTATTATAGCCCTCTGCAGTATGCAAGCCTAGACTGTGGAGACCAAGCATGGACTGTGGAGACCAAGCATCAGTCATTGTACTATATCAATGGCTTGCAAGTGAAAGTTAGAAAGCATTCCCTCCCTGATAGCCCTTGTTAATCACCTCAAATCACTGGGCAAGTATTAATTTAAAAGCTGAGTGAAATTTGTCTGCAAGTCTGGGCCTCAGATGAGATGGAGAACATTTTTAGCTCAGTGTTCATGGCTTCTTCCCCCTGTTCACTGTAGGCAAAGGATGCTACACAGATCTCACGGGAGCTCTCTGATGTGGTCATCTACTGCTCGTCCATCCCGTTCCGAAGCTTGTCTCACGCCCAGCGCCATCAAAAGCCCACTGAGATGTCATCGTTCAGTGAGCGGAAAGTCAGGAAACTGATCAAGGAATCAGGTAAGGATGGTGTTGGGGTGGGTTGTGGACCAATGCAGTCCTGACGCAGCAGTGCTCTATAGTTTGAGGAACTAAAGACAAGCCCTGGGGTGGACACACGTGGGGTTTATTTTTTTAAAGAAAAGAATGAATATTCACCAAAAATTAGCTGATAGGGTGAGTTCCTGGAAGATCTGTGGAAAACAAATGCGAGACCTTCTCAGACAAAAATAAAATGAAGCAGCAACTAAACAGAAGCAGCTGGATGACAGACTACAACTCAAAGTAGAGCACCAGAAAGCAAGGGCCAAAGCTTGGTGAAAATTCTGGGGGGTGGACTATGAGCTTGAAGCACCTAATGAGATAAATAACCTTGGATATAAGTGGTGGTGACTGTGCTGTGTTATTTCTCCTAGTATCGTGCCATGAGTAGGAGTATGAGCATATATTATGTAATTTCTTCAAAATTTGAGTTGCCCAAACTCAAAGCATAGTACACTCGTCTGATTCTAGGGAAATCTGAGTCAGAGCCAAGGTGTTCAGGCAGAATGTGCACATCAAGGAGGAGATTGACAGAAACTGGAATATGTGACTTGGCAGACATCCCCTACAATCCAGAGTAACTATGGAAAGACGTAAGAGGCGCTTATTCTGGATTGCTCTATGCATTTCCCATAGGTGACACTGTAATGTCAATGTAAAAGATCTAGTTACTCTGGATTGTAGCCACCCTCCTCCTAGCATTGCTTCTCCAGAAGAACGCAAGCAGACAGGTCACGTCAGTAAAATAGCTTGCTCATTGAGCACCCCAGCTGAAAGTGTACCCCAGCTGGGCACTGGGATCTTATTACAATGGCTGCAATCCTAAAGACACTTTCCTGGGAGTAAGACCCATTGAACACAATGGGGCTTACTTTTGAGTAGACATGGTTAAGATTGTACTCTGAGTCTGATGCATGATTGTCAGCATCAAATGCTATCAGCTACATTTTCCACTTTGTTTTGGCCCAAGGTTGTTAGTTCTCTTTCTTTACAGGAAACAATTTTGTCCGATACAACACCCAGCATCTCAGCCGCGTCTACCCACTGGGACTCAAGATGAACTCCTCCAACTTTAACCCTCAGGAGATGTGGAATGCTGGCTGCCAACTTGGTAAGTAGAGGCAAGAATATAAAGAGCAGTTTACTTCAAGGTATCTTGGGCCTGCCTCTGCATTTCAGGAGATGCGAGGGGAAATATTTAAAGAATAGCCAGGTAGAAATCCACTCTTTTAGAAAATTCAGAAACAGTAAATTCAGAGCCCAGGCCTGTGACTGCATGCTGCCTGAATGCTCTTTTACAACTTCTTTATGGAAGTTGCAACCATTTGAACACTGTCTAAAATATTTCTACCCCACCTTTTCTCTGCCAAACCAGATGTCCAAGATGGCTTAGAGTTTATAGCTAAAAATATACAATATAAAAACAATAAAGAAAATCACAAAAAAATAAATAATACCAATTGGAGGAGGGCAAAACTATTTACACTCAAGAAACTGTTAAGTGAGGTCAGCAAGCAGACAGTCTAACACTCCAACACCAAATGAAACAAACATGTTTTATGCCCTTGCTAAAACATCATGGGGGAAAGGGTAGATCTGAATTCCCTTGGTAGGAAATTCCAGATTTTTAGTGCCACTACCGCCATCCTCCTAACTTGGAAGAAAGGCAGCACTTGCAGGAAATCTCCCTCAGATGATCTAAGGTGGGCCAGAATGTGTGGGAGAAGATAGTCTTTCAGGTATCCTGCTCCAAGGCTTTAAAGGGCAATATCCTGAAAGGTATCCTGAAAGGCTTTAAAGGGCAATATCAGCACCTTGAACTGGGCCTGGAAATGAATGGGCAGTCAGTATGGTCGGGGAAATGGCAGTCTGGCAGAATCAGACTCGGGAGTCATCAGAATTTGCATATAGGATAGGTATAGAATTCACATTTGTGGATGGTTTTTGATTCTGTGTAACCTCTCCTCTTCCAGTGGCACTGAATTTCCAAACACCAGGGGCTGAGATGGACCTGAATGATGGGCGCTTCTCGGTGAATGGCCGATGCGGTTATGTGCTGAAGCCCGTTTTCCTACGCAGCGGTCAGAGTGCCTTTGACCCTGAGGCACCACGCCGTGGAGCTGGCCAGCGCCCAGTTTCTCTCACCGTCAAGGTACATTGGAATGCAGAATGTTTGTGCACAAGGCCATATGGATTGTTCTGGTTGTGAGAGTGTGTAGTGAACATATTAGTGCAATACATGGACAAGGAATGAGGCCATCCCTAGTAAACAACAGATCCTCCTGTTTCTTTCTCAAAGTGTAAAATTAGCTGGGGGTTGAATTAATACTGTCCTTCCCAAACTGTTAGCTGGTGATTAACTTTATCTAGAGAAATGGTAGATACAATCATGATGGTACAATCAAGGTACAATCATGCATTCAAATAATTGCATGAAGAACATGCATGGGTGAAATGGGAGTGAAATGCATGAAGTGAAGTGAGCTGGAGTTGTTTGATGGGTTTTTCTTGATCATAGTTTGGACAATCCATAATATACAGTACATTGAAATCACATTATAACACATTCAACTGACACAAATTCAACATACGTGTTTGGCAAATACAGCAGTGGCTTGTAAGAACATAATTCATACCAGAAGCATGTTTGTCTTACAAAGTGTTCTTTATAAAAAGCAGATTTTCCCACAGGAAATAATGGAAACTCAGACGATTGGTTCCACAACCCAAAAATATTCATATAAAAATATTAATTGTATGTAAAAATTTTGTCAAGACACTGTAATGGAATTCATACATTGTAATATAATACAGAACTCAATTATTGTAAAATTAATTTAAAAAACACTGTAAAAGTTCAGTAAAACAGAAAAGAAAAACTTTTATGGCCAAGAATGACTAGTTTTCACTAAAAGAGTCACTGGTGTCTTTTTGAGCAACTTTAACAAGGAACATTCTAATGACACTTGCTTTAGGGTGCAATCCAGAGTAACTATGGGGAGTCCTTGCTCCGTTGTAAGAACAACTTACTCTGGATTGCAATATGAATTTCCCATAGGTTTTCACTAGGTGGTGCAGTAACTACGGGTGCACGTAATGTCTTACGTGCACCCATAGTTACTCTGGATTATAGCCAATGTCTCCTTTTGAGGATTTCACGGAAATGTGACATTGCATTGTCGTTAAACAGATTCATTGCTCGCACTGCAACAGCCTTATTTGGGTGGTGCTTTTCTGCAAAATTTTGCACAATTTCCCAATGTCTACAAAGGTTCTTAATCTTATGTGATGTGATTCCTCCTCCTTATTCTCCTCCTCCTCTGCAGATGAGAGAGATCTCCTCCATAACTTCTTGCTGTTGCTCACAATGCAGATCCATCAATTCGTTTTACAACAAATTTTCCTTGTAAAACTATTTGTCAAACTCTGCCAAAACTGTTTGTCCTGCAAGGCACTGTTTGTCTTACAAAGCAGAACTCCTTAGAAATTTTAGTTTGTCTTACAAAGCATTTGTCTTACAAGGTACCACTGCAATTTAAATCCTGGAGGCGCCTACCTTTCCACTCAATGAGTGTATGCCTTCAACTGAACATTACATGGGGAATGTTAATCTGCTGTTCAGTCTCAATTCCCATGTGCCTTTTAGTGTGGTTCTGGATCTCAAAGGTACAATCTATATCAGTAGTTTTCATCCAACATAACCCCTAAACACGTGCAATTTAAGGGATTTTCAGCTATATGCCGTTTTCAGCTTATGTGCTGACTTTAAGACCTCCCCCCCACCCCCGGTGTAAGATGCAGCTCCACTGTACTGTGATTCTATAGAGGCAAATTTAATTCTGAACATGCATCTGTAGTGACTTTAATGCTGAACATGGTAGTGAGTATGGAATGCAAATTCTTGAAATACACGGTTCCTTGTTAAAAGCTAACATTAAGATTTTAGTCCATGTGACTGGGCAGTGTCACGATTGTGACTTTTAGTCTATGTGACTTGGCAGTGTCAAGTGGAACAGATTGCCAAGGGAGGTGGTGGACGCTCCCTCACTGGGGGTCTTCAAGCAGAGGCTTGACGAGCACCTGTCGGGGATGATCTAGGAGGATTTCCTGCTGCAGGGGGTTGGACTAGATGACCTACAAGGTCCCTTCCAACTCTAGGATTCTATGATTCTATGAGTGTGGGCAATGTCTACTGAAATCTAAAAAGTCAGAAAGTTGTTGAGTGGGCCTTTGGTTTCCTTTTCCATTCTTTTGACGAACAATGCCAGACATTGTGCAAAAAGGATATTGAAAATGTGTCAAGCCGCAGAATGTATACAGGTCAAATAACTATTTTTTCTTGAAGTGGAAATTAGATGGCCTGGTTGCAGAATTTTTATTTTCTCATGGAATAAAATAACATTAGCTGATGATGTTCAAGGGCCCAATCCTGCCCAACTTTCCAGAACCAATGATGCTGCAATACAGTTCTTATCTTCAGGATGCTTTTGTTTTAACTGCCTCTCCCATTTTGTTTTAACTGCCTCTCCCATGCAGTGTATGTCCCATTGGCGTGACTTCATCAGTGCTGGAAAGTTGGATAGGATTTGGACTCAAAATTAAGAGAATATTTTTATAGAATCATAGAGTTGGAAGAGACCCAGTGGATCATCTAGTCCAACCCCCTCCCTGTAGCAGGAAATCCTTGTCTTGTGGGGACCCAGGTCTCAAACCCTGGTCTGCTGGTTAAATGCACTTATTGTGTATTGATATTTAAAAATTGCAGAAAGAAATGAAACCAAACTTTTTTTTAATCAAAGGAGTTGGGGGGGGAATGGTGAAATGCTTTAAATTCTCTCCCCACCCCCTTTGCAGGTGATTACAGCTCAGCAGCTGCCTAAACTGAACAAAGAGAAAAATTCTTCCATTGTGGATCCCTTTGTGCGCATTGAGATCCACGGAGTTCCCATGGATTGCTGCAAAAAGCAGACAGAGTACCGGTTAAACAATGGTAAGGAAAGGCTTGTTGGAAATCATTGGCTCTCATAGCACAATGCTAATCCATGTGCGTGTGTCAAATCCCAGGGGCAATTGCTGACATCTCTGAATAAAAAGAGGACATATCTAGAAGGGGGGGGGGACTGGATCACATTTGTGTAGGAGAGAGAATTTTAGCAGGTGCATCTGCTGAAATTCCTTCTTCTATATTATTGTTAAAGATCCAGAAGCCCTAAAGTGGCTCAATTTGCTCACGCCATTCTAAAGGGACCAGTACTTGACTCTGCAGAAGCAGCCCCTTCTGTCCAAAAGTGATTACACAATAGGCTCAGTGGCCAAGAGCCCAATCCTGAGCTCTTACTGCTGGCCAAGCCAGGGATTAGAGTTGAAAATGTTCTATAAACACATTATGGGTCCTCAACACCACACCAGTGTTGGAGCTAGATCAGCATCAGTTGATGCTGGGGTAGTGCCAGTGGAACACCAGTGCTCCACCGCTCAGTCTTGGTGGGTACTGTGGAGAGGTGAATGAGGGTGTGGAGGAAAGCGGAGAGAGGGTGGTGAGGAAGTGTGCCAGGTGATCAGTGGTCCAGGAGGAGTGGGACCAGTGGAGCTCAGCTCCATCAGATCCAGAGTGTCCATGTCAGGCCTCACAGCTTGACACAGAAACTGTTGATTCTCCAGCAGCCCAAGGATTGTTACAGTAATAAGTAACCTCATTGCAAGGGCTACTTCTGTACTCAAGGAAAGGGACTAGTCCATCTGAGAAGTTGCTGTTGGCAGTTGCTTGGGTGCACATAGATATCACAGCAGCCATTTTGGTGCTAGATCAGTCGTGGTGCTCCAGGCAGTTTAGAATTGGGCTGTGAAACCACAGCATCTGAGTAAAGCAGATATCTTTACTCAGTATCAAAACTGTTGTATCAAACAAAGGATTGCTTCTGAGACTTGCAAAGTTATAAGTACAATAGTGTGTAGTCTTGTTTTACCTCACAAGTGCAGAATGTTGACTTTGGATGCATTATTCAGCTTCCTGAGGATATGAATTTTTAATTTTTTTAAAAAAACCACACTTTTCACCACTATGGTTGATGTCATTTCCCTGGAATCCTGCTTCTGGACAGCAAGCAGAGCCTCACCAAAGAATTGTTCTCTGAAATGTCCATTTCTTGGTTTGACCTTTGCAGGATTCAATCCATGCTGGGATGAGACACTGACTTTCCAGATCCGGGTTCCCGAGCTGGCGCTGGTGCGCTTTGTAGTGGAGGATTATGACACAACTTCTGCTAATGACTTCGTGGGACAGTTTACTCTGCCACTGCCCAGTCTAAGGGAAGGTGGGTTTCTCTTTTCCAAGTCAGGAGGAGGGGATCTTAGTAGTGATCTCCTCTTTTGGTTGAGTTAATTTACACTTTCTAGAATTTGCAAGGTCAATTTTTTACCATTTTTTGATAAGTATGCAGGTTAAACTATATGATTCTAGTTTTCAGTTTTTGTAAAATATCAGGGAAATGTCGTGTGATTCACACACATTTTCACTTGCAAAAAAACAAAAACAAAGCTTGCACCATCTATGCACTAGAATGCATGAGTCACATAAGTAAACCCGCTCCCCACTTCTCACTTTCTGATTAGATTTTTATTTGCCTTGTTCTCCTCTCCAGGCTATCGCCACATCCACCTGCTCTCTAAGGATGGGGCATCTTTGTCCCCTGCCACGCTGTTTGTGCATGTGAAATGCAAAAAGATGTGAAATTGGGCTGAAGATCCAACCAGGCAGAAGAATGGCCAAGAAGCTGTGCTAATTCTGAATATCACCTACTGTTAATCAGATGTGTGTATCTGAGCCACACAGGAAGCGTCATGGCTTACCCTATAGCTGGGCTGAAACTATAGAATGAAGTCAACTCTTGCTTGAAGGTCCTAACCATTAAAAAAAAGCAGGCTTCCGTCAGTCTTGAAAGACTATGGTATCATGCTCGGCGCTGCATACGCTGCATGCGAAGCACGAAAGCCTGGGTTGGATTGTTATGGAGGATAGGCTGTTACCCCAAACCCCCCCTCTCCACGCCACTGAATTAGTCCAATGGAAAGGCAGAGCCAATACGATTGGATCCAGCTGGCGTCGCAGAGCTGAGCTAAGGACAGGAGCTTACCCTGTCTTGTGGTGCCGACCCGGGTCTCGAACCCTGGCCTGCTGGTTAACAGGCACAGTGTCTTAACCACTTGCGCCACCCACAGCCTATTAGGACCAGGACCACAACTCCATTAGGGCCAGGAATTGAAGAATTGCCATGCTGCTAAGGATAACAAGTCCAGCCACACAATGACTGTTGGGCCCTCCCAAACATGGTTTCAATCCAGGAGAGGGTGCCAACTCATCCCCTTCCTCAGAATGGTCTGGGAAGGGTGCACATGATGGGCTCACATTGATCTTACAAGAACCAGCTAGCAGGATTTATTAAGCTATCTTGCACAGTCCCTGGGTATGTTCACAAAGTGCCTGTAGGGAGTTCAAGAGCGACCTTCAGAAGGAACCAAGGATGATGGAATTATGAGCAAGTACAGTAGGCACAGTGCAGTCATTCTGATGGGGACCCGAGATAGAGAAGATGTGGAGCGCAACAGAGCCGCCTTAGCTAGCAAACATTTGCTTCAGGTTTGGCTGGCATCATTGCTACTTACCCTTGTGGAGTTCTTTGATGGGACGCTAGCTTTGTTGTGTGAAAAAATTGCATCTCTGCTGATTTGGAAAGCAGACCATCTGCCTTCCTCAGCAGGCTTACACTTAAGAAATAAGTTTAGATTGCTGCCTTGGCAATTGGCATCAGCAAGAATGCTTAAGCTAGTGGCTTGTAGATTTAAATAAGACAATGAGAACCAGGCATAAAATCCACTTCAGTTCCACAATTACTTTATCTGACAATTGGGGGGCTTGAATCTTTTTTTTTTAAAAAAAATAATGTGGCATATAACTGATCCCAAGGAATATGCCCAAAATCAAAATCTCATCCTTGACTGAATCATCCTAGGATTCCTAAGGTGAACGACAGTTTTATGGGGAACAACAGTGAGAAGCTCCATCTCTGTCTTATGGAGACAGATGGGTTAATTTTGGAAATGGAGCATCATGCATCTGAAAAGAAAACCACATTAAAGCCAGGGTAGGGAGAAAATAACCCAAGTACAGGCCTTTCAAAGTGGTGCAGTATATATTTTGATTTCTTCTGGATGAGCATTAATGATTGTCAAAATGATATAGCTATACTACACAAATTGATAAGGCAGGCAATAATTGACCGAGATGCATGTGCCCCTTTTTAATAGCAGTATAGACTCAGAAGGCAAGTTCCATGAATTAAATAAGGACTAGCAGTCCATACTGGTGCTATAGGGACTTGTCTTTAATGTGGTCTTTGCAAAGAGGGCTATCTTCCCTCTAGCTTTTTCTCTTGAACAGCTATTATTGCAACCCTATAAAATGCCTAATAATTCAGCATTTTGGTTTGGACATTTGTTTCAAGATGCACTTTAAAAAAAACTGCAAGTTATTAGACTGCAAAAACATCTAGCAAATTTGCTAGATCTGGCCTTTAGCTAGTTAAGGCCACCTCCACAGCACTGCTCTTCTGGTGACTTAATGGAAATCTTTGGCTTTAAGCACTTAACACGGTTGGGTGGGGAGCAGGAGGGGAAAGCAATAGAAATGAAGAAATTGTGCCACGTAAAACAACTATGTAGCTATGATGAAAAGCAACACTAACTGATTTGTCTCCAAGATGGCTTTTTTTTTTAAAAGGTGAATAACACAAGATGAAAAACAGAAAACCGCATTTTTAATTTACAGAAGATCGTTGGGTATACGCCGTTTTCTAGCAAAATGAGGAAAGGCTGAGAAGACCAGCAAGTGTCTTGTCATAAAGAGTAAACCACGTAGCAAATTGGCTGCATGATACTAGTGCCAAGAGAAGTGTGGTATGGCCATACCACACTCCTCTTGGCACTAGTATCATGCACTAAAAAAGAAATCCTTACCACACCTTCACCCCTGCAAACTGGGGCGACTGAGACTTTTTTGAAGGCTTGAGAAACGCGCAACTGTTTTGGTGCTTCTTGTGAAAATAGCTTTGGAGCAGCCTCCAGCAGGATCTCAAAGGGAGGAGATGGTTCTTGCAGAGTTCAATTTTGGCTTGAAAATAGCTAGAAGTGAAAGTGCTAGCATGCCTCTAGCATGCCACTGAAGCATAATTCAAAAATGAATGACAAACTACACAGCAACCAGTGTCCAATTCAAAAGTTAAGGATAAATAGGGATCTTTCCCATAGAGATACAATGGCGTCCTCCAATACCCAATCATTATGATGGGGGTGGCCAAGTTTTCTCACATGGTGTTCGCAGGAAAATTTGCTAGTTGAAAAACAAACATGCTGAAAAGAGAAAAATTTCTAGCACTGGAAACCAAAAAAGCTTCATCACTTCTTAAAGCTCATCTTTTTTTGACTGATTACAAGACAATCTTAGAAGGAGGAACAGTGGTAGTTATCATTCATAAGATCCCACTGCTTGTTACTCTTCTGCAACAAGGAGAAAATAAAACTTGTGACATTTCAACTTTGGCCTCTTCTCATCCACCTAATTCTTACACGTAGTTTTCCAAGTGACTCCAATGGCTTGTTCTGCTTGAATATGGCTTACTTTCTCCCCCTTATATGGCTCCCCCTTAGGGCTATGATCCTGTACATCATACTATATAGAGAAGTGGATTCCATTGCCCCCTGGAGTGGATTCCATGGATGCCTGGAAATCCATGGGTCAGTTTGTGAGCCACTGAAGATAATCCATAAGAGTATTCTGAACACTCAGAAAAAGCAATTTAAATGTCAAATATGATTATGATGACCTTACTGCTGGGTGAGTAGCATAGGAAGCTGCTTTATACTGAATGGTTGGTGTGGACTGGTTGGTAACCAGTAGGAGCTTACAATGATTCAGTCTTTGACTTGGGTCCATACTTTCATTTATTCAGCATGGACCTAAGATATTACTTAAGATATGATTACGATATGGATCTAATATTACTGCTACTGGCTGGGAAGAAACCACAAAAACTCCATGCCGTGTGTGACTATAGCAAGACAATATGTCTCTGGTCTGCTACATCCACAACAGACAGACTAGTGAAAATAAGAGACGTGCCAAAAAATAAAAATAAAGCTGCTCCACAGCTTTTTTGATGCCAATCAAGATGTTCTTGAAGAGCCACAAAAGTGGGAATGCCTAACTGAAAAAGCATTACAATTATCCAGATTATTTAAGAGAAAAGGTGGAAGATATTATGGCCTGTGTGTGGCCACATGCAGAAAAATCAAGCTCATATCATCGCCAGTAGGACAGAATGTAACACTGAGTCCTCACTGTCAGTTTTTGGACTACTGCAAGGAGCAGCCAAAGCAAAACAGAAGCAGGGAAATTGCAAAGCCGTGATGTGTCATGGAGTTTTAATATTAAGTATGATCTGGCAAGAGGAGGAAGAGATGCAGGGCTACTATTCTTTTTATGGCAGCCACAGATGCCATATAAAATCCTTTGGGCTTTAAAGAGCCTTAGGGAGAGGATACAACATCCCTTTGAAAGAATAGGGAAATTAACCCCAAAAAACAACTCATCAAAACCTCAGGAAGTGTAGAAGATTAAGGAATGGGTTACACAGCAAGCAAAGCAAATTTAGGTAGGACAAAAACTGCTATTATGGGGAGCTTTAAGGACCAAAATTATTGCCAGACCATAGGTCCATCTAGGTCAAAATTGATGAGATTATGTGGTTTGCCACTGTTTTAGGCAGGCATTTTTTTCCCCACCCATCTGAATACTGAACCCAGATTCAAAGAAAGTATGCTACAACTGAGCTGCAAAGGACTGACTGAAGGAGCATTTATATGATTTAGGAAGTCTGACCCATATGATGGAGTCATGGCCCAAGAAGAAGGTACATTGTATGGCAAGTATCTAGCACTAAACTTCCTTCCATAATAAAGTGTTGAGCAACTTCATAATCAGGCTGTGACCTAAACTATTTACTATGCTAGCCTCTGCACATTTCACAATAATTACAAGAGACAGTGGTATATTTCCCTATCTTTATCCAACTTCCTTTCATTGCAATGGAGGGTCAAGAACTAGAAATCATCTTCTAGAATCTGATATTGCAACTTCTGTATATTAAAGCAATTATTTAAAAAGATATTGAATAGCTCTAATACAAATATTTTTAACTAACTCCTAGTGTCACAGAAATACTGATTTTATTTAAGTTCCATGGAATAAATGTAACTGGCATGTTAAACAAAAAGTTGAACTGCAATCTATTCTCGCCTCAAAAATGAAATCAAGCAGCCAGGGAAAAGCGTCTGGTTTTCACATGTCAATCATAATTTCAGGATGGATTCTGGGTTGCAAAACACAATTTTGAAATACAGGTTTAATTTAGTATTTGGGGTGGATTTTGGAGTATGTGTTTAATTCAGTATTTGGGGTGGATTTTGGAGTATATTAATTACAAGGCAAATTTTGGATTTAAAAACTGATTTTCAAAACAATATTTTGCTTTAAACTTCAAGTTTATGCTTTCAAAATGTTTTCTGATAATATCCTGAGCTGTAATGCTTAGAGCCCCTTTTCCATTTATGAAGAAATGTGGCATTGTTAGTATGTATTTTGATTAAAAATCCCAAAGTACTGGGAACATTTTTTCCCCAAATCAAAACTGGAAGTCATTCCCTCCTAGCTTCCTTTTAGAGCTAACAAGAGACTCACAATTATCTTTCCAGGTTATGGAAAAGTCAATTCTTCTGCGATACTCCATCTGGAAACAGAATCATCAGCCAAAGCAATATAATTCATTTTGTAAACATCTGGTAAATATATGCACATAGGCTTCTTGAGGTTTGGCAAGTGCTGGTTTGAAGTACTCAGTTCAACAGTTTACCCGGTTGCAGAAAATGATGACAAGTATTAACTTTCAATTGCCAGGGCATCAGAGGAAAACCTTCCAACAGCAACATGTGGTAAGTCAATTTAGTTAGGCACAGGCCATGGCAAACTTGGTACCTATCCTTCTCTTAAGATCAAGCAGTCTCCGACTGCTACTAGACTAAAATAAAAACCAGGCTTTACTGGGAACACCCAACAATCAGGCTTGCTGCAAACCACATATAATTGAGGGAGGAAAGCTTATCTTCCTTCCCATGAATGACCAATCATTAATTTTCCAGCTTCACCAGGGAGGGGGGTATTCCATGGTTGAATACCCTTCTGCAACAATGAGAATTATCCATCCTCAATGAAGCATGAGTCACTAATTCAGGAATGGGAGCACAGCATGCCCAAAACATCAACTCATACATGCATATTAAGGACACCCTTCTCTGCAAATGATTCAGTCTCCCAGTGTCAGAAATGGAAAGATACAATCCCACTTGATGCAGAGGTGCAGCAGAATTATCCTTACAGAGGCCAACTGCAAGAAGTGGACAACCTCTATAGTTGAAGACTTCCTTTAATTGCATTTCCCAAAGCTCTATTAGGGAAACTTCAGCTGGAAACAGCAGAATGCATACATAGCATTGAAGCCAAAAATATCCAAGAAAAGGTGGAAAATGCATTACACGGGCTGTAAGTTGAAGGGACTGCAGGGGTGTTTTATTGCCAACTCCTTGATGCTCTTGCATGACACTGAACAGATACTCAGAGTACTAGCACATTTTGGAAGCTGTGCAAATCCCTAAATGTGCAAGCAGTTAGGTAAGCATTGTGCAAGCTTACTGCATTAATTCTTTGCTAGCGTTCTGTTCACATATTAGCACTTCTGGATCCCCCAAGGTTAAGCCTAGATCCCTTGCTAAAGAATCAGTAAGACACAAAGGAATAGTTTTTTATGCCCTAGTGCAAGTATATATTGTTTCACAGATCGCACACTTGAAAGCCAGTTTGCCTTTAGGGGAGAAGAGCACTGTCAACTGTATGGCCAAATCAAACATCTTGCCCACGCACCGTCAACGATGGCAATAAGCACACAACGGGGTAAAAAAAGGGTGCAAAGGAATGTCACACATTTATCACATTTGAAGAATTCTATACAGACTGCAATAGATATAGATATAGGCACAGGCTGAAAGTCTAGGACTTCACAGCATACCTCAAACCCAATAGGAATGAAAATAAACCTGAAACTCAGGATAATATACCAATAGGTCTGGTCAAAGTCTGTATGGGATCTGGAAATATCAGAGCAGCACTTGTGCAACTCAGGAAGGCATTCGACAGAAGACTCCAAAGCTCCTGAAACTCTGCCCAGATAGGAGTGATATGTTTATGGTTGTCACTTTGGCTCAGGACTTAAGAAATCATCAAAATGAAGGGAATGAAGACCAAAGGGGTATTGTAGCCGATCCTTAATCAGGTTTTACAGTAGCAATGAGTTTGCTGTGCAGGATCAGAAGCAACTTGGACAAAACCAGCCAACATAAGGGGAGACCTTTTAAGAAACAGTCGGCTTGGATGGAATCCACTGGCAAACCTTCATGAACATAACAAATGTGATTCTCATTCATCTGGATTAGGCTGAGGTGCCAAAGGTAGGTTATCTACAAACATTGTCCCTTTTATGACTTGCTTCCTCGTAATCCTTAGATTCCCAGGTGGGTCGATTCGACCCACATTTTTAATTTATGCAAATTAGGCTATTTTTAGATGGGAATCAAAGGGTTTTAGATGGTTGCACAACTAAGGAATAGTTTCTGCTGCAGCAGAAAATCTGATCCAGATTGCATAGGAGAAACTCACACAACTGAATAGTCCTCCATACAAAAACATCCTCTTCACACTGTTGGGTAGATATAAGGAACAAGGGTTCTAAGCATAGACTCCTGCCTGATGTGCTAGTTGACTATGTGGAGGAATATTATTATTTAAATGGCGTGTTCAGTTGTGAAAGTTTTCAGTTGTGGCCTGTACTGGTAGAACCCAAACACACACACTACTTCAATGCAAACAAGACCTCAACTACATATACAAACCATAATCTCAGGTGTTAGAACACTTGGTTGACAACTGCAAAAGAAATGGCTACCTATCACACCTGATAGCATCTAAGCTTTTATATCCTAAAGTGTCGCCTCTTAATTCACAGGATGTTGATTGCTTCATCTCATTTTGAAGGCTGAGACCTTATACATTCATCTTTGAAGCTGGGCAGTGTGACTAGAAGCTTCTAGAAGATCTGTCTCCAACGGCAAGTTGACAAACAGGAGACCTTTGGCAGGGCTAATTTCTCATATAGAAAACACTGTCCAGAGTTGGGAGTTCTGAAAATACCTTTTCATATACAGGGACTACTGGCAAAGATTCATTCAACTTGTTATTTGGACCAGGTAGCGCACGTATTGATTATGAAAGATGGTGCAAAGGATAGGAGGAGTAAGAAAAAAAACTAAACTCAGCAGTCAAATCAATTGCTTATTGTTTGCTATGGTTCTACTGGTCAATTGGGAGGGGGAAAAATCTAAATTGGGGTCAAAGTGCAGAAGCCCTCCACTTGACCTTCCAACTTTAGAAACAAAGTAACAATTCTGCTAACAATACACCACAACAATATGACAGGTTCTATTCCCCATAAGAAGATATCCGTTAGAGAAGCTCAGTCATAGATAGCCACATCCATTCTGGCTTGCTTGGAATCTTCTGGGCCTTGATAGACAGTCCAATTGCCAGTAACATTTCTTGCCAAATCCTTCTTATCAGACTTCCACCAAAAGGAAGGCAACACAATATTCTTTTTCAAGGTGAGGCATTGCCAGAAGTACTGTTGGGTGATTCGAGCAAAACAAACAAAGTTCAGGAAAGTTTGAAAGAATGATTTGGTGCCATACAACCCGCACAGTTGTTGGAAAACCCCAAAAGAAGAAAAAAGTTGATGGGAGACTTGTAGTTTCTGACACTGCAAGTCTCAGATTTTACACCCACCCCAAATCTTCTAGAAGGAACTGTGATTGACTGCTCCCCATAGATAAATGAAGGGCAGATATAAATTCTAAGAGCCAAAAGGCATGGGCTGTTGGAGTTGGCAATTCAAGTGTTAACCTTATTCGCACACTTCAGAATGGAGAGAAAGATGAGTTGGCTACATACATCATTCCTTTATGAAACAGGGGTTCAAGTCTTGGTACTGTTGGGCAGACAAGTAGCCCAGCAGTCTCTAAAATAGCCCTTATAAAGAAACTAAATGATCAGCCCTTTGCTCCATATACAGGCAGTAAATAGGACTTAAAACCAAAACCTTACCAGCCCAAGCAACCACATCCCAGGAAAAAACAACCACCACCCTTGGTGCAGCTCAAATGTACTTTGAGGGGGCACAAAAATGGGCCACTCCACATTTTTGTCACCCTGTTTGCAAAAAATAAAAAAATTAAAAATATCAACCTGTCTTGGGCATGTGAATTAAAAACAAAACAAAATCAGTATTTCCAAGATAAAAAGCTAAGTAACGCCATGGTTCCAGCTCCAGTTTCTAATTCAGGTGAATAACAAACATTGTTAAAATATATAATATATATATTATATATATATAATTTTTATTATTATTCACCCGTTAACTCCAATATATGCCAATTGTGAGCTAGTTTTCAGCAGTTACATTCCCTTGATCATGTTTGTATGATGCTATTAATCTGGAGGGAGGGGAAGAAGAGGAGGCCAAGGACTGACACCGACATGTTGGTGCACTTGAGACACACAATACAATCATCAGCAGTGTCAGTGAATGGTTCACGTGGCCAGTTGAGCGGGCGCCAGCTCCTCCGCAGGAGGGTCTCACTTCCATGGAAATCTGAACCATGAGAACTGGAAGTTCCACTCTGGCCTAAGTCTTCAGCGGCTCTGCCTGCATTTCTCCAGTGATTATTGGTTACTGCAGCACCAGGCCAACCTATGGAGAGCATCCAAGATAAAATGGTTATTTTTCTGGTCCCTGAAATTAGTTACAAAAGATCCTAATGACTGTCCTCATTCAATGCAGGGTCAACAGAGAGTCAGTGCCCTCCAGCTGCTATAGTGATGAGCACAGAGCTGGCAATACAGGTATAGCCTAATTGAAATTTTGGGCAAAATCTGTAGCAGTTACGGGTCCATGCAGTTAAGTCACCCTCTAGTGTTATCTTATGGAAAATCATCGTAACTGCTCCGGAGCAAGGGGCTTAATTTCACTTTAGGATATAGGCTTCTGTCTCAAATTGGCTCTTTAAATGGAAAGATAAGCTTCCCTTAAGGAGCAGTTAATGCCTTAAAGGCAGCCTGCAAGGTATAAAGGCAAATTAAGATTCTATTAAAAGTTCATGAATTTTTAGTTTTCTTTATGTTTTGTTCTCCCTTCTTCCCTGATGAAGATGGCATCCCATATGATGGCATATGAGAAACACTGTAAAGAAATGTTCATAACCATCATATGAACTGAATTATTAAACACAGTTTGAAAAATAGGTAATTATGCTGAGCCTCAATCACGCCATCCAAAGCTGCTCCACTGCAGTCGCTACTTACCTTTTCTGGCCCCATACTGGGACATTTCCAATTGTAGAGATAATACTGCAAATTTCCATCTCCAATCCCAAATTTCAGCTTCTCCAAGAAGATCTTGTTTTCCATGAGATCCAGTGCATTGAAAACGTCAAAGCCTTTCTGTGCAAAGGTAGACAACAGACAAATCAGGTTCTGCACAAATAGATTTCTGCATATTTTATTAAGATATTTGCATACTTTTATTGCATGTAGTATACTTGGTGCATTGCTTTGAAATACTCAACTTCAGGTGGTTTCAGCCATGAAACCACTGTTAAAAACAAAAAAAGCCTCAGATTCTTAGAAGAGGTTGCAATTCTGCAACTGCTCTTCATGGTTTCCTTTCTTTGGCCACATAAGCCATGTCTACGTGGGTAAGACATCTCTCTAGTAAGATTCTACCTTTTAAATGAATGCTATACTACAAAATGTTGCAAGCCCAAATGATCAGAAGAGAGCAGCTCACCAACTTGGCCAGTATGAGAGCATCATTCATGAGGTCAAGGAGTGGCGTTTTGGTGTGGACGTTGTAGAATGAGTAGGCTGCCTTCAAGCTTTTGTGGGTGGGATGATTCATGATAGTGGAGGGTAGGGTGTAAAAACTCAGGACATCTGTCACTTCCCCAAAATCGCCCTGGAGAAAAACAAGAGATATCAAGGAAGGTTTTTGTCACTCTGGAGCCCTGGAAAAAGCAGTTGCGACATTTACCAGCATCACACATATTCCTGCCTCTCCAATTGCAGAAAAGACCTAGTTTACAAAGCAAAATTACTCCCCTGACGTGCAAATGGGTTTTAAATTTCTTTTGCAGGATTATTATGGTTTTTCACAACATTCAAAGAATAGCACCCCTCCAAATTCAAAGAATAGCACCCCTCAGTACCTGTATTCTACTGACCCAGACACTGACAGCTTCATATGTAAAACAGGCCAAACACTTAAAATTTGAACTGCAACTACAGCAATGCACAAGAGAAAAAGTAGTTATGCAGTATGGACTGTTTTTATATATGCAGAGGCTAAGATCAGAACATTGTGCTTTTTAAACATGTTGTGCTTTTTGGGGAAAAAAATCCTAATTTGTGCTAAATAAACTTGATACCAAGGACAACTTTCATTTTGTAGCCCAAGTGCATATACCGGTACATTTTTAAAAAAAATCTAAATATATACATATTTTACATACGGTACCTTATTTATGTGAATCTAATGTGCTCCTTTTCCAGATGATTTTGGTCTCCAAAACCAATCTGTGCATTAGATTTGCGATCACATTACAATCATGTAAATATAGTAATGGGTGGGCAGGGCAGCCTCCTCTTCCCTGTGTAGATCACACATAGGAAGAGGGGAAGGGTGAGGAGGCACCACAGCACAGCCAGCACAGCCGATTACAGAGGGGCTACCTGCCTTCAGTGCTGCTGTTGGCACATGGGTGGGGGAGAAGCAGCCTGGGGGGACACCTATGCACCTTGCTCTGGCTCCTTCTCAGCCTCCCCATCCCACTTCCACAAGGCTGGGGGATCCAGCTATGGCACTGCTCCTTCTCTGCCTGCACTTCCCTCCCTGGTCCTGAAGGAGCTGATGTCAATGCCTTGTTGCCCTCCTCCTTTGGAGACCTACTTCTTGCCTCCTCAGTAAGACTACAATCCCTTTGCACTTTATGGGAGGCAGGCTACTCTCCTGCCCAGCCAGCCCATTACCATATTTACTTGCTTGCAAATCTAATGTGCAGGCCTTTACTGGTTTCCAAAATTGGCCTGAGCATTAGATTAGTTGGTGCATTACAATTGGGTAAATATGTACATTATTACATTATTCACAATGCCATCCCAACTCCTGGTTAGACCGACAAGTCCTGAGCTGGCCTGGGAGTGCCACAAAAGTGCCATAGGCATTTCTGCAACTCTCCAGTGTTAGGCCAATGCACAGACTTGCACTGATCTCCCCACGCCACAGTGGAAACAGGGAGATGGGTGAGTTATGCTGGCCTAAATTGATTAGGATGGCACTCTCAGTAGGATAGAGGATTATAGGGATGCTGAAAAATCAAAGCTGTTTTCAATCCCTACTCCAAAACTCTGGAAAGAGAGTGGAGAAAGAAGGAAACATCTCACCTCTACCACAAATGTATCAATGATGTTGGGCTGGGGTAGAAACCAGTGCTCCACCTCTTCTGGGGTCATCACAGGAGTTAAATGGAACTGCTTCAGGTACTCTGACATTAGTTTGTGCACAGCAACGATATCTTTGTGCTCCATCGGCCGCAGTCCCAGGGTTTTTGGACTCTGAGAAAAGAGAAAGACAGTTTGTTCGGGGAAGCCGTGGAACCTCCTTGTTGGACAGCCATTTGTCAGGGAAGTTTTTGGTATTAGCAATTCCAGTGATGGGGTTCAACAAGAACAGTAGCTTTCAAAAAAAATTTCAGGAAATCTGAAGGCTAGCAAAGAAGGCTGTTTGGCTGCACCTTACCAAGGTGCTCAGCATTCTTCAGCAGCCACAAAACAGGGTCAAACCAATAAGACCCAACACTACACTATTTTAACTTGAACTGGGAGCAGGAGGTTGTTCCTGACCTCATGCAAAGGTGGAGCATGAGATGTGTCTTCTAGGCCTGTGATTCTTGAGAATTTCAGCCCAGAATCAGCTTCTGAGAACGGCAATCTGTCTGGGGACCCTCCCTGGAAGAGATGTCATGGCCAGATGTGACATCGAACAGAAACTGACATCACTGTGATGCCAGAGCTTCTCCATGTCTACCTAGAAGTAAGTCTCACTGTGTTCAATGAGACTTACAACCAAAAAAGCAGCCTTAGTGCCCTGTTCCAAGATGGTGGTGCTGCCAGATTCCAAAATGCTGGTTTTTATTACCCCACTGAAATTTTTGTGACCCCACATTGAGAACCGCTGTTCTAGGCTGTCCTGTCAGCTCACGTGAGGCAAACGTGAGGCACAAGAGGCCCAGAAGCTTCCCACAGGAACTGATCATCCACAAGGCTTCCCCAACTCTACAATCCCCACACGGATTGCAAATCCATCTCAGAATCCTCAGTAGCACTCCAGGATGTACAATCTGTTTGTCTTGGGATCTCTTTCCCTGGGCAATACAATAATCTGAACCAAGAAATCAAGCACCCAAATATATACCCAAGACTCCTACACAATGCACTGGGGTTCCGCAGCAAACGTGAAAAGAGCTCTCTGAAGACAGAACATTTTGAAAACTACTATACAAGGTCTGCAAGTACTGTTGCCACCACATCCATCCTTGGTATCACCTGTGCAACATCTGTGCTATGATCTACATCTATTTGTATCAAGGATCTGGTTTCCTTTTTGCATTTAACACTCTTAGCACTACCCTTTGCTCTGTTCTCTGGCTCCCCCTACAGGGGCAAGCTGTGTAATGCCACTATACTGCAGATTCGACACCCTGAACTTCTGCCTAACTGCTCATAAGAAGGGGCTTTCATATAAGTGCTCTCTACGGGGTACATTCTTCTCAATGGATGTTGTCCCATTTGCTAGTGCTTTAGGATAGCACTGAGAGAAAAACCAGTGGGGTGGGAGACCTCAAAGCAGAGAGCAGGAGGAATAGTGCTTGCAGAATTCATCATTCACACAAGCAATCCATACTGAGCAGGGGAAAGCAGACAGTACCCCAACTCCCAGTTAGAGACATCAGGCTGTTGCAAAAGTTCCTAAACTTTCAGTCAGTCTCAGAGTGCAAGTAGAGTCCATACAGTAGAAGGGGGGAGAGAATGATCTCCAATATGCCATTTGATCAGTATTTTCCTAGTAGCTTACCATAGTTCATGTTTTTCCCCTCTGAATTAAAACTGGAGGCACACTGCATGCACACAACAAAAATATTTATTTTTAGAGTGTAGAGGAACTAAATATGTCTTTGCTGAGAGAAGTGCACCTTCTGTTTGTATCACTGTTCTGGATGGACTACTGCAGGGTTCCTCAATGCCCGGTCCATGGCACCTTGCCCACTGGGACGCGCCAGCATTGGGTCCCAGACCAAAGGTGGGAGCCCTGGAGGCTCTCAGCTGTGGCTTGGCCCAACTGCACAGGTGCAGCCCAGCTGCGCCAGTGCAGTTCGCCAGCCTATGAGGCAAACTGCGCAGGCGAAGCCTAACAGCTGGGCTGCCGCCTGCGCAGTTTGCCCTGGCTTGTATCGCAGCCAAGGTGAACTGCCCAAGCGTGGCCTGGCTGCCAGGCTGCACAGTTCTCCCTGCAACTGGGAGAACTGTGCAGGCACAGCTGAGCACCAGGCCATGCTTGCGCATTTCTCCCTGGCTGCAGGGAGAACTGTGCAGGCGCAGCCCAGTTGTGCTGATGTACATGCACAGTTATAAATGGAACTGCGCATGCACATCCCCCAGACCGCAGGAAATTTTTTTCCCATGGAACCAGGCCGTGATCCTCACAAGGTTGAGGACCACTGGACTAACTGGATTTGGAAGGGTGCAGATCCAGAGTAGTATTTCTTTCCAAACCAAAAGTTTGTTTTTTTTTTGAGAGGTGGGGGCAGAACTCTGGTGTGCTGCTGCTGCACCCGGAGTCACTGAATAATACAACTGATGCAGAGTTGTGGCAGATTTTCCCATTCCCAGAAGACCTTTGCTGTGGATGGATGCTTTAGCCTCACAGGAGTTTTCAATTACTGTAATTATCCCTCTAGATCCACAGGAGACATCTGCTGCTACCAAAATATAACCTATACTCACTGTTGCTTCCCATAAGCCCTTCAAACTGCTTCCTCTTCACACTTGCTTGTTAGCATTAACAACAAAGTGCAAAGACGAAGGTGTTTGGAGGGCAGCAAATGGGGAAAAAACAAAAAAATATGAGCGGGATAGGGAAGGGAATTTATGCACTGCAGGTGAGTATGTGATTATATCTCATGGCACACTAGTTCAGGGAACTTGGTACAGTTTGGGAATTATTGCTGCAATTGCATAATAATCTCAGGTGCTATTGAGTAAAATGTGATGATGGTGGGGTTAGGGAGAGCACAAAAAATGAGCATATAATAAGATGGAAGGGAAGGAGGAAATCACAACAGGTCAGAACAAAGTAAAAGAATGCAGCTCAAAATGCACTGCCCCATAAATCAAATCTAACTTGGCTTTGATCCCAAAGGTGGTTCTTTGTGCCTTGCAATCATGTATTAAAACTATCAGAATTTATGCAAGAGGTGAGGAAAAACCCCTCCAATTTAAAAAAAAACAGTCTGGTCTTCCCCATTTCCTGGAATTCACTGGGCTGACCCAACTGCAAGACGGGCCACCCTAGTTATTCTGGAAAAGGCGTGCGGCAGCCTAGGCAGTTCAGAAGAGGCATGCTGAGGGCATGTTTAGAATTGCCTAGGGCAGAGCAGTTACTCGGGATCTAGAGCCTGTTTCCAGGGCAGAAATGCCTTCTTCCAGCTCCTCAGAGTTATACCACTTCAGGAGCAGGTATAAAAATGAGACGACCATAGGGGTCCATGATAAGGCAGAGTAAGAATGGCAGAGCTGATCAAAAATCTTGAGTTCTTGGCCAGCCTACCTGCAACCCCGGCCTCTCAATCTCAGGATATGGAACAACTACAGCAGCTCACTAACCTGGGGATACAGCAGGACACTCCAAGCATCCACCCTGCACTAGAGGAATGGCAGCTGTAACTGGCTGTCAGGAACTTCTGGGCTTCCTTATAAGGCAGGCACCACAGCTGTTCCTTGTTCTGAGGGGGAGTCTCCTTGGGAGCAAGCCCTCCCCAGGTGTCATTTACTTGATGCCTACTTAGAATGCTCTGGAGCAGATAGGGCAGCCCAAGCTTCCTGATTCTCTGGAAGCAGCATACCTTTCTGCTCTGGATTCAGAATAGTTGGGGCAGTCCAGCTAGGGCACTCCTCACTGCCCTAACTCTGGATTGTGCCCTGAGTCAGAATTTCAACCTGACTGCTCCTTGCACCAAAATCCCTACCCACTGCTCCTTTTGGCTGGCTGCCCAACCCATCACACACCTCTGGTAGCCGATAGAGCTTCATGGTGCGCTGCATTGTCATGTTCCTGCTCAGGTGGGAAAACTTGACTTCTATCAGCTTACGTGGATTCAGGGACCGATGCCAATACCTGTTAAGGAAAGGAATTATTTATCCTATTTGTATTGCCTCCATCCACAGAGGGACCTAAATAAGTTGAATCCTCTTAGCAAGCTCTGAGTCTGAATTTCTCAAATTTCTGATATCCAGGGTACAGTATATATTTTTTCTGGATTAAAGTGTGAGGTATACAGTAGTATATTCTTATATATAAAAATGTACATTTCCTCAGTTTCTTGAACATCTAGCAAGAGTGGGTCTCAACTTTCCATTTGTCTAGTCCAGCAATTCTCAACATTTTTTTCATCACATGAAACACTGACAAGGTGCTAACATTGTCAAGACACACCATCAGTTTTTTTTAACAATTAACGAGGCACATCATACTGCCCATGGGGACTTATATCCCTGTTTGGTCCTATCCAGAAATGGCACCTCTCCCAAACTCCCATGGCATACCAAAATGCTGCAGCTGAAAATTGCTCGTCCGGTCAAGTTAAGGCTTGAAAATGAAAGCCTAATTTCTGAAAAACAGCGATTCTTCTGGGATTCCCCCCACTTGTCAGCATCAGCATGGGATGCAGATATCTCTCTGTCAATACAGGCAAGCAAGACTCTATTGTGTCCCTCTATTTAATAGTGCGGGCATGGAGTGGTGGATTAGGCATACTTCAGCCCTCCCCTGTCACACTGCTGTGCCAACCAGACACTTGGAGAATCATTGGTCTATCCTTATGCTGCTCATCTGCTTCACTTCTGCTCCAACTCATGTGTCTTTGATGTGCAAGACAGCAAACATGGCATGGTAACCAGACTGGCCAGTCAACATCAAGTTCGACCTATGCTTTCAAAATTTACACCTGAAGATAGTTTAATTTGATTGGAATGTTTGCGTTTGGATTTTAGAGGGTGGCTGGGTCAGCCGATAGTTCTCTGGAAGGATAATTCTCTTGTTCAGATGTGGTTAGGTTTGGTGGTTTCTCCTCCACTTGACACTAGAAGTTTCCTATGGGAAACATCAATGTGGTTGACATGGCACCCGAAATTTCAGCGTCAAGGATAAGCAAAGAAGGCAGGTTTTATGACAGTAAAACCATTCAAAGAATCAACAAAAACAAGTCTTGGGCAAAAACATAAAAATCAATTAAGGATACTATTATTGCTTACCTGCAGGTCCCAACAGGTTTTGGCAGCACCACGCCAGCAGTGTACACTGCCTGGAAAATGCCCTCCAAGTGGACCCGTCGGGTGATCTCCCGGATCAGAACAGGTGCAACCCGCTTGGAACGCAGTTTCTTGTGCACACAGAGGAAGTTTATCTCTACCATCCTCTTTTCCCTTAAAGTGAAAAGAAAAAAAATAACATTGTTGCCAGCCATGTTTAGTGAAAGAAAACTCAAGAACAGCAAGAGACAAGCATCTGCCCAGGATTTATTCTCATTTCCAGAGCAGCACAGCTAATAAGATAATTTTTCGGAGTCAACACAGACATTTCACATATAGGTCTGCAGAGTCACAGGGGAAGACTTTCAATCACAGAATAATTTATAAACTAAAGTCAGCCTTGAAACCTCAACTACCTTGTTTCTTACAGAAATTTGCAAAAAAAAATTATGAAGCATTCCACATATGCTCAGAAAACCTCTGCTTATTTGAAAGATGGAGTTGAATATAGATTATAGAATCAAAGGACACAATATGTTCAATTAATTTAAATTTAATTTCAAATTTAATTAGTTTGAATGTAATTTCTTGCAAATTAAAACCCAACTCCAACCCACAAGAGACTTCACTGAAATCATTCACTTTTCTCAAACAAGGGCAAAGGCACCAACTTACGCTTCATATATACGGATAGTGGCAGGAATGGCGCTGATGAAGCCAACAAGCTTCTTGCTCGAGATGACTCTCACTCCACAGTGCCACTGGGGTAGCCAACCTGGAGGACGCAACGCCCTGGAGAAGACAGCCAGTGATCAGATGCTTTGATTCAAGATATTTCATAATGTTGTCACTGAACCACAGATCACCTCACCGCCTAACCCCTCTCCCCCGAGGTCATAAGGCTGGAAAAATTTCTTCTCCAAAGTTGCTATAGGTTGGGCAAAAAACAGTGAGATGGAAGATGGCTTTGGATCGTCCATATAAAGGGAGATATTCAAATAAACAAAAAAACACCACCACAGACCCCAGAATAAGTCTAGCACTTCCAGTCTTAATAACTATACATATGGATTTCTAGTGATCAGGGATGGAGCCTCTTATACACAATGCTGAAAGAATAAACTATGCAAAATTCATTATTCTGCTTGTGTGCTTATGAATCACACAGGTAGAATTCAGACTTGTTTTGTGTGGCAAACATGCATCCTTAAAGTCCTCTATAGCGATTTTGATTTACTGGCTGGCTGGTTTAAACCTGTTATTCTACGCCCTGAGGTCCGGTTTCTCCATTACTTCTACAGTAAGTACGGTATGTTATGAGTAAACTATGAACAGCCCTACAGGAGTCAGCAACAGGAGTGCCAGCAGTAGAGGTGGCTGGCATTTTCTCCTTTCGTTCTGTTGCTTTAATTAAAGTTGTCTAGCTCCAAAAAATATATACTAATGTCAACATGCCCAAGATACTAAACTGATAACCCTAGATTACCTAGGGAATACTTCACAGGCAGCATCTGGTGTCCTGACCATGAAAGGATTTTCTGTGACTAGCTTATTTTGATGGCAGGAAACCGGCTCTATCTCCTTGAAGGAGGCTGATTGGACAGGCTCCCCTTGTTCATCCCCTCCTTTCCTCCAGCCAGAATGGTGAAGAATTGACTGCTTGTTCTCACCCAGCTGTCAGGCGTTTAATGGGGAGGGGGAGGGGAGGGGGAAAGCTCAGCCCTTGTTTATGGTATGTGGATATCCATGGCTAAATTTACAGATGTATATGCAAGACAGCACAAACAGTTTTAATGTTCATTTCCAAAACTTGCCTGAACAATTTCTTCTTTGCTTTGCAGTGTGCACTGACATAAATTACGGAGCTGGAAATAGCATTCTGACTAATAAATTTGCAGCCCAGAATCTATCCCTTCTCATAAGCCTGATCATTCCCATATTATGGGTCAGAGAGGGAGACATCAGAGAGAAAAACTGGTTTGCACAGAAGAAACTGAAATATCTGCTGACTTTTCCAGCAATCTCCCCATCAACAGGTGGCCTCCAATCTTGGGTTTCAGCCAACATCTCCAAACACTGCTACTTGACATAAACAACTGTCAGGGTAGGTATGATCCTGAGTTAAGGAGAATCCAGTCTGTGACATGGAGCTAGAATCCCAGTTGAATCAACTAAACTTGAAACAAATCAGTCTTAATTCTGATTGATTCTTCCTATCTTGACATTAAGCCCACAAAATTACTAGTCTGTAACAGCTTTTACTTGCCTGCTGATGAACACCTAAGGGAGGTGAGTTAAGGTATAATCTTGGTGGTAGTAGGGCTTTTTTTTCCCTTAGTGTTGCTCCTCCGTGGATGTAGCAGCCTTGCTGTCTAGTTTGCTGGTCACCATTTTGAATGCACCGGGAAATGACCCTATATAACATTTTAGGATTGTTTCCAGATGTATTCTAGAAAAGGATTGTGTCCTGGTGTACTCTAGAAGGTGGAAAGGTAATCAGTAGCAGCTAACCACATAGACCATCCATCATCAACAAAGTCATCACTGCTCACAAAGGTGCTGTGTATGAAGAGATAAAGAAAAAGGCTAGGCTAGCATAACTTCCCTATATAAAATTCCTGGTCATGAGACAGCCACTGTAAGTCAAAGCTGGACCATTCACTTCTTAATTAGACTTCTGCATAGCAGAGGAAGGGAAAACAGAGACAACCTTTGAGGGATTCAGAAAAATCCATAACTTACCATAATAGGAACTCTGGTGAATAATCAAACCGGAACATATTGTCATCATCTTCCACATAATTCTCATTTAGGAGAGTGTACAGTTCTTTGAGCTAAAGCAACCAAAAGGGAGAAGCATAATCTGCTTAGGAAACTAATTTATATCTTATGCGAACTGCATTGTCCAACAGAAAAGTGGTTGCAAGAATGGTTAGAGAACCTCAGTTAAGGAAAAACCCAGCACATTAAACCAGAATTAGACAAGGCATAGGAAGAGCTGGGCTTTCATTCTCTCAGTTCCCTTCTAGTAGAACAGGAATGGGTGCCCAAAGGGTTTCTGTGAGGACTAACCAAATAAAACCTCTGAAAGTGCTTGTAAATTACAAGTGCCCTACAATGATGGGCAGTAACTGAAGAGTTTAATGACATCTTTGCCATAATGCAGCTAGTGCTTTTAAAAATGACAGCTACTTAAACACCAGGAACCAGTTTTTAAAAGGTAAGAAGTTCAACTAACATGTACTCTTAAAGTGCTGGGAGGCTCCGTGTCTGGTTCGGCACAGAAAAATTGGATTTGGGGACCAACTGTAAAAAATTACAGCACAAGAAGTATAGCATGCACAGACCACATGAAGGCAGAGCACACCCTTCAAAGGCACACTGAGAATACAAGCTGACTCAAGACAAGTGACATGGTACAGAACAAAGCAAATGCTTCATGCAACAAGCCAACAACAAGAGAAAATGCAAGAGAAAATGGTTTTTAGGAGGAATAGAGGGAGAACAGAACATAGAGAACAAATGAAGGTGCAAATAGTAAGAGTATTAGCATAGGAGCTTTTGAGCGGACCAAAGAGGGAGAAAAAAGGGAGGATAAGATGGGACAAAACAGGAAAGGTTTGGGGAAACTTTCCCCAATGCAGAGGACCAAGATGTTGAAGCTGATGCAGAATCCAAGTGGGAAAAGCGGGGAGAAGAAAAGGAGATGATTTCAAGGGAAACCTTCTCAGACAGTTAAGTCTGCCTCATCCCTACTCACCACACCTCGATCCCCTAAGTCCAAGGCATCCCACATAAAACCCTGCGGCAAGGTGTAGGGCTCTTGGCGGATATTGTCTTTGTCTGGCTCGACGGGACCGTGGGTATTCACTACTTCTCCTGAGACAGGGAGAAGAAAATAGTAAGAGCAGGCTGTCTCCGCATCGATGAACAGCTACCTAAATGGCACTCCAGGATCCTGCTGGTGTTTCCAGGCTTGGATGTTGGAACTGCACTAGCTTCTTCAGGTCGAGGTCAGTCTCTTCACTCTTAAAACTACAGTTCCATATGCTTCTACTGAGACCTACTCCCACTGAGTCCTACAATGCTGTTGAGATGGTCCATGTATTACCTTTTTGTTTCTCCACCCTAACCATAAGTCCTGTTTCTATCACTTTACCCAACTGGCTGTATCATTTTTTTAGTCACACAAGTTACATAGTTTCTTTGGGTGTCTATGAAAATGTAGGAGTCTGGCACACTCTGCCTCTTATTATGCTATTAAAATATCTTTATCTTACAAGAGATACATAACATATGGGGAAATCTTTCTGGTCTCAGTTAGCCCAGACAGACAGAAGAAGGCAGAGAAAGAAGGGGAAAGATACTCAAAGTATGTACCTAATTTTGGGACTGGCTGTGTGTCCCAGAATTGATAGCTACGTTTGGTGGCTTCCTCCATTGTCTTGGCAGGTCCTTGTCCTACTGAGAATAGTTCAATGGCCTTTTGAATTTCGTGCATTCTTTCTGCTGGCAATGAATTCATCTGCAAGTAAACAAAAAAAGATAATAAATCAACAGGAAGCCCTAATTTTTTTGCATTTCCCTGCTTTATGGGAAGGAAATGAGAAATTCAGAAATTTTCTCTAAACATGCCTCCCCCATTTCCACATCTACTCACTTTAAAAATAAAACAAATCAGAATATGTTGTGGACCTAAAAGTTCCCCAGAGCCAATACACCTTGTGATCAGCAATTCCTTTTGCAACTCTGAGGAAGTGGGAAGAGGAGCCATCACTACTGAAATGCATTCCCTTAGGAATATTCTGTCTTCTTAATCAAGCTTGAAGGTACCCAGAAAGAAGTACTGTTTGAGTGTGGAGAGACTACTTTTGAGTGATTTGTGTAGTTCCCCCCCCCTTTTACCTTTACTGACTGATCCTGGGTTGAATCAAGTTGATCCCCTTTGTCCTTCTTTCGTTTCTGCTTCTTTTTTTTCTTTTTACTCCCACTGTCATCTGTTGGGCTTGAGCCACTGAGGAAACAAGGAAGAATGATTGGTGAATTTATTCAAGCCCAAATTCTACCCAAAGTTTGCATGAACAGAATTAATATTATCTTTTATTTATTTATTTATTTTATTTTAAAAATTTGTATCCCGTCTTTCTCAGGTCGTAGACCGGCTCACATCATATTCATGCCTCACATAGCTTAGACATGTGTGACTGGCTGGGGAACAACACAATATTTGAAGTGCCAGTTTTGAGATTAAACAGGAAAGAAATAATGCAACGACTTAGATGTAGAACATGACTTGCTTGTCACTTTACCACAAATATGGTAAATTTGCTACATGTTGCCTCCAAATACTTTACCATCGCTACTCTCTCTTCATTTAATTAAATTCTGCTTGAACTCAGAAGTCTAACATATACCCACAAAAATACCTATCCTACCTACCTTCCCAGACAGTGATGAAGCATTGCTTATGTGGGTGTCCCACAGGATAAGCCCCACTGCTCCTTTGGATCAACCTAGACCTGTGCCAGCTAGATTGCTGACACAAGTCTGCATAGACCAATAAAATGGATCTGAGCAGGGAAGGGATTTAGAATACAGCAGGTGACACTGCCGCAAAACCTGCACCCTTCCCAGCCTTGATCAACCCCTCAAACTACCCATCACATCTCCATTACAATCCCTATTCAGTCCTACCTATACCATCTCCGGTCTGCTGCCATGTGGATTTGACTGCTTGCAGCAGCAAGGCTGCACTCATTAGCATATCACACTTGCAGCAGCCAGAAAGAATGTGCAGTCCAGGGGCATATCTAGAGGATAGGATTGGACTGTAGGACTATGCATGCAATAAGCTCTTTAAGGCCAGAATTACATTGTTGGGCGACAATAACTCTACTTAGGTATTATGTTGAGAGTGTCAAAATCTGTCTCAAAACCATGATTTTTGTATAGGTAGAAAACAACCTTCTTTAGTAAAGAAATAGCGGCCTATATACATGTGCACTATTATATTTTGATAATGGAGATTGTTAAAGTGCTAGAAGGAATATGAGACCCAAATGGTTCCATTTTCTTGCAGTCTGTGCATTGCAATGTAATTAATGGTAGACAAGTATCTTTCCTGCCTGTTATTTATTCTATTTTTACTCCACCTTTCTTCCTGGAGGGCACTTAAGTTGGCTAACAATTAAAACACATGATAGATAAAATAAATAAACCATAAAATACAAATAAAACTTTAACAGAGATATTAAAAGCAATCCATGGCAAGCAGCAGCAATGAAAAACCCATCAACTAAAACATTAAATAAATTACTAAAAGCAGCCAACATACCCTCTTTTTTTCCAACATACCCTTTTTAAGCAAAGGCTTAACAGGAAAAAAAGTTGTCACATGACTTTGCAGTAAACAACCCCTGATAAACCTCCATAAAACCCCAGGGATAAAGGTTAAAAGCTATTTTTGTGGCTTTTCAAACTTCCTCCATCACGGACCTTTTTCCACACTGTCTTGACAGTCAAGAAATCCTTGTGTATGTACAGTAAAGGATTCTAGGATGTCTTCAAGGTCTGCCTGTCAGCAACGCTGCTGGCCTTACTGCTACTTTGCACATGTCAGAACAAACTTTGTACAAACCAGACATTCTTCCTCAATAGCGGACAAATGTATGAGCTGGCAAGGCTAAGTGGACAGTGGTCTTGGAGCTGAGATCTTCAGCTGAGTTTCTGCCCATCAGAGTATAGTATTGGCATCCATCAGTCTTGAAAGACTATGGTATCGTGCTCGACGCTGTATGCGAAGCATGAAAGCTTGGGTAGATTAATATGGATAGGTTGTTAACCAAGCAGCAAATCCCCCTCTGCCCCTGCCACTGAAATATTCCAAACCCACAATCCCTGCCACTGAAATATTCCAACGGAACGGCAGAGCCGATATGATTGGTTCCAGCTGTGTAGCAGAGCTGGGCTAAGGACAGGAGCTCACCCAGTCTTGTGGGGACCTGGTTCTCAAACCCTGGCCTTCCGGTTAACGGGCACAGTGTCTTAACCACTTGCGCCACCCACAGCCTCTGATCCATTCATGTACCAATTCAATAAAATTGAGTATGAAAGTATGAATTAAGACCTAACAGATGTAAAGATATAAAAATTATCTTGGTGTTTTCTTGTCACATGTTGGTACAGTAATTAATACTGCAGACAAGATGTGCATTTCTCTGCCTATCAGAGAAAACTATTGTATTCCATAGTAGCCTTCGCTTATAAGGATCATCTATGAAGCCTTTTGTCTTTGGATTCTGGAAAAGGAGAACATTTTAAGGTGCACACTAGGCTTATATAAAGCACTGAATAGGCCTGTTGGGCCTCACTACTGCCTGGTAGACATACCCTTCAAGGGAAAAAAACAGGCTCCTGTACATCATGATCCTGTCCATTACTGATCTTCTCATGGAGAAACCTGCTGGAGAAGTTTCCAGAGAATCCCAGAGTTCCCCAACAAAGTTTTAAACCATTCTTCAATTCCACCCAAACCAGGAAATGTTATAACTAATTTTTAAAATATTTTCTATAAAATACTAAAGAATAGTCTCACAATTTCCCATATACAGTGGTGCCTTGTAAGACAAACTTAATTTGTTCCGGAAGCATGTTTGTCTTACAATGCAGATTTTCCCATAGGAAAAAATGGAAACTCAGACGATCGGTTCCACAACCCAAAAATATTCATATAAAAATATTAACTCTATGTTAAAATGATGACAAAACGCTGTAATCAAATTCAAAACACTGTTAATATAATACAGAAATCAATTACTGAAGTAGAACACTGTAATATACCGTACAATAAAACAGAAAAGAAAAACATTTATGGCCAAGGATGACTGTGTGTGCGCGTGCGTGTGCACTTGTGTGTTTCCAAGTTTTCAGCAGCCGCACCAAAGGCTGCTTGATGCAAATCTGCCTGATGCAAATCCTATTCTGTCTACTCAGAACCAAGTCCCATTCTATCCACTGGGGCTTATTCACAGGAAAGTGTGTAGGGTCCAGACAAGGAAGATGGTGGGGGGAAGAAGGGTAGTTGCAGTGGGGTCCAGGCAGGGGGAGGTCTTCCTTGGAAGGGGTTTTGAGGGGGGTCCAGAGCGGGTTCCAGGAGGGGGTTTCCCTCCTACCTGATGGTGGTTCAGCTAACTGGCTTGAGGAGACTGCAGGAGACTGAGTGGGGAGACTCAGAGGACGCTGCTGCCCAGTCACTGATACTGCAGGCAGGAGGAGAGGGAGCCCAGCCAATGGGCATTTGTCTTACAAAGCTTACAAGGCAGAATCCCATATAAATTTTGGTTCATCTTACAAAATATTTGTCTTACAAGGTACCACTGTATTAAGCCTCAGCTGCTTTTCCTCTTCTTCCTAATGTGAAATCTACATTCACCTTTTTGTAGGGAAAAAGCTGCTGCCTCATTGCCAAGACCTCTCTGCTCCCCACTACAAACTGCCATGGCTTCCTTGGATTTCAAAGCTTGTAAATCCTACGTGGCAAAGCCATAGCTAATCAGGTATGATACTTACAGCAAGTAATCCTTTCAGGAATCAGAGGGATAGCAGAACAGGTCTGGGCAAGATACCAACAAAAGGTGGGGAGGGGTGGAATCTCATGTGAATCATATATTTGTGAAACCACATGCTATACAGTTCAATACCTGAGAACAATGGTTTTGAAACTTTACATACAACTGCCATTCATGTCACTTTGTCCTTGCACAATGCACACTCACATGCTAACACTGTCACATTCTCAGAAACTTTATGCCCACCAATCAGAGGGACCACACGTGCCCAAACGGAAGTCCTAATGTTAGATTTGTTTTGAGATTGTTTTGTCAAAGAGAGAACTCAATTGGAGGCAATGAACAGAGGAGAAAATTTGTACTGATTCAGCATAGCAGCAGGAAAGAAAGCCATACACTAAAGAGAAAGGTCAAGAAAAAAATGAAAAGACATAATCAATGCAGGTCATGTATAAATGACCAATGGGAATAATGCCTTTCAACTCCAAATAGTGAGGGATCTTATATGTATGATCATTTTAAGGCATCATGATCACCGCAGTGTAGATGCAGCAAGGCTAAGAGCCTGAGCTACACTTAAATCCCTACTATGAATCTTGCCTCTGCCACAAAATCACTAGTAGACTTAGGGTGCAATCCTAACTGTGTCAACTCAAAAGTAAGCCCCATTGTGTTCAATGAGTCTTACTCCCAGGAAAGTGTATTTAGGATTGCAGCCTTAGACAAGCTTCTCAATTTGCTGCAGTCTCTCCCTATATCATGGGGATAATGAGATTGACCTACCTTACTGATACTGTAATACCTTTCAAAACACTATTTCCTTTAGTACTGATTCAACATGCTGCTCTGTGTGTGCCTGCCAGCTATTTTAGCTGATCACTGCATTCTGCACCCATTTTTTGCTTATTAATGTTGCACAATATTTTATAACGCTATTTTGCCCAGAGCTTGACTTTCCAGAATAAATCCCATGTTATGAGCATTACTGAATTGTTGTATATATTTCGGCAAGATAATACATGCAAAACATTCTGAATTCTATCAAAATACTAACTATACACATAGTATATTATCAGTACTTTATTTAATCTCTGTTCCATCCATACTTTCTTTGCAACTATTTCACAACGCAAAGTAATACACACACTTCCACAACCAACTCCCTTTGGCCTCTTTGCTTCATGAGAGACAATTAGCTTGTACCATTAATTTAATCAGCCAAATCATTTCATAACAGAATGTTAAGGAAAATGAATCAAGGTGAGCCAGACCTATTAAGCCGGTGTAATCTCATGTAGCACACTCCCAGTGTGGGCACCTGAGCTGGAAAATCAGGCTGGGTTTAGTTTCTAGATGTAATAAAGTCATGTGTCTAGAAGTCAGTATCATTTATTTTTCCTGAACAAAGAAAATGGAATATCAGATACATGCAATTTTTCTATTATATAGTATTTCTGAATCATCTACAACTGGGGAGTTTACCAGTTTGCACATACATACCTTCCTACTGCTTCATGACCAGCCAATGCAAGACCACCAGAAGCGTGTGTACAACCTCTCCAAAATTCTGGTTAGCAACTATTTTTGCCACTGTACTAGGTCAAAGCCATCTACCTACAAAAGTACCTACCATGAAGTTCTGCTATTATTGCTACTACTACTAAATTCCTCCATCACCTCTGGGCTGAGAACTGTATAGGGAAAGGAACTTTGGCAGAGGGGGGCAAGCAGCTGATGCCTACTTTAGAAGAAAATTAACAGCTGACTAAACAAAATTACAATTTACTATACAGTAAGCAGTTAAAAAAGTTAAATGAAAGAACGTAATAGTCAATATATAGCCAGTTTTGGTTGGATCACATAAAAGACATCATTCATCAGAAGACAGATCCACCTAAAAGCAGTTAACACCCAATTGTGATGATGCAGGCCTCCATCAGTCTTGGAAGACTATGGTATCGTGCTCGGCGCTGCATACGCTGCATGCGAAGCACGAAAGCCTGGGTTGGATTGTTATGGAGGTTAGGCTGTTACCCCAAGCCCCCCCTCTCCACGCCACTGAATTAGTCCAATGGAAAGGCAGAGCCGATACGATTGGATCCAGCTGGCGTCGCAGAGCTGGGCTAAGGACAGGAGCTCACCCTTTCTTGTGGGGCCGACCTGGGTCTCGAACCCTGGCCTGCTGGTTAACAAGCACAGTGTCTTAACCAATTGCACCACCCACAGCCCTTAATGTGATGATGATACATAGAAGAAAAAAACCAAATATTCATGTAAGAAACCTCTGGACAGATAAACTAAGCAATGCAACGATCACCCTCACTGGCATTCATTCTTCCTCCCATTATACACTTGCTTGTTTCACAGTAAATTTTGGTTGGGATTTTTTTTAATTTTAAAATTCTAAGCAAAGGCAATTAAATGAAACAGCAATGAAGTAGAAAATCCACATAAGCTATTTTGATACTTGTCAAAGCTGGTGAAAAAGAACAAAACATTGCATGAGTAGATAAAAAGAGAGTTGACCCAAATTAAAATGTGAAAGGACTTTTCTTTCCAACTAACATTTACACAGAAATAAACCGTTTTGGCGCTTCTTCACATTCCTTGGATTACCAATTATGGCCAGAAGCACAAGCTTGACACTGGGTGGTGTGACCCTATTAATCATCCCAATATCTTTTAACAAATTTTTAAAAGAAAGAATTAACGGTAGTTGTTTTAAAAAATCATTGATTTTTATTTCCTCTAGTATGACACAGTGAGAATGAAGCGGGGTGCTGCAGAACAAATACTTCAAAACAACTCTGACTAGTAAGCCAAGCTGTACCCTGCAAGGGAAAGTACATATTAACGTATCAGGAAGACTTAGGGTGAAATCCAGAGTAACTACGGAGAGTCCTTGCTCTGGAGTACGAACAAGTTACTCTGGATTGCAATATGAATTTCCCACACGTTTTCACTAGGTGGTGCAGTAACTACAGGTGCACGTAATGTCTCTTATGTGCTCCCGTAGTTACACTGGATTGTGAACTAAAGTCAGATTTCCAGAGATCTGAGAGTGAGGCTTGGACACATGCATAGCAAAGTGATCCTTGGCAATATTTTATTCCTTAAAACACAGGCTTCCTGTTAATTTGTAAATTTCCCTTTTCCTGCTCCCAGACGCATCATCCATAAAACTGCCAGAACTCCTTTTGCCTGCCTCCACCCATTTTATTAGCAGAAATTTTCCTTCTGTTTTGGGAGCCTGTGTGACATTTCATTCATAACCAGACTTTCAGTTTGGAGCTCCCAACAAATACTGCACTTTGTTCTTATTCTATCGCCTACGTTTTTTGAATTTTTGTGACCATTTCCTGACATAACAGTGCAATAATTATTTATACTTATTGAGAGAGAGAGAGCACCACTATGCAAAATTGACAAGTACTGGTAATTAATGACATAGGATCACAGGTAGTTTTTAGTACACACCTCTCTAGGTTAAAGATGTTATGATTGTCAACCTGAAGGTCAGCAGGTCGGAGGTTCGAGACCAAAGTACCATACAACGGAGTGAGCTCCTGTTACTTGCCCAGCTCCTGACAACCTAGCAATTTGAAAGCATGTACTGTAAATCATTTACTTAGCGTTATTCCCTCTTCATGGCAGAGTCTGCTTAAATTGACACAAGATGAGAAAACCTGTCGCAGGGCCTGTTGCCCTATAATTTAAAAGCATGTAAATACCAGTAGATAAATAGGCACCACTGTGGTAGGAAGGTAACAGCGTTCTATGCGCCTCTGGCATTTAGTCATGCTGGCCACATAATCACAGAGATGTCTTCGGGCAACGTTGACTCTTTTGCCTTGTAATGGAATGAGCACCACACTTAGAGTTGGTCACAACTAGCAGGGTAACCTTTATCTTTTTATACACTTCCCCTACCATATAACTATTCAAAACACAGAAGCTTTACTTTGGTGACTCCTAATCCAAAGAGCATTGCAAGCTGTTATAAGAGAGAACAGTTTAGATGCAGAGGGACATTTCTGTTTTTTGCCAAAGCAAATGTTCTGGCATATTCTTCATCACTAGGATATGTTAAAGGCACAACCTCACAAAAAGGAAAGCCTGGTTACTCTCCTTGGGTGTGATGAAGGACTCCAATGTCATTTTATGAGACATGAAATCTTGAAGACAGTGAGATCATAAAATAGACAGGCCAATGCACGCAGAAGGATGTTTTTGAATACTGAACTTAGATGATAGCAGAAGCACTATTTACAGCAGAGCATTTTTATGGTTGCCCCATCCTTCTAGCATGTGTCACTAAAATTTCTGGCAGACAAAAATTCAGCAGGTGCAGTTTCCCCACATTATTGCAAGGGATAGAGCATAGTATATACCTTTCCATTAACTTGCCATTCTTAATTCATTATCAGTTTTGCACCATTCACTCAATCACTGCCTTGCCTCTGGATTTCTAGGTTGATTCCCTTAAAGTAGGTAGTCCTACCTGTTGGACTGCCTTCTCAGTCCTTCACCTAGACCAGGGTCTCCAAACTCCGAGCCAGATGCGGCCCTCAGGGAGCCTCAATATGGTCCCCGGCAAGATGCCTCTATCCGGCCCTTGGGCAAGCCTTGCAATCTACTCCAATATGTAAATTTATTCAAATCTGAAATGTCAATGTCTATATTTACTCAAATCTAAAGCTCACCTTTAGCCAAGGTGAGTCTCCAGCCAAATTGAGTCTTCAAAATCAGAGAGTGTGTTAGATTTGATGGTTAATTAGATTTGAGTAAATAGGGTATTTTCATTATAAGTATAGGGTGCACATTAGATTCAATGGCACATTAGATTTGAGTAAATAGGGTAGTTTTCCGGCCCCCGACACCATATTGGAGAGCTGATGTGGCCCTCCTGCCAAAACTTTTTGGAAACCCCTAACCTAGATTAGGGGTTCCCAAACTGGAGTATGTGTATCTCCAGTTTGGGAGGTACCTTTAGGGGTGCTTGAAAAAGAATTGAATTATGGCAAGAAAGGGTAGGTTTGTATTAGAATGCCTTGAGGGTCTGGCAAGGCAGGAAGGAAGGCAGCTAGGAAGCTACAAAAACTTTGCCAACTGCTACTTTTTGGTCATCAGTGTGCGAATTAGCAGATATTAATCAGTGGCTGAAAACATATAAACTTGAAATAATAGCAACTGTCTTAATTTTGCCAATATGGAAAGGATAATTTATGTAGATAGGCTATTAAGAGGCAGGCATGTAAAAAACAAAAATACTGTGAAACACTGGCCTAAGCCCACAATACTGTTTTTGTTCCAAGGAGACGTGGGATATTTTTATTCCTATTAAACTTGAAAATCTGCCCTGCTTGCAGGGAAACCTGGGCAATAAACTTTTAAACAACTATGCTGATCAACATTATATGGCAGTGTTACTCAACCTGTAATATGGGTACCACTACTAGTACTTGAAGTGATGTCTGGAGTTACTTGCAGGACCCCTGGACTCTTGTTGTCTGGCAGTGAGACCAGGAATGTGATGTAACAAATAGGGATAAGAGGCTCAGTTTGGTGAGCAGAGCTCAAAAGCATGCTTTTTCTTGACCCTCCACCCATGACCCTTTTCTTGACCCTCCATCCATCAGGCTTCCCAACTCAGAAATAACTTGTGACATCATCATGAGGTCCTTCTAGTGGTGTTTTGAGTAGCTGGACCATGTAAAATAATACAGTGGAGGGAAAAGCTGAAAACATACTGTACTATGACATACCCACTGGGCAATTAAAGAGCAATCCTAACCAACTTTTCAGCATACGTGTGCCACTGTGGCATGTGCTGCATACTGCAGTTTTGGGGGGGGGCAGTTGTGGAGGCCGACACAAATAAGGCAATGTTTGTTACCTTAGCTTAGATTTGCATTGCCCCTTACCAATGGAGCTTAAAAAATTTGTTAGAATTGCACACTTAAGTCATATATTACAAGTGCCAACACTTTAGACATTCATTATTTTTCCTTTCCAAAAAAAGACCTTGATTCTTCCGATTTAATTCGCTATAATCAGGTATAAAAAAATGGATTTCACAAGAAGGAAGTAGAGATGGAAATATTTATTTATTTACTTAAGGGATTCACTCAACCTTCCCCTGAACAACGCAAGTGCTGAAGGTGACTTACAAAGAAAAGCTCCCCTCCTGCTGTAATCACAACAATCCTGTGAGGTAGTTGAGGCTGAGAGCGAGTGGCTGGCCCAAGAACATTCAAGAAGCTTCATGGCCAAGGATAGATTTGAGCCTGGATCTTCCAGTGGTTAGGCTCTTGCTAACCACAACACCATCCTGCTACTCTGAATGTGGGGGTGGGGGTGGGGGTGGGGGTGGGGGAAGGTTCCTTTGAATACTCACAGAGTGCCTTTCCCACCTCTCTAAGTATAAAACAGAGTGTCTTTCCCACCTCTCTGAGCATATACAACTGCCTTTCATACCTCTCTCTGAGCAAACACAGAGTGTGTTTCCCTCTTCTTACTGGGCATAAACAGAGTGCCTTTCCCACCTCTCTGAGCACATACAGCCCTTCCCTCCCCTCTCTGAGCACACAGAGCACCTTTTCCACCTCTCTAAACATAGTGCCTTTCCCTGAGCATACACAAAGTGCCCTTCCCTCCTCTCTTTGACCATACAGTGTCTTTCCCTCCTCTGAGCATACAGTGCCTTTGCCACCTCCCTTCAGCATACACAGTGTGCCTTTCCTTCCTCTCTGAGTATATACAGAGTGCCTTTCCCTCTGAGCACACACAGGGCGCCTTTGCCATCTCCCTCTGAGCATACATAGAGTGCCTTTCCTTCCTCTCTCTGAGCATACAGAGACTTTCCTTCTGAGCATATAAAGAGTACCTTTGCCATCTCTCTCTAAACATACAGTGCTTTTCCCTCTGAGCACGCACAGAGTGCCGATCCCTCCTCTTTCTGAGCATGCACAGAGTGCCTTTCCTTCCTCTGAGCATGCACATCTCTAAACATGTACAGAGTGCCCTTTCCTCCTCTCTCTGAGCATACAGTGCCATTCCCTCTAAGCATACACAGGATGTCTTGGCCACCTCCCTCTGAGCATACATAGAGTGCCTTTGCCATCTCTCTCTAAACATGCAGTGCTTTTCCCTCTGAGCGTGCAGAGTGCCTTTCCTTCCTCTGAGCATGCACAGAGTGCCCTTCCCTCCCGCAGCTGTTCTCAGCCTGCAGAGGCTCCCCTGCCAGAAGAACTGCTGGGCTTTCCCAGCCATGCTACTGAAGGGGAGGGGGCTTGATTGACAGGGCGCGCAGCCACTCAGAAGACGACAGGCAGCCCCCTGGACCAATCAAGTGTCAGGAACAGGGGAGGGCGGGGCTAAGTGTACCTTCCCCTCATTCCCCAGCTCCGAACGAGGGAGGGTCCCTACTGCGGCCAAGGGGGAGGAGGCCGCTCCGGCCGGGCTCGGCTCCCGCGGGCCCACCTGCGGTTGTAGCTGTGCTCGTCCTCGTTCTCGCAGTCGCTGCAGTGCTCGTGGTCGTTCTCCTCCCGCGACGGCCGCTTCACTGCTGTCTCACTGTCGTCCGCCATCTTGGCAAAGGGAAACCTCACCGCCTGACGCGCCTGCGCAATGCCCAAAGCCAGGCCGAGATTGGACGACGGGTCGCGTTGCATTCTGGGGCGCGTAGTTCATCGCTGTCTCGAGGGGGCTCTTGACAAAGCGCGTGAGGAACAAGCGCGCCCATTGACCATTTGGGGGAAGCCGAGACGCTACCCTACGGTGGCCGAGCGGGTTCCGACTTTCAGGTGCATTCTGGGAATTGAAGTTTTCTGTGGCCTATAAGAGTAGCAGTGGGACAATCCCTTTGTCAGGATCCACCAACATCTCATAGTGTAGTGTGTGAACCTCACTGCTTTGTGGTGTGTTAGTTGGTCCCAATAAAGGTGTTGTGTTACTGCTCTTGCTTATGGCTTCATGGGGTACTTCTGTGTATTTAGGCACAGTGTGATCAACAGGCTTTATTCCTAGGAGTAAAACCTGAGTAGGTACTATGAGTAGACAGTACCAAAGACATGAGGAAAATAAAAGCTAAAAACACTCATTTCTATGACTTTAAGTAGTTAATTTTAACAATATATTGCCCATTACAGAGGCGCCTGACGAAACAAATTTAATTTGTTCCGGAGGCATGTTTGTTATGTGAAACGTTCTTTAAGTGAAGCAGATTTTCCCATATGAAATAATGGAAACTCACACGATTGGTTCCACAACCCCCAAAATATTCATATAAAAATATTAACTGGTAGTAAAAATGATGACAGAACACTGGGATTGAATTCAAAACATGCGTTCAATGTGCATGATCTTATGAAGTCTACTTAGGCTGCAGTCCTAAAGACACTTTCCTGGGAGTAAGCTCCATTTGTGTGCATGATCTGCCAGGCCTTCCCACTTAGCGCTCTGCACCAGGGATGTTTAGGTGACCCTCAGGAAAGCTCCAAGCGACCCCCAAAGGGGTCCCGACCCCCACTTTGAGAAACACTGCTCTAGTTGGTCTGTTGAACTCCCTGCCACAGGGTGTAGGGATGGCATCTAGCCTCAATTTCTTTAAGAAAGGTTTGGATAAAATCCTAAAGGAAAGGACCATCACAGGTCAGAAGCCATGAGGGATGCATGTAGACATGGACAACCTCCAAATGCAGAGGAGAACGTCTGGATGCAGGTGTCTTATGTGCTCCCTCAAGCATCTGGTGGGCCACTGTGTGATACAGGAAACTGGACTAGATGGGCTTCTTTGGTCTGATCCAGTGAAGGCTCTTATTATGTTCTTTATTTAGTTTATCATTCAATGGGGCAGGATGTTTACAATAGGGATCTGGGAATGGCACTTTTCTTTGCAACTTCCTTGTCATGCTCAAGTAGTTACTTGTTTCAAGCCTTCAGTGACCTTCACTATTCCACCATAAAGACTGATGGAGTTTAAAGAATTAATTCATAAGAGTCCTTCATAAGTTCCCTGCTGGCATTTCTCACACTTGCTGGTGACATCTTAGTCACTCAGCGGAATGCGCAGATAACAAAACTACCCCAAAACTTCATCTTTCACTCAGCAGAAACTACTCAGCTCCTTGTATTCTTGGTGAGTTGGGAGCCAACAAAGTGACTGGCAGTACCATCTTGTATACCATGAATGGTAAGTCTTGCTGCATTCATACTGGGGGTACAATCCTTAATCAATTTAGGCCAGCACAATTCACCCATCTCCCTGTTCCTGTGGTGATATGGGCATGCTTGCTAACTCCCCACCACCACCAAGGAGTGACACAAAAGTGCCCCATGGCACTTTTCTTACACCTCCAGGCAAACATGTGACTTCTGCCAGTCTAACTGGGGCTTTCCCTCAGGTAAGTGTTCACAGGATGGCAGCCTAAGGAGACTGTTTGAATTCAGGTGGCTGAAAACTGAATGAAACCACAACCAAATACTGTATATATAAGAGTTCATTTTAAAAAAAAATGTACTTTATGTTGGTAATGGCAAACAGAAAAAATTATCTACCACCATCATGTGATGCACCACTGTCAAGTGAAGCACATCTGGGTTTTCCAGGACCTTCGCCTCCCTAATCAGCAGGATAATACTCAGTTTATTTATAAGATTTCTATCCCATCTTTCCTCTGTGGAAGAAGACACCCAAGGTGGGTTACAATTTACAATAAGCAACATGCAATAAATATACAGTGATGCCTCACGTAACAAATTTAATTCGTTCTGGAGGCATGTTTGTTACATGAAACTTTCTTTACATGAAGCGGATTTTCCCATAGGAAATAATGGAAACTCGGACGATTGGTTCCACAACCCCAAAAATATTCCTATAAAATATTGACTGGATGTAAAAATGATGACAGAACACTGGGATTGAATTCAAAACATGCATTCAGTGTGCATGATCTTATGAAGTCTACTTAGGCTGCAGTCCTAAAGACACTTTCCTGGGAGTAAGCTCCATTTAACACAATGGGGCTTACTTCTGGGTAGACATGGTTAGGAGGCTGCAATCCAAGACACCTTCAAAGTGTCTTCCCACTTTCTCCTCTCCATCCTGAGCCTCTCTCTTCCCTGCTCCCTTCTGGCTGCCCCTGAGCTGCTTCCCTCTTCTCCACTGCTGTTCTCTGCCTTCTGCCCAGCGGACACCCAGCCACAGGAGGAACAGTGCAGAAATGTTGCTTTCACTGTGGGCAGGCGCGCTAGGCAGCCCTGATGCTTTTTAAAAGGGCTGCCAGCCAGTGTATCTGCCCCAACTGCCAACAAATGTGTTTGTTATATGAAGCACAGTTTGTTATGTGAAGCAGAATTCTAGAGAAATTTTTGTTTGTTACGTGGAACACACTTTACGTGAGGTGTTTGTTATGTGAAGGCACCACTGTATTAAATTAAAAACTGTTACACATTCTTCCTCATATATATGGGTAACTGATTGACTGATCAATGCCCAGCCAAAACCACCTGACCTAGAAGCATGAAATTTGAGGCATTTATTCTTTCTGTGCAAGCTGGTACCTGCTAGGCGTGCCCAGTAGTGCCCACTGCTTGGTGATGCCGGATCCCACTGTCTGGTGCCCAGTCATGCACAGTAGGGGTGCCCAGTGTTGCTCAATGGTGCGCGGGAGGTTTTGTATGCCTGGTGGTTTCCAGTGCTCAGGGGATCCCAGTACTGTCTAGTAGTGAAGCCTGGTGGTGTTGAATGGTGCCCATTACTGCCCGCCACTATCCCCTGATAACCTCCAGTGCCCGGTGCCTACCAGTGCCCACCAGCACCAACTACCTGGTGCCCAACTCCTGGTGCCCAATAGTGCCTGCCGGTGCCCAGCCATACCTGAGGCCTACAAATATTCTTGGAATATTACTCCTGGAAAGATGGGTAAATTCTGCTAGTAATTTATGAATTACAAGCAAGCTACATGTTGCCTGCTCACAAAGAAGGACAATGAAGATATTTTTTCCCAGGCTGAAGAAGTGGACATGTCCATGTCCTGGAAAAACAGAACAAATGGTTAGCCTATGAGTAGGTCCTGTTAAACCCAGAGGGGCTTCTGAGCAGAAATGAATAGGATAGCACCATCAGTCATTCTCATAACTCTCTTCAGAGGAAAAAGTAATTTATTTTTAGCATTGACTGGAAAAAAAGATAAATCAATTCCTATTTGAAGACATGAATTGTGTTCAAGTAATGCAAAATTCAATTGTTTATGTGAGCAAGGGGGTTTCCACAGCAGTGATTCTCCACCAGTAGTATGGGTACCACCAATAGTACTTGAGGGAGTTATCTAGTGGTGGGATTCAAATAAATTAACAACAGGTTCTATGTCCTAATAATCTAAATTAAGATCAGGTTCTATGTCCCATTAGTAAAAGGTTCTCAGAACCAGGTGCTCATCAGCAAAGGGTTCTACAGAACCTGTGGAAATCCCCTAAAGCCCACCACTGGACCTAGTGATACTCTCAGGACCCGATGGATACCTTGCCACCTAGCAGCAAGATCAGGAATGTGACACAACTAACAACAGTAGGAGGCTTATCTTGAGACAGAAAGGGTTAAAAATATAAGTTTTATAGAAAGCAGAATCTAAGAATCAAGTCTGACAGATCTAGTCTTAAGAAATGAAAAAGCCCATGGTCTAAAACATTCCTGCTTCAGAGACACAACCAAAGGTGGTAACAATTGTTGTGGGAACATCTTGGCAATACACAAAGAGTAATTTACAAGTCAGGATGGCCCCAGGAACTGACCTTGCTAGATAAAAAAAACCAGAGCTAGCTTGAGTATCTTGAAAGAGTAACAAATAGTTGGGTACATGTGTAACACCAGGGAACCTGGAAATGTACTGGAATTTATTGTTGCCAGCTGATCAGCAAATGAGAACCAAGCGGTCCTGATGATGCTGAATGTTTTGTATGGGTGATGGGAAAGGGTATAAAAATGCACTCTGCCTTCTACCCTGAGCCTCTCTCTGTGTTTGCTGCATCACATATTGCCTCCCAAACACAAAGTAACTGGCAATGATATCATTTCCAGTTATTTCCAGTATTACTTTTAATAGGTGAAATGTGTGAAGAAAATGAGTGAAAGAAATCAAAATGTTGGACACCCAAGAAAAATGAAAACACTCATGTGTATTGCTTTCATATGGTTAATGTTAATTTAGGCTGCAATCCTAAAAACAATTTCCTGGGAGTAAGACCAATTGAACACAATGGGACTTCCTTTTGAGTAGACATGGTTAGGCTTGTGCTCATGTTAATAAAGGCTGCAATCCTAAACACACTTTCCTGGGAGTAAGACCCATTGAACACAATGGGGCTTACTTTTGAGTAGACATGGTTAGGATTTTGCTCTAAAATTTACATATTAGAGTTTAAACATTACATATTACAGTGGTACCTCGCTTAACAAATGTTTCACATAACAAGCAAAAATTTCCAAGAAATCTTGCTTCACATAACAAGCAAAAATTTCCAAGAAATCTTGCTTCACATAACAAGTTCTGCTTCATTTAACAAGCAAGAGTGCTATGGGCACAATTGCTATGCACCCCTGATGCTCCGCATGGCGGTTCTTTAAAAGGGCTGCCAGCCAGTGCTGCTGCTTCTAACTGCCCCCAACTTGGGCACAGTTGCCTGGAGGTGCCAGAGGCAGCTCCCCTAACTGCCCCCAAGTGCCCCCACCTTCCACCTTGAACTTCCAGCAGCAGCCCAGGTAAGCCTCCCAGGAGGGTGTCTGATAGTCTCCTAGCTATGTCTACTCAGAAATAAACCCCATTGTGTTAAATGGTGCTTACTCCCAGGATAGTGTCTTTGACTGCAGCCTCTTAACCATGTCTACCCAGAAGTAAGCCCCACTGTGTTAAATGGGGCTTACTCCCAGGAAAGTGTTTTTAGGATTGCAGCCAAGTAAGTAGACTTCATAAGATCATGCACATTGAATGCATGTTTTGAATTCAATTCCAGTGTTTTGTCATCATTTTTACATCCAGTTAATATTTTTATATGAATATTTTGGGGGTTGTGGAATCAGGCGTCTGAGTTTCCATTATCTCCTATGGAAAAATCTGCTTCACTTAAAGAGCGTTTCACTTAAAGAGCAGGGCTGCAGAACAGATTAAGCTCTTTATGTGAGGCACCACTGTATTTAATTTGGGCTGCAATCCTAAAGACACTTTCCTGGGAGTATGACCCATTGAACACAATGGGGCTTACTTCTGAGTAGACATGGTTAGGAGATGATGGTATGTATTATTACATTTAAAACTATTACATACAATTTACTGCATGTAATTTATTAATTACAAGAAGGCTACATGCTGTCTGTTCCCAAGGAAAAGAAGGGTAATGAAGATGGCACAAGACTGAAAAAGAGGACATGTCCTTTGCCCTCACATCCTGCCCTTCTCAGTGAGGCAATTCTTCCCTTCATTTTGACTTCATGCCTGGAGAGCCAAAATCCTACAAGAGAAGCAGCGATTGGTTGAATCGTCCCTCGTGACTCCAGTCAGCCAATAGAAAGTCACGAGAGTCAGACGTGATTGAAGCAAAAGAGAGAGGTGTAAGTACTGCAGAGGTGGATGAGCTGGCTGAGTTGGGGGGTTCAGGACCTGGAAGGGGCCAGGCCAGCCTATTACTTAGGAGGAGCTGGCTTGGCTTCCAGGGTGAGGAGCTTGGAGGCTTCTGAGCATGTGCAGAGTTCAGCAGCAATCAGAACTGCTGCTGCAATCAGTTCTCATTTCTGGATTCGGGGGAAGGGATCCCAACCAGGGACTGATGGAGGGTGGGCAAGGAAGGGTATGTGCCCCCCCATAAACTGGGGAAGGGTGCCCTGTGGGGTGGGAAGTGGGGTGCCAAGGGAGGACCCACTGGCAGTGAGATCCTGCCCAACCCAGGTGTACCCACCTGGAAGAGGCAGCCCCAGAGGGCAGTGGGAAGTGATGCCCAGAGCCACTTGGGAAGTAGATCTGGGTTCAGTTCTGGGCAGGAGGGGGACTAGGTCTACCCTGCTGGTAGATGTGGGCTAAAGTTTGGGCAGGAGGCAGTCCAAGTCTACCCACTTGGTGGGTAGCTTCAGAGGATAGTCTACCCAATAGGTTGATCTAGGCCCAATCCTAAGCAGGATAGAGCTCAAGATTACCCATCTGGAAGAGGTAACCCCTGAAGAGGTATCTGGAAGAGGTAGGCAGTGGAAACTGGTGCCTACATTTACTTGGCAGGTTGATCCGGTCTTGTGTCTCAGCAGGAGGGACCCACCTGGAAGAGGATGCTCCAGAGCAGTGGTTCTCAAGCATTGCAACCTGGGACCCCCTTTCTGAGAATGACAATCTGTTTGGGAACCTCTGGAAGTGATGTCATAGCTGGAAGCGACATCACTGTGGTGCCAGAGCTCATCCATGCCTACTTGAAAATGTCCCATTGTGTTCAGTGGTACTTACTCACAGGAAAACATCCAAGATAGTGGCACTCAGTGCCAGATTCCAAGACAGTGATCCCCAGCTTTTCGTGACCCCCTTGAAATGAAGTTGTGATCCCCCCAAGATGGTCTCAACCCTCCACTTTGAGAACCACTGCTCTAGAAAGTCATCAGAGTGGAAGTCCAGGTCTATTTGGTAGGTAGACGTGGGCAAGAGGGAGCCCAGGTCTACTTGCACAGCAGGACTTTGGTCACAGGGGCCAAAGTTCAGCTGGGATCCTCAGTCTATCTGTCTGCTCGACCTGGTCTCTGGAGTGAAGGTAGTTCTCATGGTAGCCCTAACACAAACACTGGATCCATTCCTGGTTCCAGGTTAGAATAGCAAGCTCTTTTTAGGAACGAAAGAAAGCTTCATGCCCTCCACCAAACTTGTAGCCAGTTGCATTAACTTCATAGATATAGGCTGCAATCAGTGGTGGGCTCCAGCAGGTTTGCACCTACCCTATAGAACCGGTTGTTAACCAAAGATAGGACATATAAAGTTTAAAAATAGCCATTTAAAAGTGGTTGCCAGATGGGCATAGAACCGGTTGTGAATTTCTTTGAATCCCATCACTGGCTGCAATCCTAACACCTGATCAGGCATATTCCCATGTTGGCCTGGGAGTGTCATAAAAATGCCATAAGACACTCCTGGGGAAGGGTTTGGCCAGTGCATAGAAATGCGCTATCCTCCCTACATCACAACGGGAAGACTGTTGAATTGTGCCGGCCTAGGTTAGGATTGTACCCATAGTTGTTTAAAAATGGGTTCTGATCATAGATCAATGAAAAAGGATGTGCATCGCGACATCAGCTAGGCAAATGTGATTATTGCCACATCAGAGGGCCAAATTAGATATTGGAGATATGGGAGAACAGGGAAATTGTCAATTTTCCTCTGTGGGGCATGTAACTGTTGGGGATTGGGGAAGAGTAAGTCAGATTTAGAAAAGTACAGGAAGAAAAGTTACACATGCACAAGCATGCACACGCCTTCTGAGTACTGCAGGCCTGATCTAAATCAAATCTCCCGAAAGTGCTGTTTCCAGGGGAAGAGAATCTCCTGATATTTGGCCTTGAAATGTTATACAGGATATTTTGCAACAGCAAAATTTAAAACTTCTGGGAACGAATGGATGATTTTGTGTTTAGTATAGATTTGTACATTTATTTTTTATTGACTCGCATATCTCACTTTCAGAATTTCAAAATCTTACCCTTGAGGAAGAGGGCCTATCATTTGCCACTTAAAATAGATTAATTAGTGTTGTCAACTGTCAGGTATTCAATGTATCTATTAGACCTGTTTGCCTCCAGCTCAGTATCAAGTATTTTGCTGAGTCAACTAAATAATTTAATTGTCTTCTTCATTGACCATGAACCCTAATGTGTCAAATTGGCATTGTTGGTGCTTTGTTGGTTCAAATGATTCAACTGGTTTCACCCTAGAGACACAGAAGGTTGTATTATTGGGAGATGCCTTTGGAAGAAATGGAATTCAATGGAAGAAATAGGCACAGATTTAAATCCCCTATTGCCAGAAAAAAGGATTTCAGATAGCATGAATGAAAAAGAGCATCTGTCTCAAATTTCATCATGCTTCACATATCTTAAATTGCAATCCTAAAGACACTTTCCTGGGAGTAAGATCCAGTGAATATAATGGGGCTTACTTTTGAGTAGACATGGTTAGGATTGTGCTCTCACTGAACCAGTCAAAATCTGGCTGTGCTTGTGATCAGTAGTGTTAGGAACCCGATTTGTGCTTTATAATTGTATTCACTATACACCAGTAACTTGTACATACATGTAAGAAAATTAGGGCCTGCTATAAAAATAGGACAAAATAGTTCAAATATAGGGCCTACTATTTGAAGGGATGGGACAAAATAGTTTGAGAGGGTAGAAAGGCAGTATTAGGGTTCCCCAAAATAAGAGAGTCTTTAGGTGTTAACAGACCTGGTTTCTACTTTGGTCTGGTCTTGGTTTTTTATTTTTATTCCCCCCAATAGTCACACCTTCAGGGAAAAATATTTGTATTAATAATAATCATCCACTTTTTATGTAAGAAGATTCTGAACTGTTTTTGTGAACTCCCTGTGTATTGATGTTGAAAATGTCTGAATCTGATTGATTTATCTTATCTAATTCTGTATTCCCCACCCCAACAGTCTTTGTTGGGTTCTCCTTTTTTCAGGAAACCAGCAATTCAACTCCTTGATTTGAGTTTTGGCTCCTAGCTGATAACAAATCTTCCTACAGCAATTCCCATTCAAACTTCAGGTACACACACAGATAAAAGAGGGCCCTTTAGCACCCAGCAATAACCCAGCCATTAAATTTAGTAAGCAGCAATCCAAAAACATTTGCTTAAACCTTTATAAGAGAGGTCTTCCTCTAGAATTTTTCTCTCCCTCCCTTCAACCCAATATACTTGTATTGACTGCTCTACAAGTCAGGTAAATATACTATCCTTGGAAACCTTTTCAACCTTTCTTTCCAACCTTTTCTTTCCAACCTTTCTTTCTGTCTTTATTGGTTAGCAATTTGGTAGAAGTACAGCAACTCCAAAAATCCTTCCCTATAGTCCGCATCCTTTTTCTGATTTATCTTGGGAGCATCAAATACCTTTCACATGCAATCACCATGAAAGCCAAGTATACTGTATTCAGTTGTTGGAAGAACATAGAAATAATTTTGTTTCCATAACTTTCCATATACATTATTTTTACCTTTGTCCGTATGTAATAAAACCATAATCTTGAACTGAAAATTATCTTTCTGTCTCCTCATTAAGCAAAAGGGCATTACGCCACCTTGTTATCCAGCCTTAGGTCCCAATATTCCAATAAGGGCAGTGTAATAATTCCCCAAACAAAAGCAGCCCTTTTGTAGCTTAATATCCCTTTCTCTGTCTTTCCCCCTGCAGGACAGGATGTTTCTGGTGGGACTCTCTGGTGGTATTGCATCAGGCAAGAGCACAGTGGTGGCTGTGCTACAGGAGCTCGGCTGTGCCATTATTGATGCTGATGTTATAGCTCGGCAAGGTGAGTTGTGTGGCCAGTTTGTCCCTTTGTGCTGTATAGATGTGTGCAGAAGGTGGATGACTACAGTTCACCATGGGATCACTAGCCCTTTCTTGGTGGATTATCTGGTCCCTACTTATCATTCTTGGAAAGAAGCTGAACTACTTTGATCCAATTGAGCAAGCCACTTTGACTCTTAAGCGAGAACACAGGCTTAGGGCTAGATAGATGGATAAAACTTTATTACAGTCAGAAGACCAGCCATGACTTAGGGCAAAATCCAGAGCAGTTACGGATCCTCACAATTATGTCACCCTCTAGGGTTATCTTATGGAAAGTCATCTTAACTGCTCTGGAGCGAAGGGCTTAATTTCATTTTAGGATATAGGCCTTAGGATGCAATCTTAACCAATTTAGGCTGGCATAATTCACCCATCTCTCCTAGGAGTAAAGGCCATTGCATATCTGTACATTGGCCTGAATTCCCCAGGAGTGACACACTTTTGTGACACTCCCAGGCCAGCACAGGACTTGTGCTGGCCTAACTGGGAGTTAGGAGGATTACAGCCTTAGAAACTCTTTCCCTAATAGACTGGAGTACATTTGCAAAGGATGTGGCCTAGCTGAGGTCTTCCAGCTTGCAATATGTTTTGCTTATAACCTTGGACTGACTAAGAGGGGTCTTCATGTTAATGCCTTTTCTCTTTCCTCAGTGGTCCAGCCCCATTTCCCAGCATACCAGCAGATAGTGCATTGCTTTGGTCCCGAAATTCTCTTGGAAAATGGCGAGATCAATCGTGAAGCTCTAGGAAGCATAATCTTCTCCCAGCCTGACAAACGGAAACTGCTGAATTCCATCACTCATCCTGCCATCATGAAGGAGATGCTAAAACAGATCTTGAAATACTTTGTGCTTGGTAAGCTGCTGCTGGTGGAGATGGCAGATTTCCACTGCTGAAACCTTGGGGCATCACTTGGTGCAGACAAAAGTTACACCATTTCTTATAACTATACATTTTTCCTTTACCACCAGAAGAGGAAAGGCAGGAAAAGGCATCTTTGCCTGCTTCATTTGTTCCATTTTTGTGTGTGTGATCATCCATTTATCGCTGTATGTCTGGAGAATTCTCCTCCTTTATACTTGCCCTTTGCGTTTTTTACTCCCTTAACGTGGCTTTAAAGAGCATTTACAAAAGAATCTTTGGGAAGCATTGTGCATAATGTCACACCTTCTGAAACACTCACATGTTCCCCTCCCCAAAGAACCTCTGCTCTTCCCAGCGCTCCTATAAAAGCTCTTTCTGAACTCGATAAGCTGAAATAATAGTTTGACAGCTAGGACTTCTGCATTTGTTCTTCTGATAGCTATAACAAATATAGCTGTCAAACCCATCTAATCAAGTGCCTGATATTATCGTCGGCTGCTTTGGAGGCCTTGGGGCGGAAAAGAAGGATGTCCTTACTATAATGTGTTGGAGCTTATGGGGGAGGGGGGCAGACAGGAGAACAGAGAAGGGGCAAGGAACAGTTCTCCAGTGATTAAGGCTGAAATCCTAAAGACACTTTCCTGGGAGTAAGACCTACTGAACACAGTGGGGCTTGCTTTTGAGTAGACATGGTTAGGATTGTGCTCTAAAGCAAGTATCAGCACCCCTGGAATAGACGGTGAGAGAGGAAGGCGTGTAGAGGGAAAATGGTAAAAAATCTTCAGAGCTCCCAAAGCAACAGGATGTTTTTTTATTAAGAAAGATGTTTATGTAAATGAACCTTATTTGGATTAACTCAGCTGTGATTATTCAAATTAATATGACAGCCCCATCAGCATACATGGTGCTTGACAGCATTTCCTGAAATAAAAATAGACAGGTCCCTGCCCTTGGGAAGTTTACAATCTAAATTAGACAATGGGAAGAGAAAGAGAGAGAGACAAGGGATCATGAACGTGAGCAAACGCTGTTAGGGATATTTAAACTTGCCGTTAGGGATATTTAAACTTGATCGCAACTGGGAAAGAGGACCAAGCTATTACATCCTAGGTGTTCAAGAAGGGAGTTTTATACATGGGGGACAGTAAAGGAGAATGGGCAGATTGTGTTTAGAGAGCAAGAGACTTTCAGGCAACTGAGAATGATAGCCTTGGGGTTATGTTGGGATGGGGTGGGCTGGGATGTAACAGACCTAAAGATCAGGAAGGACAAGGTAGCAGAGGATTATCTGGAAAGGAAGAAATGTGTTGGTAAATACAGGTATCCCCTGTTTCTGACAGTTCATTTGTTTTCTGATCATCCACTCTTTCAGCACCTTTCAGTTTTACGCAGAAATTCATTCAACACATGATCCACCCTTTCAATCTCTCTGCTGTTCTAAGGAACAGCACCAGTGGCTTCCCTTACTCAAGGAAAGGGGATAAAAGTCCCCTTCTGCCAAGGAGGCCTCAGCAACTGCCTGGGGTGTGTTGGATGCTGTGACAGCCACTTTTACACTGCAACAGCCCCTCAAGCTGGACAGCTAGAAGATAAGACACTCAGTTTCCCGTACAATATTTACACAAGCGACTGTGGGTGGTTCAAGTGGTTAAGACACTGTGCCTGTTAACCAGCAGGCCAGGGTTCGAGACCCGGGTCAGTCCCACAAGACAGGGTGAGCTCCTGTCCTTAGCCCAGCTCTGCGACGCAGCTGGATCCAATCGTCTCGGCTCTGCCTTTCCATTGGACTAATTCAGTGGCGTGGAGAGGAGGGATTTGCTGCTTGGGTAACAGCCTATCCTCCATAACAATCCAACCCAGGCTTTCATGCTTCGCATGCAGCGTATGCAGCACCGAGCACGATACCATAGTCTTTCAAGACTGATGGAGGCCTGCTATTTACACAAACAGGCAAACTGCAGGAGTGCTGCTGTTTGCAGGGTAATTTGCCACTGTCTTGCAAAATGAAGGAGCTCGGCTCTTTCGAGGGCTTGTTACTAGCTATCTAATTTATGAATAGTTTCATGGTTGAATCAGTTATCTGATTTTTCCATCACCCATAGAAAGAAGCTCTGCATGACCTATCAGACATTCGGTTACAACCAAGTGGGTCCTTGATACACAGTAAAAGAAAATCGGATCAAGGCAATACAGTGCAGTTAAAAGTAATATAATTTTCAGTAACTGATTTTTTAAAATTCACTTTATTTTTCTAGGCTACCGTTATGTGATCCTGGATATCCCCCTTCTCTTTGAAACTAAAATTCTGACCAGATTCATGAAATATACAGTTCTTGTGTACTGGTAAGGATATCTCTGGGAACCATAGTGATGCTATAAATAAAATGTTGGACAAGGACTGGACCCCTGGAAGTAATGACTTGCACACATATATGCACTCGCTAGAAGTAACGGGACAAAAGATGACCTGTGTATTGTAAGGAGCTTCGATTAGATGAGATGACTAAGACAGTATGTTAGTACATACATGCACATAGCCTTATGGAATTTCTCCCACTGGTGTTAACCAACCGTCATTGCAGATCCACCGTAGGAGGAGGGACATTTACCCTACCATAGGGACCCAAAGGCAACTCCTTATCTCTTTCCATACATGGAACCATACAGTATTAACCATTCAGTGGGAGAATGTCAAGATAAGGGACTCCTTAAGTCCTGTGCTTGCCTGGGAGTGTCACAAAAGTGCTGTAAGGCACTTCTGTGCCACTCCTGGGGGAGGGTAGGTCAGTGCATGGATATTCACTTGTCTCCCTACATCACCACAGGAATGGAAAGACCACAGGATTGCACCCTAGGTCATGTTAGTGAGTGTATATGAGAGAAAATATCAGAAACTACCTAGGGTGGAAAAATATCACAAAGATCTTCAAAATCAATACAACCAGTGGTGGGCTTCAGGGAGTTCTCACAGGTTCTATAGAACCCTTTGCTAATGAGCATCTGTTCTGAGAACTGGTTAGTAATGGGGCATATAACCTGTTGTTAATTTAGGTTATTAGGACATAGAACCTGTGGTTAATTTATTTGAATCCCACCACTGAATACAACCTTTTCATTTACTTAATTTCTCTTTCTTCCATCAGTGACCCTCAAGCCCAGCTGTCCCGCCTGATGCAGAGGAATGGATTGATTCAGGTAGAGGCGGAGGCTCGTATCAATGCCCAGATGCCCATCAACCAGAAGATCAAACTGGCCAGCCACATCATTGATAACTCGGGGGATGTTGAAACTACGCGGAAGCAGGTCCTGAAATTGCACACATCCCTGGAGGACTCCCTAGACTTCCTTTGGGTGCGCGTCTTGGCAGTCTCAGTAGTGGCTGGGATTGGTAGCCTTGCGTATGCTCTCCTGAAGCGACTCATCTTTTAATTTGCCTTTCTTTTATAACATGGGGCCAAATCTTTACGTAGTGGACTCATCTGCTTTGAAAGGATTAACAGAGTTCTGCATCCTTAAACTCAACATTTCTTAACACTGCTCTACTAACATACAACTTGCCATTGCTCTGTCCTTAGAGGTGTCACCAGAAATAACCAGCAATGATGTCATTACCAGTTACTTCCAGTTCAGAGACCACGATGGGAGTTTCTAAGATTAATAAGAGGTGGGCAAGCAAGCTTTTTCTTGCACTCAAAACCTGCACTAGAGCGCTGCCCACCAATTCTAGCTTCCTATCACCAGTGGAAGTTCCTGTCGCAAGCTCACTGCCAGGTGATGGGTGCTGTGCATGACACCAAACACCACTCAGTGTACCACTGTTGGTATCCTTGCCACTTGTTGAGAACTGTTGCTTTGTTCTCTTAATGCAGATGTATCCCCTACTCCAGCCAAAAACCAGACTAAGAATTCAACTAAAGTCCTTCATTTCTTTCTTTGTAAAGTTCAGAAGATGAATGTCTCCTATGATTCTTGGCTGCCTTTCTTTGTTTCTTACAAAAGATTAGCCACTGTTGAAGTGTGGATATATGGAAGACAGTTGGAGTTCATTTTACTAAGGCTAGTGGAACTGTTGGGTTGGCTGTGTTGAGGATTGTGAGTGACAAACTCAACAAGATATTTCCTGTTTGGTTTCTTTTCTTAACATCCTGAGTCCTTCCCTCACTCCAAGATGAAAATATCTGCTATCTTGGACTGTTTTATTTTTGTTTTCATGGGTCTCCAGGAAGGTGGTCAGTTTCTCACCATGAGGTGACGGAGTGGGCAAAAGTTCAAGTGCACTCAACCAAAATTCACAAAGGCAAATTAAGGAAATATTATCCCTTGACTGGTTTGATAGTTTTTTTTGGGGGGGGGGGGGAAGGGGGTGAGAACTGGGAATCGTTGGGAGTCTGCACAGGGATGCCTTGTTGGTAGAGTTCATTTTAGTGTCTCATTATTGAGATGATTTGTGTAATGCAAGCATTTATATGACAGTATTAGATTAAATATTTCTAGCTATGATGGAAACTGTAGGTTCTCTCTACATATGTGGTCAACAGAAAGGAGTTTACTGCATTGCTCTGTTCCTTCAGGGGATCTTTTCAACCACTTTTCGGCTGATTTTTATTCCATCGATTTGTCAATCAACCCTTGCTCTTCATGCATTCCTAGGATACTGCCCCAGGCCATCTGATCTCATGTTAGCTCTTTAGGAATATGGAGGGTACTGTAAAAGTTAACTAATATCTAGTATAGCTTTGCATTTCTCCCAGTTACTTCTTTTCCCTTCTAAGTAATGGACTCTGATCACTTCCATTATCACTCTCCTTATCACTTGCCTTATCTGGCTCCGAGCACGGATGTTCCTCACTTATCAGAATGCAGGATGTACAAAGACCATTGCTCCTGGAAGTTGTGGACCATAGATCTTCATATCCATCAATTACTAACAACACTCACTTGGATTTGCTTCTGTAAAAGCAGAAAATCAGTAGAAAAATCTGTGTAAGAAGGTCCTGTAGACAACAGTCTGGAATATCCCTGGAAGAACCCTGTGGCAGTGAGCACAAGATGTTGTGAGAGTTCAGGTTAGCAAAAAAGGATATGAAGAGAGACCTTGTCCATAAAAGAAAGGGGATAGCACATAAAAACCATGTTGTTCCTCTAATTGTTTAACCAGCAATAACGTATATGGAAAGATGGCATTAAAATAACATTTAAATAAATAAATACCAAAGATCTGTAGCTAATATTTTCATTGGTAATTTCCAAAGCACACAGTCCCACCACATGTGCTCTCTTGGCCCATCTTTCTCCCACCCCCTTTGTCCTGGTTCATAAAGGAACAGAGGCTTGCATAGAGCCAATGCGCTTCTATCTTCGATACACCGAGAAGGATGTGGAAGCTTTTCTGTGAAGGACCTGCTCACTTGGAGGCCTCGTGCCCAGTTTCTCTATCTTCTGTGTGGGCAGGAATCACTAGGGAAGAATGTCCAGCCCATATGATCTTGGTAGGGAAGAGGAAGTTGATTCTGAATAATGTAACACATACAAAGTGTGATTCTTTGCAGAGGCACACTTGTGTTGGTGTTTTCTTTTTCCACATATGGTGAAGTAGCAGGTCCAGGTTGCTACTTCATAGGGAGATCCAGTGAAGTGTGGCTTGTCAGTGGTTCTCAAGCACTTCAGCTCAGGACCTACTTCTAAGAGTGACAATCTGGCACCCCCCCCCCCCACCGGAAGTGATGTCATAGATGGAAGTGACATCAAACTGAAGTGACATCACTGTGGTGCCAGAGCTCTTCTATGTCTACTTAGAAGGAAGTCCCATTGTGTTCAATGAGACATACTTCCAGGCAAGCAGCATGAGTGTCCCATTCCAAGAAGGTGGCACCCAACGCCTGATTCCAAGATGGTGGTGCCCAGCTCTGCAATTCCCCTGAAAGGAAATCATAATCTTCCAAGGGAATCCCAACACCCACTTTCAGAACCACTGCTGTACGATGAATCTGTTTGCAAACTCCAGTATGTCCCCACTTGTTCCTACATGGCAACATGTGTGCTTGCAACAGTGAAGACTGAGCTGAGGTAATGTGGTGGCACAGACTTATTCATGGAACTAAACAACTTGTAATTGTAATCCAGTTTCAGAGACAGAAGAGAAGATCATCAGTTTGGTTGACATAAAAACTTCACACAAGGAAAGATTGCATTGGAAAGAAGCCCTGTAGGCAAGAAAGCCAAGAGATAGGTTGCCCAGAACAGTAATGTTATGAAGGGTAACGGCAGGGGACAGTCTGCTTGGGTGCGCATCATAGGGAGGTGCCACTGTGTTTGTTCTTTTGAATGCTGGGTTCTTCTGGCCTCCATGAGGTAGAGGCCAGATCTGTCTTCCAGGTAGACATGGCCATCCTTGAGGGATCACAAGACAGGCCCATGGCTTTGATCAACCAAGGGTTGATGGGAGCAGTCCACCTTGGGTACCAGTGACACTACATGCTCCACTAACCAGGAGCAAAGAGGCTGAAGAAGAGGGGTGTAGAGCAGATGTTAGATTGAGCAAGAGGAACCTGAAGACCAGATAGATAGAGAATGAGGTTTAAGGAATTATAGATCCCTTGGGTAAGGTTGGTTTGGAAGAGGACTGGGAGTGTGTGCAATCTTTGAAAACTTTTTGAGTGACTGTTGCACTTCTACTGGTGCTGCAGCATTGTGATCAGTCATCCCTAAGGGATCAACAAGCGTTTAAAAACAGTCTGGTGGGACCACTGAGTTTTTTGTATTGACATTTGAATTCACCGGCTGATTCTTTTATTACAGGTTGTCGGAAACTACTCTAAAGTAAGCCACTCTAAACATATGAAGCAGGCACTACCTTGCTATTCCAGCAGAGGGCAGTGCTAGCCGAGTCTCTAGCAGAGTAAGCCACTCAAAAGTGAATCTGACAGTGCAGGTCAGTACTGTCAATATATAGAACAGAGGCTCTCTTCCAGACTTTACACAATATCTATCTTATCCAATTGTCTTTTCAATTAAATGTTATAAAGGCAGAGAAGTCCTGGATCCATCACCCTGTCTGCTGGAGATGTGAGCAGAATTGGGAAGAGGCCGTTGCTGGACAGAGGATTTGGTGGGCAAGGGTTAAATAATTTGACACTAATTTGTTTTGCTACATCTCTCTCTCTCTCTTTCTCTCTCTGCTTATATCTTGCCTTTGCCATCAGCACACTGACCCAGCTGGATGGTGAGGCCGGGGGACTGTGGCCGCTTGTCCTCGGATCACAGCTGTTTTCATTAGCAGCCCAAACTGGATCAATCGCTATCTAAAAGTGTGAGAAGCTAGAAGGTGGTAAAGTACTGAGGAAGGCAAGAAATAAGAGAAGCTGGAGTACAGAAGAGAAACTGTTGAACTTGCAGGGGTTAAACGGTACTTAAGAGAGTCCTTCATTCTCACTTTGTGTTGTGTGCTCAGTTGCTGCAAAAAAACTGGCAGACAGTGGCATCACTAGAGGTGTGTGTACTGTATTGGGTGACACCTTTTGTGGGGCTATGAAACGAGAGGATCTGGAAATTTCTTGGCTGGGCCAATCACCCTCCACATCCCCGTTCCACCTTTCTCTCACCACTCTCCTCCTGCCCTGTACTTGGTAAAACCAACCCTGATGATGATGATGATGATGATGATGATGATGATGATAATGACGACGACTACATTTGACCTTGGGGGATGTTGGGCAGGGATATCATAACACCCATGTTTCCCTACTCCAGGCATTATCCACAAGATGAAATAGTCCAGTGACCACCAGTTGGCCAGGAAGCTTTAGCAGCAGAAAGCCTTAACAGCACATCCCATAGTATATAAATACTGTTGACTGATTGATGATGAAGCTTGTCCAAAGCTTTCAGGTCAAACTGATTACCTGGCCTGAGTAGCAGAAGGCCCTTCATGCATAGGTGAAAGAGAATTATCTTTAAAATATGGTGATATTTCCTAGCAAACAAACAGCAGGTAGTAGCACAGTTTTGTAATCATCTTGGGTATCTGCTTTGGCATGGAATAGGTGGAGGATATAAATCTCTTAAGTATGTATAGAAGTGTATAATGCCCATTAGGCTTGCCCCCACACATTTTCCTAGTTATGTGAATGTGTGTGAGAACATTTCCTAAATGTGTGCAACCTCAACTGTGTTGTGTGCAAATCTCAACTCCCTGTACATGCCTGGAGGCCAAGCATGTTACAGGGTCCCAGTCGGATTGCTGGAATTGGATGTACATGAGTATAAGCTGTGTGCATGTAGGTTTTAATTTGCAATGGTGAGCATATAAACACGGGGGTGTGGAGGTGTTGGACCCGATCCCATTTCCTCCTTCCCCATTTCCAATATACACCTGAACACCCAAAAATGCCTGCCATGCTTTCAGAATGAATTTGGAGTCAAATCTATTGTCCAGTCCAATGTATTACATTTCCCTGTACATATTTGCAAAGAACAATCAGGTATACAGTACTTGATGACCTTCTATGAAGATTATACATTTATTTTTGGTGCCCTTTAAGTTACATTCATACTTGCTTGGCTGAATTCGACTGACCAGCCCTGCATATAATTTTCCAACATTTTCTGCTGAGATGCAGAGCATGAAAGCAGAAGCTACTCCCTGTTGTTGATTCCAAGCATCAATACGCAGGTAATACACATCTGAACATGGAAGCTATCCAGTAGTGGGATTCAAATAAATTAACAACAGGTTCTATATCCTAATAACCTAAATTAACAACACGTTCTATGTCCATAGAACAAACAGGTTTTATGTCCCATTAGTAACCGGTTCTTAGAACCAGGCACTCATTAGCAAAGGGTTCTATAGAACCTGTGAGAACCCCCTGAAGCCCACCACTGAAGCCCACAGTCATCAGTAGATGTATTCTCCTCCATGAATTTGGCTAATGCCCTTCTAAAGCCATCACTGTTTATGTGCAGATGTAAGATATGTAGATACAAGAACAGACCTAGACTGCAATCCAAACCACACTTTCTTGGGAGTAAGTACAATTGAGCACAGTGGGACTTACTTCTGAGTAGACATGCTGAGAATTGCACTGCTATTCTGAGAATAATTGATTGCCAGGAAAAGCCAGCTTTAAAGTCATTGCCACATCTTGTGGCAGCATATTCCATAAGTTGATTATGCTTTACACTTTCTTTTATATGTCTGAACCTATTGTTCATTTATTTCATTTGCTGACCTTGACTCTCTATTACCTCTACCTTTGCTTTCCACATTATTTATAATTTCACAAGGTTCTGTTATGATTATTTTTTAATTAAAAAGCTCCAAATATTTTAACCTTTCCTTATAGGGAGGATCCTTTCACCACAAATCTTCAACAGAGGGGTTGTGGTACACTCTAAGGTGATATGTGGCAATACTCTCCATGTCTTTGGGGTGTGAGCATTGCACACTTATGGTAACTAGTGCCAAGGGAAAAATCTGCTAGAACCTTTGGCTACAGAGAGGTTGCTTTGACTAAGTTTTTAATTGTTCATCCACCCATCTCGCCTTGCCTCCTCTAAAAATTATTTTAGGCTGCTGCTATGACCCCCTCCGGCGCTCTCTGACTCTCCTTTAATTCTAGTGGTTTGAAAGCACTGAAATGGCCAGCATGCATGATGCATTAGCAGTACCTGCTGATTAGCCATCACCAGCCACAAAGAGGGACCAAGGCTGGTCCACTTGGGTCACAAGGCGCAGGTTCAAGTCTGAGCTGGAATCTGCTCTTGATAGCTTGAAGACCACTGCTCCAAGCCAGTAACCCTTATATTCCCAGATGGGTGGATTCAACCTGCATTTTTAATTTATGCAAATTAGGCTACATTGCCTGTCCACCATGAAGTCTTCCTAGGGCAGATGTAAAAGCAGAGCACTTCTTGTCATCCAGATCAAGGTAGTTCACCTCGCCCATCATTGCCCCACACTCATGGGGAAGAAGGAAAGGGAAAAAGCAAGGTATAATTCAGGCCCCAAACACTTTGCTCATGCAGCTATTGTAGATCAGGGTTTACGGCACTGAATTCAAATCCCAATTGCTGGAGAGGTAATATCAGCTCCCTGAAAATGGTTGTGTAAGGCTTCCAAGGCTCTGTGCTGTCGTTGCTGTTTCTGTAACATTTCTATGAAGCTGTAGAGTGATCAGTTTAGCTTCAGAGTTGATTGTCATCAATATGCTGACGCTTCTCAGCCCTGTTTTTAACAAAGCGTCCAGGAACTGTTATCCCTAGCCTAAACCAGTGTTTGGAGGCAGAAGTCAAACATAGGTGGGGGAGAAGAGGTTAAAACTAAATCCATACAAGACAGAGGGGGTGCCGGTAAGGAATAGTTGTGGTCCGGGAAGGCTTAGCCTGTCTGTGATTGATGGGATCTCTGTAACCATATTTGACCAGGTAAAGAACCTGGGGGTACTCCTTGATCCAGTGCTGCCCTCTGAGAAGCAGGTTGGCTGGAGATGTTGCTAGAAGTGTTCTTACCTATTGCTAATGAGGTACTTTCCACTTCTAGAGAGGTCAAAGATTGCCACACTGATTCATATTTTGTAACCTCCAGGCTTGATGACTGTAACGCTTTCAAGGTGTGGCTGCCCTTGAAGATGTCACACTATGTATAGGCGTTACAGGCATTAAATTTATTGTATTGGTTTCTTTTTAATTTGTATTTTTTTCTGTAAAACTGATTAGGAAAAGTGGTTTCAAAATATTTGACTAAATTAAGGAAGATTCACCTCTTGCTCAAGAATTTCAACCAGGCAAATAATTTGCATCTCTTAGCAAAACTGGTAGGATAAAAGTCTGAGGCTATATCTTAATGTTGTCTGAGCTCTGGGGCAAGAATCCTATCCTCTTTGTCCCTTGTGTTTGTTTTTCAGGGATCCTTAATTGCAAATGAGATATAAGGAAATGAGATAAAGGAATAAGAACCCACTTCTCAGCAACTTATTAATGAGACACAGAGGGTGGGAAAGCTTAACAAATCAAGGACACCCTAGCTGGAGGAAGGGAGAAGAATGTACATCCTATGCGCCTTCCATAATAAATGGAACTTCATAGAAGTATAGCATTCTGATATGATGACCTTAGGGTAGGAGACCATGGGAGTGACCCAAATCTGTTTGCAGGGATAGCTTTATTTTATGTTGGTATTAAAGGTACAGTTCTCATTACACAGGATTCTAGTCCATCACGGGTTACAAGCCATGATGGGTATGTGCAACCTCTGTATTTTAGATATAGGCTACCGCAGAATACCAGATGGCTTGAAGGTTCCTTGAGGTATCTGGTGGACCACTGTGAGATACAGTAAGCAGGACGAGATGGGCCTTTGGCCTGATCCAGTTGAGCTCTTCTTATGTTCTTATCCTTTGGATATTAGCATGGGTTTTATCAGCATGAGAATGAAAATCAAAAAATATTTGTCGCAGTTCGGTTGACAGGTGGAGCACACAGGCTCCCTACTGACAAACACTTTGGTGGCCATCAGGCTTTACTCAGAGTCCTCAGATTCTGAGGGACTCTTTCTTACTTCTTGAATTGTATTCAGTGCTCTTAGAAGCACGTCCAGCCCACGACCTTCTCACATTAATTCTCTTTGTCTGAGAAATTAGTTACATTTTTGACCCTTTGTCTACCTGATCCATGTTCATTCATATACACCAGGAAATTCATTCAGTGGTGGGCTCCATCAGGTTCGCACCTACTCTATAGAACCAGTTGTTAACGAGAGATAGGACATATAAAATTTAAAAATAGCCATTTAAAAGTGGCTGCCAGATGGACAGAGAACCGGTTCTTAATTTCTTTGAAGCCCATCACTGAATTCATTGATTGCCAGATACCGTCTTTACTCGAATCTAAAGCGCCATCAAATCTCATGCACACCCAACACTTATTATCAAAACACTGTATTCACTGAAATCTAATTAACCATCGAATTTAATGTGTACCCTGATTTTGGAGACTGAATTAGGCTGAAAAATTGGCTGAGTGCTTGATTTGAGTAAATACAGTATGACTGTTTGCCCAACAGATGCTTTTGTGGATTTTGTGTTCTCCTGGGATGGGTGTTTTCCTTAGAGAGCTCCATCTTTTTGGCTGGGATGTTCACAATGGATTCAGCCTACCAAAGTTTTTTTTTTTTCCTGTTCAGTGACTGATCCAGTAAAAGGAAAGCAGGAAGCTGTGCATCCATGCTAACCACTTGGAATTACTTCCCTTGGCCAGTCTGCCTTCTTTCATGGCCCTCTTCCCTTACATGGGGTGTGAAAACTTCTTAGGTGATCTGTACGGATGATATGACAAAAGCATAATGAGTTTTGATTGCAGCTCCTCCTACTCCTCCATGCCCAAGAGGGATTCCTTTCTAATTAAATGGCATGATATGGCTAGGAGAAGGGAAAAAAATTTTCCCCATTAGCAAAGCCTTATGTAGCAGGGTGACATGAAGTACAATCAACTGATCAATGCCCAAAGTTCTCTCATCATTACAGGCATTATTTATAATTAGACAATGACTCTACCTCCATCAATTATGGACGAGACTTACTCTCCAGGTTAACAGTGCCCCTTCCATAGTATTGATACCAGGATTGATGAAGAGCCTGAAAGGCAGTGCAGTTTGAGTGGGAGTGTGTATGTGTGTTTTATCTGAATGTACATCCCAAGGTCAAGCAGCTGAGAAGATATATTTGGATTTAGCTGCATACTCGGCAATGTTTGAAAATCCCCCAATCCTTTGAAAATCCTAATTTTGAATTCTTTGTCTTCACTGTTACGCTTCGGGAAAATACAGTGGAGAAAACTGTATGAGTCAGGAGTTCATATAGCTACATATTCCTTTAGATCATTTTCCTGAAGCTGCTAATCATGCTGCTAAGGAGTGGAATACTGTTTGAAATACAATTGCGTACTCTTACAGTTCCATTTTGTGTAGCTTGCTGGCTTAGACTGGACAGCACAGTCCTAAAAAGTACTGGACCACCTGTTGGGCTGTGCTGCATTGAGTGCATGTTTGGGGCTTATATCAGTGGTGGGATTCAAATAAATTAATAACAAGTTCTACGTCCTAATAACCTAAATTAACAACAGGATCTATGTTCCATTAGTAACTGGTTCTCAGAACCGGGTGCTCATTAGCAAAGGGTTCTATAGAACCGGTGAGAACCTCCTGAAGCCCACCACTGGCTTAAATGGCAGTAGCTCCAATGGGTCTAGTTGTTGGTTTTGTGCTGCCTCTGGAGGTGGCGCAAAGCTGAGCAGATACG